>JASDDO010000014.1:277949916-279149916 GCA_030015575.1 Agapanthus africanus
TTACTACCCTACCATGGCTCAAAGGAATCGTGCAAACAGGTTTTAGTTGGGTACAGTCCTGAGCCACATGGAGGCAGTGGTCAACTGTCACGGATTCGTCTCTCCCGGTATTAGGAGTCGATGTCGTGCAGTGTTCAGTTAGCTATCACCAGAAATCCGTGGCCACGGTAGGGGTGATTTACTGATAGTTGATCAGTAGTATCTCAGTTGGTGATGATTTAGACTCAGACACGACTTATCAGGTTAGTAGGGGTCTGACGTTATCCACCCTTAAACCCAATATGCGATACTCTTTGACGAAGAGATCGGACTGTACGGATATTGTCGACTCCTCTTTCGACAAGTACCTGGGTAGCCATTACGTACAGCTAGTGCCGCCGACATGTTTGTGGTTAAACCCACTGCCAGCGTATTGTCGATTATTTAGAGTCCCACACAGAGGGTTTTCCCGGTTCAGGCGACAGATGTAGGAGACGTACGTTGGTACGTGCAGGGGGTCCGATTAAATACGTGTACGCGATACACGGATTTTAATCGAACGGTTGATAATACTAGTCGGTTTAGGATTAAGCCGGATTATAAAATCAGATTTTGATTTAATAGTTTATTTTTGTATTTTGACACATATATTTTAGTATTATTATTCACTATTCATTTTCTCTCTTCTGTGCTATCCGTATTTTTATATGGATACGCGTATCTGTAGCGATACATATACCGGGTGAAGTATTCCGTATTTATACGTGAATACTTCTAGAAGAAAGACACCTCATATTTGATTTTCCTTTTTGGAAAATTAAATGGGAAATGAGGTGGCATGAGCATGGTCAAGAGGCATGGCTTGGCTTTTTATATTGTTAAATCCATTTGGATGCACTATTGCATCATGGTTGGGTTATGTAGCCTTTCCTTTCTACACTTGATCACTTGATGAGATTTTCTTCATCTCCTCTATGGTTGCTTCACCTTCTCCATCTTCTTCTTCTTCTTACTTCCATTTTTTAGCAAGATCCTAGAGAGAAAAATATATTGAAGTATTTCTACATCACCGACCATCCAAACGTAGCAACTTTGGATCGTCTGTTTGAGCTTCCTTCGCGTTCTCTCAGGTGGATCGTGTTAGTTATATGTATGCCCTAGAGGCCATTACTGTACATAGGATGTATATTGTAGTGGATGCTGGGACATATATAGGTAGGACTTTCTTGCTCGACATGATACTATGCTATCTGGTTACTCTTTATCTTAACATGTATACTTGCTGTCTCTCTATTACATGCTGATAAAGCCCTTAGGATATGTGCTCGACTTCCAGGACTGTGATGTAGATCATACTAGTGGGGCCTGGGTAGTCCATGAGTACATCCTTCAATGTTCCTAGTCGTGGGAATATCGAGACGGGGCATCGATATTCCAGAGTAGACTAGCGTATATCTTCTCGACCCATGTGATGGGCGATGGATGATCCCATATCCATTGGTGTTTGACATCAGAGATGGTATGCGGGTGCTCAGTGGAGACTGGGTACACTAAACGGACTCGCCGAGAACTCCCAGATGGTATTATACCCCACGTCAGATGGCAGTTCTCTGGTGACACTGGTACAGCTTAGTCTGTTGACCCGAGATCGTCATAGAGTCTTGTGTGTCTCCCACTGTGCTTTGATTTCCACCCTACCACGGCTCTACTGAGTCGTGCAAACAGGTGGTTTTTGTGTACAGTCCTGATTTACATGGAGGCAATGAGCGATAGGAGGGGATTCGTCTCTCCCGGTATTGGGGGTTGATGTTGCGCTATGCTCGACTGGCCATAACTGGAAATCCCTGGCCAGGGTTGCACTGATTTACTGGTAAGTGTTATCAGTAGTTTCATACTTGTTATGGACCTTACATCGGCATGACTTATCATGCTACTGGGGTCTGACGTTTACCACCCCTAGGCGAGATATGCGACATATCAGACGAACAGACCGGACTGTACGGTAAGTGTTACTGGTTGGATTCACAGGAGTGTGAGCGGGCTTACTCGTTGATCTTCTGATCGCTCCATACCTGGGTGGCCGTTACATTTAGCAGACCGCTTGCGGCTTGTGGGTGTTTGATATGATCATCACCTACTGCCAGCGTATTGACGAGTCTTTAGAGTCCTACACAGAGGTTTCCTGGCTCAAGCGAAACGAAATAGGAGCGCATATGAGATATATGCGGGACCGAGAATAATACCAGTATGTGATACTGAATTCTATTCTCGCGATTTGTATCATCGGACGATTATATAAGATATAGCCGGGTTACCGAATCAAATGTTGATTCGATATATTGATACACTTGATATTAGTCGGTTGTATGCAATAGGACCGGATCATTAAATCAAGTGTTGATTTAATGATTTAATATATAATTATATATTTGATATATTACTTTACATTAACTAGTATTTGTTCACTTAAGATTGATTTTCTCACTTGATGTGCACAAGTTGTATATATGATATATGTTTGTGCACTAGTTTGTATCATGATTGATGATATATGCAAACTTGGGTGTGTGTATGCTTTACACCTTGTTTAGGTTAATGGTTAGGGTTTTATTTATTTTATTTATTATGTTTTGTTAAAAAAAATGGTGCTTTTTCTTTTTCCATGCTAGAAGCTTCATGATGCTTCAAGTATCTTTGAAAAGTCTAACCATTTTGTTTTGACTCTTTAACCTAACCATTACCTAAACCCTAGTTTATTCTCTACACAAGAAATCTCACCCATGGTTGCAACATGATAGACTTCACTTGAATTTTCTTTTTGATATAATTCATTTTCTTTTCTTCTTCTTCTTCTTCTTCATGAAGTGAAGAAAGCTTTCTTGAAAATTTTCAAGTGATGAAATCAAGTGAGAAATCCAAATCCAAAGTGAACCCACTTCCTATTTCTTCATTCTCTACCACTTGCCATGTTGTATAGGGTGTTATCTTCATAAGTTTCATGATCTAGTGAAGATGGAGCTTGAGTTTTAGTCACCTCGACGTAGATCATATTCGGCATCGAAGTCAACGACCTAGCCCGCTCATTTCTCCGATGAAACCAACGCTAGAGTCCGGGATCCCGATGATCGCAGCGGAGGGACGTCAACACGGAGCTAAAGAAGTGGAGGACCGGATCTACAAAGATTGTAATCTCTTTCACTTGTAGTTAAAGTTGTTAACTTGCTTGTATTTCGCCTTACCTCTAGTAACGATCTTGCATTAGGGTTTCTCGGCACATATAAAAATTTGATTTTGGCATGGTTGATGCGTTGTGGAACCTCTTGAGTGTGCCTAGGAACTCTACAGTGGTATCAGAGCCTAGCTAGAGCCTTAGGCGAAGTGTAGACAAAGTTAGAAATCCAATCGAACCCCGAAACCCCGACGAATACCCTTCTCCGGACATTTTTTAAAACTGTGGATTTTTCCTAATTAAAAATGCTCAGAAAATTAAGCAGGAAGAACTAGGAATTACTGTGAAGTACGGACCTGTAACTCAAAAATTTGACCGCGGAACCGCGGCCGAACCAGGGGTTTGGCGACGGTTCCGCGGCCAAAATTATGAATTAGTCCCTGGAACTTCACATATTTATTCCTAGGTCCTTTCTTGTCATTCTTTTCTGGGAATTTTTTAATTCCACTCAAGTGTTGAGTTTTCTAGGGTTGTATTGGGAGTTCGTTAATTCGATCGGAAAGTTTAACTTCGTCTATGTGTTTTTCCGGGTAATTTAGAACGTGTTAAAATGTTCGACCGGATATCAATATCTCACTTTTTCCCCTGCCGGGAAATTTCCATGTGTTGAATTTTTTCGTAGTTTAAGAACGTTCAAAGTAGTGCAAGTAACGCGATGGACCCTCTAGAAGACAACAAACCTTAACTCGATTATGTGACCGTCTTGAACTGCCTTTTGAACCTTAGGGTTTGGAGCAGTACGGCGTGCCACATGTGAGGCTTTGGCTTGACCCTTCTACGGCTGGACCGTTGGTACTGTGGCATGAAATGGATGTTTTTAAACTTATTTCAAGTGTTGAGCTGTTTGGGAAAAACTTGGGTGTTTGATTATTCGATCGGAAAGTTTAACATTGTCTATTTATCTGGAATGTGATACAATATTTGGAATTCACAAGTAGTTATGAGATAACTGAATGAATGTTATAAACATAGCAGTTTAGTCTCATTTGATCGGTTGCCACGGGATTTTGATGTGATCAAAAGTCCGTCGCAATCAAGTTGCGTACGCGGATACTTGCCGGGTAAACTTAATAGACAGCCACGCCCCATAGCCCCGACCAAGTGACTGTAGGAGAACCCCGTCGCCGAAAGCATCCGTTCGGGTGCTCGCGGCAGCGGTGTTCCGCCTTGGTGCACTTCGTCGACGGCATCAGGGGTGCGGCTGTCTAATAAACTTTGCGACGAGCATTCGATCAGGATGTCGGGAATCTTGTTGAATTGCCCGACTTGATATTGAAAAGAGTTTTCGATAATGAGACTAAAATGCGGGGTTTATAATTGGTTAGGCATGCGATGTCTAAAGAAGTTGCGTATTCCAACTGTTGTAGTTTTACACTTTCTTTTCTGTGACCGTAAGTGTAGTATGTAGTTGTATCACCATTTTCGTTGCTATACGTCGACGACAATCGGTGTATGCATACTTACTTACGTTGATGACATATGATGTTATGTGTTGCTGGATATGTTATATTGGATCGTCATGTTTGAATAGCCGGGTTTTTTTTATGTGAGATGAGTGTTTTTCTTTTTCATTCATGTAAAAACTTGTATGTAATATTCTTTTATTGGGGCACTTCCGGGTTGAGGATGATGTCACCATTGTATATTATTTACTTTTCCGCATTAGGATAGACCCAAGGAGGGGAGCACAAGTAACCGGGTTCTAGGGTCCAGTGGGAGACCATCTCGAGGAGTCGAGTCCGGATCTCCTAATCCTAGAATTGGTAGGGTTGCTTGCCGCTCTCGTAGGGGTCTAGGGGTGTGGGATTGGCTATTCATCACTGTTCAGTTGAAAATATTGCATTTTGGTATAAATATTTTCCTTACATTTCTTAAATAATAAAAGGTGTTTATTATAAATATTAAACATATTTGGATTTATCTGCAAAATACTATTTGCCATATGTTTATATATTATAATTAATATTATGAAGGAAAATATAGGCATTTTATATTTATATAATATTTTGGTAATTGAAAATATGCATATCATATCAAATATTCTAATCATAATTCTTAAAAGATATAATATCATACAAATGGTTAGAATAATATTTCAAAATATATGCATAATATTTTAGTAACTAAAAGATGCATAGCATATCAAATATTCTTAATCATGTTTCTTAAAGATTTATTACCATATAAATTGCATAGCATATTAAATATTCTTAATCAAGTTTCTTAAAGATTTATTACCATATAAAGTGCATAGCATATTAAATATTCTTAATCAAGTTTCTTAAAGATTTATTACCATATATAGTGATTAAGATACTCTCTCTAATTTAATAAATAGTACTAACATTATTCATAGAGATATTATGCAAGATTTAGCTCAGATCAAGAGATCAAGATGTTCAAGATGTCAGGATCAAAAATCTGCCAAAATCATAAAATCAATACTGACAGGGACTCGGAATCCAGGCATGGAAAGTCACCATATTAGGAAGTCACCATATATGGTAACTAGTTTTCTTCTTTGAGGGCTATATAATGGACCAAGGGCTAAAGTTAGAAGGCATCAAGCCGACGCGATCACGAAGCCCCAGACGCTCATGCATCCAGGCTGATCATCAACTGTTCATCTACCTCCTTCGGAAGAGTTCGAGAAGCAAACCAAGTTTTTGTAATCATTTTCTAAGGAATAAAGTGTAGATTGTTCAAGTTGATTAATAAAGGTAGTTGTTTTATTTAATTCTTTTGCATTTTACATTATGTTTTCCCTCTCTGTCTTTTCATCTTCTTTTCCCAACATGCGCGAGTAATTCTCCGCTTGTTAGGGTTCGTAGGATTAGGGTAGGCTAATGGATAATTAACATCCCTAAACCCTTTTTAAGTCCTATAAAGTATATGAACTTTATCAAAAGAATCATTAACATCCTAATCGGGCGCGCTAACAATTCTTTGTTAGTTCCGACCGCGATTAGAGATTAGATTAATGATTGTTTTGGTAAAGGCTAGATATGAACGGAGTTCCGTGTCGAGATAAGGGTTAAGAATGGGATTCCTTTTCCCTCCAGAAACCCTAATCTACACGCATCATCGTCGTTCTAGTTTTAAATCTATTAATGGATAAAAGGGTAACTTTTAATTAATCGTCCATAACTACTAAGTCCTAACGAACCCTACAAGCCCTCTTATTATATTAATTACATCTTTAAAATAATCTAGATCTATATTTTACATTCTTGTTTAACGTAGATCTAGAAATCTTTTTATAAAATTCTTTATCCCTCCACTCTTTCTCAACATATCTAAAGTAAAAGTAAAAGGTTCCACGTTTCCCAGAGGACGACCCGTTCTCATCTCGGTCTAGCTATACGCGACACCGTTATTGATTGCGGTTAACTACAAACACACACTTTCGAATCAATCAAATGGCGCCGTTGCCGGGAAAACGTGCGTAATTTTTTATTCTTACTATTTGTGTTGAATTCTTAGACGATTCATATCATTATTAAAACAAAACTGCAAATTGTATATTTAACGATTTGTGTGTGAATTTTGCGAGGGAATCTGGAGTCACGGACTTGAGGAAACATGAGATCTAGGGTTCATACTTCTCTGGTATTTTTTTCAACTCCTTCTCTCTCCCCTCAAATCCAATAAACTCTATTTTCTGCAGGATTCTTTGCAAAACTGCGCCGCTAAAAAAAAATCTTTTTGCAAAAGTTTTGTGATTGGTTTTGTTTTGCATATTTAATAAGGACTTTAAGGGGCAAAGACCAAATCAAGATTAGGTGGGGATTTCATCACCCTTCCTAAGCCCCATAAATCACAAACGGAGCATATAGATCAACCCTTCATTAATTTAAAAAATATCTAGACAAGACTCTAAGGACTGTCGCGCTCAATAAGGACAGAGGAAGGTCGTGGGTAATCTATCGTTTATCCGCATTACTTTTGTAGTGCCTAGGCAAGTGTGTCAAAGGCTAGTGGTTTTTAATTAGGCCCACGACGTGGTTCCTTCCCACTTACCTGGCACTTACCCGGCTACAGGGTAGTACGGAGGCGGTAGAGGATTGATCCTGCGGCTTGTCCTTTGGAAGTCTAAGAGCGGTCTAGAGACTGGACCTAGGTGACCTTAGTTCTAGGGTTGCTTGTGCATCTTAGGGAGATTTGTCTTGAGTCCCACTTTTTCAAAACAAGCCAATTTTAAATCACACACACGCTGCCACTTGCACTAAACCCGCTTAGTGCATGCTCGGCTGGACACGGGATCCTAGTGCCCGTCTTGTCCGCGTTCCTGCTATCGACACCGAAGTCGGTACTTCTTCATCTTCTTTTCCCTCACCACACACCACATCGACCGTAATGGACGGCACTCCATCTAATTATAACACCACGCTGCCACCGCCCGTAGGTGAGCAGAATCCACCGTGCATCTCTCTCCAAGAGAGATGCTATCCTATTCGTGGTCCCCTTCCTACTTGTCTATCTCTTCCACCACCTAACGGGGATAATTTCGAAATTAAACCCCACTACATCAATCTGCTGCCCAAATTTCACGGGCTTGAGATGGAAGACGCGTACGTTTTCATCACCAAATTCGAAAACGTATGCGCAATGATGGGTACTTCACAATTGAGTTTAGATGCTATGCGCTTAAGTCTTCTCCCATTCACACTGTGCGACTTGGCAGAAAAATGGCTTTATAATACTGCCGCACACTCTATCACTAGTTGAGATGAATTCGTAATAGCATTTCTTAAGAAGTTTTACCCAAACCATAAGACTGCCCGTGTTAGGAGCGAGATCAACCAGTTCACCCAGCTTCCCAATGAACCATTTTGGAAGTGCTTTGAACGTTTCAAAGATCTGCTTGTCCAATGTCCTCATCATGGAATCAATAGATGGGATTTATGTCGGATTATATATGAGGGCATTAATCCAGCGACAAAGCAGATACTTGAAACAATGTGTCAATGCAATTTCATGTCTAAAAATGACGGTGAAGCATGGAAATATCTGGAAGATCTCGCAGAAAGTACGTTGCAGTAGGAAAGCGTAAGACCACCTTCAACTAAGGGAGGTATTCACCAGCTCGATGTTTCTATCGCAGTAAAAGCCGAAATGGCGGCTATACAGAAGAAACTCGACGCTATTGAGAACAAATTTTCATCATTCTCCCTAAATCAGGTCACGCTTCCTAAGACCGTCTGTAGTTGCTATTCGGATCCTTCACACTTAACGGAAGAATGTCCTATGAATGCATCGTTTCAAGCTAATGTTGCTTTTCAGCAGCGACCTAGAAACGACCCTTATTCCTCCACATACAATCAAGGATGGAGGAATCATCCTAACTTTGCTTGGAATCAAAACCAACAAAGCAATTATCAAAGACCTCCTCCACAGCAACCACAACCACAGAATCAGCCCCCCTTTCAGTCACAGAATTTCCAAAATCCGGCCAACATTTCTACACCACAAGTGGCCGGTACTGACAACTCACTTGTACAAATTTTGGATATGTTCATGAAACAATCCATGCAAATTTCGGCTGAGATGGGGTCTTCTATTGATACCATAACGAAAAACTCCGCCTCCCATGGTGAGAGTATTAAATCATTAGAAAACCAAATCGCACAGTTAAACGCCGCAATGAGTGCAAGAGAGAAAGGGAAACTCCCATATCAACCCATACCTAATCCTGGCCACTCACAAAGTTATAATGTGAGTGCTGTTACCACGTTGAGATCGGGAAAAGTGCTGAATAACCGAGTGGGTGAGCAGTGTGATGATAGTGACACCAATGATACCCCAGCTTCTTCTTCTTCCCCTAATTCGTCTAGTCTCTCACCTTCACCCGAGCCTATTCTCCGTTTTCCCTAAGGCTCGAACCCTTCGCCCATTTTGCCAAATCTATCTAAGTCGATTCCCACCCCAGTTTTGGGATCGAATCCGTCCCCACAATTCTCTCCAACGTTGGACCAAACCCTTATTGATAAAGCACCTTATCCAAACAAGTTAAGGGGCAACAGACCAAGTCCACAAATTGAGAAGATTGTGGAAATTTTTAAGCAAGTTAACATAAACATTCATCTCCTAGATGCTATTCAACAAGTTCCGTCATATGCGAAAATCCTAAAGGACTTGTGCACTAGGAAGAGAAAAGTTCAAGTACCCAAAAAAGTTTTCCTTGCGAGTAATGTGAGCACTGCTTTTACACAACAACTACCCAAGAAACGAAAGGACCCCGGAAGTCTTACCATTTCAATTTCTATTGGGGGTAAAAATATCAATCGTGCTCTACTCGATCTAGGTGCTAGTGTTAATTTGCTTCCGTATTCTGTTTATGAGCAATTAGGGATCGGAGAGTTAAAGCCGGCGCATTGCACTCTTCAGTTGGCCGATCGATCTATCACCCAACCTAGGGGTGAGCTAGAGGATGTGTTAATCAAAGTCGGGGAATTCATATTTCCTGTGGACTTTATCGTTATTGATACACAACCTGTGGCAAACCCACGCAATCAAATCCCGGTGATACTCGGTCGACCCTTTTTGGCCACTTCCAACGCAGTAATCAATTGTAGAAACGGATCTATGACCCTATCCTTTAGAAAGAAGTCAATTGAGCTTAACATTTACAAGTTGGGAAGTGAACCCTCCGAACCCTATGCTCATGTGTGTTCTGTCGAATTAATGGATGTCGACAGCAGCGAATTTGATCAACCTCATAATTCTGACTCTTTTTATATGTCGTTATTTGACACGGACTCTTCCACCGAGTTGTCCGGGTCAGCATCTAACACTGATGAGGAACTTTTTATAGAGTCGGACGATCACCCCATTTTTTCTGATGACATTATTCTTCGGGGTATCGACGAAAGCTTTGAGAAAATTTTCGCTGATGAACTCGCATTTTTACAAGACACGGGTGTTGAGATGAATCAACTCCAAGATGAAGAAATTGGACCTCCACCCCTTCTTTTGGACAATCATGATAATGCGAGTAATCCATCATCACTATCACTGTGTCGTCTCTCCAAATTGAGACGCAATCATTTTCCATCACACCTCATATCACCTCCCCACTTCTTCACGTCGAAAGGTGACATGTTCTTCCACCAACCTTGGTGCTTCATCGATAAAATTTTTGAATGGTTGGTGTTGACCTTCGGTCTTTGCAAAGCTTGGCATTGACCAATAACCTTGACCCCCTCGTGTGATTTTAAAAGATTAAAATTGTTTAACTCAAGTTTGGGGGGGTGGTAAATTTTGGGCTCTTGAAAGAAAATGATTTTTACAAAATTGTGAGCCAAAAATAAGTTTGGGGGAGGATTTTCACTTTCATATATTCTTGCCCCCATTAATAATTTCCTCCCAAGTCTACAGGTTTTTGAGCTTAACGGATGACATCAGTGAAGACACTGCTGTAAACAGGTTTAGGGGAGGTTTGTGCTTATTTACGCATCTCTCTGCATCATATTTTGTATAAGCACAACATTTTCAAAAATTTAAAAAAAAATTTCTTTTATAACAAAAGAGTAGAAAGTGAAAAATTACATCCAAAAGATAGGAATAGTTTAAGAAAACCAAGAAAATTAGAAGTTTTCTTAAACGAACTAGTAATAAGTAGTTATGAGCAGTTGTCCCAAGGGTTAGTAAGATGAAGGAAGTCACTAATCTGAGGATAAAATAAGTCTGAAAAATAGTTTCTATTCTGGAAGCCAAACATTTGAATGTTGATACCCTACTATATGCACTTACACACGTCTTGAAACTCGGGATAGTAGAGGATACCTTGAAATGCTCTTGTCTAAAAGCCAAAGTATGAAGGAAATGAAAAAAAATGAAGAAAATATATAAAATGGTGAAAAGAAAAAAATGAACACTGGTTTTGTTATCGCCAAGGCAGCAATAAAAAAATATAGCGAGGGTGCCTCTTCACCTAGTGCCCTAAGGCCAACTGGTCTGGGAGTCACTGCTAAGCCTTAGGGGGTGCAAGACGAGGAAAATATTATCACCTAATCAGCAAGCACATGAGTAATCGGTTGGTTAGTACCTCAAGAAGTATTAACGGTTGCATGAAACTGTGTGAGCAAATCTTAATATTCATCAAATTAAAAAGTACTAAGGTAGATGGACAAGAGTATGATAGCTTGAATTGAATTCTCCGAATGTAGGGATGTCCATTTCACACACGTAGGGGTATATGATCAATGTTTGGATGAAAGGTAGGAATGAAGAATAAAGACGATGTTTTATTGAGTGATAATGTGATTTCTAACATCTTTTCATGATTATTAAGATAGGGCTCATGACAACTGAAAAGCTAGTATAGTTGGAAACTCTTATTTTCAAAATCTTTCTTTTATGGTTCTTATCTTTATATGTAAATTTTACCATCTCTCTTTTGTTATTGGATTTTGTGGGTGTAATCCACTGAAAACCCTCAGGAGACAACACTCCTCCTACTAGGGACACCTAGAGGTTTAACGGCTTGTTGCACGTGCTCAGTGCAATCGTGTTTGCCTACGAAAGTGTGCTATTTAGGTTTTTCTTTTTCTTTTTCTTTTTCTCTTTCTCTTGAATAACTAATTTGCTCGGGACGATCAAAGTTAAGTTTGGGGGTATTTGTTCAGTTGAAAATATTGCATTTTGGTATAAGTATCTTCCTTACATTTCTTAAATAATAAAAGGTGTTTATTATAAATATTAAACATATTTGGATTTATCTGCAAAATACTATTTGCCATATGTTTATATATTATAATTAATATTATGAAGGAAAATATAGGCATTTTATATTTATATAATATTTTGGTAATTGAAAATATGCATATCATATCAAATATTCTAATCATAATTCTTAAAAGATATAATATCATACAAATGGTTAGAATAATATTTCAAAATATATGCATAATATTTTAGTAACTAAAAGATGCATAGCATATCAAATATTCTTAATCATGTTTCTTAAAGATTTATTACCATATAAAGTGCATAGCATATTAAATATTCTTAATCAAGTTTCTTAAAGATTTATTACCATATAAAGTGCATAGCATATTAAATATTCTTAATCAAGTTTCTTAAAGATTTATTACCATATATAGTGATTAAGATACTCTCTCTAATTTAATAAATAGTACTAACATTATTCATAGAGATATTATGCAAGATTTAGCTCAGGCCAAGAGATCAAGATGTTCAAGATGTCAGTATCAAAAATCTGCCAAAATCATAAAATCAATACTGACAGGGACTCGGAATCCAGGCATGGAAAGTCACCATATTAGGAAGTCACCATATATGGTAACTAGTTTTCTTCTTTGAGGGCTATATAATGGACCAAGGGCTAAAGTTAGAAGGCATCAAGCCGACGCGATCACGAAGCCCCAGACGCTCACGCATCCAGGCTGATCATCAACTGTTCATCTACCTCCTTCGGAAGAGTTCGAGAAGCAAACCAAGTTTTTGTAATCATTTTCTAAGGAATAAAGTGTAGATTGTTCAAGTTGATTAATAAAGGTAGTTGTTTTATTTAATTCTTTTGCATTTTACATTATGTTTTCCCTCTCTGTCTTTTCATCTTCTTTTCCCAACATTGGCGAGTAATTCTACGCTTGTTAGGGTTCGTAGGATTAGGGTAGGCTAATGGATGATTAACATCCCTCTTTTTAAGTCCTATAAAGTTTATGAACTTTATCAAAAGAATCATTAACATCCTAATCGGGCGCGCTAACAATTCTTTGTTAGTTCCGACCGCGATTAGAGATTAGATTAATAATTGTTTTGGTAAAAGCTAGATATGAACGGAGTTCCGTGTCGAGATAAGGGTTAAGAATGGGATTCCTTTTCCCTTCAGAAACCCTAATCTGCACGCATCATCGTCGTTCTAATTTTAAATCTATTAATGGATAAAAAGGGTAACTTTTAATTAATCGTCCATAACTACTAAATCTTAACGAACCCTACAAGCCCTCTTATTATATTAATTATATCTTTAAAATAATCTAGATCTATATTTTACATTCTTGTTTAACGTAGATCTAGAAATCTTTCTATAAAATTCTTTATCCCTCCTCTCTTTCTCAACACATTTAAAGTAAAAGTAAAAGGTTCCACGTTTCCCAGAGGACGACCCGTTCTCATCTCGGTCTAGCTATACGCGACACCGTTATTGATTGCGGTTAACCACAAACACACTCTTTCGAATCAATCAATCACGACCGTGGAATCCGTGTTTTATACAGGCTCAAAATAAAACACGGACGTCCTAGTATATCCAATATTTCATATGATATTTTCTGCTGTGTTATCTGTGATGTGATCATATGATATGTTCAGATAGATATTGCATATAGTATATATGATATATTATATAGACGTTGCTTATGTTTTACACCCGCACTAGCCCTGCCTCGCTCTGCCGTTAGTTACCTAACCTAACGGTGCAGACGGGACATCGAGGCGAATGCGGATGGCATAAGCGTACGTTATATTTATCTGTGATGTTTAGGTGGACTTAAATGATGGGACTTCATTAATGTGATTAATGAAAGAAAATAAACCTAAAACATGTTGTGGAATCGGATGTTTCAAAAACAGGTTGCTACAGTTCTTGCTTTGCATCGCGGTGTTCCTTGTAGAACATCCTGCACCTTATTCGATAAGAAAAGGGCCGAGATCCCTTCACCAGGAGTGACCCCTTTAGCAATAACTGGCAGATGCTACAACTCTCGGTTTGTCTTTTGATTGCTTATATAGTTTTCGCTTTGCATAGCGGTATATATGATATATCCTGCACCTTATTCAATGAGGAAAGGGTCGACGATCCCTTCACCGGGAGTGACCCCTTTAGCAAAACTAGAAAAGCCTCAAAAACATTCTATTTAAAAACCATTTGATTCCGCAACGAGATCAAGTTCAAAGCGTTAAAGGTTTTCTTAAAAACCATCCGCAACCCTCCGTCATTTTAGGAAGTAGAGTACTTAGTATTCGTGCTGTGTTTGTTGACCATAGTCAAGGCACAGTGTACGGTAGCTAAGTGATGTCTTCCTACACCGCATATGATGCGATTAGTTAGGACAGTCGCGTGACTTTGTTGAGCTTAGTTAAGGGTCATGTGGGTGGGTCTAATTAATCACGAAATGACGGGTAGAACTTGACTAGTGCTTATGATTTGTTGACCATAGTTAAGGTCATAAGTGCTAGGGGTAAAAACCATTATCGGGAGTTTCAAGTGTTGAAATTTGCAATGAGATTGCATACCTTCTATATGATAGTTGGATCCTGATACCCACTGCGAGTAATTGTTACTCCTGGGAGAGTTTTGCACTTTGGAATTAGCCGATCAAGTATGTGTCTAGAAAAGTGTCAACGGGGTTACGCCCCTGGGAAAACGAGGTTTATTTTAATTAGGTCCGTGCGAAAGCACGGGGAACCTCCCTCAAAGTACTGACACTGGCCTGGCTGAAAGATTGGCGAACTTGTAGAGTGTAATTAATCCCGGCTAGTCTTTCCTTTTAAGGTTTGAAGGAAGATTTGATAAAAACAGTGGGAGCCATCCTGATTAGATAAAATATATAACCAATCTAATTTTGCAAGAGCGCACGCAGAGTGTTTTCTTCTCTCTCTCTCCAGGTAGCGACCATATCATGCCTTAATCAAGATAATAATATGGATGTATTGACCAAACCCGCTTGTTATACTGAGCTGGGGAACGTTGGTCCCGCTCCAACTTAATTGTTATAAGACCGAGCAGGAAATAGAAGAATGCCAGGATTCCCCTACCGCCCAAATGAAGAAAGTGCATGAGATGCATCTCCTTCGGGTGTGTTCATTACAAAGAACTATTTCTCAGTATCCTCTACATCCTGGGTATTTGATACCGGATCAGGATCCCAAATATGTAATCTGTTACATAGGCTATAATAGGTAGAGAACTGAGAACGGGTGATAAGTTTCATGAGACAGAAAACGGTGCAAGTGTTGCAGCCAAGTCTGTTGGTCACTGTCATCCTGTATTACCAATACATTGATTCTGAACAAATGCTATTAGATACCGAACCTGATATACAAAATCATATCGGTCTCTTTATTAGTAAAGAAAGGATATAATTTTGTATTGTTGAATATTTTTTTGAACATTTCAAAAGTTGATCGGTTCAGGCACGTTATCTAAAAGCATTGACGTTCTAAATCAAACTACAGTTCCTAGTATACAGAACACACACAAGAGGAAGAGTTCAGAAATGAACGAATCCTTCTTGAGGCATTGTAGACTATGTCATATCAATGCGACCCGACTGGCTGAAGTTACATTTAGATGCATATTTAAATCAGTTTGAATTTACATCTTGTGAAACTTTCCAGTCATGTCACAAAAATTAGATGACCATAGCTCTGTTTATTGAAAACAGAGAAGGAGTTAGTAAACTCTCGGGACTGATACATGATGATGTATGTAAGGTCCCTTGTCTACACATGTCAGGACCGGTTCTTTGTACTTCATTACATTCTTTGATGATATCTCAAGATTCAGTCATATGTTCCTGTTGAAACATAAGTCCGAAGCTTTTGAGATATTCACAGAATATAAGTTAGAAGTAGAGAACCAAAATACGGGTATAAGTATTATGTCCTATGATAAGATCAGGGAGGATAATACTTGTGCATGGAATTCCTGAACTATTCTAAAGGAGAATGAGATTCTCTCTCGGTGTTACTCCTCTGAATATACCACAGCACAACGGTGTATCGGGGCGGAGCAATCGCACCATATTAGATATGGTGTGCTCTATGATGAGTATTACTGAATTACCTATTTCTTTTATGGGGTTATGCACTTAAGAAGCTGCATACCTATTGAATTAGGTTCGAATCAAATCAGTGCCTACCACTCCATATAAGATATGTATGGGAAGAGCCTATCTCTTAAGTAAGTTAAGATTTGGGATTGTCGACCTATGTCAAAAGCAAAATCCGGACAAGATCGAGGCAAGGTCAGTTCTATAGAACTGAAAAGGTTCCAGCTATACAAACTACAGCTAATTATTTAACAGAACCAAAGGACTCAATAGTCCCCGACGAACCTCAGCCTCTCCGACGATCTGGTAGGGTTCCTCATCCGCCTGAGAGATACTTCGGTTTCTCGATGCCAGTGGGAGCGAGGAATGCATCATGAGTTGATGACCCAACTAGTTTCGAGCAGGCCATCAAGAGTGGGGACTCTGTAAGAATGGCTGGATGCTTAGCGATCTAAGATGGAATCCATGTACACCAACAAAGTATGGACTTTGGTTGCAATATCTGAAGGGTTAAATCCCCATCAGGAGCAAGTATATCTTGAGAAGATTACTTGGTGTAGATAGAAAAGTTGAGACTTTCAAAGCTAGACTTGTTAAAAGTTTTCGTCATCGACCAGGCGTGGATAATGATGAAACATTTTCCAGTGGCTATGCTTAAGTCCATCCGGATCCTACTTGCCATTGCTACATACCATGACTACGATATTTGGTGGTTGGGTGTCATGACTGATTTTCTAAATATTGATTTAGAAGAGAACGTCTATAAGTACACAGCCAGAGGGCTTCGTAAACAGTGGGAGCAGCGGAAACGTGTGCAAGTTGCTTTACAGAATAAAGCAGGCATCGCGGAATTGGAACATCTGTTTTGATGTGGTAGTCAAAGAGTTTGACTTCATCAAAATGGTAGATGAACCTTGTATATACAAAAGGGTAGTCGAGAGTAAGGTGGTCATCCTCGTATTGTACATGGACAACATATGCTTGATAGGAAAAGAGTTTCCTATACCACACACGGTCAATCTCCTCTTATCACAAGGATTCTCCAATTGGATAAAGGTGATACTCCTAAATCCTGGGATTTGGATCTATGAGATAGATCTAAATGGATGTTAGGCTTCTCACTAGGTTTAGTAAGATGGTATCAATCGATCCTGGGGAGAATCACTGGAAAAGTTCCAGGGTGATAAGGACGACTAAACGTCAGTCGCAGGCATTGTCTTTACCCTCAGTGGAGGGACGGTATGTTGGAAGAGTTCCAAGCTAGATACCGTGGCAAACTAGACGATAAAGGCTGGTAACATCGCTATTAAAGATACTACCAAAGAGGCAGTTTGGGTGTATATTGGTTCATGAGATGAACTAGGTTCCTACCATTGTGTGATAATGGAAGTGTGGCTTCGGCCCAGGAACCCCAGTCCCATCAGTGACCCAGACATATTTTGAGGCAGCACCACCTGATCATAGAGATAGTTGATCTCCAGGGTGATCGAGGTTAGGAGAGTAGACTCAGAGGACAACACGGCGGATCCACTCATAAAGGCCTTTTCCCAAAGAGAGACTTTTATGGGATGGTTGAGTATTAGATACTGCAACCACTGCTACAGATGACCCTAGTGCAAGTGGGAGATTGTTAGTTATATGTATGCCCTAGAGGCCATTACTGTACATAGGATGTATATTGTAGTGGATGCTGGGACATATATAGGTAGGACTTTCTTGCTCCACATGATAGTATGCTATCTGGTTACTCTTTATCTTAACATGTATACTTGTTGTCTCTCTATTACATGTTGATAAAGCCCTTAGAATATGTGCTCGACTTCCAGGACTGTGATGTAGATCATACTAGTGGGGCCTGGGTAGTCCATGAGTACATCCTTCAATGTTCCTAGTCATGGGAATATCGAGATGGGGCATCGATATTCCAGAGTAGACTAGCGTATATCTTCTCGACCCATGTGATGGGCGATGGATGATCCCATATCCATTGGTGTTTGACATCAGAGATGGTATGCGGGTGCTCAGTGGAGACTGGGTACACTAAACGGACTCGCCGAGAACTCCCAGATGGTATTATACCTCACGTCAGGTGGCAGTTCTTTGGTGACACTGGTACAGCTTAGTCTGTTGACCCGAGATCATCATAGAGTCTTGTGTGTCTCCCACTATGCTTTGATTTCCACCCTACCATGGCTCTACTGAGTCGTGCAAACAGGTGGTTTTTGGGTACAGTTTCGATTCACATGGAGGCAATGAGCGATAGGAGGGGATTCGTCTCTCCCGGTATTGGGGGTTGATGTTGCGCTATGCTCGACTGGCCATAACTGGAAATCCCTGGCCAGGGTTGCACTGATTTACTGGTAAGTGTCATCAGTAGTTTCATACTTGTTATGGACCTTACATCGGCATGACTTATCAAGCTACTGGGGTCTGACGTTTACCACCCCTAGGTGAGATATGCGACATATCAGGCGAACAGACCGGACTGTACGGTAAGTGTTACTGGTTGGATTCATAGGAGTGTGAGCGGGCTTTCTCGTTGATCTTCTGATCGCTCAATACCCAGGTGGCCATTACGTTTAGCAGACCGCTTGCGGCTTGTGGGTGTTTGATATGATCATCGCCTACTGTCGGCGTATTGACGAGTCTTTAGAGTTCTACACAGAGGTTTCCTGGTTCAAGCGAAACGAAATAGGAGCGCATATGAGATATGTGCGGGACCGAGAATAATACCAGTATGTGATACTAAATTCTATTCTCGCGATTTGTATCATCGGACGCTTATATAAGATATAGCCGGGTTACCGAATCAAATGTTGATTCGATATATTGATACACTTGATATTAGTCGGTTGTATGCAATAGGACCGGATCATTAAATCAAGTGTTGATTTAATGATTTAATGTATAATTATATATTTGATATATTAGTTTACATTAACTAGTATTTGTTCACTTAAGATTGATTTTCTCACTTGATGTGCACAAGTTGTATATATGATATATGTTTGTACACTAGTTTGTATCATGATTGATGATACATGCAAACTTGGGTGTGTGTATGCTTTACACCTTGTTTAGGTTAATAGTTAGGGTTTTATTTATTTTATTTATTATGTTTTGTTAAAACAAAATGGTGCCTTTTCTTTTTCCATACTAGAAGCTTCATGATGCTTCAAGCATCTTTGAAAAGTCTAACCATTTTGTTTTGACTCTTTAACCTAACCATTACCTAAATCCTAGTTTATTCTCTACACAAGAAATCTCACCCATGGTTGCAACATGATAGACTTCACTTGAATTTTCTTTTTGATATAATTCATTTTCTTTTCTTCTTCTTCTTCTTCTTCATGAAGTGAAGAAAGCTTTCCTGAAAATTTTCAAGTGATGAAATCAAGTGAGAAATCCAAATCCAAAGTGAACCCACTTCCTATTTCTTCATTCTCTACCACTTGCCATGTTGTATAGGGTGTTATCTTCACAAGTTTCATGACCTAGTGAAGATGGAGCTTGGGTTTGAGTCACCTCGACGTAGATCATGTTCGGCATTGAAGTCAACGACCTAGCCCGCTCATTTCTCCGATGAAACCAACGCTAGAGTCCGGGATCCCGATGATCGCAGCGGAGGGACGTCAACACGGAGCTAAAGAAGTGGAGGACCGGATCTACAAAGGTTGTAATCCCTTTCACTTGTAGTTAAAGTTGTTAACTTGCTTGTATTTCGCCTTACCACTAGTAACGATCTTGCATTAGGGTTTCTCGGCACATATAAAAATTTGATTTTGGTATGGTTGATGCATTGTGGAACCTCTTGAGTGTTCCTAGGAACCCTACAGATCGTCTTCTGCAAGGATGATCGATGCTCAAGCGCGTTCCCGGCGGCTACGAGCAGGAGGTGTCTTCCACAATTGGGTGGACACACGACAAAAGTTGTATTTCTTCAACCCTTGCATATTTTAGTATTCTAGTTTTGGGTGTTTGGAACGAATTCTCGGGTGTGAGCATCCGTTGCCCACGAAAAGTTTTTGTTTTCGCTTCCGCCTCGTTCGCAGCCTCCACGGCACGGGCGTCGGATCCTAACAATAGACACATGTATCGCACGTGCAAAATGTTAGTTCTTATAAATTTAAAAAAATTTAAGGTACACTTTCTATAAAGTTCTATGTATTTCACAAGATTTCAATTCCTCCGTTGTTATATTGCTATATATAATATAAAGCCCTACTTCAAGTTTTCTTCCTTCCTATTTTACCCCTTATAATCAATTTAATTACTATTTTGTCCTCACCTGAAATGTCATCAAGATTTTCTTTCGGCTTCATGTATGGAAAATTAGACTCCACCCCTTTAGTTTAAGAAAATCTGCTTTTAGCCCCTTATTGCAAGAAATTAACCTTCCGCTCCCTATAATTTAAGTTAATATGCATTTGACCCATTCTAAACTTATCTTCAGATTGACGCAATATATTTTCTGATAAATTATCTATATTTATTTTGATACAAGTTATCACTATTAAATCTAGATTGTACTGTAATATCTATGGAAAGTATTTCCTCTGTAGACACATGTGGATGGAAAATTAGATGAGATCTTTGATTTCTTTTGAAAATTGCAATCAATCAGTCCATTATTAATTTGTATTTGTACATGCATGGAAATTAGATGAGACTCAAATGTATTTTGAAAATTTGTTTTCAATACTTTCACTATTATTTTGTATACGTTCTCATCGATTGTATACGTCCGTCCACTATTACTTTGCATATGTGCATGCATGGAAAATTATATGAGGCTCAGATATCTTTTGAAAAATTGCAATAAACAGTTTCACTATTATTTTTGTATATGTTCTCATCGCTCAGATATGGATCGAATGTAGATGTTATCATATTCATATCATGTAGTTATTGGCGGATACAAATATAGATATTGAGAGCTATAAGAAATTAAAATATGTATATTATAGATCGACTAACAATAAGATTATAAAATTATGAAATATATATTAAAAGTTATATACACTTCTGAAATATATATTAAAAGCGGTGAGTTAAATTATATATATGAAAATTAGCAATAGAAGAGTACATGAATAAGTGAAGATAACTGTCATCTAAAAAAGGACAGAGGTCAAGAGCAATCATTGATCATAGTAGGAAAATTCCAAAGATTTTTTTTTTAAATTTCAAATGCAGTCAATGATGATGGCATGAATTTTCGAATGCAATTTATCATCCATCGTATACATGTAAGACGTAGAAATGTTTAAAGACTTATTTTCCTGGAATTATTTTGAAAGAAAATGAAGAAATTTTCTAAATTATTTCGAAAGAGACTCAATTTATGCTTGATTTGAAAGATTTGCCAGTAATAAAATTTAGTTAAGATTCGGTCATTTATGAGATAGTATATTTTTGTGGGCAACTCCTCGAGCCCGTGCATGGCATGGGGGCACTTGCTAGTCTCTCTCTCTCTCTCTATATATATATATATATATATATATATATATATATATAACAATGAAGAAAAGAGGCCCTAAGAGGATTTTTCGTTAGGCAGCGTCAAATATATATATCCTCCATGAATTTTTCGACGATCGGCACCCATCATCAGTATCTTTATCATGTAAGAAGTGGATACATCAAATTTCACATAATTCCACTAATTTTCACCGTTGAATTAACACTGTAAAAAGTTCTATTGTCGGTAAACCGTTAACTTTTTACATTGCTAAATCAACGGTGAAAAGGTGACGGAATCACATGAAAGTTGGTGTATGCATATCTTACATGATAAAGACGATGATGGTGGGTCATGACCGTCGATCAAAATCATGGAGGACATAATTTTTTGACGCCATAGAAGGAAATTTTCTCCTATGACATATTTCCTCCATTATCCTCATATATGAGTGTGTGTGTGTTGGGGGAAAGCTTGGTGAAAGTGATTCAAGCTTTTTTTTGCCTTCATCCGGAAAATTAGCCTCGACCCCTAGGTTTTAGGGAATTTGCATTTAGCTCATTATTTCAAATGAGTGGTAATTGTTTATGTAAAAATTAAGACCCTCTCCCTATATTTTAAGAAAATTTGTATTTGTCCCCTTATATATTTATTTATATTGAGATAAGAATTGAAAAATTACATCTTGCCCCTTCTTTCTTTTGAAATTATCATTCAAACCATTTACAGTGTATTTTCTAGCCTTTTAAAATTTCAGTTAATAGACTAAAAATTGCATTCCTTCTTCTTGTTTGAAATTGATTAAGCTAACATACATGATTTATTTCATATTAATTATTACTTTAGATATATTTCCATGATTAGCATATTTCGTATTAATTATTTCGTGCTTGAATATTTCATTTCGATACTGAGAGAGACTGCGTTGCTGCGTTAGAGGAAGGATAGCTATACTGATTCGGTATACTCTAAATATACCTACGGTACAAAATTGATGATCTAATAAAAGGGTAGAAAATACACTATATTAATATAGATTGCAACATACTATTTTCATTTAATTATCATGATTTATTTTGTATTAATTGTCATAAATTTTTTATATAAGGCAATACTTATTTATATCTCTTATTTATATTCATCGTAAATCATGTAAAATATCAAAATAGAATTCTCGCGCCACATTTTTCGAATCCGTGTGTCTGCACAAGGCCCCTTATGGGATAGGATTTGGACCAAAATCCAACTTGCATGTTGGGTAGTGGGAACCATCAAAGCATACACCAAAACATGAAGTATATATCACCCAGATTTTGTCTTAAAATTTTTCTCATAAATATGAAGTATATATCACCACTTTGATTTATTAGAGAATCTCACAAAAAAATTTGACAAAAGGGAAAGGAATATTTTGACCCATGGATATAAACATATCGGTCATAGAATAGATATAGGCATCACTACATCTGTATCTGATTGTTGCTGATAGTTAACGTTGAGCGGATATAAAAACTATTTTTTGTAGCAGCTAAAAATCAGATACAAATACGAATATAAAATAAATGTTGAAAAACCTTTATCAGCTAAAAATTAAATATTACAATTTTTTTTCTATCATACTTATATTTAAACAAGTTGCATAATGATCCCCATTATATTTATCTATAGAAACCTGTGCGTACGAGTCGGATCGGAAACATTTTTTTCGTCTTTTGTGGAAAATTAGCTTCGGCTTTGACGGAGGTCGGAATCTCCCTCAGATGTTGTCCTCCGTCGATCCTGTTGCCACCGAGACTGAACAGTTGAAATTTGGGATGAGGGTTGAGCGTGTGGATCTCAATGGGTTGTTGGTTGTCGTTGACGCCGAGCTACCTTCAAGGAAAGTCCCGAGGTGGGAAACCACCATAGGACCCTCCGACGATCAAGTAAGTAGCGAGAAATAATAATGGCAAGGTAGCGGCATATTGGAAATGAGTTCGACGTACCTAAGTCGTCTGGAAGAGAGGTTTTATATAGCGGTCACATGGAGCGAAACGGTGCAAGATTCTCGCCGTCCGTTACGCCCTCGCCTCACGTTCGCGTTGATGGCGGAGCACGTCCATTAATGGCGGGATATACCCATTAATGGAAATACACACCAGCGTAGGATTCGGGATGTGGAGCGGCGGAGATCTCGTTTTGGTGAGATACACGGAGCCATTATGAGGGCGCTTGGGGTTTATGTTCTTGGTTGAACAGGAAAGCCAAGAAAGCTCAGCTCGGTGGATAGCTCGGAGGCGAGCAAGGAGGCCGATGATGCTCAGCTCTGTAACAGCTCGAAGACGGGTAAGGAGGCCGTGGAAGCTCGGCTGTAGGATTGATCGGAAGCGAGCTGTTGGTTGTTGCTAGGAGAATATGGAAGGTACTCCAGGAAGGTTTCTAAAGGTCAGATGCAATCTCGGAGACGAGGTGTCGAGAAATGTCCCCAATGCATCGTACTTATTCCAGTTCCGTAGCCCCTAGGAATCTAGCGGGCTTAAGCTGATGAAACGTCATCCGCCACGTATCGTGATCTGGGGAATTCCCACTTACGAGTATCATCATTAGCCCCCCACTCTCGTTTCGACCTATTTATGGGTCGGGTCAAGAGTGGTCTGCTCGGTTTTCTTCGTTCAGCTTGGTGCTGAGGAATCTTCATGGTGGATTGTCTAGAAACGATGTGGCATTGGGCGGCCGTGTCTCTTCGATCTCTGGATCTACGCGGAGATCCATGGTATGCCTAGGTTTCTGTGCGTATTCTTGATGACATCAGCGGATCAGCGAAATGATTGCGCCATAAAGGAGACGTCACTTCACTCGCTCAGACAATTGATCTTCGTGCCACATGGCCACCATTGAGTGGAGGATACGAGACGTCGCCAATCGGATCCGTGTGAGGGGGAAGCGCCCAATGGTTGGTTTCTACATAACGTCATCGGGGCCGTGGGGTGTGCCACTTCATTTTGGTGAGAGTGGATTTGGACCGTCGGATGAATTTTGCTGGGCGTATAAATAGGAGAGGCATTTCCTTAAGAAACACTTTTGCTTTAGTTGCCTCCCATTGTCCGAAGATTGCCCGGCGCTCCGTCACATAGGGCGGATCTTCAGCTTTAATCCATCTTCAGCCGACATTTTCTTGAATCAAGTTGATGTCTTCTTCTGAAATTTCCGTTGATGTATGTTAGGGTTGAGTCGGGCAATGAGGCTTCAGCTTCTGAAGACGAGTCCAGTAGGTCATCTTCTTTCTCCTCGGCTTTCGATATCTGAGAAAGTTCTTCTTCTTTGTCTTCTTCTCCATCAGGCTCGCCTCGAAAGGGCGACAACGCCCTCGTTCTTCGTCGTCGGGGGGCAAAGAAGGCCTCCAAGGTGCGCATCGAAAATACTCGTGATGAGCCCTCGGTGTTGAATCGATTGGATGAGCTCTTCGATAATCAGGCTCGTTTCTATATCCCCCTGGTTATTCAATTCGTCTGGCCAGGGAGGGTGAACGGGCAGATTAGGTATAGGGCAATGAGATTGCTCTGTACCAGGAAGCGTTCTATGCGGGGACGTGTCTGCCTTTCTCGTCCGAGATTTGTGCTATACTCCATTGCTTTCGGCTTTCCCCGGGCTAGCTAGCGCCGAACTCGTGGAGAATTCTTCGCGTGTTCCTGGTCCGGTTGAAGATTGATCTGATCCCCTTTGACATGAGCTTCCTTATTTCCTTTCTTTGCAACAAAAATCACATTGGCACTCGCAAAGACGAGCCAAGGTTGGTTTACCTTTCTTTTTAAAAACATAAGGGCATGACAACCGGGTCAGGGGCAGTGGCCGTTCCTTCTTCTATCCATGAGTGGAAGGAGAAGTTTGTTTTCGTCGGTCCTCCGAAAGGAGAGGATTGGCTAGTACCCACCAAATGGCATAGGGTGGATTGCCTGAGGGTCAAGCAATCAAACGCCCCGGAGGCGAGGATAGTTTCGCAGTGGGAGCCGATCCAGCAGGCCGATGTTCTACTTTCTGAGCAGGCTTTGAGCTGGACGGGACCCAGTTCTGCGCGCTTCAGGAGAATGTTAGGATTTCGCAGATTAATTTAGGCTTAGATAATTTTGTCATTCCTACACCTGACATTTTCCTTCGTTTTCTTTCCAGAGCCAATGGATCGATCGAAAATCATGGCCGCCATGGTCGCCAAGGCACACGGGAAGAAGGGCGGCGGCGCTAGTTCGTCCAAGCCTACACCTGGTGCGTTCCCCCGCCAAAGTGGTCGTTGCTCCTCCCGTCTCGGAGGAACGCCAGAGTGGAGGGCAGAATCACACCCGGGATCAGGCTCTCCGGGCCAGGACGGAGACGCCGCCCTCCACAGAGTCTTCGGCTAAGAGACTATTTTATACGAACACACATGCCATTGGTAATTGCTATGTCACGAACACTATAGAACTTGCTTAATAATCGGTTTTTTTTGCATTTGCATCATTATTGATATGTAGTCACCAAGTCATTCATCTCATTGCATCATATTGATATCATAGACATTCACCGTCATCGACATATGCATATATTGTGATTCTTCTTGGAGATCTCCATATTCATGAGATTTCTGGATTTGTGGAAAACCGCAAAAATCCTTTTATAAACTTATGATCATTTTAAAATGGAAATTTTGGCTTTCTCGTGATATGATGTGCGGCATCCACCATGAGTTTTCTCGGTTCTTGAGCCACGTATGTACATATACCCGATTCGAGGAGAGATGAGGCACCATCTGCGGGTACATGGTGGACCCGGTGAGGTACCCTGGGGCAAGAAGATCATATAGAGAGACGCTGAGCCTGGCAGGAGAGCACTACCTACCGGTGATTATTGACCCGGCGAAGATCCGGAGGATACCGACCGGAGTCGTATGATTCGGACAGATTGAGGGCCGATCTAAGAGACGACACCCGAGATATTGATATATTGAGTGTCGATGATTGACATAAATTTCTGTTGTTTCTACTCGATGATACTCTGGTTTTACTATACCAAAAACCTTCCGAGATAAAACTCAGTTTTTTCTCATATCAAATGTACCCAGATTTCATATTAGATCATTTATTCATATCGCATTCATATTAGTACATTGCATTATAGTTTATACATATATTTTCGACGCATTTGCGTGCATATTTGTGATTTTATCATTAGATATTATTTACTACTCACGAGTTGGTAACTCACTCCCGTTGTGCTACAGTGTCCTGCAGGATATATCCGTCAGCATAGTCGCGGCGGGCGCACTGCTACTACTCCTGTTGCCTCCTTTTGCTTCGACTTGAGTGCTATACTTGGAGGTGAGTTTTGTGAGGATATTCTTTTGTTTCCCACCATGTATATTTACTTTTGTATCTAGTACACTCCATCTACCATTTGTATATTGGACCTAGACTACGAGACTGTGAGACCTGTATTATTTGATATCTGGTGTCAAGCTCGTGTGAGCCGACTTTTATGCTTTTCTATTTCTTGCTTTTTAAATGGTTTTTCACACTATTATGATATATCTTGCCTGTGGTTGTGTTCCGCCAATTCGGCTAAGAGCTAACTCTCGCTTGGGGATGCCTTTTATTATTGCTTTATATATTGATGTTATGTATCGGTTTGGGACCAGTTTTTAGAAAGGAGACTCTGCCGAAATTTCTATAAAACTTGACGCTTTTAAACGATTTTGTTGTAACCTTATTTTGTTTAAATCAACCTTTTAAAATATGAATTTTATCACTCTATTTCTTTTCACGGTTTAGATTTCTGGGACTTTTGGCTTACTTGAATTACGTTACGCCTCTAAACGTTGCGTGATTTAAGTGCCAGTCACGTTCCACCTTCGGGTCATGACAAAGTTGGTATCAAAGCATTAGGTTTTACCTTTCTAAATGTAGGATGACTCTTGGTATGATGGAGTAGGTGACTTAAGCAGAGTGACGTAGCATATGTATGTTCCGCGGCATACTCACGATACGATACTCCGCCTAAGTGAACTTAGGATATATAATTTCTTGTAATTCCTTCCTTGATTCCATATATCCTTTCGTTTCGATTGTTATATTCTTATCAAATCCTATTTCTTGTTCCAGCCATTATGCCGCCGAAGGCTACGAGGGCCTAGAGGGCTGCCGCCAGAGATGAGGTTAGAGCGGGCTCGTTTGAGACGAGGACCAACCAGGGCGGTATGCCTACCCTTCAGGGACAGATTGATCCCCCTTCTTCAGGACGGATTGCTAGGCTGGAGGTGAGTATTCAGGATTTGCGGCAGATGGTTGGATCTTTAGTCGAGGTCAGCAGTGCACCGAGATTTGATGATGTTCCTCTTATTACGGAGACAGTGATAGTACCTGCTATCTAGAAAGCTGTACCTACTGCTACCGAGACTATCACAATATCACTACAGGAGTTTATGAGGTTGAAGCCTCCAGTTTTCACCGGCAAAGACGCAGAGAAGGATCCACACACGTTCCTCGACAGGATGGCCAGGATTTCCTGTTCACTGAGATGTTTTGATGAGAGATCGTTCGAGCTTGCGAGTTTTCGTCTGGAGGGTATTGCCCAGACTTGGTGCGAGTCAGTTGAGAGAAGCCGAACTGCAGGTCTTCCTCCTATGACCTGGGATGAGTTCACGACGGTGTTTTTCGCTCGTTTTCTTCCAGAGAGCGTCAGGGATGCTTGAGCTCGTAGTTTTAAGTCTTTGCACAAGACTCCTGGTATGACCGTGTCCGAGTATGAAGTTCAGTTCACTCAGCTGTCCAGATATGCTCCTTACCTGGTAGACACTGAAGATAAATGCATAAAGAGATTCATACGAGGTCTTGACACACAGCTGTTTCTTTCTATTGGCGCCCAGCATTTTGACACCTATGCAGCAGTGATAGACACAGCCATATTAGTGGAGGAGCATATTTCTGAGACTACAGTGCCGAAGTGGATTCATACAAGTGTATCAGTTCCAATGTGGTTTGGCAGAGATATGACAGGCAGAGGCCATGGAGGATTCTTTCTAGGCCGTGGTGGTGGTCGAGGCATGGTGCGGGGCCAGTTATTCAGCTCTTACTTACCGGGTCAGCAGCCGTCGCCAGGATGTTTTCGATGTGGGGGTCCACATCACCCTGTTAAACATTATACGGTGAAGCGTCAGGGCGATGCGATAGTTCCGCAGATCGCTTTACCACCTTCACCCCCTCCTCCGAGAGCTTTACCTCCTACGCATGTTGTTGCTCCATGCCAGACCGATGCTCCGAGAGGCCGTGGTCGTAGCGGTCCGGTCCAAAGAGGACGAGGTGGCAGAGGCAGAGGACAGCAAGTTATCGGTAGAGGACAGGCCAAGTTTTTGATTTGACTCCTCAGGATGCGCAGGCATCAAATGCGGTTATGACAGCTACTCTTTCAGTGTGTTCTTTCGACGCGCGCGTATTGTTCGACCCAGGTTCCACGCATTCTTATGTATCCACACACTTCGTATCGAGGTTGGGATGAGAGTCGTCTTTGCTAGATCAGCCACTTATTGTGATTACTCCCGTAGGAGAGTCTTTTATCGCTCGACATGTGTTTCGATCGTGTTCTGTTCGTATCGGGGATAGGGATTCTTCTGTTGATTTGATTCTCTACGACATGTTAGACTTCGATGTTCTTCTTGGCATGGACTAGTTAGCCATTTGTTATGCGTCCGTGGACTGTCGTGAGAAGGAAGTCAGATTTAATTTTCCGGATGAGCCAGTTCTTGTTGTTCAGGGAGACCGTAGTGCCACCCTTCCCAGTTTGATTTCTGCCCTTTACGCTAGTCGGCTCTTAAGGAAAGGATGTCAGGGATTCTTGGCGTATATTCGTAATGCTGGAGCCGCAGAGGTCCCTTTGGACCAGGTTCCGATTGTGAAAGAGTTTCCCGATGTATTTCCTTGATGAGTTACCTGGATTTCCGCCAGAATGCGATATCGAGTTCTGCATCGACTTGATCCCCGGCACGGGGCCTATTTCTATACCGTCTTATCGGATGGCCCCGGCGGAGCTTAAAAAGCTTAAGGATCGGTTGCAAGATTTGCTGGATAAAAGGCTTATTCGATTGAATGTGTCGCCTTGGGGAGCTCCTATCCTGGTCGTCAAGAAGAAGGATGGTAGTATGAGATTGTGTATTGATTATCGTCAATTGAATCGAGTTACGGTGCGGAATAGATATCTCCTACCTCGCATTGACGGTTTGTTTGATTGGCTCCAGGGTGCGGGACATTTCTCGAAGATTGACTTGCGGTTAGGCTATCATCAATTGCGGGTTCGGAATGATGACATTCTGAAGACTGCTTTTCTTACGCTCTACGGGTATTATGAGTTCTTGGTGATGTCATTCAGGCTCGCCAATACCCCAGCAATGTTCATGGATTTGATGAACCGCATATTCAGGCTGTTTCTCGACCAGTTCATTATTGTTTTCATAGACGACATTCTGGTGTACTCCAAGAGTCGAGAGGAGCACGAGCAGCATTTGAGGATCACGTTGCAGACTTTGAGGGAGCACCAGCTGTTTGCTAAATTCTCCAAGTGTGCTTTCTGGCTGGATAGTGTTGATTTCTTGGGTCATGTAGTTACAAGAGATGGCATACGTGTTGACCCAAAGAAGATAAAGGCCTTATAGCATTGTTCCAGACCTGTATCAGTGATGGAGATGCATAGCTTCTTGGGTTTGGCCGGTTACTACTGACGCTTTATTCAGGATTTCTCTCGTATCACTACACCGCTGACCGGGTTGACCCGGAAGGAGTTCCTTTTTTTTGGACCGAGGCATGCGAGCAGAGTTTTCAGCAGTTGAAGACTCGTTTAACGACTGCACCAGTCTTATCTTTGTCTTTAGGTTCAGGCGGCTTTGTTGTCTATTTTGATACTTCTTGAGTGGGTCTAGGGTGTGTGTTGATGCAGCACGGCAGGATCGTTGCCTATGCTTCTCGACAGTTGAAGAAGAACAAGCAGAACTATCCACTCATGACTTATAGATGGCCGCGGTGGTCTTTACACTCAAGATTTGGAGGCATTACTTGTTGTAACAACTCCAATTTTTGTATACATAAAATTGATTTAAATTTGAAGTATACTTGGGGTATTTAATGTTGCTGTTACCACTTTAAGTATTTATTTTCCCACAATAATTATAAGAAAGAGCTTGTAGCTCATTGGTAATATCTTGCACTGCTCAACCAAGCCACCAGAGTTCAAATCCCCTGCCCCAAATTATTTTTATATTGTTTTTGTTTTAAATCCTTTGGAAGCCCAACAGTCCAAATACTATAACTCCCAAAACTTGAACTACACTTGAAAATCTAAATATACCAGTGCTTACCCCACGAGACCCCCCACCTCCTCGACCCCCGACTCGGCCGGCGGACCGGCCGACTCCGGCCGGCGCCGCCGGCCGGACTTGGCCGGACGGCCGAGTCCCCAACACCAAAAGTTCGCCTCTTCGCCTTCTCTAACCCCCTGCATACTCTAATTTATTGGATCGGTTCCCGAGACTTAATTATCCCCTATTTACTACAATTTTTAATAATTTTCACATATTTTTACAATTTTTTTATTAAAAACCCTTCACCTACCCTACTCCTAGCCTACCCTGTAAATACACCCCGTACCCTCTACCCTCTCATCCCAAAATCTTGAGCCTACTCTCTTAAAATCTTCTCAAGAGTTGTGTACTTTGAAAACAAGTTCGCGGCGAAACTCCGACGAAATTCCGGCGACGTTTTGAGGAACAACCGGCGACGAAGCAACGCCTCGACAACCCCTTTAGTCCCCCCTCACTCCTTTGCTTAATCGAAAGCCGTAAGTCCCATTCTATCCCTCTTTCTTATTCTCTAAAATATGAAATTACAAAACCCGACGGAATCGGAACAAATCCGATTTCCGATTCGGTTTTCTATAAAATTTCACTTCTCACCAAAACATTCATGCTTAAACATGTTTATGTTGACTATTAAGCATTTAACAAATAATTTGAACAAGTTTCATCACATGAAATGATAGCCTTTTCAATTTATCGTATTTTCACTTAAATACCACAATATTTCGATTTCACATTTAATCCCCTTAACCTTACTATACATTTAAAGTAGAGCACGAGGTAATGACCTACCTCCACACACACGCAAATACAACCCTAAACGATATCATCAAAACTTAGAATACGATAAAACAATATTTTCATTTAAATACCATATTCTTAATAAAACCATTTCTAAAAGTTTTAGTTTTGATACACTTTTAAATAAATACCTCTTATTAGGAAAACACGATAAGTTGTGGACATCTATCGTTTATCTAAACCCGACTTTGTGGTGTCTAGGCTAGGCAAGTGAGAAAGGTAAGTTTAAAAGGCCTGTCTCACGGTGATTCGTGAGCGGATCTCTCCTTTCCTCACATGTACTTACCTGGCTACAATTGGCGCTGAAGAGGCGATTTGAGGTATCTAACGACTTGTCGTTTAGACCATTTAGAAATAGGCTAGTTGGCTTAGAAAACCCTAGAATCTAAAATACGGAAAATTGACATTTTTACAAATAAATACCTTTTATTTTATAAAACCGTTTTCTAAAGGATTAGTATTTTACAATCTTTGCAAAGCGCCGCTACAACCCATTTTTTGGGAACCCGTTCGGGATGGTGCGGATTATCGCACATCCTCGGGCTTAGTAGTGCGAGATTCAGACCTCCGCAAGGAGCATTCGGTCTCGAAAGGTTTAAAATACGACATCTTAAGAAAAATGAGATTTTTGGAATATAAAATATTTATTAAAATTATTTTTGTATAAATATATGTGTATTTATCCTTAAAATACCTATTTTAATATAATATAAGTATTCCACCTTTTTCTAAAAATCACAAGAATAAATTTTACACTAAAATACCATGAACTTCAAATAAATCAATATTACAGATAAATACCTTATTTATAAAACTAGGATATTTTCACTAGAAATGTCACAATATAAAATCCACCATCATTACCACTCTAAAGACGAATAATGAATACTTGAGGTGTATTTTGAAAAGTATATAAAAGTGTTTTTACATAAAACCCCCTCAAGTTTTATAAATTACCCTAAGGACCCTAGAAATTATAAGACTTCGATTTACATTCCTGATTGTCTGGCTCGGGTTTGAGTCTGATGAATCTGATTTGAATATGATTCAAGTCAATCTATAATCTACAATATTCCAATTCAATTATCAATTTATACAACTTGACTGAACCGAACCATTGATATACATATTCCTTTTACATGATTCTCAGTTATTCCATTTACATGACCCTATGGTTACAACCGTTACAGGTGTTTAAGGGGTAATATGGTTTCGGTCAGTCAATCAAGCTTACAACCAATACAATTTACAAGATAACAATACAAACAAGACATCGCGGGGTTTAAGGGGTAGATTGGTACGGAAGGTGTTAAAGGTGGCACGAGGTGGTCAGATTAAGACACCTAACCTATATTCTGTTGCTGTTGTACCGTGGCTTAACGGTTCCTTGTACATTCCATTTGCCCTGGTCACTAGCATATAGAGATCCCCCTCGTATACACTGGCATTCTTCTGTACCAAGCTACAAACAACAGCGTTAACACAACATTACAACAATAGTATACAACTTTAAAAGATATCTTCTTATTCTGTCTATTCTACTTTCCTCTTACCTTTGGGACTTACCGAGCGACCTGTTCGCTGACGACATTCTATTTCTTTCTTCTTTGAATGTCGTCAGGTGATTTGGACCCGGCAGAGATCGAGCCATCTGTAGAAGACTTAGAGCAGTTTGCCGAAGACCCTGCACTTTAGTTTCATTGTACACTTTTCCTTTCTGTACTTTTCATTTCCTGTTATGCCACTGTTTAGGCATCTTTTTATTTCAGTTGTATTTCCTTTTCATGTATTGTACAAAAGAATGTTAATAAATAAAAGTTGATGTTTTTATTACCTCTTTTCTCTTGTGTATGTTCCCCTCCGAAAGACGGCGCGACATGGCGTCTCTTGCCTGAAATTCGAGGCAGATGCTAATTGGTGCTATCCGTCCACCTCTCCGAAGATGCCAAGTTGATTCATGGCACCGTGTATCGAAGGTTTAAACGAATGCGGCCGATGCAGCAGACTTCGTCAGATTCCCCCTCGTTTGAGGGGTTTTTGATTGTGGGGACGCTCTTCCCTGCAGGCGCAAGCCCCTGCAGTTAATTACGCTACCGCATCGCGGTAACAACTTTCTCCTTCTCCAGATAGTCACTTCGCGTCGTGTGTGTTTGTTTCGTGTTTTGTTGCCCGTGGATTGTTTACGGAGACCGAGTTATGTCGTCGCCCGTAGGGCGTGGACTAGTCCAAATCCGTATTATCTTAGATTTGGGTTTGGGGGTTTGGTTTGAGGATACGTTAGCCATACTTGAGGCCAAGATCAACTCAAACGTTTGTTAAGGATACGTTAGTCCGGCCTGAGACTAAGATCAACTTAACGGGATCGTTTAGATCCGACAAAAGAGCGTTTGGGCTCTATTGTTCCAGTTTAAGGACATGGTGGTCCATTGTGTCTATGGCCGTTGGGACCCGTCACCTCTCTGACGACGTTGAAGGATTACAACGACAGATATCAGAGGAGTTCAGAGATGTACCCTTGAACCGAAGTTGATTGGGGGGATTCATAGTCCAGTCTGTTTGAAGGTTTAAGGATACGTTAGCCATATTTGAGGCTAAGATCAACTTAAACGGGATCGTTTAGATCCGACAAAAGAGCATTTGGGCTCTATTGTTCTAGTTTAAGGACATTGCGGTCCATTGCTAGTTTAAGGACATTGCGGTCCGTGGGTAGTTTAAGGACATTGCGGTCCATTGTTAGTTTTAAGACATCTCGGTCAAGGTTAAGGACGTCGTAGTCCATGGGTTTAAGGACCCCACAGTCCATTGTTAGTTTTAAGACATCTCGGTCAAGGTTAAGGACGTCGTAGTCCATGGGTTTAAGGACCCCACAGTCCGTATCAATGTGTGGTCATCGGGACCCGTCACCTCTTTGAAGACGTTGAGGGATTACAACGCCAAGTATCAAAGGAGTGAAGAGATGTACCCTGGAACCGGAGTGGATTAAATAGTCTTTGGCCCAATTTAGGATTGAGACCAATTAATTATGTTTTGAGCCCATTGGCCCAGTCAATTACGAATTGAGGACTTATGGCCAGTTTGGGCTAAGTCCAATCATGTCTGGGACATCGGCTTTCTGTTGATCTATTGAAGGAGAGGCTTTGCCTCTGGCCATTTAGCCAATTGGGCTAATGCCTAGTGTTAAACACTAAAGACCAATCAGTGTTAAACACTGGGAATGAGATTGATAAGTTAGTGTTTAACACTAAAAGGTAGTTGGTGTCAAACACCAGCAACAAGGCTTTCAAATTAGTGTTAAACACTAAAACAGTCCAGTGTTAAGCACTGGCAATAGAAATTCCAAAGTAGTGTTGAACACTAAGGTAACCACTGTTGAACACTGCGAATAAAGTTCTTTGCTTAGTGTTGAACACTAGGGCCAAACAATATTTTAACACTGAATTCAGGGGTCCCAATTTAGCGTTAGACGCTGAGGTAAGAGGGGTCACGTGGCAGCACGTGAGGGCGCCCTCCCTTCATTTGTTCTTCTGAGACTATCGCATTTTTCAGAGCATCACGTGCCATCACGTGACGGGCATTCAAATGCTTATATGTTAAAGCTTCTGCCAAGGGTCACGTGGGTCTAGTGGGGCACTGCCTCAAGGGGGCTTTATATAGATCTTTGGGGGGGTCACGTGGTGACACGTGACCCCGCTTTTATGTAGTTGTTTAGAAGATCTGTTAATCCCTTTTTAGGAATTAAATTCCTCGTAGGGTTGAACCCTGACAATAATTTTAGAGGAATTAAATTCCTACTTCCTTTTGAAGAGTTGAACTCTGAATTTCCTGTAGGAATTAAATTCCTCATATATGTGCAGAACCGAATAGGGTTGAACCCTAATAAAAGCTTTGGGGAATTAAGCTCCCACTCTCTGTTAAAGAATTATTCTGGGAAATGAGATTAAGGGAATTAAATTCTCGTTGTTTTAACAGAACTAAGTTTTTAACTAGGGTTAAACCCTGATTCTTTTTGTTCTGAAGGAATTAAATTCCCATAACACAGGGTCAAGCCCTAATTTTATTTTAAAGGAATTGAATTCCTATAGTTCTGTGAGAATTAAATTCTCGTGCTTCTATTCCCTCTCTATGCTTTGGATCTGCATGGCAGGATCTCAACCCATTGAGAATTAAATTCTCAACTTCAAGGGGAGATGTGCACTTTACAGATCCTCTATCAAAGAGAGAAGAAATATGCCCTTCTGTTTTATATCAGGGTTAAACTCTGTTGAGAATTAAATTCTCTTTTCTTTCAAAAAGCCTTCCCTCTCTTACCTAGGGTTTTCTTTTGCAGAAGATCCAAATTCCTCAAAGTATCAAGGCTCTCTCCCTTTTCTTCCCTCTGCGTGTATATTTCTTTTCTTTTTTTGTGTCTCTTGGCTCCTATTTATAGGAGAAGCAGCCGAGTCAATTAGTTTTTTTGACGAATCTTCATTGAGAGATTTGATTTGCATCCATCATTCGTTTTGGACCTTTGGATTATTAGGTGAATTTTATTCACCATTGGATTTCAAATCCAGGGATTCTCCTTTGTTATTTCTGTTAGATTTAAAGGGGAAATCTTTCCAAATTCGAGATTTTCCCATAGATAGATGATATTTAATCACCTCTAAATCTTTAATTTAATCGATTGCTTTTGGAAAGATTTGAGAGGTCTTTTCTCAGAATTTAATTCTGTTGACAAATGGGCTTTGAAGTTGGTCACGTGTGGCCACGTGACCCTTGGTCACGTGTGGGCACGTGACCCCCTTGGACAAGCCTTCTTCCTTCTTTTTGCGCTCTGTTTTCTGGTTGTTGCTTAGCTATCACGTGCCACCACGTGACAACTGGTCACGTGTGAGCACGTGACCCTGGCATGGAGCCTTCTTCTCGATTTAACCGGAGAATGAGTCTGATGTTTTGAGTGTCACGTGCCAACACGTGACCCTGGTCACGTGGGAGCACGTGACCTCTTCTGAAGCCTTTTTCTTGATTTGATCAAGGAACTATTGTGTCTTTGCCGCTGCTTTTAAATGTCACGTGCCGACACGTGACCCAGGTCACGTGGGAACACGTGACCCTTTCTGAAGCCCCTTTTCTTTGATGTATTTGGGAAACTGAATTTGCCTTGCCGATACTTTTAGGTGTCACGTGCCCACACGTGACTGCTGGTCACGTGTAAGCACGTGACCCTCTTCTGAAGCTTTTTCCATAAGCTTTTCTGATTTTAAATCAGGAAACAGTGTATTCTTTTTATATTGCTTAGATACGCTTAGCGTATGTACTTATGAGGATATACGTAGCGGAGCTCGTCGCGTCCCCTTCGCCATACACTGGGAAGCGGGGCATGACAGGTTTTGTTGGTGGCCCATGCAGGTCAGAGCTGTATGGAACCCTAAGCAATATAAAACACAAGAACCAGCAACTAAAACATTCTTTACAATTCATGTACCTTGAATCTTGCAATTTCTTATTCCTTGAATCTTATTATTTCATGTACTTGAATCTGTCCTAACCTAAATTTTTCTTCAGGGTCATGGATTCCCCGAACAACACCAGCACTAATGTCAACAACACACCTCCAACTCCAGCACTACCTCTCACACCAGCTATTCCTGCGCCACCCACCGAGCAAACAGTGCTACTTGAGGCGATCCGCAGCCTTCTTGAGGGACAGCAACAACTCCTGAACCGTCCCGAGACTGACGCACCGGAGGTAAAGAAATTTAGGGCTTTACATCCCAAGCAGTTCTCCGGAAAGGGAAGCCCACTTGAAGCTGAGGAATGGGCACAAAGTATAGAAGATGATCTGGCAGCAGCTTAAGTTCCAGACATAGCTTGGGTCCGTGTGGCGAAACTACAGTTCACGGACAATGCTCGCAACTGGTGGAAGGCGGAAGAAAGCCGTCTTTTACAGCCTATTGAATGGAAGTCTTTTCGCGAGAAGTTCGACACGAAATACTCCCCTGTGACTGCCAGGTTTGCCATGGAACAGCAGTTCATTCATCTACAACAAGGATCGATGTAGGACAAATCAGTAGATGAGTACGACGCTGAATTTACCATGCTAAGCCGGTAAGATATGTCACAATAGTTCAATTTTTAAATATCACATACTACACAGCTAACACAATCTTTAAACAGATTCGCGGCACACTTGATACCGACGGACGAGATCAGAGCCCGTCGCTTTCAACAAGGACTGGACACGGAGATTCGGCTGCTCTAGCCACAGGAAAATTTCTGACTCATGAGGATGCTCTGGAAGCTGCCCGCAGTTATGAGACAGTGATAAAAGTAAGGGGCAGACATCAGTCTGCAGGAGTCAAACGCCCTGCCAACCAGATGGTAGGTGGAGCCTCGTCCAGGCCACCTTTTGTGCCAAGGCGACCCGGAGTACCGAACCATCGTCCCAGCCCAGCCTTTTGTACCTATTGCAAGGGAGATGGACATATGATGAAAGACTGCCGGTAAGCCAATCGTCTTTGCTTAGTCTGCGGCTCAGCTACTCATGATATCGGGTCTTGTCCCCAAAGGCAAAACCCAGTTTCTGCACCCAGGCCAGCAAACAATTACCCACAGCGCCTAGCCATCCAAGCACCCGCTCCAAGACTTGCACTACCTGCACCACCCAGAGGACCACAAGCTGCACCACCTCCTCGTCAGTTCCATCAAGCTCAAAGGAACGTTCTGAGGAATGCTCCTCAGGCCAGGAGGAATGTACCAAAGCACCAGGCTTTCACGATGTCCGTGGAAGAAGCTAAGGCCACTGGCCAAGTCATCACTGGTAAACTTTTCTTCTCAAACTTATCTTTTAGTCTTTGTTATCTACACACTTTCCCTATACCTAAAACATATCCCACATACCTTAGGTACAATCCTAGTAGCCTCACTACCTGCACTTGCACTGTTTGATACTGGAGCATCCCACGGCTTTATGTCGCAACGGTTCGTCCGAACCCATGCGATTCCAGTCTCACCGCTTGTATCCAGCTGGAATGTCAGTTCCGGAAATGGCGTTCTAAAGGCAAGTATGGGATACAGCTTGTGTCCAGTCGTCGTCTGCAGCAGAGAGTTTTATGCTGACTTCAAAGTACTGGACATACCAAACTTCGATGTGGTTCTAGGAATGGATTGGCTTGGAACTTTTTATGCTACCATCGACTATCGTCAAAGGAGGGTAGTATTCGAGATTCCATACCATCCGGTCTTCTATTTCAAAAGCGGAGACCATACCGTGGAGCCAAGTACCTACAAAGCGAAGCCAAGAGAAGCAGTAGTTGCAGCAGCTCAAGCGGAAGAAGAATTAAGACCAGAGGTAGTTCGAGAGTTCGACGATGTATTTCCTGACGATATATCAGGTTTGCCTCCTGATCGAACTCTTGAATTCAGAATTGATTTAGTACCAGGAGCACAACCGGTGATCAAAGCACCTTATAGACTAAGTCCGGAAGATTTGAAGGAAGTCCGAACACAGTTGGACGAATTATTGGTGAAAGGATGGATTCATCCCAGCACTTCAAGTTGGGGAGCACCTGTACTACTGGTGAAGAAGAAGGAAGGTTCATACAGAATGTGCATCGATTATAGCGCCTTGAACGAAGTCATTATAAAGAACAAGTATCCACTCCCATGTATCGATGATTTATTCGACCAGCTAAGTGGATCTTGTGTTTTTTTCTAAATTGGATCTTCGTTCAGGTTATCATCAAGTGAAGGTCAAGGAAGCTGATATTCACAAAACAGCTTTCAGAACTCGCTATGGACATTACGAATTTCGAGTGATGCCATTTGGAGTGACCAATGCACTAGCAATATTCATGAACCTAATGAATCAAGTTTTCTGGGAGTACTTAGACTGGTTTGTTGTCATCTTCATCGACGACATCCTGGTGTATTCTAAGAGTCGGAAAGAGCATGCAGAACACCTACAAATTATCCTGAAAACTCTTCGACAACATAAGCTTTATGCCAAATACAGCAAGTGCGAGTTTTGGCTAAATCAAGTTGGTTTTCTTAGACATATCGTATCAGGAGAAGGAATTTCTGTGGATCCAGCAAAGGTTTCAGCAGTTAACGAATGGCCTACACCAAAGTCAGTGAAGGATATTCGGAGTTTCTTGGGTTTAGCTGGATATTACAGAAGGTTCATTGAAGGATTTTCAAAGATAGCAACACCCCTGATCAAACTCACACATAAAGATGAAGAATTTGTGTGGTCAGAAGCATGCGAACAAGTTTTCGTAGAACTCAAGTCAAGGTTGACATCTGCACCTATTCTCGTAATACCGGATCAATCTGGAGGATTCGAAGTGCATTGTGATGCATCCGGTAAGGGATTAGGATGTGTTCTACATCAGCATGGTAAGGTTGTGGCTTATACTTCAAGACAACTGAAGACTCATGAGCGCAATTATCCGACGCATGACTTGGAGTTGGCAGCCGTCATTTTTGCTCTTAAGATTTGGCGCCATTATCTACTTGGTGAACGATGTGAACATCTACACAGATCATAAAAGTCTGAAGTACGTGTTTACTCAGAAGGAGTTGAATATGCGGCAGAGAAGATGGTTAGAACTCATGGCGGACTTTGACATCAACTTGCAATATCACCCAGGGAAGGTGAATGTAGTACCTGATGCTCTTAGTCGCCAACCATTATCGATGAATCTCACCGCTCAGTGGAAGCTTCAACAAGACTTGCATCAGATGGAGATTGAGGTAGTCATGGCAGGTAATACTTCAAGTTTGATGAATATACAAGTTCAATCAACCATTGTCAATCAGATCAAAGCGGCTCAAGCAAGTGATGCTAAGTTGCAAAAGCTCAGAGAACAAGTGGAGAATGGACTCAGAACAGACTTCATCATCCATGAAAACGGATCTTTGAGATACGGCAGCAGGTTGTGTGTACCAAAAGGTCCTGTTCGGGAAGAGTTAATGAATGAAGCTCACAGCTCTCCCTACTCAGTACATCCTGGAGGTACCAAAATGTACAAAGATCTACGTCAGAATTATTGGTGGCATGGAATGAAGCGTGAAGTAGCCAGAAGCGTCGCAAAATGTTTGGTGTGTCAGCAAGTAAAGGCTGAACATCACAGGACAGCTGGACTACTTCAACCGTTACCAATCCCAGAATGGAAGTGGCAACACATCACGATGGATTTTGTGACTGCTCTTCCTCGTAGCACAAAGGGTAACGATGCTATATGGGTCATTGTGGATCGACTCACAAAGTCAGCTCACTTTATCCCATTTAGAGTTGGCCAATCAACTGAGACACTAGCAAAGAAGTACATGGAGGTAATAATCTATTTAAACTTTTCATAATGTACTATCTCTGATACCCATGAACTCATACAGGAAATTGTGAGACTTCATGGAGTACCGGTCTGCATTGTCTCCGATCGTGACACCAGATTCCGATCGCAATTTTGGCAGAGTCTGCAAGCAAGTTTGGGAACAAGTCTGAACTTCAGCACGGCTTATCATCCACAAACAGATGGTCAGTCGGAACGAACTATTCAGATCTTGGAGGATATGCTCAGAGCGTGTATGCTAGACTTCAAAGGATCGTGGGAAGATCACCTGCATCTTGCGGAGTTCACGTACAATAATAGCTACCAAGCAAGCAAAGGAATGGCACCTTTTGCAGCATTGTATGGAAGGAAGTGTCGATCACCATTAAGTTGGGACGACATCGGAGATAGGGAACTTCTTGGACCAGAGATGATAGTAGCAACTGTTGATGTGGTTCGTACTATCAGGGGAAGGATGCGCATAGCCCAAGATCGACAGAAGCACTGGGCTGATGCAAAGAGACGACTCTTGGAGTTCCAGCCAGGAGACCACGTATTCCTGAAGATATCTCCGAACCGTGGAGTGATCCGATTTGGAAGACGGGGTAAATTAAGTCCGAGATATATTGGACCGTTCGACATACTCGAACGAGTCAGTGAAGTGGCATACCGCTTAGCACTTTTGCCCTCATTGGAAGGAGTGCATAACGTGTTCCACATATCCCAACTCAGAAAGTATGTGAGTGACCACAGCCACGTTCTTGATCATTCCAAGCTCACTATACAGCCTGACTTGTCTTGTGAGCAACAGCCTGTGGAGATCCTGGACAAGAAAGTGAAGACACTTCGGAACAAGGAAGTTAACTTGGTCCGGGTAATGTGGAGGAAAGACACTCCAGGAGAATCCACTTGGGAAAGGGAAAATGAAATGCGTGCAAGATACCTTCACCTCTTTGTAAACTAGTCCTCAAATAAAAGTTGTAAATTTCGAGGACGAAATTTTTGTAAGGAGGGTAGATTGTAACAACTCCAATTTTTGTATACATAAAATTGATTTAAATTTGAAGTATACTTGGGGTATTTAATATTGTTGTTACCACTTTAAGTGTTTATTTTCCCACAATAATTACAAGAAAGTGCTTGTAGCTCATTGGTAATACCTTGCACTGCTGAATCAAGCCACCAGAGTTCAAATCCCCTGCCCACATTATTTTTATATTGTTTTTGTTTTAAATCCTTTGGAAGCCAAACAGTCCAAACACCATAACTCCCAAAACTTGAACTACACTTGAAAATCTAAATATACCAATGCTTACCCCCACGAGACCCCCACCTCCTCGACCCCCCGACTTGGCCGATATCGGCCGGCTCGGGCCGGCGCCGCCGGCAGGACTCGGCCGGACGGCGGAGTCCCCAACACCAAAAGTTCGCTTCTTCGCCTTCTGTAACCCCCTGCATACTCTAATTTATTGGATCGGTTCCCGAGACTTAATTATTCCCCATTTACTATAATTTTTAATAATTTTCACACATTTTACAATTTTTTTTATTAAAAACCCTTCACCTACCCTACCCCTAGCCTACCCTATAAATACACCCCCTACCCCCTACCCTCTACCCTCTCATCCCAAAATCCTGAGCCTACTCTCTTAAAATCTTCTCAAGAGTTGTGTACTTTGAAAACAAGTTCGCGGCGAAGCTCCGACGAAATTCCGGTGACGTTTTGAGGAACAACCGGCGATGAAGCAACGCCTCGAAACCCATAAGTCTCATTCTATCCCTCTTTCTTATTCTCTAAAATACGAAATTACAAAACCCGACAGAATCGGAACAAATCCGATTTTCGATTCGGTTTTCTATAAAATTTCACTTCTCACCAATACATTCATGCTTAAACATCTTTATGTTGACTATTAAATATTTAACAAATAATTTGAACAAGTTTCATCACATGAAATGATAGCCTTTTCTATTTATTGTATTTTCACTTAAATACCACAATATTTCGATTTCACATTTAACCCTCTTAACCTTACTATACATTTAAAGTGGAGCACGAGGTAATGACCTACCTCCACACACACGCAAATACAACCCTAAACGATATCATCAAAACTTAGAATACTATAAAACAATATTTTCATTTAAATACCATATTCTTAATAAAACCATTTCTAAAAGTTTTAGTTTTAATACACTTTTAAATAAATACCTCTTATTAGGAAAACACGATAAGTTGTAGACATCGATCGTTTATCTAAACCCGACTTTGTGGTGTTTAGGCTAGGCAAGTGAGAAAGCTAACTTTAAAAGGCCCGTCTCACGGTGATTCGTGAGCGGATCCCTCCTTTCTTCACTTGTACTTACCTGGCCACAATTGGCGGTGAAGAGTCGATTTAAGACATCTAACGACCTGTCGTTTAGACCATTTAGAAATAGGCTAGTTGATTTAGAAAACCCTAGAATCTAAAATACGGAAAATTGACATTTTTACAAATAAATACCTTTTATTTTATAAAACCGTTTTCTAAAGGATTAGTATTTTACAATTTTTGCAAAGCGCCACTACAACCCATTTTTGGGGAACCCGTTCGGGATGGTGCGGATTATCGCACATCCTCGGGCTTAGTAGTGCGAGATTCAAACCTTCGCAAGGAGCATTCAATCTCGAAAGGTTTAAAATACGAAATCTTAAGAAAAATGAGATTTTTGGAATATAAAATATTTATTAAAATTATTTTTGTATAAATATATGTATATTTATCCTTAAAATACCTATTTTAATATAATATAAGTATTCCACATTTTTCTAAAAATCACAAGAATAAATTTTACACTAAAATACCATGAACTTCAAATAAATCAATATTACAAATAAATACCTTATTTATAAAACTAGGATATTTTCACTAGAAATGCCACAATATAAAATCCACCCTCATTACCACTCTAAAGACGAATAATGAATACTTGAGGTGTATTTTGAAAAGCATATAAAAGTGTTTTTACATAAAACCCCCTCAAGTTTTATAAATTACCCTAAGGACCCTAGAAATTATAAGACTTCGATTTACATTCCTGATTGTCTGACTCGGGTTTGAGTCTGATTAATCTGACTTGAATATGATTCAAGTCAATTTATAATCTACAATATTCCAATTCAATAAGAATACTTGAATCCATGAATTCAATTATCAATTTATACAACTTGACTGAACCGAACCATGGATATACATATTCCTTTTACATGATTCTTAGTTATTCCATTTACATGACCCTATGGTTACAACCGTTTACTGATATCATGGTTTCGGTCAGTCAATCAAGCTTACAACCAATACAATTTACAAGATAACAATACAAACAAAATATCGCGGGGTTTAAGGGGTAGATTGGTACGGAAGGTGTTAAAGGTGGCACGAGGTGGTCAGATTAAGACACCTAACCTATATTCCGTTGCTGTTGTACCGTGGCTTAACGGTTCCTTGTACATTCCGTTTGCCCTGGTCTCTAGCATATAGAGATCCCCCTCGTATACACTGGCATCCTTCTGTACCAAGCTACAAACAACAGCGTTAACACAACATTACAACAATAGTATACAACTTTAAAATATATCTTCTTATTCTGTCTATTCTACTTTTCTCTTACCTTTGGGACTTACCGAGCGACCTGTTCGCTAACGACATTCTATTTCTTTCTTCTTTGAATGTCGTCAGGTGATTTGGACCCGGCAGAGATCGAGCCATCTGTAGAAGACTTAGAGCAGTTTGCCGAAGACCCTGCACTTTAGTTTCATTATACACTTTTTCTTTCTGTACGTTTCATTTCCTGTTATGCCACTGTTTAGGCATCTTTTTATTTCAATTGTATTTCCTTTTCATGCATTGTGCAAAAGAATGTTAATAAATAAAAGTTGCTGTTTTTATTATCTCTTGTCTCTTGTGTATTCTTTTTATATTGCTTAGATACGCTTAGCGTATGTACTTATGAGTATATACGTAGCGGATCTCGTCGCGTCCCCTTCGCCGTTCACTGGGAAGCTGGGCGTGACACTTGTACTGAGAGTCGTGCCAGATATTCACGGACCATAAAAACTTAAATACATCTTCCAGCAGCGGGATCTGAATTTTAGGCAGCGCTATTGAATGGAGCTCGTGAAGGACTATGACTGCGAGATTCTTTATCATCCGGGCAAGACGAATGTTGTAGCTGATGCTTTGAGTCGGAGGCTCGGAGGCAGCTTGTCCTATTTGAGTACAGTTCAGAGACAGTCTTGTGTAGATTAGCAAATCTTATGCGACAACCGAGTATAGTTTTAGTTTACTTCGACCGAAGGACGGCTTGCTCATGTTCGCGCCTGTCCACAGTTACTTGATCGCATCCAGGAGACACAGTCCGACGATGCTCGTTTTTCAGAGATTATAGAGCAGGTTCGGCAGGGTAAAGATTCAAAGTTCATGATCGATGACCAGGGAGTGCTACGATTTTGGACTTGTCTATGTGTGCCAGATTCTGAGGGGCTGATACGTGAGATCTTAGAGGAGGTGCATCAGTCAGCATACAATGTTCATCCAGGTTCCACCATGACGTATCATGACTTGAAGGATATCCACTGGTGGGAAGGGATGAAGAATGATGTTGCAGATTTCGTTTCGAGATGCCTGACTTGCCAGCAAGTCAAGGCCAAGCATCAGAGGCAGGCAGGAGAGTTACGGCCTTTGCCCATTCCGGAGTGGAAGTGGGAGCAAATCTTTATAGATTTCATCGCGGGTCTACCTAGAACCAGTCGAGAGTATGACTCTATTTGGGCGATCGTAGACCGGTTGACAAAAGCGGCTCACTTCCTGCCAGTGAATACCACTTTCGGATTTGCTCGGTATTCTCAGATTTATATTGATGAGATTGTGCAACTACACAGCGTTCCGACCTACATTGTGTCTGACAGAGGCATCCAATTCACAAGCCACCTTTGGCAGAAACTTCAGGAGACTTTGGGCACCCGATTGAGTTTCAGTACAGCTTTCCGTACGTAGTCTGACGGTGATTCAGAGCGGACTATACAGACTCTCGAGGATATGCTCCGAGCGTGCGTTCTAGATTTCGGTGGCAGTTGGGATCGTCACTTGCCCTTGATAGAGTTCTCCTACAATAACAGCTTCGAAGAGACGATTCAGATGACACCTTTCAAGGCCTTGTATGGGAGAAAGTGTCGATCGCCCATTTATTAGACAGAGCTCAGTGAGAGCAGTATTTTGGGACCGCAGCTAGTGCAGGAGACTACAGAAAAGATCCAGTTGATTCAGGACAGGATGAGAGCGGCCCAGAGAAGGCAGAAGTCTTATACTGATCGTCGTCATCGCAGACTTGAGTTCTCCGTGGGTGATCCTATTTTCTTGTGGGTCTCGCCGATGAAGGGCATGATGAGGTTCGGAAAGAAAGGGAAGCTTAGTCCCAGATACATAGGTCATTTCGAAATTCTCGAGCGAGTCGGTACCGTTGCCTATCGTTTGGCACTTCCATCTGGTTTTCCATATGTTCACCCTGTATTTCATGTATCGATGATTCGCAAGTACTTTCATGATCCTTCTCACGTGATTCAGCACCAGACGATCTAGCTGGAGTGCGATCTTTCTTTCGCCGAGCAGTCGGTAGTCATCCTGGACTGGCAGGTGAAAAAATTACGGTCAAAAGTCTTACCGTCCGTGAAGGTTCTTTGGCATGGCCCGAATAGCGAAGAGGTCATCTGGGAAGCCGAAGGCAAGTTGCGGAAGAAATTTCCCTATCTCTTCGAAAGTATGCGTAGTTAGATTTTAAATTCGGGGACCGAATTTCTTTAAGAGGAGAAGATTGTAACGCTTTAAATATCGTTTAGAATAATTATATGTTAATTAGTGATATAGCATGTGTTTTTCTAAAAAAAAATACAGTTGATAATTATTTTCCTACATTGGCATAAATATTCTTATTTACTTACGTAATTACTTAATTAATTGGTATTTAATTAGTTATTTATCTAATTACTTGTTCGCTTAATTATTTCTGTAATTACTAATTATTAAAAATTATTTTAACATGCACATACGCACTAATCTAGTGTTAATTCTAGGTTAACAATAGATTAATCATATTTATGCAACCATGGCAAGCTAAGCACATTTTTGTTACCATACTCCTTTCTTTTAAATTGTAGACGGTTCTAGAATTATTTAGAAAAGAAAAATAAAAATGAAAACAAAAACATCTAGCATGGTGTATTAATTGCACGGCATGGTGTGTGTCGTGGCTTAGGGTTCTCTCTCTCCTTTGATATTTTCCTTCTTCACTTTTTCTTCTTCTTCCTTCTTCTTCTTCTCCCTTTCTTCTTTGCAAGAACCTCCTTTACTTCACCTAAAACCCTACTAAATCAACACAAATTCTTCATTTATCTTATCCAAAATATCTTTTTTAACATCTTTAAGGGTTTCCATCATGCAAGTCTTCACCTTGTGTAGCTATCTCTTCAAGTTAGGGTCTTTTTTTTAATCTTCTTGAGGTATGAACCAAGTTTACTCCTTGCCTTGCTAATCCTTGCCTTAATCTAATCTTAATTAGGTGTTAAAGTAGTTTTTAAGCTAGTTTAGGGTTTTAAAGAGAGGGTTAGGTCAAGTTTAGGGTTTTAATGGCTCATTAGGGTAGTTAAGAGTAGTTTAGTGTCTAATTGCCTTCTTAATCTAACTAATTGCCCTAAATACCTTAATGTTATAGTTTAGTGCTAAATATCGTATTTTTGTTTAGTTTGGAGTCTTTGTTGAATCTGCTATCGTTGCGTTGATCTATAATTTAATCTAACAATACAGTAGAATGACGTTAGGGCCTTAAGTTTATCCTAGAAACCCGGACCCAATCCATCACCGTTCGACCGGCGAGAATAGCATTTTTGCCGGCGCCGCCGGTTTTCCTGTAGCATTGGATGTTAGGTTTTTGTAGGTAGATCTCTATGGGTTATGTAGCATATTTGGTATACTTTGTTTTTCCTATTTTATCTGTAGATAAAATCTCGGACCACGTTACCTTAAAATGGACATTTTGTTAATGTTCGATACGGACGTTTTGATTCTTGATTTGGCGTTTTCTGTAGAAAACAGCCTATAGGGGTGGTTTTAGACGATACCACATGCGTTTTGTGCACTAAGTGCACACGTGTTTAACTTATGAGCGTTAGTTCTTTCGTGAGATCTTGATATCGCGTTTTATCGGATGTCTAGTATTATATGTTATATTTATGCGATTCTAGGATCGGTTGCGGAGACGTCGGATGCGGTATGGAAAGGAAAGGCTGTGGTCGGATTCAATTAACCAAGACGCTCCGGTGAGTAAATGTTACATCTATGGGGGAATCGCTTGGATGGCGTAAAGCGCCCGATAGTTAGGATTTATTTATAATTCTTGTATTCATATGCGTATATCATATTCATATCGCATTTGCATCATCATGCACATTGGTATTATCCCACTAGAACACTTGCACCCTTACCAATAGTTTATGCCGCACGTGCACTATTTTATGCGAACACATACGCCATTGGTAATTGCTATGTCACGAACACTATAGAACTTACTTAATAATCGGTATGTTTGCATTTGCATCATTATTGATATGTAGTCACCAAGTCGTTCATCTCATTGCATCATATTGATATTGTTGGAGATAGTGCCCTCAAAGTCAATTATTGGATCGCAGGTACGTGATTGCAATGATTGAGGTAGGACCTATACCGATATGACAGTCTTGCTCGTGATGATAGTATGCTATCTGGTTTGTCTTTATCATCGTATACTTGCTTTAGTTCACTATTGCATGATGATAGAGCCCATAGGATTCTTGCTTGACTACCAACAGTATGATGGCGATCATATACGTGGGAGCTGGGGTCTGTAAGCACATCCTTAAAGTGTCCCTAGTCGTGGGAGTTTCGAGACAGGGCATCGATACTCCAGAGTAGACTAGTGTATACAGTCGAGACCCCGACGAGGGGCAATGACCAGTCTCACAAGCCATTGGTGTCAGTTGGTTCACCTAAGATGTATACAGGTGCTCATTGGGTTATGAGTACACCGGAAAGGACTCACCGGGAACATGCTAGTTGGTATTATACATATCGTCAGATAGCAGTTCCTTAGTGACAAGTGTACAGGTTAGTTCATCGACCTGAGGTCGTCATTTGTCTCGTGTGAGTTCCTACTGTGCTTTGATTTCTACCCTACCACGGCTCAAAGGAGTCGTGCAAACAGGACTTTTTTGGGTACAGTCCCGAGCCATATGGAGGCAAGTGAGCGGATCGGCAGGGGATTCGTCTCTCCCGGTATTGGGGATGAGATCGCGCTGTGTCTAGGAGAGCCATTACACAAAGCCCTCGGCCGAGGCAGGAGATTTACTGGTAGATATTCCAGTAGTATCTCAGAGTGTTCTGGGCTACTCTCTGACACGACTTATACCGCTAATGGGGGTCTGACGTTACCAGTCCTCTAGGAAGATATGCGATACTCATAGATGAACCGACCGGACTGTATGTATATTGTCACTGTTAGGCTCAGTAGGGTTTATGGATGAGTTCGCTCGTCAGCTTCCCTTCTAATCAATACATAGGCAAACCGTTACGTACAGCTAGTACCTCTGACGTGCTAGTGGTTATACCCAGTGCCAGTGTGTTGATGAGTCATTAGAGTCCCCCACAGACACTTTCCCAAGTTCGGGCGAAACGTTGTAGAGGCCGTATGGTTATATGGCAGGGTTCGGAAAATGCACGTGCATTTTCGCACGTGTCATTTTTCGGGCTGATAATACTGATCAGCTTTGGTTTAAGCCGGATCCGAGTATTATACTGTGTAGATATAATATCATTGTCTCAGATGCATTTGTATTCGGTCGTAATACAAATGCGGGTATATTTATACCATTACGGGGTTATTCTGAAATTCGTTTCAGGATCACTTTTGGAAGTTGCCAGTTTCCAGTTTTCTATCGGCCATATTTAACATTCGGTTAAATGCGGATTTATCTTTTCTTTGGATAAGTGTGGAAGGTTCTAGAAGTTTCTAGAAGAGGTGACTAGGATGGTGAGGTGGCTAAGTGCATTAATGGAGCAATTAATGCTTGATGACTAAGGGTTATGGTTCAATATATGCATTGAATGAGTTCACACTAGGTGTTTAAGTGAGTCATTGTTATGATAAGTATTGAGCTTGTTATTCTCACCATCTCTCCTCCTACACACACGCCCCTTGCCTATATAGTGGCCGGCCCCCTCTCTAGGATGGGTATGGGTTCATTTTTGTATAAAAAGAAGATGATAGTTTTGGTTCATAAAAGATATAGCCTCATTCTCATTCCACCCGATCCAAAAAAGGCAACTTCATTAACCGTTCGTCCGTGACCTTGGACGTAATGAGACAAAGTGTTCTACTCATTCTCTACTTCATCTTGGTCGTCTCTTTTAGCAAACTTGACGATCGAGTTGCCTCGGTTCAGAGGCGGGAGCCCGTTTAAAGATCCGTCGACGTGGTGTCACCTGGACAAGAAGACTGGAGATTCAGGAGATCGAAGCAGCCGCAACAAGCGTGGGATGATGGTTGAAGACCGAAGGACTCGGATCGTTCGGTATAACTCTTCTACCTACTTTATAGTTTGTTAGTTTAGCTTTAATGGCAGATCCGGGTTATAGTACGCGATAGCGCCAGTTGTAAAAAGTTTTTGTTCCGCATTTTGGCGTCTGTTAGACGGCCGGGGTGCTACCGTGGACTTACAGTGGTATCAGAGCCTCACCATTAAGCTACACTAACTTGTGCTAACGCGTTTAAAAGATCGATCGAACGGAATTTCCGAAATCGCAATTTTCAAGCACACATGTTTCTGTCGATTTTTTAAAGGGCCTAAAAATAATTTTGCATATCACAGAAAAATGTGCAGGGTTTTCTAAGCATTGTGGAAAAATTTGCGCACGTGATCCCACAAGACCACCGTGGATCCACGGTCAAACCTAGGGTTTGACCGCGGAACCGCAGCGTTTCAGTGGGAACAGTGCTTTAGTTTTTTCCAGAGAGCTTCTATGTGGAAATTGTGGTTTTTAGTATAGTTCTTTTGGGCCCAGATTTTGTTACTGTACAGCAGATGTACGTGGGGCCCACTTCGGGAAATTTGGTCGATCGAAATTTTAAATTTGTTAGTATGCAGTATTTACATTATATCTCCGACCGGGAATGTCATTTGATCGGTAAACCGCGTCTGATTGCTATAGTTCTTTTAGACGGGTTTGCGAACGTGACATTCGCGTTGATATTCTGTGTTGTGCTGTAATGTTGCGGATTTGTCGTGGTGGATAGCAGGATGCAATGATAGTGCGGTTGGATTTATTTGTATATTTGATATTGCGGGGCAAGAGTCCAACATGTGGACTGCCGTCACTGCCTGTTGTATAATATTCTTTTGGGGCACGACCGGGTTGAGGTCGATATACCCGTTGTACATATTTTTATTTCTGTACTAGGTTTATCCCACGACGGAGTGCACGGATAGCCGGGTTCTGGAGGGCAACGGGTCCGTATCTCATGGCTTTGAGAGGCAGAGGGACCTCACTCTAGAATTGGCAGACTATTCGCCGCACTCGTAGGGGGTACAGGTTGACCCAAGGAGGGGTGCTCAATTTACCAGATTCCGTGAAGTGCCGGGTGTTCCATTCACTATGTTGTGGGGACTACCTCGCTTCAGGTTTTGGCGGGTAACTTGCCGCACCCGTAGGGGTCTAGGTCTCATTGCACAGGCTATCCACACGACCAGGGGAACGTCGGGTTTCAGCAGCGGCTCTGTGAAACCCGGGGATCCCAGATTATCTGTATTGTTCTGTGATGCTTATTACTTTTCTGTAATGTTGCATATTATCATGCCTGGAGAGATTATTGTATATTGGTATATATACTATTAGATGTTGTATATGTTTTACACCCGCGCTAGTCCAACCCCCGCTCTGTCGTTAATTAAGTAACCTAACGGGTGATGACGGGACCCAGTGGCGAATGCGGATGGCATATACGCACATTTTATTTTCGTTCTTTTCTGGTGTGATTGATTGATGGGACTGCATTGATTCTTATCAATGTAAGGATAAAACAAACCTATATTTGATGTTGTTGGAACAAATTTTAAAAGGTGTTATTACAAAGATGTTTCCTTTTGTTTTGCATAGCGGTATTCAGTTAGAATATCCTGCATCTCATTCGACGAGGCAAGGGCCGAGATCCCTTCACCGGGAGTGATCCCTTGGGCAGAAGTTTACGTCAGGGTAATAACTTCAATATAGTCGATTATAAGTTGCTTTGCATCGCGGTATTCAGTTGAAATATCCTGCACCTCATTCCACGAGGAAAGAGCCGAGATCCCTTCACCGGGAGTGATCTCTTTAGCAAAACGTTTTCGCCACTATATTTTTATAAAAAGCTATCAGATTCCTTCAACGAGATCAAGTTCATTACGTTAAAGGTTTTTCGCCAAAAACCAGCCGTAGCCCTCCGTCATTTCTTATGGATTGTCAGTAGTATTCAAGCTATGTTTGTTGGCCAAAGTCAAGGCATAGTGTTTGGTAGCTGCTGAACATTCATCTGTTGCATAGATAGATGTGTTGGTTTGGGACAGTCGTACTGCCTTGTTGGCCAAAGTCAAGGGTATGTGCGGATGGGTTCAAATTAACCTGGACAATGACGGGTAGAACTTGTCATGTGACTTATGATTTGTTGGCCAAAGTCAAGGTCATAAGAGCATGAGGCAAAAATAACATCGGGAGTTTCAAACATACAGCAAACTTGCCAGGCATGCGCATACCTTCTGGAGTATGATAACTTGAGTGGCTTCCATCAAGTTATCATGCGATGATAGTTGGATCCCGATTCTCACTGATGAGTCAGTTCACTCTTCGGGTGATCCCGACTAATTCTTCTTTCAGGTTTAGAGGAGAATTTGAGATTACAGTAGGAGGTTTCCTGATTAGATAAAATGATAACCATTCTGATCTAAGTTAGAGTGCACGCAGAGTGTTTCTTTTCTCTCTCTCTTTGGCAGCAACCTTTGACCGACCCTAGACTATGACTCAGTGACCAAGTTGACCGAACCTTCTTAAAATACTGGCTTTTGGATTGTCTTAGTTGCATAAGTCATTGCCGCTCCTTCTTTTACCCTTTGTATTTCTCAGAACACCCCGTATTACTACGGACATCCACTTCCATTGGATAGATCCATCGTATGGTTATATACGAACTCGAAGGGACTTCTTCGAGGATGGATCCAGGTTCAGGAGAAATAGAATTGGTTTATTCGGTTTTCTTTTATTATCATCTTCTCTCAGATTGCGAGGGCTCCTTGGTTTAGGAGAGTACACCTATTACGCTTATTGGATAGTCTTATTCCAAACCATAGGCTGGTGCCGAAAGGTAGGGAATGAAGAAAACCAATTAGCCTAAGTAGGGTGTACAGAAGGTAATATATAAAGACAAAATAAAGGGATTCGAAAGAGGGCAAAGTAAATTGCGACTGTTATCATTCACGACCAAACCGCGTACTTCATCGCCACTCCTATTTCACCTTTGCTTTTTTCCCCAGTTCGGGAGAAATAGAATAAGGTATTATTCAGTTGTCTTTTATCATCACCTTCTCTCAAGTTACGAGTACTCCTAGGATTAGGAGAGTACACCTATTATGCTTACTGGATAGTCTTCTTCCAAACCATAGGCTGGTGCCGAACGGTAGGGAAGGAAGAAAACCATTTAGCCTAACGAAGGTGTACAGAAGGTAACGACTAAAGACAAATAAAGGGATATGGAGATATGGCAAAGAAATATACGGTTACAGTCATGAATAAGATTATGGAAAAGGCATTACTAGGAATACCAGGATACCCCTACGAGACATTTTAATGTTTCGGTTTCACAGCGCATTGTTAAAAGAAAACTGTTTTCCCGATTAGATACTTGCTCCAGGGTATGTATTTACCAGGTTTCGTTCTCATATCTGTATGGTTTTTTCAGATGATGAGTGGGAGTAAGTTATTGGGAATTAAAGTGATCATCCTCATTATATCAGAATTCGTTGTAATTGGTGATATTTGAGGAAATCACCTGGGTACAGTTTTCAACCTACGATACACAGGTTCTGAGTTATTCAACTCAGCGGACTTATACAGAGTATTGTATGTTGTCCAGTGTCCGTCAGGACAAAGGGGCAGGTCCTCGTACTATGTTCTGTTTACTTGTAACTTCTCTAGGTTTTAGACAAGTGTTTCGTAGAAATACAATGTCTAAGTTTTGAGAAGTTGTGAGTATAAGAATAAAGTAGAGAACCAAGTATCACAAGTATCAGGATTCTTCAAAGATATCGAAGATGTAGATTCTTGTGATAATATTCAGATGATAGTAATGGTTTTGAGAAACTTGTTTCTCTTTCAGGTTACTCATAATTGGATGGATTCCTAAGTTGAGTAATGCTGATTAGCCTTTCTCCATTAAGTTGATATGCACTGGAGACAGCTGCATATTTTTGAATCTGGTTCCAATTAAATTAGTGCCTCTATTTCTATATTGTATATAAAATAGTTCATATCTTAACGATATTAAGATACGCGGAGTTGTCCAGCTTATGCTTAAAACCAGACTCTGGATAACTCAGGGCACATTTCTGTAATGGCAGTTTGTGGGTTGACCCGGGCTTAGTCGAGGGTTAACTTTCTACCATCTGGAAGGTCATTAGTGATATTGTTCTTGACTCGCCACAGTTTTAGTAAAATGGATTTTTTCAGAAAACAGCAGTGGGAGTATGGTAGAACTGGAAGAGATTCCTGAACCGCAAACGATTACGGAAAATTTAATAGGACTAATATATTCAATCAGTTTTGACATTCCATTAGCCACTCCGCACATATGGTGGGTAACCTCAGACACCCGAGAGGTACTCCGGTAGCCTCAAGGACGGTAGTAGGGAAGTTCTTGTTTACCCAGACTTGACACTACTGTTGTTCCAGACTATGAAATTCGGCAGGAGGATATGTATAGCGTCGTTCTAAACTAGCTTTAGAAGTGTACGTATATATCATTCTGCCAGAGGGTTGTCATAGTCAGTGGGAGCAGCGGAAGCATAGTGGACAAGTAGCTTATGTCTATTTATAGGCTTGAGCAGATATAGCGGAGATAAGATCATCTATTTTTGATGTGGCAGTCATGGCTTTCACTTCATCAAAATAGGGGATGGATTTGTTAAGAAGGTAGTAGGGTGTGATGTCCTAGTATTTGGATGACATACACAGAGAAGGAAGTAAAATTCCTATACTATGATCGGTTGTACTGTGGTCGTCACACAGTTGTTTCTTGACACAGGATATGGATATAATATTAGACATTCTGGTTTCTAGATCTACGGTTTTAGATCTAGATTTGGGTAGTTTCCCAATGTGGGTACTTAGACAGTAATTCTAAAAGGTATTTAGAATAGATGACTCCTGGCATGGTGGTGTACCTGCAGGTGATCGAGTCACCCTCTCTAAAGGTGTCTTACAGACTATAGGGGAGAGAGACGTGCATGATTGGCAGATCACTTGCTTAGGCAATTGAGTCAATCGTGAGATGTCAAGTACCACACCAGATGTTTATGCACTTGATGCAATAAGTTTATATTAATCCAATCCTGAAGAAACATAAGGAAGCAGTTTTAGAACATAAGTGCATGTTCTACGGATTTGATGACGGCAGCCTCCTTCGGGAGATGGTTATCATTCCAGACTTCAGAAGTGACATGGATGACAGAGTGATTGTCAGAGTTATAGTTTTCCCTATGATGAGGGACAGTATTATGGACAGGTGGTCCAAGAGAATACTGTGGGAGGCATGGTGCTGGATACTGATTAGGTTCAGTTATCGATACAGTCTAAGAAGTTTGGATTTGAAGTTCATTCATGAACTAAGTCCCATCAGATATCCAGACATATTCTAAGACAGGTATTACTCGATTTGGGAGATGGCTTATTCCGCGAACTTGAGATTTAGAGAGACATAGAAAGAAAAATCAGGACGGATCCACTCATTGAGGCTATTTCTCGAAAATAAGAGTTTTACAAACTATCTTTGTGAAATTGATTAGTAGAGGAGTTGGATGTTCGGTATCACACGGGCTGTGAGTATACGACATCGCAATAATTAGCCTTGAGTGCAAGTGGGAGATTGTTGGAGATAGTGCCCTCAAAGTCAATTATTGGATCGCAGGTACGTGATTGCAATGATTGAGGTAAGACCTATACCGATATGACAGTCTTGCTCGTGATGATAGTATGCTATCTGGTTTGTCTTTATCATCGTATACTTGCTTTAGTTCACTATTGCATGATGATAGATCCCATAGGATTCTTGCTTGACTACCAGTAGTATGATGGCGATCATATACGTGGGAGCTAGGGTCTGTAAGCACATCCTTAAAGTGTCCCTAGTCGTGGGAGTTTCGAGACAGGGCATCGATACTCCAGAGTAGACTAGTGTATACAGTCGAGACCCCGACGAGGGGCAATGACCGGTCTCACAATTCATTGGTGTCAGTTGGTTCACCTAAGATGTATACAGGTGCTCATTGGGTTATGAGTACACCGGACAGGACTCGCCGGGAACATGCTAGTTGGTATTATACATATCGTCAAATAGAAGTTCTCTGGTGACATGTGTACAGGTTAGTTCATCGACCTGAGGTCGTCATTTGTCTCGTGTGAGTTCCCACTGTGCTTTGATTTCTACCCTACCACGGCTCAAAGGAGTCGTGCAAACAGGTCTTTTTTAGGTACAGTCCCGAGCCACATGGAGGCAAGTGAGCGGATCGGCAGGGGATTCGTCTTTCTCGGTATTGGGGGGTGAGATCGCGCTGTGTCTAGGAGAGCCATTACACAAAGCCCTCGGCCGAGACAGGAGATTTACTGGTAGATACTCCAGTAGTATCTCAGGGTGTTCTGGGCTACTCTCTGACACGACTTATACCGCTAATGGGGGTCTGACGTTACCAGCCCTCTAGACAGATATGCGATACTCATAGACGAACGGACCGGACTGTATGTATATTTTCACTGTTAAGCTCAGTAGGGTTTATGGATGAGTTCGCTCGTCAGCTTCCCTTCCAATCAATACATAGGCAAACCGTTACATACAGCTAGTACCTCTGACGTGCTAGTGGTTATACCCAGTACCAGTGTGTTGATGAGTCATTAGAGTCCCCCACAGACACTTTCCCAAGTTCGGCCGAAACGTTGTAGAGGCCGTATGGTTATATGGCAGGGTTCGGAAAATGCACTTGTGTTTTCGCACGTGTCATTTTTTGGGCTGATAATACTGGTCAGCTTTGGTTTAAGCCGGATCCGAGTATTATACTGTGTAGATATAATATTTTTGTCTCAGATGCATTTGTATTCCGTCGTAATACAAATGCGGGTATGTTTATACCTTTACGGGGTTATCCTGAAATTCGTTTCAGGATCACTTTTGGAAGTTGCCAGTTTCCAATTTTCTATCGGCCGTATTTAACATTCGGTTAAATGCGGATTTGTCTTTTCTTTGGATAAGTGTGGAAGGTTCTAGAAGTTTCTACAAGAGGTGACTAGGATGGTGAGGTGGCTAAGTGCATTAATGGAGCAATTAATGCTTGATGACTAAGGGTTATGGTTCAATGTATGCATTGAATGAGTTCACACTATGTGTTTAAGTGAGTCATTGTTATGATAAGTATTGAGTTTGTTATTCTCACCATCTCTCCTCCTACACTCATCCCCCCTTGCTTATATAGTGGCCGGCCCCCTCTCTAGGATGGGTATGGGTTCATTTTTGGATAAAATGAAGATGATAGTTTTGGTTCATAAAAGATATAGCCTCATTTCTCATTCCACCCGATCTAAAAAAGGCAACTTCATTAACCGTTCGTCCGTGACCTTGGACGTAACGAGACAAAGTGTTCTACTCATTCTCTAATTCATCTTGGTCGTCTCTTTTAGCAAACTTGACGATCGAGTTGCCTCGGTTCAGAGGCGAGAGCCCGTTTAAAGATCCGTCGACGTGGTGCCACCTGGACGAGAAGACTGGAGATTCAGGAGATCGAAGCAGCCGCAACAAGCGTGGGATGATGGTTGAAGACCGAAGGACTCGGATCGTTCGGTATAACTCTTCTACCCACTTTATAGTTTGTTAGTTTAGCTTTAATGGCATATCCGGGTTATAGTACGCGATAACGCCAGTTGTAAAAAGTTTTTGTTCCGCATTTTGGCGTCTGTTAGACGGCCGGGGCGCTACCGTGGACTTACAGATATCATAGACATTCGCCGTCATCGACATATGCATATATTGTGATTCTTCTTGGAGATTTCCGTATTCATGAGATTTCTGGATTTGGGGAAAACCGCAAAAAGACTTTTATAAACTTATGATCGTTTTAAAATAGAAATTTCGGCTTTCACGTGATATGATGTGTGGCATCCACCATGAGTTTTCTCGGTTCTTGAGCCACGTATGTACATTTACTCGATTCGAGGAGAGAAGAGGCACCGTCTGCGGGTACATGGTAGACCCGGTGAGGTACCTCGGGGCAAGAAGATCGTATAGAGAGACGTTAAGCCTGGCAGGGGAGCACTATCTACCGGTGATTATTGGCCCGGCGGAGATCCGGAGAATACCGAACGGAGTCGTGTGATTCGGACAGAATGAGGGCCGATCTGAGAGACGGCACCCGAGATATTAATATATTGAGTGTCGATGATTGATACAAATTTCTGTTGTTTCTACTTGATGATCTGGTTTTACTATACCAAAAACCTTCTAAGATAAAACTCAGTTTTCTCTCATATTAGATGTACCCAGATTTCATATTTGATCATTTATTCATGTCGCATTCATATTATTACATTGCATTATAGTTTATATATAGATTTTCGACGCATTAGCGTGCATACTTGCGATTTTCTCATTATATATTATTTACTACTCACAAATTGGCAACTCACCCCCGTTGTGCCACAGTGTCTTGCAGGGCCAACCTGTCAGTATAGTCGCGGCGGGCACACTGCTACTACTCATGTTGCCTCCTTTTGCTTTGACTTGAGTGCTATACTTGTAGGTGAGTTTTGTGAGGATATTGTTTTGTTTCCCACCATGTATATTTACTTTTGTATCTGCACTCTATCTACCATTTGTATATTGGACCTAGACTACGAGACTGTGAGACTTGTATTATTTGATATCTGATGTTGGGCTCGTGTGAGCCGACTTTTATGCTTTTCTGTTGCTTGCTCTTTAAATGGGTTTTCACACTATTATGATATATCTTGCCTATAGTTGTGTTCCGCCAATTCGGCATAGAGCTAGCTCCCGCTTAGGGATGCCTTTTATCATTGCTTTATATATTCACGTTATCTATCGGTTTGGGACCAGTTTTTAGTAAGGAGACTCTGCCGACATTTCTATAAAACTTGACGCTTTTAAACGATTTTGCTGTAACCTTATTTTGTTTAAATCAACCTTTTAAAATATGTATTTTATCACTCTATTTCTTTTCACGGTTTAGATTTCTGGGAATTTTGGCTTACTTGAATTACGTTACGCTTCCAGACGTTGCGAGATTTAAGTGCTAGTCACGTTCCACCTTCGGGTCATGACAAAGTTGCCAACAAATACTGTTCGTGTCTTTCTGCATGTCCTTCAACATTGCACCCTCCTAGCTGCCATGGAGGCCGAGGAGGTTGCCCCTGCAATAAAAAAGGCCGGAGAAACATCCACGCGCGAAGAAGAGCTCCTCGCCAAGCTGTAAGAGGCCGAGGAAAATGCTGCTTCCTTAGAGTCTAGGCTGGTATCGAAGGACTTTAAAGCCATGCGACTGAAAGAGTCTTACCAGGCATTGACGGAGTCTAACCGGGCGCTTCAGGCCCGGGTCGGCGAGATCAACGATCTTTTCGAGGCCCTGAGGGAGCAGAGGGACCTCTACAAGGGGGATGCCCAGGCTTCTCACGAGGCGACGAAGTAGGCCAAGACTAGGGCGGAGAAGGCCTTGAAAGACTATAAGGCGTTAGACTAATTCTACATCGACCTTGCAAATTGTGCGGCCGTCGGGTGGCACAATGCCCTAGGCACAGTCAAGGAGATGGCGTTCAGGTTCGACGACCTAAAGCTTCGCGTGAGGTATCCCATTGCGAAGGAAGGGCCCCAGGGCGGCGGCACCGAGCCAGCGGGCGAGGGTGCTGCTACTGGCGGAGGCGCCGAGCCGGAAGGCGAGGGTGCTACTACTGGCGGAGGCGCCGAGCAGGCAAGTGGAGGTTAGGCTGCAGGCCGAGGCGCCGGGCGGATGGACGCTGGGAAGACCTTGCTTGAGAACTGAAGGGTTTCGCTAGCGCCCCGGCCAACTTCCGTGGCCAAATGCGGAACATAAATTTTTCTACGATTAGAAACATGGCGCTAGAATAAAGCTAAACCGGATCTTAACCATAAACCTAACTAGCATGTAAGAGTTCTATCTATTATGATGGAAAGTATACCTAAAGAAACCAAGTCCTTCGGGTCTTTGATCCTCTCCTTAAGCTCCTTGATGGAAGTATGGATCGTGCTTGAGCTTCGGCCTCCTCGCGTCAATGACGATCCACCCGAGAGTGCCTACTAAGAGCTCCTACCTCGTAATTGAGGTAAATAGAATACTTAGCTTGCTAATCTAAGTAGACTAGAGTGTGTAGAGTATAAAAATGGATTTGTTTGTCTCTTGAAACCCTAGGATTCTCAACACATGAGAGCTTTTAGGGTTTGTAGTAAGGAAGAAGAAGAGAGCTAACATAAGAGCTCACTTGAGGAGAGAGAAATAATTTTTGACAAATGATAATGATAAATGATAAATGAGATGGCTCTCTTGACATGACCACAAGCATGGCACCAAAAATATCTAGGTCACAAATTTCTCACCAAAATATCTAGGTCAAAAATATCTCACCAAAATATCTAGGTCAAATAGTCAAACCAAGTCAAGTGGTCAAGCCAAGTCATAATGTCAAACAAACTCAAGTAGTCAAAACTAGTAGCCATGCCTCAATTATCATTTATCAAAATAACAAATACTTTCCTCCACCTCATAATTGTTTTAATCAAGTAAATGGTCAAAACCCTAATGAGGTGTCTCCTTCTGTGCTCCTCTCATCCGTATATACATACCCACATTCGTGTTCCGAGAAACACGAATATAAAGAGACGAAACCGATCCATCAATATAATACTAGGATCTGGCTTAAACCAAAGCCCATTAGTATTATCCGCCCGATCATCATACGCGCACAAGTGTACGTATGTGATCGAAGCCTCCATCTGACGATAAGTATAGTACCATCTGGAAGTTCTCAGTGAGTCTGTCCAGTGTACTCATACCCAATGAGCACCTGTATACAATCTTAGGTGCATCAGACCAATGGCTACGGGACCAACCATCCCCCGACGGGGCTAGAAACGTATACACTAGTCTAATCTGGAGTATCAATGCCCAGTCTCGATACTCACACGACTAGGGACCATTTAAGGATGTGCTTATGGACTACCCTGCTCCCACAAGTATGATCGCCATCACAACGCAGGTAGTCAAGCAAGATCCTACGGGCTTTATCAACATGTAACCGCAATATGCAATAACGAGTATAACATATGCCATGTTAAGATAAAAACAAACCACAATAGTATACTACCGTATCGAGTCTTTATCAATATGTGCAAGCTAGATATAACAACTATAGAAATAAATACATATATCCTGGCAAAGACAAGTCAAATAATACATTATAAAACTGAGCAAGATTCTCCTGTACATACATATCCGTAGCATCCATATGTATACATATACAATACTAGCCTCTAGGGCACATATATCCAACAATCTCCCACTTGCACTAAAGGTCAGTAATTGGCGTACCGAATACCCAGCGTCTGCCCTAAGGCCAGCTGCTGGCGTACCACATACCAAACATCTCAAAAAGTCGCTCGAACTGTGCTTGAGGGAAGGCCTTTGTAAATGGATCCGCCGTGTTCTCTTTTGTATCCACTCTCCGGACCTCAAACCCCTGGCGATCTACGATCTCCCTGATCTCGTGATACCGCCTTAAGATGTGCCTGGATTTCTGATAGGACCGTGGTTCCTTCGCTAAAGCTATAGACCCATTGTTATCACAATACACAGGTATCAGATCAACAATGGACGGAACTACCTGAAGTTCAGCTATGAACTTCTTCATCCAGACCGCTTCTTTTGCGGCATCGCTTGCAGCAATGTATTCAGCCTCCATCGTTGAGTCTGCGACGGTGTCCTGTTTGGAACTTCTCCAACGCACCGCCCCTCCGATGATGGTAAACACAAAACCCGAGACAGACTTGCTGTCATTCTTATCACTCTGGAAGCTTGAATCAGTAAAGGACTCGACCGTGAGGTTTCCATTACCGTAAACCAGGAACATCGCGTTAGTCCTTCTCAGGTACTTGAGAATGTTCTTCACTGGTGTCCAGTGGTTTTCACCTGGGTCTGACTGATACTGGCTCACCACGCTTAGCGTGTAAGCTATATATGGTCTTGTTCATAGCATCACATATATTATAGATCCTACCGCCGAAGCGTAGGGTATAGTGCTCATGCAAACCCTTTCCTCGTCAGTCTTAGGAGACATCTCTTTGGAGAGGGTGATTCCGTGCAATGCGGGTATGTTACCGCGCTTGGAATCTTCCATACTAAATCTCTTTAGTACGGTCTCTATGTACCTGGACTGCGAAAGTCCCAATAATCTCTTAGATATATCTATGTAGATCTTGATCCCCAGAATGTACAAGGCATCACCCAGGTCTTTCATAGTGAACCTTTGTGATAAGAATAGCTTGACCGATTGAAGCATAGGAATGTCATTTCCTATCAAAAGAATGTCGTCCACGTACAAGACTAGGAACACGACAGTTCGTCATAAAATCTTCTTATATATATATGGTTCATCCTCGTTTTTGATGAAGTCAAAGTCTTTGATTGTTTCATCAAAACAGATGTTCCAGCTCCGCGATGCTTGCTTTAATCCATAAATGGATTTAAGCAACTTGCACACCTTCCCACTGCTCCCACTGTCTATAAAACCTTCTGGCTGATCCATATAAACGCACTCTTCCAAAATGCCGTTTAGAAAAGCCATTTTTACGTCCATCTGGCAGATATCATAGTCATGGAAGGCAGCAATGGCAAGTAGGATCCGAATGGGTTTGAGCATAGCCACTGGATAAAAGGTTTCGTCATAGTTCACACCTGGTCTTTGACGAAAACCTTTTGCAACGAGTCTAGCCTTATAGGTTTGCACCTGCCTATCTACACAAAGTTTTCTTTTGTAGATCCATTTGCATCCAATGGGTTTTACCCCAGGTGGTGCAATATCCAAGGTCCACACTTTATTGGTGTACATAGACTCCAATTCGGATCGCATAGCATCCAGCCACTTATCAGAGTCCCTACTGATAATGGCCTGCCTGAAACTAGTAGGATCATCTTCTTCCAAGATGCAATCCTCTCGATCCCCGTCTATGAGAAAACCGTAGTATCTCTCAGGCGGATGAGAAATCCTACCGGATCTGCGGAGTGGCTGAGGTTCGTCTGGGGTTATTAAATCTTGAGGTTCCACCAATTCTTCAGTTTGAGTCTACGGTTCGTGAATTTCTTCCAGTTCTACTGAACTCCCACTTGTTTCTTTTGCAAGAAATTGCCACTCTAAAAAGGTGGCGCGGCGATATACAAACACATTCTGTTCCTCGGTGTGGTAGAACAGATATTCTATTGAATTTTTAGGATATCCCACAAACTTACATAAAACTGAACGTGCCTGCAATTTGTCCGGATTTTGTACTTTTACATAGGCCGGACAACCCCATATCTTAATACGCTTAAGATACAACCTTTTACCATTCCATATCTCGAATGATGTCTTAAGCACGGATTTGGATGGAACATCATTCAACAGATATGCCGCTGTCAAAAGCGCATGTCCCCAAAATGAAAGAGGCAACTCGGCATTACTCATCATGGAGCAAACCATGTCCAATAGGGTGTGGTTCCTCCGCTCCGATACACCGTTGTGTTGCGGTGTATACGGAGGAGTAAGCTGAGAGGGAATTCACTTCTCTTTTAAGTATTCTAGGAATTCCGTGCTTAAGTACTCCCCTCCTCTATCCGATCGGGGGATCTTGATACTTTTGCCATTCTGGTTTTCTACTTTGTTTCTGAATTCTTTGAATTTCTTAAAAGCTTCAGATTTGTGTTCCATGAGATACATATATCCGAACCTAGAGAGATCATCAGTGAATGTGATGAAGTACGAGAACCCTCCCCTTGCATGTATAGATATTGGACCGCATACATCACTGTGTATGAGTCCCAAGAGCTCTGCTGCTCTTTCTCCATATCCGGTGAACGGAGATTTGGTCATCTTTCCTTTGAGACAAGATTGACAAGTTTCATAAGATGAAAATTTGAATGTATCCAAAAGTCCATCTTTATGCAACTTACTCAGTCTTTTCTCTCCGATATGACCTAGTCTACAATACCACAAGTAGGACTCGTTCGTATCTGAACTCTTCCTCTTGCGTGTGTTGTGTATATTGAGAACTGTGTTCTGATTTAGAATATAGATACCATTACACGGTGTACCTTCTGCAACCAATACCTTATCAAGGTAGATGCTCATGATATTTCTATCAAGAACAAAGTTATATCCATCTTTATCAAGTAAAGAAACTAATATAATGTTGCAAACTATGGAAGATACATAATAGCAATTGTTCAAAATCATAGTATTGCCATTTGGCAATACTAGGTGATATTCACCGACGGCTACAGCATTAACTTGTGCTCCGTTCCCTATTCTGAGGGACATATCACCAGGTCCAACCATCCTACTTTTTCTCAGTCCCTGCGATAAATTACAGATATGAGATCCTGATCCGATATCTAGTACCCAGGAGGTAGGACTAACCGAGAAGCAGTTCTCAACTATAAGAACACCTAAAGGAGATGCAATAGTATGCTTCTTTTTCGATGAGGTCATCAAGGAATTCATATTTTCCTCTTTCCCTTGCTCATACCCATGACTTCTGTCATAGTTTAGAGCCGAACCGACATTCCCCAGCCCCGAATAAGAATTCGGATCGGTCAAGCGATACATTTTATTATCTTGATTAGGGCGTGAAATGGTTGCTACCTGGAGAGAGAGAAAAGAAACACTTAGCGTGCGCTCTTACAAGATTAGATTGGTTATTAATTTATCTAACCAGGATGGCTCCCACAGTTTTCTCAAATTCTTCTTCAAACCCTAAAAGAAGAACTAGTCAGGATTTAATCGCACGTCACAATACTTGCTTAACATTTCAGCCAGGCTAGTGTTGGTACTTCGAGAGAGGTTTTCCAACGCTTTCGCGAAGTTCCTTAATTATATAATCTCTTTTCCCTGGAGGCGTAGCCCTGCTAACACCGTTCTAAACACCTACTTTGTTTATAGCATTGATTGTTAAGTGAAATAATCTCCCAAGAGTAATCCTACTCATCAGTGGGATCGGGATCCAACTATCATTGTGTGATGCACTAGATGAAATCGACTCTAGTCACCACACTTCAGAAGGTATGCTGAATCTGCAAGTTTCCTGTATGTTTGAAATTCCCGATGTGGTTTTTACCCCTAGGACCCAAGTGACCTTGACTGAGCCAACATATCAAAAGATCCTAGTCAAGTTCAACCCGTCATTATCTTGATTGCATTAAACCTACCCGTACGAGTCCTTGACTGAGCCAAAATGACCGCACGACTGTCCTAACCAATCGCATTATATGCTACAGAAAAATATTACATAGCTACCGAACACTACGTCTCGGTTGAGCACGAAATGCGTAGCACGATTACTAAGCAATACCAATCCGAAATGATGTAGGGCTGCGGCTGGGATTTTGGCGAAAAAACCCATTAATGTAATGAACTTGATATCGTTGAAAGAATCTGAGCAGTTTTGAAAAGAAGTGGTTTAAGCTCCGTCTTTTTGAAAATTTTAGGTTTTGAAAAAACCGAGTAATCTACAGTATAAACTTTTGCTCAATAGGTCACTCCTAGCGAAAGGATCTCGGCTCTTGCCTCCTGGAATGAGGTGCTGGATATTCATGACCGAATACCACTATGCAAAGGGAAAAGAATATAACTGTAGTTTTTCGAAATTTGTTCCAACAACATCTTTTAGGTTTATTATCTTGCATTAATCAAAATTAATGCGGTCTCATCAGTTTAATCCTATCACACCAGAAAAGAATGAAAATACGATGTACGTATATGCCATCCGCATTCGCCACTGGGCCCCGTCATCACCCGTTAGGTTACTTAACTAATGACAGAACGGGGGCTGGAGTAGCGCAGGTGTAAAACATATACAACATCTACTAGTATATATATAAATATATATAACATTCGTCCCAGGCATGATAATAAGCAACACCACAGAATCATAGCCAACAATGCAGAATGGTGGATAATCTTGGAGCCCCGGGTTTCATTTGAACCGTAAATAAAACCCGACGTTCCCGGTTGTGTGGATAGCCTGTGCAATGAGAACCTGGACCCCTACGAGCGCGGCAAGTTACCCGCCAATCCCAGAAGTGAGACAGCCTCCTTCAACAAAGTGAATAGGCCATCCAGCACTTCACGGAATCCGGTAACTTGGACCCCCTCCATGGGTCATCCTATACCCCCTACGAGTGCGGTGAATAGCCCGCCAATTCTAGAATGAAGCCTCCTCCGTCCCAACGCCGTGAGATGCGGGATTGTTGCCTTCTAGAACCTGGTTATTCGTGCACTCCACTATGGGGTAATCCTAGTACAGAAAAAGAAAATAATATGTACAAATGGTGACATCGACCTCAACCCGGTCGTGCCCCAAAATAATATACAACCCGGCAAAGACGGCAGTCCACATGTCGGACGCTCGCCCTACAAAAGAATATACAAATGAGTCTTAAACTGTACCACTAACATTACACCACATGCTATCCACCACGACTATCCAACCACAATCACAGCACAAGCACAAAAACATCAACACGAATGTCACGTTCGCAAACTCGTCTAAAAGGACATATAGCAGATAGACAGGTTTACCGATCAAATGACATTCACGGTCGCAGATGCTAATCTAAGTACTGATAACAATTAAACAATTGTTAAAAATCTAACGACTTCGAAACACTCCAAATTGCCCCGAACTGAAAAACAACAGAAAATCAAACTTGGGCAAAAACTAGCAACATCTGAAACCCAAACTTTAAGAGACAAGAACACTGGCCAAAACTCGATGCAATACCCCTTAATAAAACTGAGCTCACCAGTTTTAAGGAGGTTGTGGCCGGCCAAAAATGAAGGGAATCGTGTCGGTTTTGGTCAGTGTTCATCTCTCAGTGTAAAGAGCATTCTGCACTTGCTTAAAAAAAAATTTGAAGCCTTTAAAAATTCGACAGAAACTGCAGTTTGGTTTCAATGTTACGGAGTCATTTCGATTTCGTTGTTTTAACATTATTTAAACTTGCTAGTGTTGGTTTTATGGGCTGGCTCTCATACCATGAAGGGTTACTCTAGCATCCCGGCCAACTTCCGTGGCCAAATGCGGAAAAAAAAATTCTACGATTAGAAACTTGGCGCTAGAATAAACCTAAACTGGACCTTAACCATAAACCTAACTAGCATGTAAGAGTTCTATTTACTATGATGGAAAGTATACCTAAAGAAACCAAGTGCTTCGGGTCTTTGATCCTCTCCTTAACCTCCTCGATGGAAGTATGGATCGTGCTTGAGTTTTGGCCTCCCTGTGTCAATGATGATCCACCCGAAAGTGCCTACCAAGAGCTCCTACCTCCTAATTGAGGTAACTAGAATACTTAGCTTGCTAATCTAAGTAGACTAGAGTGTGTAGAGTATGAAAATGGATTTGTTTGTCTCTTGAAACCCTAGGATTCTCAACACATGAGAGCTTTTAGGGTCTGTAGTGAAGAAGAAGAAGAGAGCTAACATGAGAGCTCACTTGAGGAGAGAGAAATCATTTTTGACAAATGATAATGATAAATGATAAATAAGATGGCTCCCTTGACATGACCACAAGCATGGCACCAAAAATATCTAGGTCACAAAATTTCTCACCAAAATATCTAGGTCAAAAATATCTCACCAAAATATCTAGGTCAAATAGTCAAACCAAGTCAAGTGTTCAAGCCAAGTCAAAATGTCAAACAAAGTCAAGTAGTCAAAACTAGTAGCCATGCCTCAATTATCATTTATCAAAATAACAAATACTTTCCTTTACCTCATAATTGTTTTAATCAAGTAAATGGTCAAAACCCTAATGAGGTGTCTCCTTCTGTGCTCCTCTCATCCGTATATACATACCCGCATTCGTGTTCCGAGAAACACGAATACAAAGAGACGAAACCGACCCATCAATATAATACAAGGATCTGGCTTAAACCAAAGCCCACTAGTATTATTCACCTGATCATCATACGAGCACAACTGCACGTAAGTGATCGAAGCCCTGTCGTAAAACCATACGGCCTCTACACCTTTCGCCCAGTGCAGAGAAACTCTCTGTGTGGGACTCTACAAACTCGACACTACGCTGGCAGTGGGTTTAACCACAAGCACATCAGCGATACTAGCTGTACGTAACGGCTACCTAGGTACCTGTCGAAAAGGAAGGCCGACGAGCAAACTCGTCCGAACTCCTACTGAGCCTATCCGTGACAATATCCGTACAGTCCGGTCTCTTCGTCAAAGAGTATCACATACCGGGTCTAGGGTATGGTGAACGTCAGACCCTAATACCCTGATAAGTCATGCTGATGTGGCTCAGGACCAATCTGGGAAACTACTGATCAATCTATCAGTAAATCCCAACTGCCTTGGCGAAGTTCTTAAGGTCCTGACCAATCGATCACTGTGCGATATCAACTCCCAATACTGGGAGAGACGAATCCCCAATAATCGCTCACTGCCTCCATATGGCTCGGGACTGTACCCAACCAAAACCTGTTTTAATGACTCAGTAGAGCCGTAGTAGGGTAGTGATCAAAGCTCAGTGGGAACTCACACGAGACAAATGCCGATCTCAAGTCCGAATACTAACCTGTACACATGTCACCTGAGAACCTCCATCTGACGATAGGTATAGTACCATCTGGAAGTTCTCAGTGAGTCCGTCCAGTGTACTCACACCCAGTGAGCACCTGTATACAATCTTAGGTGCATTAGACCAATGGCTGCGGGACCAACCATCCCCCGACGAGGTTAGAAACGTATACACTAGTCTACTCTGGAGTATCAATACTCAGTCTCGATACTCACGTGACTAGGGACCATTTAAGGATGTGCTTATGGACTACCCTGCTCCCACAAGTATGATCGCCATCACAACGCAGGTAGTCAAGCAAGATCCTACGGGCTTTATCAATATGTAACCGCAATATGCAATAACGATTATAACATATGCCATGTTAAGATAAAAACAAACTACAATAGTATACTACCGTATCGAGTCTTTATCAATATGTGATAGCTAAATATAACAACAATAGAAATAAATACACATCCTGACAAAGACAAGTCAAATAATACACTATAAAATTGAGCAAGATTGTCCTGTACATACATATCCCTAGCATCCATATGTATACATATACAATACTGGCCTCTAGGGCATATATATCTAACAAGAACGCCATTTGAATCCATCATTCTTTCTTCCCCCCCCCCCTTTTTGTTTTTATTTTTGTAGGCCCTCGGGCATTTTGTAAAGATGATGAGCTTATAATACCTTGTATATAATTTGGAATGTCAATAAAGTATTTTTAGCTCGTCTATAATGTGCATGGCCGTAATGTTTTCATCCTTATTTATTTCACAAGTGTGGATAGACCGGTGTCCCTCCTGTTAGTGTATATGCCCTAGAGGCCATTACTGTATCATACTAGTTTGTATATTACTTGATGGAAGCTTGGGATATTCACAATTGTATAGACAATTTTGCTCAAAATGGTAGTATGCTACTTGGTTTGTTTCTACTTTAATATGTGCATGTGTTTCTTTTAGCATATCGCCTATACATATTAGTAAAGCCCTTAGGATCTTTGCTTGATTACCAGCATTGTGATGGCAGTCGCACTTGTGGGGGCTGGGTAATCTACAAGCACATTCTTATACAAGTCCCTAGTCGTTGGATTATCGAGACGGGGCATCGATACTCCGAAGTAGACTAGCGTATGCGCTTCTCATCCCAGCATGGGAGATGGTCTGTCCCACAGCCGTCAGTACGTCGTACTTGAGATAGTATGCGGGCGCTCGTTAGGTTACGAGTACACTGGACATGACTCGTCGGGAACTGTTGGTTGGTATTATACCTATCGTCAGTTATCAGTTCCCAGGTGACATGAGTACAGCTTAATCCACTGACTTGACACTGCCACTTCGCTTCGAGTGTGTTCCCACTGTTCTTTAATTACTACCCTACCACGGTTCAAAGGAGTCGTGCAAACAGCTAGTAATTGGGTGCAGTCCCGAAGCACTTGGAGGCAGTGACAGTTAGACAGGATTCGTCTCTCCCGGTATTGGGGGTTGATATCGCGTTGTGTCTAGGAGAGCCATTACACATAGTCGTCCCTAGTCAGGGCAAGCGAGATATACTGGTAGGTTTCCAGTGTTATCTCAGGGTGTTCTGGGCTACACTCCGACACGACTTGTACCGCTATTAGGGGACTGACGTTCACCACCCCCTAGGCCCGCCATGTGATATTCTCAGACGAACAGACCGGACTGTACGGAGATTGTCACATTCAGGCTCAGTAAGAGTTCGGATGGGTTTACCTCATCGGCCTTCTTATCGACATCTACCTGGGGACTGTTACGTACAGCTAGTTCCGCTTGCGGTCTGTGGTTAAACCCACTGCCAGTGTAGTGTCGAGTCTTTAGAGTCCCACACAGAGAGTTTCCCTGCACTGAGCGAAAGGTGTAGAGGCCGTATGGTTTTACGGCAAGGGTACGATCACTTACGTGCACTTGTGTGCGTATACTGTTCGGGCAGACAATACTAATGGGCTTTGGTTTAAGCCGGATCCTAGTATTATATGGGTGGATTTGTTTTGTCTTCTGTGCATTCGCATTCTACGGAATGCGGATGCGGGTGTGTATGCACAGTTGTGAGGAGTGAAGAAGAAGGAGGTGCCTCATTAGGGTTTTGACAGTTGATTCGGTCAAAACCATTATGAGGCGGGCTCATTAGGGTTTTGACAGTTGGTTCGGTTAAAACCATTATGAGCCGGGGACATTATTTACTAATCTTTTTAGTGATAATTATGTTATGGCTAATTGCTTTGACCATTTGACCATACTTGACTTTGTTGACCGTTTGACCAAAGTTGACTAGGATCTTCATGAGAGGTCTAGAGTATTCTTTTGGTTTTGATTTTACTTTGTGATGAAAATAGTCAAGTCAAGGTAGCCATCTACTTTATCATGAAAAGATTAGTAATCATGATGTTTATGCATTATTATTTCCATGGTTCATTTTCTTTTGGTTCATAATTCATTTTCTCATTCTCTCTCATGAAAGAAAAAGCTCCATGGTTGCTCCTTCTTCTTCCTCCTCTTGATATTTCCTTTAATCTCATATGTTGAGAAAATAAGGATCCAAATTGACAAACACATCCATCTACCTCTTCTACACAACCTAGGACATCAACCCTAGCAACCTTGTTGCCCTAGTAACCTCGGCTTGAGGTGGAGCTCGGAACACAAACTCTCGGGTGGATCGTCTTCGACTCAAGGAAGCCGCGGAGGTGACCAAGATCCGGATCGATCCTCGGAGCTTGGATGGACGAGCAGGACAGCGGAGAGAAGACCCGAAGGACCGGTATCGTGAGGTATAATCTTTAGGACATAGTAGATAGAACCTCATGTAGTTTGCTAGGTTTTTGTTTAGCAAAGATCCTCTTTTTAGTCCATGTTGCTTTGTGTCAAAAAATCGTTTTTTACCGTTTTCGCCTCCCCGTAAGAACCGGGGTGAGCAACGTGGACTTACACCTCCTCACCCCGGAGTCGAGGTGATGTAGACCGAGCGAGCACCAAACACGGATACCAAGTAGAAATAGACCGGTGTCCCTCCTCACCACGGAGTCGAGGCGACGTAGGCCGAGCGAACACCAAACACTGATACCAAGTAGAAATAGGCCTTAGTAGAGCTTAGCGCGGTCGCTCCCTCAGATCTGAGTGGGGTTGGAGTTGCGCCGGTTAACGACCAAATAGGAACTTTATCTTCTTGGATCAAGTTAGGAGTTTGTCTACTTCATGCCCGGGAATGGTCGACCTACCGACTTTGGCATGTGGCCTCAGGTTCCTCCGTTAAGGTCGAGCAGGAAGATGCCCATCGGCCTCGTGACAGGGGCTTTGGATCCACCGTGTTGTTGGGCAGGAAGCTACCCGCTGCGGATGGGCCGAGCAGGAAGCTTCTTGGCCGCTTCGTGACGGGGGCTTTGGATCTACCGCGTTGTTGGGCAGGAAGCAACCTGCTGCGGATGGGCCGAGTAGGAATCTGCTTGGCCGCCTCATAGTGAGGGCTTAGGGATAGGAATCCATTTGTGTGGACTGGTTAACGGATGCTTGGATTGTCATGACTCCGGTATTTCGCACTTCCTTAATTCTCGGCGCTACGAGGTGCATGGCGGGCATCTTGAGATACGTGCGGATCCCCTAAAGATGTCGGTCAATCTTCCCTAATTCGTACGAAAGGGAGGGAGCCAGTGACCGAATGCCACGTGGCGGTATCTTATCGGGGAGATGCAATATCCCATGATTTGTGTCGTGGCGTACGATGATCTTGATCGTTAGGGGATCTTTGTTGAGGCTATGAATAGTGGATGTTTGGCCGCTTCTTAAGCACTATGAAATATTTAACCGTTCTCTGCATCCATTGTTTCCTGATGACCGGTGATACATACAACATCCGAGATATCGTGACACGCAACGAAGTCTATCATTACAACTTTGACGGTTCCGAGGCGACATACGAGGCCGTGATAAGTCGCCTAGTGCATCATTGCGAACATTTGCTCCCGCGCCGATTCTCCCTTCTGCAGGTGCTTATCTACGCGATCTGGAGGTCCTCCCCAGGCCTTTTCGGGACTTTGTCCCAGCAGGCGCTGGAGGAGTCTACTGACAAGATGCGTACGACCCATGAGTTAGGCCTGATCGTCAGATAGCAGTTCTCCAGTGACATGAGTGCAGATAGTCTGTCGACCTGAGGTCGTCATTTGTCTCATGTGAGTTTCCACTATGCTTTGATTATTACCCTACCACGGCACTATTGAGTCATGCAAACAAGTTTTAGTTAGGTACAATCCCGAGCCACATGGAGACAGTAAGCGATTGTTAGGGATTCGTCTCTCCCGGTATAGAGAGTCGATGACGCTCTGTGTTCGGTTGGCCAACACCATAAATCTCTGGCCAGGATGGATTGAGAATTACTGATAGTTAGATCAGTAGATTCTCGGATGGTCTTGAACTACATCGGCACGACTTGTCAGGTTATTAGGGGTCTAACGCTTTCCACCCTCTAGACCCGGCATGCGATACTCTTAGATGAACAACCCGGACTGTATGGAGATTGTCAGAGATAGGCTCGGTAGGAGTTCAGATGAGTTTGCTCGTCGGCCTTCTTTTCGACAAGCACCTAGGTAGCCGTTACGTACAGCTAGTGCCACTGACGGGCTTGTGATTAACCCAACTGCCAGCATACTGTCGAATCTTTAGAGTGCCACACAGAGAGTTTCCCTGGTTCAGGAAAAATGATATAGAGGTCGTATTTTCACGTCCCGCTTCCCAATAGACGGAAACGGTGACGTGGCAAGCCCGCAACGTATTTATTTTAAGAAGGTCATTTCCTGGAATAAATACGCTAAGCGTAAACTAAGCAATATAAAATGACAAGAAATAAACATGAGATTTAAACTTCAACAACTTTATTTACATTCAACTTGAAGCATTTACAATACATGAGTTCAACTGAAAGGAAATGCAATACTAGAAAAGAAATGCCTAAACAGGTGGCATACATAAACTGAGAAAAATGGCTAGGCTAGTCTTGAGTTGTGATCTGGTTTTGCTCCTCCTCGGTGATGTCCACTTCCTCAGTTTCCACAGTATCCGACGAACATTCTAAGAAACAAAGATGGGTGGAATGCCCTTCAACGAACTTTCGCCCGGTAAGTCCCCAAGAAAAGGGTGTGAAGTATAAAAGTATAATGATAAATAAAATGTATATCATGAAGCAATGGACTAGGAGCTATGCTGTTTAAACATGTCATTTAATGTAAGTATGGCAATCATGCAATTCTACATATTTATCATGGCAAAATAACATGAGCATAATATAGTATGGTCGTGTGGTGTATGTATAGTGAACATGAAGTAAATGTAAGTGTCCTAAAAGGTCTTTATATGGGTCAACTAATGTAACGTAAGCTCAAGGGTGAATGTCAACCAAACTCAAAAGTGTTCTCAAACCAAACAGGCTGTAATCCAGTGATAAGGAAGCACGTGCCCGAATCAAGTGTTAGCAACGGGACTTCAACCTAGTGTTGAAATATTCCAAACTCAACAGGCTATAATTCAGGAGCAAGAAAACACGGGCCCTTATGATAGCTTTCTTGTGTTAGTAGACATGGATTCATGTTCTAAGGGGACTCCTGAGATTTCGTTGGATTCACACATGAACTATCCCAACACCCCGTGTATTGCAGGTTACTGTTAACATTACAAGCCTTGCTCGAATCCATGAATACATCAAGTTGCAAGATTGAGTTCATGTCAATATCATGTATTCGTGTCAAGCGTTCATGTATTCATGTCAAGTTGTATTCATGGTTCGAGTCAAGTCAATTTCAATAGCAACTACTGTGTTCTGGTATTCAGGTTAAGTTCATGTCTAATTATGACCAGGGTTTGGTCAGGTCAAATCAAGTATACATGTTTGAATTTGATATTTGATTTCAAGTGTTCATGTTCATGATTAGGTATTCATGTTTGATCTTGAATTCAGGTTTGAATTGGACTCAGACTGAGTCAGACACTTATAAACTGATTTAGCTCTTGAATTAGGTTCGGGAGTCATCGTTAACTGCTGCACATGGACGGCAGGATTTGTGTCTTTTTCCAAGACAATTACCATTGATAACTCCGTTAAGTTATCTACCTTAAATAAGCAACCACTCACTTTCTCTGGCTCCCTGAGGCTCAAGAGAATTGATCCCACTTAAACCTATATTTACTAAAGTCCTAAAATATTATTTTATATATCTCGAGGGGTTTTTATGAAAAATATATTAATATAGATTAACAAGTAAATCTCAAGGGTGATTAGTATTATTTAGGGTTTTCATGAGCATGGATTTTAAGTATTTAGGTATTTTAATGATAAATATTTAGCATTCGAAAGTTCATGGTATTTTATCGAAAAACTTGTCCTTTATGGTATCTTGATGGTATTTTATTGTCATTTGTTAATCTTTCATTTTTAGAAAAACATAGGTCTATTATATTTTGAAAATATGGATTTATAACTTTATATAATTTTTTCTAAAAATTAATTTTATTTTATTTAGAAAAATTCGTATTTCTTAAAAACGTATTTAAATCCTTTCAAAATTGAATGCACCGTGAGGAGGTCTGCATCTCGCTCTACTAGCCCAAAAATGTGCGATAATCCGCACCATCCATTAGCGGGTCCCCTAAAGAGGGTTGTAGATGCTTAATCGTAAAGGATATGAAATACTGCCTTAAAAGAAATCCGGTTTTTAAATTATATGGTATTTTATTGTAATATTATTCGTCGAAACGTAAAAATACATACAATGAGTATCGTGTTATGAAACCAAGTGTGCGTGTGAGGTAGGTCGTTACCCCATGAAGTTTTCCTAAAGGTATTGTTTTAATAAATACTAAAAGAGGTGTTTATAAAGTTCAAAGTATTTTAATGAAAAAGTTCTACTATTGTTGTTTCACATGAAAATTTTGATGAAATTTGATTCTAAATATTAGGGTTTAAGGTTACAAGTATTGTGTAGAAACTTGGTTAATCAAAGAATAAAGAAGAAGGAGTTTCTATGGTTTAGAAAAAGGTTATCGGTATTAACTCCACTTACCGATATAAGTTTTAAAATGAAATTTCAATGAAGAGAAAGAGAGATTGGGAGGGACTTATCATTTGGAAATGTCAAGAGAGGGTTAAGGAAAAGGAGGGAAGCTTCGGAGCGTCGCAGGAGCTCCGAAATTGGCTTCGATCTTCGCCGGAACCAACTTGATCGCTAACTCCACTTTACTTCACTTGCGCTAAATACTTTTTAGAGAGTTTTGGCTAGAATTTTCAGAATGATACTGAGCCAAAGTGTAAGGTGGTATTTATAGTGGAGAATTAGAATTTGGGAATTAAAAATATGGATTAAATAGCATTAAAATAATGATAAATTGTGAATTGAAAGGTCTCTGTTTGAATGCAGTGAAATCAAACAGTGCAGAGGAGTTGAGAGGAGTTGAAGAGATGTGTGTGCAGAGCACGGATCAAGATGGAGCCCATCCGACCGTCCCCGCCGGCCATATGGTGATTTCCGCTGGTCGATCTTCATAGGTTGGCTTCTAGATTCGTGCCACGTGGATTATTTTGTATTTACTCCATTTTGTGCATGTTTGATTTTTCTGAACTTTTCATTTCCCTGTGTATTGTACGTGCAATATTTTGGGCTTCCAAAAAGTTAAAAAGAAAAATCAGAAAAATAATTGTGTCTGATGGGAATCGAACACGGGGGTTACGTCATAGTAGTGCAAGAGCTTTACCAGTGAGCTACAAGTGGCTTCTTACTGTTATTTAGCAAAAGTGACTTATAACTGTTACACAGGCTGTCAAACTCCTTTCTTGTATATTAACAGAAGAACTTCCGTACAGAGATTTAAGAGTCGTTACACGTATGGTTTTACGTATAGGGTTCCGATCATATACGTGTACTAGTTACACGGATTTTGTTCGGACGGATAATACTAGTGGACTTTGGATTAAGCCGCATTCTAGTATTATATTATTGGATTAATTTTTATCTCTTGGTATTCATATTTTTTTGCAGTACGAATATGAGTATACGATGAGGGAATTATTGTAATTTCATAAGAGTGCTTCTTGAAGATGACACCTTATTTTTGTTATATTTATTAATTGAAAATAGATAATGAGGTGGAAGGATGAGCTTTTTCAAAGTATGGTATGAAGCATGGCTAATTATTTTCTTTATTCGTTTGTCATTACTATTCAAGCATGCCTACTTTATTTTATTGAAATGAAATGCTTGATAGTTTTGAGCTTAGCCATTTTTCACTTGACATTCTCTCTCCTCCTTTGCTCTCTTTTTCTTCTCAAACCCTAACACTCTCATGTGTTGAGAAACCTAGGTTTATTGAGATAAATTAGCCCAATTAACACTCTGTATCTTCTAAGTTACCTAGATTAGCAAACTAAGTACTTTAGTTACCTCATTCTTGAGGTTAAAGCTTGAAGCATAGACTCTCGGGTGGATCGTCTTTGACACGAGGAGGTCCATGACAAAGCTCGATTCATACCAACAAGGAGCTTAAGAAGAGAATAAGAAGACCCGAAGGACTTGAACACAAAGGTATAAATCACTTTATAGTAGATTAGAACCTTTTTAGTTTAGCTAGCTAGGGCTTATGGTAGATCTTGGAAGTTTAGTCGATGTTGCTTGCTAGTAAATTGTTTTTTGTAAATTTTGACTCTATACAAACCCTGTGGAGTGTGCGATATCGACTTACATGGTATCAGAGCCACTCCGTAAGCCTTAGATTGCTCGTAGCGATGTTTAAAATCCGTCGTTTTTGTCGCGCACGAACTGCCGACAAAAACAGTCCCTAAAAATGTTGGTTTAAGATATTTGCACACCCTGCGGGCTCACGGTTTCAACCGAGAAGCCGCGGGGTGAAGCATGGGCACCCCGGGAATATTCTAGAGGGTCCTAAGGCCGGGCCCACCCCCCAAGACCACCACAAGGCGGCCTTAGGGATGGTGACCCAAGAGCACCCCAAAAGGGTGCTCTTGGGTCTGCCCCCCCTTGGGGGGCCCCTCGTGGCGGCCCCCGGGGATGGATACCCTTTCGAGACCCTTAGATCGACAATTAATTTTTCCCCCTCGCCTCCGCGAAGATTCGGACGGGTTTCTGGTTCATTTCGACTCCCGGATTGGTTTAAAATGAATTTATTGGGGACTTTAGTAAACTGAATTTTCATGTCTTGGAAAATTGGTGTTGTTTGCTAATTGTGCGTGGATTTTATAACATCGTGGTTTTCTTTACTTGCTTTATTATGTGTATATGTGATGTTCGTATGCGAATGGTTTCATGGATCGTCGTGTGAATGGCCCGGTGTAAATCTAGATGTGAGATGTGAGTGGATTTTTTGTAATTCATGTAATAATTCTTGTATATTCTTTTATTAGGGTGCATCCGGGTTGAGGATATAGTCACCAGTTGTATATTACTTTTCATTTCCGCATCAAGGATTGACCCATGGAGGAGTGCACAAGCTACCGGGTTCTAGGATTCAGTGGGTGGCCATCTCGAGGATTCGAGACCCGGCTCACCCAATTTTAGGATTGGAGGGTAGCTTGCCACACTCGTAGGGGTCTAGGATGAGTTACGCTTGGCTATTCACACGACCATAGAAGATTGTGTTTCATATGTGGCTCATTGAAATGCAAATGTTCCTAGTTGATCCATTTTTCCATTCTCTGTGATGATTATATCTGCTTGTGTTGCTTATCATGCCTGTGATGGATATGTGTGTGTGTGTGTGTGTGTATGTGTTTTGCATCCGCGGTAGTCCAATCCCCGCTCTACCGTTAGTTAAGTAACCTAACGGTGCATGATGGGGCCCCGTGGCGAATGCGGGTCGCATATACATACATTCTATTTTCGTTCTTTTTGTGGTGTGAAAGGTTAATTGATGGGACCGCATTAATCTCACTTAATACAAAGTAATAAAACTAAAATCTGACGTCGTTGGAACAATTACAAAACCACTCGATTTTCTTCAAAACAAATTTTAAAAGCGGAGCTTAAACCACTCCTTTTCAAAAGCTATTCGGTTCCTTTGACCATATCTAGTTCATTACGTTAAAGGTTTTCGCCAAAACCAGCCGTAGCCCTACTTCATTTCAGATAGGATCTACTAGTATTCATGCTATGTGTTTTGACCTTCGCCAAGGCATAGTGTTTGGTAGCTAGTGGATGTTTATCTGTAACATAGATAAATGCATTAATTTAGGACAGGCGTACAGCTGTTTTGATCTTCGTTAAGAGCTTGTACGAATAGGACTAGATTAATCTGGACAATAACGTGTTGAACTTGACTCACGACTTATAATGTTTTAACCTTCGTCAAGGTTATAAGCGCTCGGGACAGAAACCACATCGGGAGTTTCAAATATACAGGAAACTTGCTAGTGTTGCATACCTTCTGGAATGTGGTAATTTTGGTAGGCTTCCTTCAAAATTATCACACAATGATAGTTGGGTCCCGATCCTACTATGAGTATCCGCTACTCATAGGGAGAATTTTTCACTTTGTAATTAGCTAATCAAGTAGATGTCTAGAAAAGTGTTAACGGGGCTACACCTCTGGAAAAACGTGCTTATTTAATTTTGTCGGTGCGAAAGCACAGGGCACCTCCCTCCGTAGTACCAACACTGGCCTGGCCAAAAAATAAACAACTTGTAGGGTGCGATTAATCTCACTAATTCTTCTTTTACGGTTTGAAGGATAATTCGAGGAAATAGTAGGAGCCATCCTATTTAGAAAAACTAATAACCAATATAAATTTGCAAGAGCAAATGTTGAGTGTTTCTTTTCTCTCTCTCCTAATTGCAGCGATCATGATGGGGCTTAAGCTTATACTAGATAAAAACAAACTGACTGGGCTAAACTATAAAGACTGGTTAAGGAACGTCAATATGGCCCTTACTTATAATAAGGTTGCATACGTCCTCACGGCTAAAGCTCCCTTCCCCCCCCTTTCCAGGCCAAAATCCTCGGTCGCGGACATTGAGATCCGTAATACTTAGGATCTGGATTGCATGAGAGCTAAGTGCTTCATACTGGCCTCTATGGATAACGAATATCAGAGGCGACACGAGAAGATGGACCTTACTTCCATCTTCCTCCATACCAAAGATTTATATGGAGAGCAATCTCGTATCGCAAGATACAAGATCTCGAAGAAATTGTTTCAAGCGAGCTTGGCTGTCGGATCATCTGTTGGGGATCATGTCCTGAAGATGATTACTCTCATTGAAGAGCTTGCAGACCTGGGAACTACGTTGGTGAATGAGTTGTATACCGACTTAATTCCACAGTCCCTTCCCTTCACCTATGCCCAATTCATATTGAATTTCAATATGCAAAAACTGAAAGTTACACTTCCTAATCTCCTCAACATGCTGAGGGTGGCATAGGGCACTTTGAAGAAATCTAAGGAAACACCCACTCTGTTCGTTGGAGAATTTTCTTCCGCTAAATCCAAGGCTAAGGCTAAGGGGAAGAAGAAGAAGGCCCCCACCAAACCGAGAGGTGGTGTGCAGAAAGTGCAGGGTAAGGGAAAAGAAAATATTGGGGGCAGCCACAAAAGAAGAATACTTCTACTGTCGCAAGAAGGGACATTAGACGAAAAATTGTCGGGCCTTAAAAGCCAAGAATCAGGACACGAAGCAAGTTGTGGTTTTGGCTTCAGGTGTGTTCATGATTGAAAAATTGTTTCTCTATTAACTCTAAATCCTGGGTATTTAATACCGAATCAGGATCTCACATTTGTAATTCTTTGCAGGCGCTGAGAAGCCGTAGAGTTTTGAGGAAAGATGATATGACCCTCAGGGTTGGCAATAGAACCAGTGTGGATACTATTGCGGTAGGAGAATATCACCCAGGATTGGCGAGTGGACATATTTTGTTATTGCATAACTGCTTTTGTGTACCCAGTATGATGTGTAATATTATATATGTATCTTTGTTATCTAATGAAAGATATAATTTTACGCTTGAGAGCAATGTCATAAACATTCACCTAAATTATGAAATGATTGGATCGGGTACACTTAATAACGGAATATACGTTCTCAATCAACATAAAGTTTTCAACGTCCAAAACACGCTAAAAAGAAAGTCTCCAGAATCAAATCAAGCTTTCTTATGGTATTGTAGACTTGGTCATATCAATTAACACGATTGACTAAATTACATAAAGATGGATATTTAGATCCGTTTGAATATCAATCATATGCAACCTGTCAGTCATGTATCAGAGGAAAAATGATAAAAACTCTGTTCACTGGACATGGAGAAAGAGCTTCTGAGCTCCTGGAACTCATACACAGCGACGTGTGTAGGCCAATGTCTATTCCTATTTCATTACTTTTACCGATGATTTCTCAAGATATAGACATGTATTCTTGATGAAATATAAATCTGAGGCCTTTGAGAAATTCCAGGAGTATAAGAATGTAGCGGAAAAGCAAACCGGAAAAGTATCAAAATGCTCCTATCTGATCGGGATGGTGAATACTTAAGTACCGAGTTCCTGGAATATCTAAAAGAGAATGGAATTCTCTATCAGCTTATTTCTCCATACACACCACAACACAACGGTGTATTAGAAATACGGAATCGCACCTTACTTGATATGGTGCGTTCCATGATGAGAAACAAAGACCTTTTGTTCTTCAGCGTAATCGAAATAATACCCCCTAGAGTTTTTGGGGTATCCCATAAACTTACACAATACATAACGTGCCTCGAGTTTTTCCAGATAAACCCTTTTGACAAAAGCAGGATAACCCCATATCTTAAGATACTTAAGACAGGATTTTTCCCACTCCACATCTCATAAAGAAAATGGAATTCTCTATCATCTTACTCTTCTATACACACCACAACACAACGGTGTATCAGAAAGATGGAATCACACCTTGTTGATATGGTGTGTTCCATGATGTGTAATGCTGAGTTGCCGCCATCCTTCTGGGGCTATGTACTAGAATTTGGTGCATACCTATTGAATAAGGTTATAACTAAGTTTGTGCCTACCACTCCATATGAGGTGTGGAGTGGGAAGAAACCCTATCTTAAATATCTTAAAATATGGGGTTGTCCTGCTTTTGTCCAAAAAGTTCATCTGGATAAGCTCGAGGCACGTTCAGTATTGTGTAGGTTTGTGGGATACCCCAAGAACGCTAGGAGGTATTATTTCTATTATGCTGAGGAATAAAAGATCTTTGTTTCTCATCATGCCCGCTTTATGGAAACTCAATTTCTTGAAAAGGAGATTAGTGAGAGCGCAATAGAACTGGAAGAAATTCCAGAACCACAAGCTATTACCGAAGACTTAGTAGAACCTGATGTTTTAATAGAACCAAACGTACGTACGCCACTCCGCAGATCTAGTAGGCAGTTTCATCCGTCTGAAAGATACTACAATTTTCTCATAGACGGAGATCGAGAGGATCGCATCATCGATGATGATGAGCCAACTAGTTTTCAGCAAGCTATCACGAGTAGAGACTCGGTGAAGTGGATGGATGCTATGAGATCCGAAATAGAATCCAAATACACCAATAAAGTATGGACTTTGGATGTTGCTCCTCCTGGGGTAAAACCCATAGGAAGCAAATGGATCTTCAAAAAAAAGTTTGGTATAGATGGACAGGTAGAAACTTACAAAGCTAGGCTAGTTGCTAATGGTTTTCGTCAAAAACCAGAATTGGACTATGATGAAACTTTTTCACCAATGGATATGCTTAAATCCATTCGGATCCTACTTGCCATTGCCGCCTTCCATGACTATGACATCTGGTAGATGGATGTTAAAACCGCTTTCCTAAATGGAATTTTAGAAGAATGTATTTATATGGATCAACCCGAGAGTTTTATAGATAGCGGGAGTAACGGAAAGGTGTGCAAGTTGCTTAAATCCATTAATGGATTAAAACAGGCATCACAGAGTTAGAACATCTGCTTTGATGAGACGATCAATGTTCAGTCGAAAATATCGCACGTTTGATATAACATTTTCCTTACTTTTCTTAAATATTTAAATATGTTTATTATAAATATGAAACATATGAGGGTTTATCTGCAAAATACTATTTACCATATGTTTATATATTATAATTAATATTATGAAGGAAAATATATGCATATAATATTTATATAATATTTTTATTATGCATATCATATCAAATAATTTTAATCAAATTGCTTAAAGATTTATTACCATATAAAATGATTAAGATTATATCTCTATAACAAATATTACTAACATTATTCATGGAGATATTATGCAAGATTTGGCTCAGGTCAGGAGATCGGGATATCGAGATATCGGGAATCAAAAATCTACCGAGGAAGTTTAATCAAATCTTGACTGCGATTTAAGATCAGATTAACAATTATTTTGTTAAGGGCTAGACATGAATAGAGATCAATAAAAGGACAAGGGTCAATAGTGGGGAAACCCTAGTTTCTTCCAAGAACCTTAATTCTCATTCATCACTATCAATCTAGTTTTAAATCTATCAAAAGATAAAATGAGTCATCTTTATTAGTCATCCATGACTACTAAATCCTAACGAACCCTACAAGCCTTCTTCTTATATATTTTATATCCGTATCTTAAAACTATAAATTCTATATCTATGTTTAACATACATCTAGAATCTAAAACTATTCTCCTTTCTTCTTCTAATCAACTCGTCTAGAGCAAGATTAAAAGTTCCACGCATCCCTGTGGACGATCCGTACTCATCTCGGCTAGCTACACGCGACACCGTTATTGATTGCGGTTACTACTACACACTCTTTCAAACACCAATCAAATGGCGCTGTTGCCGGAGATACGTGCGTAGTTTTTTTTCTTGCTATTCGGGTTCAATTCTTATTCGATCCATATCATAAAAATAAAACAAAACCGCAATTTGCATATTTAACGATTAGTGTGCGATTTTTGCGAGGGAATCTAGAGTCACTGTAGCGAGGAGATAAAGATTCAGAGACATTCATCAAGACCCAGAGGAACTTAGAAGGCAACTGTAGAGAATTCATCAGAAGAAAGCAGCATAGTGCGGCGGAACCGCCGTAATATTGTGACTTTAGCCGCGGAATCGCGGCCACTTGATGATCTTGTCTAGCCAAAATCCTCTGGTATTTTCCTCACATCTTTCTCTCTCCTTTAGAAATCCAATAATTTGATTTTTTGCAAGATTCTTTGCAAAATATTTCCGTTCAAAAAAAAATTTGCGTGTTTTGTAATTGGTTTGTTTTTGCATGTTTTTAATACGGACTTTAAGGGGCAAGACCAAAGTTCAGATTAGGTGGGGATTTCATCACCCTTCTTAAACCCCACAAATCACAAATGTGCATGCGCATAAACCTATATTAATTAAAAAATATCTAGACCAAGACTCTAAGGACCGTCGCGCTCAATTAGGACAGAGGAAAGTCGTGGGTAATCTATCGCTTATCCGCATTTGGTTTGTAGTGTCTAAGAAAGTGTGCCTAGGAAAGTGGTTACTTAATTAGGCCCGCTATTTTCAGTGATTCGTATAGCGGATACCTCCCAGTTACCTGGCCATAAGAGTGATAAAGAGGTGGTAGAGAATTGATCCCGCGGCTTGTCCTTTAGAAGTCTAGGAGCGGTCTAGTGCTTGACCTAGGAGACCTTAGTTTTAGGGTTTGTTTGTGCATTTTGTGATTTGTTGAGTCAACCCTCAAGTCTCACTTTCAAAGAAAAACAATCCAGATAGAGTTTAAATCTTTTCCTTTTCACCCTCTTTTCTTTTCACCTTCTTATAATGGGTAACCCAAATAGTCGAACTCTTGCCAAGCTTTACTATCCAGAACTAGATATTTCTTGTTTTCGTAATCGCTTCGGTATACTATCCGACTCTTGTTCATACCGTAATTTTGCATTATTATATTCCCCATTCTTATGCATTTTACAAATAAACAGGTGCTTTTGACCCATATCTGCTACATAATACAGGTTGCAGGTTCTCGGAACAAAAACAGTGAAAAAGATAAAAGACGAGGCAAAAGTGAGACTACGACCAACAAATAGAAGGATCTTAATCAAGCCTACACGAAGATCAGTTCACAAAGTACAAGACAACGCAAGGTTAAAAACTTCGACACAAAGCGAACGGTTAAAGTCCACTACATTACTCACTGTGGAGATCTGGAAGAGACACAGAAGACATTCTGAAGAACCAACTGAAGAAACAGGAAGATAAATACAGCCAAAAGTGTCACAGAAAAATTCAGCATTCAAGACCTCCAATTGGCCGCGGAACCGCGGCCAAACCTGGCCTACGGCCGCGGTTCCGCGGCCGTGCTGAGCCCGTACTGGCGAAATTTTTTACCAAAATGCTGGTGGCGCGTTGAATAGTCTACCTAGGGGCAATTTTGTAAAAGCATACATGCGGCGATTGTAAACCTAGGGTTTTCTATGTCCTATAAATAGAGACCCAAATTCTTGTATTAGGCCATACCTCATTTCATTAATAAAATTCAGATTTCTTTTCAAGTTTTGGAAAGCATCAATTTGTAAGTAATTTCTTTATTTTGCCCTAGTTCTTAGTTTTAATTTCTGCCCTAAATAGATAAATTCTTATTTGCCTTAATTTAACCTAGATTAGAATATTTATTAATCTGCAGTAGTTAATTAATCTCTTAACTCTTAAAACAAAATAAAAATCATGTCTTTTGTAAATCCCTCAATGAGCGAGTAGTTTCCTCGCTTGTTAGGGTTAGGATTAAGGAAGGGTTTGAGAGATGAAGATCTCTCACCCCTTTCTTGCCCAATCACTTGTTAATAATTAGGACTCCATGCATACATTTATATTCCGCTCCCTACGGCACCCTACCCACGAGGTAACGGTGATACCGTAGTATAAAAGACCGGATATGCATGTCTTCCATGGAGGTTAGGGTAAGGATTAAGAAAGGACAGATAAGGATCTAGAGGAAGAAATATCGTTTCTTCCCGATCATCCTAATCCCCTTTATTAATAATTACCATAACTCCTAAAAAAAAGATCTAATTTAGGACATTGAAAGAGGTGGGAAATTTTATTTTACCAAACTTAACCTAAACCTAACCCTAGCAAGTTTACTAATCCTAGTATAAATCAAATTAGTTTTTGTGATAAAAGATCCAAACACCCTTTGGAATTAGCTCGTTAGAACAATTAGGAAATTAACACCATCCATGTGGACCGACCCGTATTCACCAGCTAGCTACCAAGCGACACCGTTCTTGATTGCGGTAACATATATCTTTGATCATAAATCTCTTAAAATCAAATGGCGCCGTTACCGGGGATGGCGTAATATTTCCTTTTTGCAATTTCGGGTTAATCTAAAATTATAAAAATCATAAAAAACTGGAAAAAAAATATAAAAATTCTATCATCTTTTATTGTTTGAAGGGTTTCTTATGTGAATCTTTGCAGGATCGACGTACAAGTTCGGATCTGGAAAAATCCAGAGAGCGAAACAGAAAGATAAAGATCTGAACAACAGAGAAAAGTGAAACCAGAGGAGAAGATTTTTTTTTGGGGAACCGAGCCTCACAACAGACCGCGGAACCGCGGTCGGGAAGGTCATCTGGCGGCGGAAATGCGGCGGGCCTGTGATGTCAGCGCATGAAATTTGCACTGTAAGATTTCTTTCTCTCTCCTCTGCAAATCCCAATATATCTTCTGTCAAATCTTCTGCAGGATTCTTTGCGCTTAAAAAATCTCTCCCCCCTCCAATAATTGATCTTGTGCAAGATTCTTTGCGCCGCGCTAAAAAATTGATTGCAAGTGATTTTTACCGCTTTGCATATTTTAATCGGACTGTAAGGGGCTTGAGACTAATTCAGATTGGGTGGGGATTTCATCACCCTTTCCAGGACCCCAGAAATCACATAAGGCATTTGCATTGACCATTATTTAATTAAAAAATACTAGACTCAGCCCTAAGGACGTCGCGCTCAATAGGACAGAGGACTAGTTGTAGGCATCGGCCGTTGATCCTAACCTGACTTTGCGGTGTCTAGGCAACTGTGTCTAAGGCGAGTGGTTACTTAATTAGGGCCACTACTTGTAGTGGAGAGCCTCCCACTCACCTGGCACTTACCTGGCCGCAATTGGCAGTGAAGAGGCAGTTTGAGGTCCTATTTCTAGCCCTTTGGAACAGTTAGGAGCTGTCTAGCTGACCTAGGTGACCCTAGATGTTGGCCTGATTGTGCATTTATGGTTGATTGCATTTGTGTCAAAGTCTCTTATCGAAAATCTTTTTGCAAAAAGCTCCACATAAAAAAGGATAAAAAAGGAAAACATTTTACAAAAAACTTGCAACCTGTCGCTAAAGAAATCCTTGCACTCCACTTACACCACTTTCTTCTCATTGACGTTTTCTTACCTCCACATTCTGTCTTTCACCTTTTTGACTACACTACCTCTTTAGTGTATGTCCGGTTGGACTATGGACACTAGCGCCCGATTAGTTCGTGTTTCGTTGGTACCGACCGACGAACCTTTCAACTTCGAAGTCGAAATCCTTTCCACTTCTTCACTTTCACCTTCAAATTCTTCTTCCGAAGGTATGTCGGGATATAATCCTAACAACACCTTACCCATGGGACTGATTCCACCTCCATTAGGTGCGAATAACCCGAATCACCCGCCTGTTGAAGCGCCCCAACGAATCGCGCTCCAGGATCTTTTCTACCCAATCCGCACCGCCCTACCTACTTGTCTTTCACTCCCACCGGCAAATGGGGACAATTTTGATATCAAACCCCACTTCATCAATATGCTGCCAAAATTTCACGGATTGGAATCCGAAGATGCCTATATCTTTATCAACAAATTCCAAAACGTTTGCGCAATGATGAAAACAACCCAATTATCCGACGATGCTATAAGGCTAAGGGTCATTCCTTTCACCTTATGTGACTTAGCCGAGAAGTGGTTATACAGCACAGCGACGCATTCAATTAAGAATTAGGAAGAGTTTGTGAAAGCTTTTCTTAAAAAGTTATATCCTCATCACAAGACTGCTAGAATATGCAATGAGATTATACAATTTTCCCAGCTTCCTTCCGAACAATTTTGGAAGTGTTTTGAAAGATTCAAAGACCTACTTGTTCAATGCCCTCACCATGGGATCGAAAATTGGCAACTTTGCCAAACATTATACGAGGGATTGAACCCGGCAACGAAGCAGTTGCTAGAAACCATTTGTCAAGGTCACTTTCTAACCAAATCTAGTGAGGAAGCGTGGCAGTTTCTCGAGAATCTTGCTGAACAAACACTTCAGTAGGAGAGCACCAAGACCACCTCATCTTCTTCTATTGGTCAATCTAGGGCAGGCATACATCAATTAGATATGTCGATTGCTATGAAGGCCGAGATGGCCGCCCTTACGAAAAAGCTAGAAGCGATTGAGACCAAAATCTCATCGCCTTCTCCTGCCCCTGTTGTGCCCCCACGAACTGTTTGTGCTTGTTGTTCGGATCCATCACATCTCACCGAAGAGTGTCCTTACAATCCATCTGCTCAAGGACATGATCAAGTCAATGCTGCCTTTCAGCAACGACAGAGAAATGATCCCTACTCTTCGACATACAATCCGGGTTGGAGGAGTCACCCAAATTTCGCTTGGAACCAAAATCAACAATTCAAGGAAACAACAATTTTCAAAGGCCTCCTCCTCCACAACAACAACCACCTCCACAAACTCAATTCCAACAACCTTTCCAACAGCAACCTTACCCTAACTAAACGAACAATTTTGTGCCCAACAATTCTTATCCTCAAAACAACTTTGTTCAACCTCATAATGATAATGTTAACTCTCTAGAAAGAAGTCTAGATGCATTCCTAAAGCAATCTACACAATCCACAGCAAGGTTGGAGACTTCTATTCAATCTTTGGTGCAAAACAGTGCCTCACACGATCAAAGCATCAAATCTATTGAGGCACAAATTGCACAACTCAATGCTGCGTTGAGCGAGCGAGAAAAGAGAAAGCTTTCATCTCAACCATTGCCAAATCCTGGTCACGCACATACTGCATACGAACAGCAACATCATAACGTAAATGCTGTGACCACGTTGAGATCCGGAAAAGTGTTGCAGAATAACGTGGGTATTAACACTGACACCCCTGCCGGTGGTTCTTCTTCATCTTCTTCTTCTTCACCTTCATCTTCTTCGTTAGAGCCTATTCTTCATCCTTCACAAGGCTCTACTTCTTCTAGCTCGAACGGACCCACTTCTCACAACACGAACACATCTACACGGAGATCTGTTCCAACTCCACAATCTGATCCACAAAAATTAGACTCAACAAATTTTCAAAATGTTCCTTTTCCAAACCAGTTGAGATCCAATAAACAAACTCCACAAATGGAGAAGATTGTAGAGTTGTTCAAACAGGTTAGCATAAATATACCTCTCTTGGATGCAATCCAACAAGTTCCTTCATACGCAAAAATCTTAAAGGACTTATGCACCAAGAAGAGGAAGTCACAAGTACCAAAGAAAGTTTTCGTGGCTAGTGCTGTTAGTGATGCTCTTGTCCAATCTTTACCCCAAAAGCACAAGGACCCCGGTTATCCTACTATTTCGATAACAATTGGGGACAAGAACATCAATAGGGCACTATTAGATCTTGGTGCTAGTGTCAATTTGCTACCTTATTCTGTGTACGAGCAATTAGGCGTTGGAGAGCTTAAGCCCACTCATTGTACTCTCCAAATGGCCGACCGATCCATCACCCATTCTAGGGGAGAGTTGGAGGATGTGTTAATTAGAGTAGGGGATTTCATTTTCCCCGTTGACTTTATTGTTATGGATACACAACCTGTAGCTAACCCCCGGAGTCAAATTCCGGTGATACTTGGCCGACCATTCCTTGTGACTTCTAATGCGGTGATCAATTGTCGTAATGGTTCAATGAATCTATCTTTTGGCAATATGACAATTGAACTCAACATTTTTAAGTTGGGAAATCAGCCGTCCGAGCCTAATTCTAGCGTACTTGATGTTTGCTTGATCAATGGGATCGCGGAGGAGGACTGTGAGTTCGAAAATTTTATGTTCGACCACAGCAGTGTTGACGCCTCTAGTGTGTTCCTCCTAGAATCCGACAGAGCTTTCACGCCGGACAACGATTATGAGTGTTTCACCTTTGTAGACGATTTTGAAGACTCACCACCCGAGTTTGAGTCTTTTGCTTTTTTGGATGAGTTAGTTGAACCATCCGACTCGGTTGCGTACACTCGATTTGAACCGTTGATGGAATCCTTCGAGTTTGAAACAGTTACACCATTGTTACCATCAATTATTTCACCTCCTAAACTCGAACTAAAGCTTTTGCTGTCGCACCTTAAATATGCTTATCTAGGTGAGAATGAGACCCTTCCCGTTATCATATCGCCCTCTCTAGCTCTCGAGCAAGAGAAGGCCCTTTTAATGGTCTTACACAATAATCAGCAAGCTTTTGGATGGTCTATGGTGGATATCAAGGGGATTAGTCCCCTCATAGTTGAACATTATATACACTTGATGGATGATGCCAAGCCGGTAAGGGATCCACAAAGACGCCTCAACCCCATAATGAAAGAGGCTGTCAAGAAGGAGATTGTTAAATGTCTTGATAGTGGTATCATTTACCCTATCTCGAATAGCCAGTGGGTTAGTCCCATTCATGTTGTGCCAAAGAAATCGGGCATTACGGTCATAACCAATGAGGCAAATGAGTTAATATCTACTCGCACCCAAACTGGGTGGCGAGTTTGCATCGACTATAGAAAACTCAATGCCGCGACAAGGAAAGACCACTTTCCTTTACCTTTCATTGACCAAATGATAGAACGATTGGCTGGGCACGAGTTCTATTGCTTTTTGGATGGCTATTCCGGCTATAACCAAGTCCCCATCGCCAAAGAGGATCAAGACAAGACCACATTTACTTGTCCTTTTGGCACTTTTGCTTATCGTTGCATGCCTTTTAGGTTATGCAATGCACCCGCTACATTTCAGCGGTGTATGATAGGGATCTTTTCAGACATGGTTGAAAAGTTTTTGGAGATCTTTATAGATGATTTCTTCATTTTTGGTGACTCCTTCGACGAGTGTTTGCTACACCTTGACGCGGTTCTTACCCGCTGTAGGGATAAGAACCTAACTTTAAATTGGGAGAAGTGCCACTTTATGGTATGAGAAGGCATTGTCTTAGGACATATCATCTCGCAAAACGGCATAGAGGTTGATAGAGCCAAAATTGAAGTCATTTCCAATCTTCCTCCTCCTAAATGCGTCAAAGACATCCGAGTTTTCCTTGGCCATACCGGTTTTTATAGACGGTTCATCAAGAATTTTAGCAAGATTGCTAGACCCTTGACTCTCTTATTGGCCAAGAATACAACATTTGATTTTGACTCAACTTGCATGGAAGCGTTCGAGTCATTGAAACACTCTCTCATTTCTGCGCCCATTCTTTCATCTCCAGACTGGACGCATCCATTCGAAATTATGTGCGACGCATCAGATTTTGTCATTGGTGCTGTTCTTGGACAACACATTAATAAGATACCACACGTGATTTATTACGCTAGCCGAACACTAAATGAGGCCCAACTGAACTACACAACAACAGAAAAAGAATTTTTAGCGGTTGTGTTTGCACTTGAAAAATTCCGGCCTTATTTAATCAGCTCTCCAGTTATTGTGCATACGGACCATTCAGCTCTTCGCCACCTTTTTGCGAAGATGGATGCTAAATCGAGGCTAATACATTGGATTCTCTTGCTACAAGAGTTTGACCTTGTCATAAGGGACAAAAGAGGATGTGAAAACGTCGTGGCCGATCACCTTTCACGACTTCCTTCTTCGCCTACACTTGAAATTCCAATCAAAGATGTTTTTCCCGATGAGCAACTCTTAACTGTGTCTTGCGAACCATGGTTCGCTGATATAGTAAAGTACTTGGCCACCGGCTTGGTACCTAAAGATTGGTCGAAACATGATAAACTCCGATTCATGTCCCAAGTAAAGCATTTTTACTGGGATGAACCTTATCTTTTTAAATACTGTTCCGACCAAATCATTTGTCGGTGTGTACCTGAAAATGAGTTTAAGAATGTGCTGTCTTTTTGCCACGATCAGGCGTGTGGCGGGCACTTTGGCCCAAAGAAGATAGCCGAGAAAATCTTGCAGTGTGGTTTCTATTGGCCACGACTCTTTAAGGATGCATATGAATACTGCAAGACATGCTCCCGGTGAAAACACTTGGGCCGGATATCACGGAGAAACGAAATGCCACTCCAACCAATTTTGGTTGTGGATATTTTTTATGTTTGGGGAATTGACTTCATGGGACCTTTTCCCAATTCTTTTGGGAATGTGTATATTCTTTTGGCTGTTGACTACGTGTCGAAATGGGTCGAGGCTGTGCCTAGCCGAACGAACGACAACAAGGTTGTCGTTCGATTTCTTAAAGAACATATCTTTTCTCAACTTGGGCACCCTCGAGCGATTATAAGTGATAATGGATCTCACTTTTGCAATAGGACTTTTGAGTCCTTAATGCGCAAATATTCCATTACTCACAAGCTGTCAACGCCATACCATCCCCAAACATGTGGGCAAGCCGAGATTTCGAATCGACAAATTAAGCAAATCTTGGAGAAAACGGTTTCTAAAAACCGTAAAAATTGGTCACTCAAACTGATCGATGCACTATGGACTTTCCGTACTGTATACAATACCGATCTTGGTATATCTCCATACCGACTTATTTATGGGAAGGCTTGCCACCTCCCAGTTGAGATTGAGCACAAGGTATTTTGGGCAATCAAGGAGCTGAATTTATCAATGGGAGATGCGGGCAGCAATCGAAAGCTGCAATTAAACGAACTAGAAGAGCTGTGGGATGAGGCTTATGATAATGCAGTCATTGTTAAAAACCGAACTAAGGTGTTCCATGATAAACACCTTATGCGCAAAACGTTCAAACCGGGTCAACAAGTTTTACTCTATGACACTCGGTTACACTTTCACCCCGGCAAGCTCCGCTCTAGGTGGAAAAGGCCAATTTTAGTACGCAGCGTATATCCGCACGGTGCGGTAGATCTTGAAAATCCGGAAGACGGTACTCAATTTAAAGTAAACGGACATCGATTGAAAACGTTCCTCACAGCGGACCCGTCGGAGGAGCTCCTGTTTTTGCAGGAGCCGATTTACACCGATTGATTTTCCTCCATTTTACCCCCAAATTTTTGATCATTTTTTCAAAAACTTTATTTCAAATAAGTTTGGGTGTGTGTATCATTTGTAAATATGATTACAATATAAAAAAAAATAAGCAGGAAATTGCCGACATTTTCGACCCACTTGATGCAGCCTGACAGTGAGGACACTGTCCAGTTTAAGTTTGGGGGTATGCTCGGTAAGTTCTCTTCCTTCGCATTCATATGTACATTTTGCATTTGCATTACTTATTTTAAAACCCATAAAAATTGAAAATTTTTTAAAAAAAATATTAAAGTATTCAATTTTGGCCATAATTGACTTGAGTTGGACAAATAGGTTAACTAGTTAGGAACAATTAGATCCTAGACTTAGTAAATTAAAAACTCTAAAAATAACTTTTCTTAAAGTTTAACGGTAGAAAGTATATGTCTTTGTAGTTTATTTAGAAATAGGCAAATTTCGAGTTGACTTCTTGGGCTAAGTTAAAACAAGGGAAGAGTATTGATATTTTTATTAAAGTATAAGTTTAAAAAATAATTCCTAGCTTAAGTCTAAATTTTGAAAATATATACCCAACAAATTGCACAAACACGAATCTTGAAACTTGGAATAGTAGAAGAGACCTTGAAATGCTCTTGTCTAAAGTCCTTAGTACGAAGAAAATAAAATAAAAATTCAAGTGTGAATAAATGGATAATAAAAAAATGAACACTGGTTTTTGTGATTACTTAAGGCTGCAAAAATAGAAAAATATTTAGCAAGGGTGCTTCATCACCTAGTGCCTTAGACCAACTGGTTTGGGAGTCACTGCTAAAGCCTCAGGTGTTGCAAGACTAGGAATTACGTTTTGATGTGCAAACACATCTTGTAATCGGTTGTTGGTACCTCAAGAAGTATTAACGGTTGCATGAAGGATGTGTGAGCAATTTCATCTAAATATTCACCAATTGAAAAGTACTTTGGACGATGGACAAGAGTATGATAGCTTGATTTGAATTTCCAAGTGTAGGGGTGATACATACACACACATAGGGGTATGTGATTGGGGTTTAGATAAGAGATAGGAATGAAGAATAGGACTTATATCTTTAATAGAGATGATAAAAATTCCTAAGTTGAGATAGAACCCTAGAAGGAAAAACTTAAGAGATGCCAAAAGCTAAGTAGGTCTGCAGAACAAATATAATCTTAAGTTAAATGATAAGGAAGCGTGAAGAATACGGGTGGATAATTTATGAGTCGAAGATAATAGAGTTCTTGTCAGAAAACCTAATTGGAGAATAAAAGTCAATGGGGCGAATTGATAGGATTTTGTGGGTAGTATCCGCTGAAAACCCTCAGAAGACAACACTCCTCCTACTAGGGACACCTAGAGGTTTAACAGCTTGTTGCACGAGCTCAGTGCAATCGCGTTTCCCTACGAAAGTGAGGTTAGGATTTTGTCGAGAATAAAACTAGGTTTGCTCGAGGACGAACAAAAGATAAGTTTGGGGGTATTTGTTCATACTGTAATTTTGCATTATTATATTCCCCATTCTTATGCATTTTATAAATAAACAGGTGCTTTTGACCCATGTCTGCTACATAACACAGGTTGCAGGTTCTCGGAACAAAAACAGTGAAAAAGATAGACGAGGCAAAAGTGAGACTACGACCAACAAATAGAAGGATCTTGATCAAGCCTACACGAAGATCAGTTCACAAAGTACAAGGGCAGCGCAAGGTTAAAAACTTCGACACAAAGCGAACGGTTAAAGTCCACTACATTACTCACTGTGGAGATCTGGAAGAGACACATAAGACATTCTGAAGAACCAACTGAAGAAACAGGAAGATAAATACAGCCAAAAGTGTCACAGAAAAATTCAGCATTCAAGACCTCCAATTGGCTGCGGAACCGCGACCAAACCTGGCCTACGGCCGCGGTTCCGCGGCCGTGCTGAGCCCGTAGTGGAGAAATTTTTTACTAAAATACTGGCGGCGCGTTGAATAGTCTACCTAGGGGCAATTTTGTAAAAGCATACATGCGGCGATTGTAAACCTAGGGTTTTCTATGTCCTATAAATAGAGACCCAAATTCTTGTATTAGGTCATGCCTCCTTTCATTAATAAAATTCAGATTTCTTTTCAAGTTTTGGAAAGCATCAATTTGTAAGTAATTTCTTTATTTTGCCCTAGTTCTTAGTTTTAATTTCTACCCTAGATAGATAAATTCTTATTTGCCTTAGTTTAACCTAAATTAGAATTTTTATTAATCTGCAGTAGTTAATTAATCTCTTAACTCTTAAAACAAAATAAAAATCATGTCTTTTGTAGATCCCTCAATGAGCGAGTAGTTTCCTCGCTTGTCAGGGTTAGGATTAGGGAAGGGTTTGAGAGATGAAGATCTCTCACCCCTTTCTTGCCCAATCACTTGTTAATAATTAGGACTCCATGCATACATTCATATTCCGCTCCCTACGGCATCCTACCCACGAGGTAACGGTGATACCGTAGTATAAAAGACCGGATATGCATGTCTTCCATGGAGGTTAGGGTAAGGATTAAGAAAGGACGGACAAGGATCTAGAGGAAGAAACATCGTTTCTTCCCGATCATCCTAATCCCCTTTATTAATAATTACCATAACTCCTAAAAAAAGATCTAATTTAGGGTATTGAAAGAGGTGGGAAATTTTATTTTACCAAATTTAACCTAAACCTAACCCTAGCAAGTTTTATCCTAGTATAAATCAAATTAGTTTTTGTGATAAAAGATCCAAACACCCTTTGGAATTAGCTCGTTAGAACAATTAGGAAATTAACACCATCCATATGGACCGACCCGTATTCACCGGCTAGCTACCAAGCGACGCCGTTCTTGATTGCGGTAACATATATTTTGGATCATAAATCTCTTAAAATCAACTCTACCATGTCTTTGAAAGCGGAAAGAAACAGTTGGACTTCTCACCAAAATTCAACATCATCTTATGTTGATAATTCATTTAAAGCAAATGAGAAACCACTTAAACGCATGTCCATTGCTGAGTATATTGAAAAGACCGAATCCCAAAGTTTCAATCCGGTCAAACCGTTAGGACAACAAACACCATCATTTCCTGAAGAAAGTATTGCTACTCGTTTTACGGCGTATATGACATCTGTTGCCAGTCCCCAACCAACCAACCAATCTCACTATTCTTCTTATCACAATGTTGATCCTACTCCTGTCCATTTTTCACAACCATTCTATTTCTATCAATCCTACCCGACTTTTACACCTTCTCTAGACATTTTTTCTAAACAGTCATTTGGGAGTTTTACCTATCCACATGAATTTCAATTTTCTGCTGAAACCCCTTACCAACCTATGTCTAGTCTTGAATGGATAGTGGAAGATTTCAGGTAGCGTCGTATCGCCACATAGAGGAATTGAATGCGTCCATGAACTCCCTCATACAACCCAACGAATGAGAAACTAGTTTTCAACTAGCTCAAAAATTTTCAATATATGATGTGGCAATAAGACAAATTGAGAATTTGAGTAGTGAGAGAGAGCAGTACACCCTTCCAAATCAAACCTCCCCATCCCAAGATGAAATCCACAACTCCAGTTTCACAAATCTATCGAGTACACCAAATGATTCACCAATTAAAAATAGAATGTTTGATGAGTTGTGCGACTTTGTAGTGTTTGATTTACTCGATTGTGAAGGGTCCATTTCAAGTGAAATCACACCCAATCCTTTTGATCTCTACACCTCCACTCTATAACCAAAATTGATTGAAAACCATGCTTTTGATGAGGTGTCTGAGAATTTTAACTTTAACTTGATTGAGGATATTGACGCTGGGAAGATTTTGGATGATGAACCCATAATTTTGGATGAGTTTTTCTCACTAATTCATCGGGTCCTTTCACTTCCGTGTGGACATTATCTTGAACCATTAATTGTTTTTCCCGAATCTCATATACGTCTGGAAATTGATGCTAAATACGTGACCGAAAAGCAGAACGATATTCAGCCTTCATTTCCCACATCTGGTTCAATAATGCTCGATACACAAATTCGTTTACCCATTTCATCACCCATTTTCCTTGGTTCTTCTTCTAATCTTCCTTTAATTTTATTGAGTGTTGATGAATCACACTCCGATATTTCGAGTTCGATAATTTCAGAAAGACCACTTGATTTACACCCCTTTGAGAATGAGGTAGATGAGTTTTTCAAGGCTCCTACCTCTATAATTTTTGATAAATCAAGTGTGTTGAATTCTCGCGCGATACTTATTGACATTGAAACGTTCAATCGGACCATCGATGAAAGTTTCGAAGATATTTTCGCCGGCGAACTCGTATTCCTAAACAACACGGATTTTGTGATTAATCAACCTCTACCCGAAGAAATTGAACCACCACCATTTCTTCTTATCACATACGAGAATGTGACTATTCTTCCCATTCCTAATCATTCACATTCTCATTTTCGTTCACCATCACTGTTTCGTCTCTATCAACCGACACATAAACCATACCACTTCTTATCTCCTCCTCACTTCTTCTTGTCTACATATAATATGTTCTTCTACCAACCTTGGTGCTATATTGATCAAATCTTTAAATGGTTGGTGTTAACTTTTGGTCTTTGTAAAGCTTTGGGTAGACCAATAACTTTAACCCCCCCTCATAATTTTAAATGCTTAATTCTATTTTACTCAAGTTTAGGGGGGAGAAAAATATTTTGGATCTTGAAAGAAAATAAATTTTTACATAATTATGAGCCAAAAATAAGTTTGGGGGAGGATTTCACTGTCATTTATTCATGTCCCCATTACTAACTTTTCCTCCCAAGTCTACATTTTTTTTTAAAGTTTAACAGATGACATCAGTGAGGACACTGCTGCAAATAAGTTTGGGAGAGATTTGTACTTATTTACGCATTATTTTGCATTATCATAAATATAAGCACAAAAAATTTTTGATAATGAAATTCTGAAAGTGAAAAATTACATACGAAAGATAGGAATAGTTTGAAAAAAGCAAGAAAATTAGATATTTTCTTAAACGAAACTAGTAATAAGTAGTTATGAGCCGTTGTCCTAAGAGTTAGTAATATGAAAGGATTTACTAATTTGAGGATAAAAATAAGTCTGAAAAATAATCCCTGTTCTTGAGGCTAAATACTTGAACGTTGATACCTTACTATACGCACTTGCACACATCTTGAAACTTGGGTTAGTAAAGAATACCTTGAAATACTCTTGTCTAAAAGCCTTGGTATGAAGAAAAATAAAAATATAAAAGAAAATATAAATGGTGAAGAAAAAAATGAACACTGGTTTTGTAATTAATTCAGGCAGCATAAAAATAATATGGCAAGAGTGCTTTATCACCTAGTGCCTTAGACCAACTAGTTTGGGAGCCACTGCTAAGCCTTAAGTGTTGCAAGACGAGCAATTACGCCTAAATGAGCGAGCACATTTTGTAATCGGTTGGTTAGTACCTCAAGAAATATTAACGGTCGCATGAAGAATATGTGAGCAATTCCATCTAAAATATTCAACGGCTATAAAATTACTAAGGAAGATGAACAAGAGTATGATAACTTGAATTGAATTCTCTAAGTGTAGGGATATCTTTTACACACACGTAGAGATATATGATCGATATTTGGAAGAAAGGTAGGGAGGAAGAATAAAGACGATATTTTATTGAGAGATGATGTGATTTTTAATATCTTTTCATGACCATTAAGATAGAGCTCATGGCAACCGAAAAACTAGTGTAGTTGGAAACTCTTGGTTTCAAGTTCTTTCTTTTATAATTCTTATGTTTATATGTAACTTTCATTTTCTTTCTTTTATTATAGAATTTTGTGGGTGTGATCCGCTGAAAACCCTCAGGAGATAACACTCCTCCTACTAGGGACACCTAGAGTTTTAACGGCTTGTTACACGTGCTCAGTGCAATCGTATTGCCTACGAAAGTATGCTACTTAGGTTTTTCTTTTTTTCTTTTTCTCCCTCTCTTGAATAAAAAGTTTGCTCGGGACGATCAAAGTTAAATTTGGGGGTATTTGTTCAGTCGAAAATATCGCACGTTTGATATAACATTTTCCTTACTTTTCTTAAATATTTAAAGATATTTATTATAAATATGAAACATATGAGGGTTTATCTACAAAATACTATTTACCAAATGTTTATATATTATAATTAACATTATGAAGGAAAATATATGCATATAATATTTATATAATATTTTTATTATGCATATCATATCAAATAATCTTAATCAAATTGCTTAAAGATTTATTACCATATAAAATGATTAAGATTATATCTCTATAACAAATATTACTAACATTATTTATGGAGATATTGTGCAAGATTTGGCTCAGGTCGGGAGATCAGGATATCGAGATGTCAGGAATCAAAAATCTGCCGATGAAGTTTAATTAAATCATAAAATCAATACTGGCAGAGACTCAGAGAATATTTGAAGAATCCAGATATCACATAAATCTCCACGTGTCACTATGAGAAGGCCCCAAAAGTTTGGAACCATGATCTCTCCAACCAACCGCGCTTCCGCGGCCAAATCATACATATTGCGGCGGATCCGTAGCCGTTCTAAGGAGTTAGGGTTTGGGATTTTTTTGGTAGGATTGCAACAACAAACCCTAATACTTGGGATCTAGGGTTTCTGCTTTCAGGGCTATATAAAGGACCGATGGCTAAAATTAGAAATCATCACCTTTTACACGAAGCAAATCACCGTCAAAGAATAAGTGATCCACGACAAGTCCGCGATTCGACGTGATAGAGCGTCGTGAGTATCGATGGAATATTTACTTCCTACAATGCAGAGATCGAGAGCAATTTCTTCTTCTTCTTATAATCTAAACTCATAGGATTTGTACTTGTGAAGTTGATTAATAAAGGTAGATCATTAGTTTAATTATTTCGTATTAATTTCTGCATCATGCGTGAGTAATTCTCCGCTTGACAGGGGGTAGAATAATGGATGCGAAAATATTTTAACTTCTTTTAAGTCTTATGAAGTTTATAAATTTTAGCAAAAGAATCGTTAATAACCTAATCGGGCGCGCTATCAATTTATTGATAGTCTTGACCGCGATTTGAGATCAGATTAAAAATTGCTTTGTTAAGGGCTAGACATAAATAGAGATCAATGAAGGGACAAGGGTCAATAGTGGGGAAACCCTAGTTTCTTCCAAGAACCCTAATCCTCATTCATCACTATCAATCTAGATTTAAATCTATCAAAAGATAAAAGGAGTCATTTTTATTAGTCATCCATGACTACTAAATCCTAACGAACTTTACAAGCCCTCTTCTTATATATTCTATATCCGTATCTTAAAACTATAAATTCTACATCAGTGTTTAATATAGATCTTCTACAACTATTCTTCTTTCTTCTTCTAATCAACTCGTCTAAAGTAAGATTAAAAGTTCCACCCATCCCTGCGGACGACCTGTACTCATCTCGGCTAATTACACACGACACCGTTATTAATTGCGGTTACTACTACACACTCTTTCAAACACCAATCAGTCAAGCAATTTGATTTTATCAAAAATGTAGATGAACCTTGTATTTATAAGAAGATTGTAGGGAGAACTGTGATATTCCTCATTTTATACGTAGATGACATTCTCCTGATAGGAAATGATATTTCTATGCTACAATCGGCCAAGCTGTTCTTATCACAGAAGTTCTCTATGAAAGACCTGGGTGATGCCTCGACATTCTGGGGATTAAGATCTATCGTGATAGATCTAAAAGAATTGTGGGACTTTCACGGTCAAGGTACATAGACATCGTACTAAAGAGGTTTAGTATGGAAGATTCTAAGCATGGTAATTTACCCGCTTGTCACGGAATCACCCCCTCCAAAGAGATGTCTCCCAAGACTGATGAGGAGAGGCTCGCATGAGCATAGTACCCTATGCTTCGGCTGTAGGGTCAATAATGTATGTGATATTATGTACCAGACATGATGTAGCTTACACACTCAGTGTCGTAAGCAGGTATCAGTCCAACCCAGGTGAGAAATATTGGATAGCAGTAAAGAATATTCTTAAGTACCTAAGAAGGATTAAGGAGATGTTTTTGGTGTACGGTAATGGGGACCTCCAGATCGAGGCTTTTACCGACTCTGGCTTCTAAAGTGATAAGGATGACTCTAAATCTATCTCGGGTTATGTGTTTACCCTCAACGGAGGGGCAGTCTGTTGGAAGAGCTCCAAACAGGACACCGTAGCAGACCCGACGATGGAGGCTGAGTATATCGCTGCTAACGATGCCGCAAAAAGGCAGTCTGGATAAGGAAGTTCGTTTCCGAATTTTTGGTGGTTCCATCCATTGCTGATCCAATACCTTTGTATCGCGATAACAATGGAGCCATGGCTTTGGCAAAGAAACCATGGTCCCATCAGAAATCCAAACATATCTTGAGGCGGTATCACCTAATCAGGGAGATCGTGGATCGCTAGGAGATCAAGGTGCGGTGAGTAGATACAAAGGACAACACGGCAGATCTATTCACCAAGGCTATCCCTCAAGTCTGGTTCGAGAGACTATTCGAGATGTTGGGTATGTGGTACGCCAGCAACTGGCTCTAGTGTAGACGTTGGGCACTTAATACGCCAATTACAGGCCTTAGTGCAAGTGGGAGATCGTTGGATATGTGTGCCAGCGCCGAAAAAGAAAGGCTTAAGACTGAGGAGAGGCCTTCATTGTATAGGATGCTAAGGATATGCATGTACAAGACAATCTTGCTCAATATGATAGTATGCTATTTGGTTTACTTTTATCTTAACTTGTGTATATGTTTTACTTGTTATTTCATATCGCTTGTACATATTGATAAAGCCCATTTGATCATTACTAGACTACTAGCATTATGATGGTAATCATACTTGTGAGAACTGGGTAGTCGATAAGCACGTCCTTAAATATCCTTAGTCGTAGGAGTATCAAGGCTGGACATCGATACTCCAGAGTAGACTAGTGTATACATTTCTAGACCCTGACGAGGGGCGATGGTTAGTCCCGCAGCCATTGGTGTGTTGCACCTAAGATTGTATACAGGTGCTCACAGGAGGTGAGTACACCAGGACGGACTCGCAGAGAACTGCTTAGATGGTATTATACCTATTGTCAGATAGCAGTTCTATGGTAAAATGAGTGCAGATAGTCCGTCGACCCGAGGTCGTCATTTGTCTCGTGTGAGTTCCCATTATGCTTTGATTACTACCCTACCACAGCTCTACTGAGTCGTGCAAATAAATTTTAGTTGGGTACAGTTCCGAGCTACATGGAGGAAGTGAGCGATTGTTAGGGATTCGTCTCTCCCGAAGTCGATGTCGTGTTGTATTCGGTTGACCAACACCATAAGTCTCTAGTCAAGGTGGATTGAGAATTACTGATAGTTAGATCGGTAGATTCTCATATGGTCTTGAGCTATATCGGCATGACTTGTCACGTTATTAGAGGTCTAACATTTTCCACCCCCTAGACCGGGCATATGATACTCTCAGACGAACAGACCGGACTGTACGGAGATTGTCATGGATAGGCTCAGTAGGAGTTCAGATGAGTTTACTCATCGGCCTTTTTTCGTTAAGCACCTGGGTAGCCGTTACGTACAGCTAGTGCCACTGACGGGCTTGTGGTTAAACCCACTATCAGCATACTGTCGAATATTTAGAGTTCCACACAGAGTGTTTCCCTGGTTCAGGCGAAATAAGAGATAGGCTGTATGGTTTTACATGCAGGGTTTCGATCATATACGTGTACTAGCTACACGGATTTTGTTCGGACGGATAATACTAGTGAGCTTTGGATTAAGCCGCATTCTAGTATTATATTATTGGACTAATTTTTATCTCTTGGTATTCGTATTTTTTTGAAGTACAAATATGGATATGTATATACGGTGAGGGTATTCTTGTAATTTCATAAGAGTGTTTCCAGAAAAAGACACTTCATTTTTGTTATATCTATTTATTGAAAATAGATAATGAGATAGAGGGATGAGGTTTTTCAAAGCATGATATGAAACATGGCTATTTATTTTCTTTATTCATTTGTCATTACTATCAAGCATGACTACTTTATTTTATTGAAAATGAAATGCTTGAAAGTTTTGAGCTTAGCCATTCTTCACTTCATTCTACACTTGACATTCTCTCTCCTCTTTTGCTCTCTTCTTCTTCCTCAAATCCTAACACTCTCATGTGTTGAGAAATCTAGGGTTATTGAGATAAATTAGTCCAATTAACACTCTATATCATCTAAACTACCTAGATTAGCAAACTAGGTACTTTAGTTACCTCATTCTTGAGGTTAAAGCTTGAACTATAGACTCTCGGATGGATCGTCTTCGACCGAGGAGGCCAATGACCAAGCTCTATCCATACCAACGAGGAGCTTAAGAAGAGGATAAGAAGACCCGAAGGACTTGAACACAAAGGTATAAATCAATTCATAGTAGATTAGAACCTTTGTTAGTTTAGCGAGTTTGGGCTTATGGTAAATCTTAGAAGTTTAGTCAATGTTGCTTGCTAGAAAATTGTTTTTTGTAAATTCCACCTCTCAACATATCCTGTAAAGTGTGCGACATCGACTTACATTTTATCTATATATCTCCGTTTAAAAAAGTATTTTTATAGTAAAACTTGTCTTAAGTCAAGATTATTTTTACACAAAGAACCGTGAGGAATTTTAATTCGGAGAGAACACTTGCTTGAGTTTGTTTTAAAACAGACTTTCTATGTTTCTTAGCGAGTTTTGGGTCAATGCACCCAAACCAGATGGTTATAGGGCATTAGGTGTGAAAACATCCCGGTGGACTTAATTGCCCAAGTCACCTAGACACTAAAACAAAAAAGACTTATTTTATACGTGATAATCTCAAAGCAATGCGAACGGAGATACAATTAATTTTTCTTTTCATTTTTTTAAGATCAAAAGACGTGTTTGTGTGGATTTGGGTGTGTAATCGATCAAGATAGATTATTTTTCAGACTTGGTCTCTATTATACCTTCAATAATATCTTTTCATATCCACCTTACTTTATGAATTATTTTTTATATTACTTATTTCAAATCAAACTTGTTTGATCCTAAAGAAATTTACCGATCTTAAAAGTTTTTACGACATGTCAAAACTCATCCTCTAATTCTTAAAACTTACGACACATGTATTGTGATGTAAAATACGCATATTAGCTAGAGTTAAATTCAAAGAAGGGTTATTTTTTCGGGTTTTTAATTTCTAAAAATAGGATCTGGTTGTTTCAATCTTATCAAACAAAACCGTCGATATTTCGAAACTAGGTTTTCCCACTAGCTAATTTGATGACAAAGTTTTTATGTTTTTTACAAATTTTTCACATTTTTATGGTTTTTTGGATTGTTGTATATACAAACAGAAAAAGGAAATTTTAACAACTAATTTTTTCATTTTTCAAATTTTTTGGTACAAAAAACAAATATGCAATGCAAACTACATGAAAATAATGGAAAAATACAGGAATGAAAGTGCGAAAATGCAGGAAACGTGCAAATGCAACTGCATACTATATACATGAACCACCTCATCCCAATACCCCCAAACTCGAACTGGGCAATGTCCTCATTGTCTTCTTGATTTCCCTTTCTACTGCCGCTTGCTTCTTCATATGCTATTTGCTGCGCCGCCTCAATTCTATCGAGCTGTTCCTGCATCTTTTGTTGCTTCTTCATCATATGGTGGATGCTTTGAAAGGTCAAACGTTGCATGTCCCTCCCATTGTCTAGTTCAGGCTCGTGAAGAAGCGCCTCCGTAGAGTCCTCCGGTCCGGGATGCTCGCTAGGGTTCTCTCTTGTCCAATTCTTCTGTTCGTAGTAGCGGCCTGTATATCCCTGCAAAATCCGCTCTCTCTCAACTGGTTAATGTGCGTAAGCGGCAGCATACCCATCGGACTCTTCTCTCGCCATGTAGTACTTGCAAATAAGGGTGACCAGGACCTAAAGCAGGGGTTTCTTCTGAGCAACCCCCTCCATTATCGTACTAAACAATTGGGTCACAACATAAAAGTGGTGATTCTTTTCCATTAAGCAATGGACGATATGCCCTATACCTGCCAGGAAGAAAGAAACACGGCTAATACCCCTGATGTTGCGGTTTACCCATCGGCAAGCCGCAAGCACATTCCGATATATCTGCACGGGGTTTAACCCTGCATCCTTCAACTCAACGAAATCGCCTAACAGAGATTGATACACTGCCAGCTCATTTGGTTGCTGATTTTCTGGCCTCATCGAGAAGTTGGTTACTCTCGAGATTGTATCGGGTTGGAAAATTCTTCTTCTTCCTCGAAAGTAAAACTCTACATATTCCGACCCCAGCTCGCCATTTCTCAAAGTATCGTAAAAATCCTCAACCAATTCCCCAATTGCAAAGAAACCTTCGCTGCTATAAACCAGAAATTCCCACCCTTTTTTGACGAATTTCATCGTAAAAATACTCCACGTAAGTTTCATCGGAAAATATATCTAAAAAATTCTTCTTACACTCGAAAGCCGCCATTTTAAAAGTTGACAGATTTTGCATATAGATCTGAACAGAGGAGGAGAGAAGATTACAGTGGGCAAAAGTTCGTCGCGATTGGGGATGGTCGGGCCGCAAATTGCAGGTCTTGGGAGTTTTTCGGCTGCTGGAGTATTGAATTGGGGGTAAATCTCGGGGGAGGCGGTCGAGGAGGAAGAGATGGTTTTGAGATTTTGGGAAAAACTGAGATGGAGCTCTCGAGTCTGATGTGGGGGTGTTTTAATGGCATTTTTCATATAAGACCCCCATAAAAAGTAATTTAAAAACAAATATTTACACAATTTTTTTTTACAAAAAGACCCAAAAATAGACAAAACTTGTATTTACAAGATGTGGGGACGTGATTAATCATTATAACGCGGCTTATGTAAAAACATGAGCACCCCCATTTCCGCTAGCATCTCTAAGAATGGCTTCAAACGCTGGCCATTAATTTTAAAGGTGTTGCCAGAGTGCGGATCTTCAATGTTGACCGCACAATATGAAAAAATGGTGCACACAAAAAATGAACCCGTCCACTGTGACTTCAATTTCCCTGAAAACAGATGAAGTCTGGAATCGTATAGTATAACATTTTGGCCTACCGTGAAAGTTTTTCGGAGAATCGCCGTGTCCTGAAAGACTTTCGTCTTTTCCTTGTAGAGTTTGGCGTTCTCATTCGAGCTCGTTCAGTTGAAGTTTCCATACCTCACCGGCCTTTTCTAGGTCGACATTGAGCTGTTTAATTGCCCAGAATGCATGGTGTTCAAATTCAACAGACAGATAACACGCTTTACCAAAGATAAGTCGGTATGGAGACATACCCAAATTTATTTTGAAGGCGGTGCAAAACATCCAAAGCGTGCCATTCAACTTCAACGACCAATCCTTGCGGTTGTGGATGACAGTTTTTTCCAGAATTTGTTTAATCTGTTTATTTGAGACTTCAACCTGGCCGCAAGTTTGAAGATAGTAGGGCGTTGACAATTTGTGGCTTATGGAGTATTTCTTCATCGGCGATTTAAAAGATCGGTTGCAAATGTATGTTCCGTTATCACTGATGATGGTGCAAGGCGTACCGAATCGAGAAAAGATGTTTTATTTTAAGAATTTCATGACAACCTTGTTGTCGTTAGTTCGACAAGGCACTGCCGCCACCCACTTGGACACGTAGTCCACAGCCAACAAGATGTACAAATTCTCGAAAGAGTTTAGGAACGGCCCCATGAAATCAATACCCCAGACATCGAAAATCTCTACAACCAGAATGGAATTCAGGGGCATCTGATTTCATTTTCCAATCTTTCCCATGTGCATTGGCTACAAGTTTTGCAATATTCGAAAGCATACTTGAAAAGCGTCGGCCAGTAGAAACCGCTTTGAAAAACCTTCTCAGCCGTCTTTCTGGGTCCAAAATGGCCCCCACAAGCTTGGTCATGACAGAAAGATAACACACTTCTCATTTCAGAGCTGGAAACACATCTTCTAATAATCTGGTGAGGACAGTACTTGAACAGGTAAGGCTCTAATAAAAGAACTTGACTTGGGAGAGAAATTTTGACTTGTCTTGTTTCGACCAAAAGAAAGGTGTTTCTCTGGTGACAAGATAGTTCACAATATCAGCGAAACAGGGTTCGACTGATACGGAAACAAGTTGTTCATCTGGAAATTGTTCGTTGATTGGAATTTCCTTAATTGGTGTATAAGTCAAGCGAGACAGATGATCGGCAACAACATTGTCGGTTCCCTTCTTATCTTTAATAGTCAAGTCAAACTCTTAAAGATGGAGAATCCAACGTATTAATCTGGTTTTGGCGTTCTTTTTTGCAAAGAGATGCCTAAGTGCAGAATGATCGATATAAATTGTGACGTCGGTCCCGATCAAGTATGGACGGAACTTTTCAAGTGCATAGACGACAGCTAAGAATTCCTTTTCAGTGGTGGTGTAATTCAGTTATGCGTCATTCAACGTCCTTCTCGCGTAGTGTATCACGTGCGACTTCTTTTCAAATTGCTGTCCCAAGACAACACCAATTGCAAAGTCAGAAGTATCGCACATCAGCTCGAAAGGTTCGTTCCAGTCTGGTGTACTTAAGATCGGACCAGAAGTGAGTTCTGATTTCAGCAGTTTGAACGCAGTAAGACACTCGGAATTGAACTCAAAAGGAATATCCTTAGCCAGCAAAGAAGTCAAGAGTCTAGCCAGTTTGCTAAAATCCTTGATGAAACGCCTGTAAAAACCGCCATGGCCTAAGAATGCCCTGATGTCACAGACAGTCTGTGGAAGTGGGAGACTTGAAATGACGTCGACCTTTATCGACCTCGATGCCATTTTCAGAGATGATGTGACCTAATATAATACCGTGTTTGACCATGAAATGGCACTTCTCCCAATTGAGTGTGAAGTGTTTTTCCTTATATCCTATCATCACCGGTTCAAGATGCCTCAAACACTCAGAAACGAATCTCCAAAGACGGAGAAATTATCTATAAACACTTCCAGAAATCGCTCTACCATGTCAGAAAATATGCTCCTCATGCACTGCTGAAATGTTACTGGTGCATTGCGCAGCCCAAAAGGCATGCGGCGGTAGGCTAATGTACCAAAAGGACAAGTAAAAGTCGTCTTGTCCTGATCTTCTGGATCGATCAAGATTTGATTGTAGCCGGAATATCCATCAAGGAAACAATAATAAGCATGGTCAGCTAGGCGTTCAAGTATCTGATCAATGAAGGGCAGCAGGAAATGATCTTTGCGAGTTGCTGTATTGAGCTTTCTATAATCAATACAAACCCTCCAACCTGTCTGTGTGCGGGTTAGAACTAGCTTGTTCGTTTCATCCGTAATCACCGTGATTCCCGATTTCTTTGGTATGACATGAATGGGGCTTACCCATTTGCTATCAGATATGAGATAAATGATCCCATTGTCAAGACATTTCAACATTTCTTTCCGCATCGCTTCCTTCATAATCGGGTTAAGCCGGCGTTGAGAATCTTTGAAGGGTTTGGAATCATCAGTCATATGGATTCTGTGCTGACAGATAGCGGGGCTGATTCCATTGATATCAGCTATCGACCAACCAATTACTTCCATGTTCTTTCTCAGAATATTCATGAGTGCCGACTCTTGCTCAGGCGCAAGGTCGGTTGAAATTATAACCGGAAGCGTTTCGTTATCGCCCAAGTATGCATACTTGAGGTGGTCGAGAAGAACTTTAAGGTCAAGTTTAGGTGGCTTCTCCACTGATGGCCGCACTTCGGGGGTTGGTTCAGTACGAAGTGGTTCGAATTGGGACCCCCAATGTGCGTAGGAGGCATTCTCAGGACTTAGCTTCTCAAGCAAGAGAAGTTCCTCAGAAAATTGTTCTTCAAAAGTTTCTTCAGGACACTCATTGTTGAAGTCAAATGTCTCATCCTCAAACATATCGTGCACAGCGTTGACTTCATATGTGTCATCGTGTCTATCACTCACTTGGTTTCCTAAAATGAAGATGTTGAGGTCAATCGTCATATTTCCAAAAGAAAGTTTCATGGATCCATTAGGACAATTGATCAACGCGTTGGACGTGGCTAGGAAAGGTTGCCCCAGTATGACTGGAATCTGACCGCTGGGATTGGCGACGGGTTCAGTCTCCAATACAATAAAATCTAAGGGGAATAGGAATATCCCGACCTTAATCAGAATATCATCGATCTCTCCCCTCGGTATCTTTGTGGATTTGTCTGCTAATTGCAGAGTCATTTTAGTCGGCTTCAATTCTCCTAAACTCAGTTGTTCGTAAACTGAGTAAGCAAGCAGGTTCACGCTCGCCCCTAAGTCTAACAAAGCTCGATTGATTTGCTTGTCCCCGATAGTATAAGAAATAGTAAGACAGCCATGGTCCTTATATTTTACCGGAATGGATTTGGACAAAATATCGCTTAGAGTGGCGGCCAAGAAGACTGTTTTGGGCACATTCGTGTGCCGTTTCTGCGTGCATAAATTCTTAAGGAATTTTGCATATACCGAGTGTAACGTTCTGAAAAATTGTTTAGGTGAAATTTTCGATAATCGGTAAAATAACTGGTGTTTTCCATAAAAAAAATCAAGATATAATTATTTTTCAATATAAACTTAAATATACATATTCTAGCTATATAATTGCTAGTATTTGGTATTTAATTAGTCACTTATAAATTGCAAGTTTAATTAAATATTTTTCTTAATTAATTATTTTAAATATTATTTTTAAGCTTTCACCTATACATTTAATTAGTCCTAATTACAAATGAGAATAGGTTAATTACACAAATGTGAACCATGACAACCTAGAACCTAGTTTGTAACATGTTCTCTTTTTCTCATTTTGTTTTCCATGTTTCTAGAAAATTCTAGGGTTATATAGAAAAGAAAATTAAAAGAAAATAATAAACAATGATGTATGGTGTTTAAATATTTGTGGTATGAGGTTTTTTTGACTTAGAAATCCCCCCCCCCCCCACACACACACACCCCTTTGCTGGCCGAACCTGCACAGCCCCCCCTCTCCTTGAACTTCACTTCTTCACCTCATCAAAATAAAATAAAAGGAAAGGAATAAAATGGTATAAAGATAAATGAGGTATGGATTTTTTTGACTTGGCCACAAACACTCACCTCTCCCCTCCCCCCTCCCCCCACCTAGTTCTGGCCGAGCCTAGTAGTGGCAGCCTCCCCCATTTCTTCACCTCAATTCTCTTCAAAAAATTCTTCATTCTGCTTCAAAAATCCTTACAAATTCTCACTAAATTATAGTTAAACATTTACCCAATTTTCCTTGGTCTAATCTAGCGTGGATCTTGGAGCAAGGAAGCAATTTGGGAGGCTAAGTTGCAAGCTAGATCTCATGTTTGTTGAGGTATAATCCTAACCCAATAGTTAATTGTTGATTAGTTACTTCTAATTAATCTATTTTGGGGTTTAAATATGTTTCTATTTGCAAATTTGAAATTTCAAGAAAAGGATTTGAATTAGAGTTAGAGTTTTATCACTTGATTATGGTTAGAATGTGTAGTTTAGCATGTTAAGACTTGCAAAACCTAATCTAGTTGCTAATTTGCTAATTGTTACTTTTAATTTGTCCTAATTATATTTCTTGCAAACTAATTTTTATGATTAGTGTAATTATGTGAGATTAAAATTTATTTAGGGTTTGTGTGGCTTAATTAAATTATTAAATGAACATTGTGACCACTAGTTTTGTTAAAATATCAAGTTTTGAACTAAAATGGTAAATTGATGCTTACTAGGTTTTTGGAATAAATCGATTTTAATTAAGTTGAGGTTTTGATGATCTATAACCTATTTCGTATAATATTTAGTGTGTTGTGAATGCGCGATTGGTACGATTGGGTTCTAGGCTTGGTGGTTGCCACGTATAGCGACCCTAGTTGTGATTTGTGGTATTGTCGCGAGCGTGTTTTGTGCACAAAGTGAGTGCGCGTTTAGTTAGTGCGCGTGGTTGACTTGTATTGTTTGTGTCCGCGACTATTTATATATTTATTCTCTTATTTACTTGCGTACGTTTCTAGGATCGGGTGCTGAGGCGTCAAATGTGGCGCAGAAATGGTAAGACTGAGATCGGATCAGATTAGCCGAGACGTCCCTGTGAGTAGATATACACATCTACGGGGGGATTTTCTCGATGGCGCAAGGCGCCCGATAGTCAGGATTAGTAGTAGTGCTTGTACTTATATGCGTAGTCTCCTAGTCATTTGTCTCATTGTATTGCATCATCATAAATATATATGATATTATCTCATAGGAAACTTGCACCATTACCATTGGTTCATGCCACATGCACTATTCATGCGAATACGCACGCCTTTGGTAATTGCTATATCACGAACACTATAGAACTTGCTTAGAATCGGTATCTGTGCATTGCATTATATAAGATCTGTAAACTTGTACATGTATAGTCATTTCATCAAGATGGATATATAGGGTTGCCTAGCACGGTAGCAAGTTTTCGGGAGGTATCATCCATGCCATTTTTAAAAATTTGTCATATTAGCTAACCCTAACCCTAGAATCGAAGCTAGAAACGAAACGAATGCAAACATCTTTGCAACTAAAGTGAACAAGGAATACAACCTTTGTAGACCGGTCCTTTACTTCATTAGCTTCGTGTAGTAGTCCCTTCGCTGCGATTACGAACTCCCGGACTCTAGAGAGACTCCCATGAGTCTTCGAGGCCAAAGATGATCTACGTCGAGGAGACACTAACCAAGCTACCCCTTCACTAATTGTGGAATTAGTGAAGCAAACACCATTTACTAAATGGCTAGTAGTAGAGGATGATGAAGTAGGAATTTTGCTCATTTTAGATTTATTTTTCTCACAAGGTTTCATCACTTTTCATGAAGCTAGAAAGCTTCAATGAGAGGAAGAAGAAGATGATCAAGTGATGAAGTGATGAATGAATTCATGAGGTTAGAAATGCAACCATGGTAAGTGTATGTCATGCACTAACCATTGTAGAGATTAAACCATAGTTATGTGTTAAGGGTTGGGTTAAAAAAATATCTTAAACTAGACAAATAAGTGGACTAAGTCAATGATCTACTAGCTTCTTCAAGCTTCAACCATGACTAATTATCTAAGTTGTTTGAATTACTTAAAACAAATAAAACCCTAGCTTTAACCTAGCATGGTGTGAGTCTCTTACAAATATGTTGCATGTGTAACCTAGCATGACACAACAATATATATCACATATATATTTTGTGCAGAAAGAAAACAATTAACATATATCACATATATGTTAAGTGTATCATTAGTGAGAAAAAGAAATGCTTAAGTGAGCTAATATTAGTTAATGTAATTTAATATAACAAATATATAATTCTACATTAAATTATTAAATCAACACTTGATTGAATAATCCGGCTATATTATATATAACTGACTAATATCGAGTGTAACAACTTATCGAATCAACACTTGATCCGATAACCCGGCTATATCACATATAACCGACCTATATCACATATCGCGAGAATAGAATACGGTATCACATACACGTATTAATCTCGGTCCCGCACATATCACATATGTGCTCCTACTCCGTTTCGCTTGAGCCAGGAAACCTCTGTGTAGGACTCTAAAGACTCGTCAATACGCCGGCAGTAGGTGATGATCATATCAAACACCCACAAGCCGCAAGCGGTCTGCTAAACGTAACGGCCACCCGGGTATTGAGCGATCAGAAGATCAACAAGCAAGCCTGCTCATACTCCTGCGAATCCAATCAGTAACACTACCGTACAGTCCGGTCTCTTCGTCTGATATGTCGCATATCAACAGCCTGGGGTGGTATAACGTCAGACCCCAATAGCCTGATAAGTCATGCCAATGCAAGGTCCATAACGGTTCGAGAAATTACTGATAACACTTACCAGTAGATCTCAGCAACCCTGGCCAGGGATTTCCTATTATGGCCAATCGAGCATAGCGCAACATCAACTCCCAATACCGGGAGAGATGAAAGCTCTCCTATCGCTCATTGCCTCCATGTGACTCAGGACTGTATCCAAAAATCACCTTTTTGCACGATCTCTTGACCGTGGTATGGTGGAAATCAAAGCACAGTGGGAATCACATAAGACTCTATGACGATCTCGGGTCTACAGACTAATTTGTACCAGTGTCACCAGAGAACTGTTATCCGACGATAGGTATAATACCATCTAGGAGTTCTCGGCGAGTCCGTCCAGTGTACCCAGTTTCTACTGAGCACCCGTATACCTTCTATGATGTCAAACACCAATGGATATGGGATCATCCATCGCCCATCACATGGGTCGAGAAGAGTATACGCTAGTCTACTCTGGAGTATCGATGCCCTGTCTCGATACTCCCACGACTAGGAAAAATTATAGGGTGTACTTTTGGACTAACCTTGGCCCCACTAGTATGATCTCCATTATGGTCATGGTAGCCAAGTACACATCCTAAGAGCTTTGTCAACATGTGAGAGTAAGACAGCATCACGTATACAAGTCAACATGTTAAGACAAAGAGCAACCAGATAGCATACTATCATGTTGAGCAAGAAAGTCCTCCGTATATATGTCCAAGCATCCACTACAATATACATCCCATGTACAGTAATTGTTAGTTGTATATATGCCGTAGAGGCCATTGTTGTATATATGATGTATATTATAGTGGATGCTTGGATATATATAGAGAGGACTTTCTTGCTCGATATGATAGTATGCTATCTAGTTTCACTTTGTCTAAACATCTTGACTTGTATTGGTTTACTGTCTTGCTCTCACATGTTGATAAAGCCCTTAGGATATGTACTCAACTACTAGGACTATGATGCAGATCATACTAGTGGGGCTAGGGTATGTTAGTTATATGTATGCCCTAGAGGCCATTACTATACATAGGATGTATATTGTAGTGGATGCTGGGACATATATAGGGAGGACTTTCTTGCTCGACATGATAGTACGCTATCTGGTTACTCTTTAACTTAACGTGTACACTGATTGTCTCTCTGTTACATATTGGTAAAGCCCTTAGGATGTGTACTTGACTACCTGGACTATGATGCAGATCATACTAGTGGGGACAGACAGTCTATAAGTACATCCTTCAAAGTCCCTAGTCGTGGGTGTATCGAGACGGGGCATCGATATACCAGAGTAGACTAGCGTATACCTTCTCGACCCATACAGATAGGCGATGGATGATCCCATATCCATTGGTGTTTGACATCAGAGATGATATACGGGTGCTCAGTGGAGACTGGGTACACTGGACGGACTCACCGAGAACTCCCAGATGGTATTATACCTTACGTCAGATGGCAGTTCTCTGATACCACTGTAGGGTTCCTAGGCACACTAATGAGGTCTCACAAGGCATCAACCATGCCAATTTGAAATTTTACGGTGCCGAGAAACCCTAGACTAGATCGTTAACTAGAATTTTAGGCGAAACAAGAAGCTAGTTAACAAGTTAACTACAAGAACGGAAATACAACCTTTGTAGATCCGGTCCTCCACCTCCATAGCTCCGCAATGAAGTCTCCTCGCTTTCCAAATGGAAACCCGGACTCTAGCGTCGGCTTCATCGGAGAAATGGGCGGGCAAGGTCGTCGGCTTCGTGCCGAAGATGATCTACGTCGAGGCATCACTAGATCAAGCTCCCACTTCACCAAGTCATGAAACTTGTGAAGAAAATACCCTATACTACTTGGCAAGAGGTAGAGGATGAAGAAATAGGAGGTGGGTTCACTTTAGAATTGGATTTCTCACTCATTTTCCCAAGTTGCCATTGATGGAGGCAAGCTTTCTTCTTGAAGAAGAAGAAGAAGAAGCTCAAAAATGTTATGATAAGAATAATAAAATAGAAAAGAAAAATCAATTCTTATCATATCCAAACCATGGTTTAGTGTAGAGATTTAACTAAGGTTAGATGGAGTGGTTAGGGTTAAGCATGAGACAAAATGGTCACTTAGTTAAAGATGCTTTGAAGCTTCAAGAAGCTTCAAGCAAAGAACAAAGAAAGCCACCATTTTCTCTTTATCATTTCAAAATAAAATAAATAAAATAAATGAATAAGAAAATGAAAACCCTAACCAATATACAACCATGGTTTAATCTTTACACAAACCCTAGTGAGCATGTATCATCAAACATGATACAATCTTGTGTACAAAAGTATATCACATATACAATGTGCACAATCAAGTGAGAAAAACCATTTAAAGTGAATCAATACTAGTTAATGCAAAGTAATATATCAAATATATAATTATGCATTAAATCATTAAATCAACACTTGATTTAACGATCCGGTCATATCGCATATAACCGACTAATATACAATGTATCGATTTATCGAATCAATCCTTGATTCGATAACTAGGTTATATCGCATACAATCATATCGATACATTCATCACGAGAATGAAATACGGTATCACATACACGCATTATTCTCGGTCCTGCACATATCTCATATGCGCTCCTATTTCGTTTCGCTTGAGCCAGGAAACCTCTGTGTAGGACTCTAAAGACTCGTCAATACGCCGGCAGCAGGTGATGATCATATCAAACACCCACAAGCCGCAAGCGGTCTGCTAAACGTAACGGCCACCCGGGTATTGAGCGATCAGAAGATCGACGAGCAAGCCCGCTCACACTCCTGTGAATCCAACCAGTAACACTTACCGTACAGTCCGGTCTCGTCGTCTGATATGTCGCATATCTCGCCTAGGGGTGGTAAACGTCAGACCCCAATAGCTCGATAAGTCGTGTCGATATGAGGTCTATAACAATTCGAGAAACTACTGGTAACACTTACCAGTAAATCTCAGCAACCCTGGCCAGGGATTTCCTGTTATAGCCAATCGAACACAGCGCAACATCAACTCCATATACCGGGAGAGACGAATCCCCTCCTATCGCTCATTGCCTCCATGTGACTCGGGACTGTACCCAAAAACCACCGTTTTGCACGCCCTCTTGGACGTGGTAAGGTGAAAATCAAAGCACGGTGAGAACCACACAAGACTCTATGACGATCTCGGGTCAACAGACTACTCTGTACCAGATAATTAGAATTCACAAGAAGTTATGAGATAACTGAATGAATGTTATAAACATAGCAGTTTAGTCTCACTTGATCGGTTGCCACGGAATTTTGATGTAATCAAAAGTCCGTCGCAATCATGTAGTGTACGCGGATACTCGCCGGGTAAACTTAATAGACAGTCTCGCTCCATAGCCCCGACCAAGTGACTGTAGGAGAACCCCGTCGCCGAAAGCATCCGTACGGGTGCTCGCGGCAGCGGTGTTCCGCCTTGGTGCACTTTGTCGACGGCGTCGGGGGTGCGGCCGCCTACTGAAGTTTGCGACGAGCATTCGATCAGGATGTCGGGAATCTTGTTGAATTGCCCGACTTTATATTGAAAAGTGTTTTCGATTTTGAGACTAAAATGCGGGGTTTATAATTGTTAGGCATGTGATGTCTAAGGAATTCATTTGATTAGGCATGCGATGTCTATGCAGATTGCGGATTCCAACTGTTGTAGTTTTACACTTTCTTTTCTGTGACCGTAAGTGTAATATGTGATATCGCCGGTTTCGTTGCTATATGCCAACGACAATTGGGATGCGCATATTTACTTACGTTGATGACATGTGATGTTATGTGTTGCTGGATATGTTATATTGGATCGTCGTGTTTGAATAGCCGGGGGTTTTTGTGTGAGATGAGTGTTTTTCATTTTCATTCATGTAAAAACTTGTATGTAATATTCTTTTATTGGGGCACTTCCAGGTTGCGGAAGATGTCACCCTTTGTATATTATTTACTTTTCCGCACTAGGATAGACCCAAGGAGGGGAGCACAAGTAACCGGGTTCTGGAGTCCAGTGGGAGACCAACTCGAGGAGTCGAGTCCGGGTCTCCTAACTCTAGAACTGGTAGGGTTGCTTGCCGCTCTCGTAGGGGTCTAGGGGTGTGGGTTTAGCTATTCATCACGACCGTGGAATCCGTGTTTTATACTGGCTCGTATTGAAAACACGGACGTCCTAGTATATCCAATATTTCATATGATTCTTCTGCTGCGATATCTGTGATGTGATCATGTGATATGTTCTGTGATGGATACTGTATATAGTATATATGATATATTATATAGACGTTACTTATGTTTTACACCCGTGCTAGCCCTGCCCCGCTCTGCCGTTAGTTACCTAACCTAACGGTGCACGAGGGGACATCGAGGTGAATGCGGATGGCATAAGTGTACGTCGTATTTATCTGTGATGTTTTGGTATTTAAATGATGGGACTTCATTAATATGATTAATGAAATAAAAGAAACCTAAAGATGTTGTAGAATTGAATTTCAAAAATAAAACAGGTAGCTACAGTTCTTGCTTTGCACAGCGGTATATGTGATATATCCTGCACCTTATTCGATGAGGAAAGGACCGAGATCCCTTTACCGGGAGTGACTCCTTTAGCAATAACTGGCAGATACTACACACTCGGTTTGTCTTTTGATTGCTTTTAAGAGTTTTGCTTTGCACAGTGATATATATGATATATCCAGCACCTTATTCGACGAGGAAAGGACCGACGATCCCTTCACCGGGAGTGACTCCTTTAGCAAAACTTGAAAAGCCTCAAAAACACTCCATTTTAAAATCATTTGATTCTACAACGATATCAAGTTCATTACGCAAAAGGTTTTCTTAAAAACCTGTCGTAGCCCTCCGTCATTTCAGATATGTACTGGTTAGTATTCGTGCTACGTTTGTTGACCTCTGTCAAGGCGTAGTGTGCGGTAGCTGATTAGTGCTTATCTGTATAAGCATATGATGTGATTGATTTAGGGTAGTCGTGCGACCTTGTTGACCTCTGTCAAGGGTCGTGCGGGTGGGTTTACTTCAATCAGGAAATGACGGGTTGAACTTAACTAGCAGCCTATGGTTTGTTGACCTCTGTCAAGGTCATAGGACGCTAGAGGCAAAATTCTATCGGGAATTTCAAGTGTTGAAATTTGCAATGAGATTGCATACCTTCTATGAGATAGTTGGATCCCGATACCCGCTGCGAGTAATTGTTACTCCTGGGAGAGTTTTACACATTACAATTAGCCGATCAAGTAGGTGTCTAGAAAGGTGTTAACGAGGTTACGCCTCTGGGAAAACGAGGTTTACATTAATTAGGTTCGTGCGAAAGCACGGGGGACCTCCCTCAAAGTACCGACACTGGCCTGGCTGAAAGATTGGCGAACTTATAGTGTGTAATTAATCCCGGCTAGTCTTTCCTTTTAGGGTTTGAAGGAAGATTTGATTAAAAAGCAGTGGGAGCCATCCTGATTAGATAAAATAAAAACCAATCTGATCTTGCAAGAGCATACGCTGAGTGTTTTCTTCTCTCTCTCCAGGTAGCGACCATATCACGCCTTAATCAAGATAATAATACGGAATATTGACCGAACCCGCTTGTTATACTGAGCTGGGGAACGTTGGTCCCGCTCCAACTTATAATTGTTATAAGACAGAGCAGGAAATTGGGGATTACCAGAATTCCCGTGCCGCCCAAACGAAGAGAGTGCATGCTGATGCATCATCTTCGGGTGTGTTCGTTACAAAGAACTGTTTCTCTGTATCCTCTACGTCCTGGGTATGTGATACCAGATCAGGATCCCAGATATGTAATCTGTTACATAGGGCTACAGAAAGGTAGAGAACTGAGAACGGGTGATAAGTTTCATGAGACAGAAAACGGGGCAAGTGTTGCAGCCAAGTCTGTTGGTCACTGTCACCCTGTATTCCAAATACATTGATTCTGAACGAATGTTATTAGATACCGAACCTGATATACAAAATCATATCTATCTCTTTATTAGTAAAGAAATGATAAAATTTCGTATAGTTGGATAATGTTTTGAACATTTCCTATATCAAAAGTTGATCAGTTCAGGCACGTTATCTAAAAGCATTAATGTTCTAAATCAAACTACAGTTCTTAGTATATGGAACACACACAAGAGGAAGAGTTCAGAAATGAACAAATCCTTCTTGAGGTATTGTAGACTAGGTCATATCAATGCGACCTGACTAGCTTAAGTTACATATAGATGCATATTTAAATTAGTTTGAAATTACATCTTGTGAAACTTGCCAGTCATGTCACAGAGATAAGATGACCATAGCTCCGTTTACTGGAAACAGAGAAAGAGTTAATGAACTCTTGGGATGATACATGTTGATGTATGTAAGGTCCCCTGTCTACACATGCCAAGACCGGTTCTTTGTACTTTATTACATTCTCTGATGATCTCTTTAGATTCAGACATATGTTCCTGTTGAAGCACAAGTCCGAACCTTTTGAGATATTCACAGAATATAAGTTAGAAGTAGAGAACCAACGCGGGTATAAGTATTATGTCCTTTGATGAGATCGAGGAGGAGAATACTTGAGCACGGAAATCCTGGATTATTCTAAAAGAGAATGAGTTTCTCCCTCAGCATTACTCCTCCGTATACACCATAGCACGATGGTATATCGGGGCGGAGCAATAGCACCTATGTGATAAGGTGTGCTCTATGATGAGTACTACTGAGTTACCTATTTCCTTTTGGGAGTTATGCACTTGAGAAGTTGCATACCTATTGAATAGGGTTCAAATCAAATCAGTTGCCTACCACTTCATATTTGATATGATAAGGGAAGAGCCCATCTCTTAAGTTAGTTAAGATTTGGGGTTGTCCGGGCTATGTCTAAAAGCATAATCCGGACAAGCTCGAGGCAAGGTTTGTTATGTACAACTGGAAAGGTTCCAGCTATACAAACAACAGCAAATGATTTGGTAGAACCAAAGGATTCAATAGTAACCGACGAACCTCAGCCTCTCCGCCGATCTGGTAGGGTTCCTCACCCACCTGAGAGATATTTCGGTTTCTCTATGACAGTGGGAGCGAGGATTGCATCATGAGATGATGACCCAACTAGTTTCGAGCTGGCCATCAGGAGTAAGACTCTGTAAGAATGGCTGGATGCTTAGAGATCTGAGATGGAATCCTTATACACCAACAAAGTATGGACTTTAGTTGCTTTATCTGAAGGGTTAAATCCCCATCAGGAGCAAGTATATCTTGAGAAGATTACTTGGTGTACATGGAAAAGTTAAGACTTTCAAAGCTAGACTTGTTAAAGGTTTGCATCATTAACCAGGTATGGATCATGATGAAACCTTTTCTAAGGAGCTATGCTTAAGTCCATCCAGGTCCTACTTGCCACGGCTACAGACCATGACTACGATATCTGGTGGTTGGGTGTCATGACTACTTTTCTAAATGATGTTTTAGAAGAGAGCGTCTGTAAGTACACAGCCAGAGGGCTTCGTAGACAGTGGGAGCAGCGGAAACGTGTGCAAGATGCTTTATAGGATAAAGCAAGTATCGCGGAGTTGGAACATCTATTTTGATGTGGTAGTCAAACAGTTTGACATCATCAAAATGGTAGATGAACCTTGTATAAACAAAAAGGTAGTAGGGAGTATAGTAATGATCCTTGTAGAGTACGTGGATGAAATACTCTTGATAGGGAAGGAGTTTCCTAAGCTACGCTCGGTCAATCTCCGCTTATCACAATGATTCTCCATATAAGATCAAAGTGATACCTCCTAAATCCTGGGTTTTGGATCTATGAGATAGATCTAAATGGATGTTAGAATACTCACTAGCTGTAGTGAGATGGTATCAATCGATCCTGGGGAGAATCACTGGAAAGGTTCCAGGGTGATAAAGACGACTGAGTGTCAGTCACAGGCATTGTCTTTACCCTCAGTAAGGGGACGGTATGTTGGAAGAGTTCCAAGCTAAATACCGTGGCTTACTAGACGATAAAGGCTCGATACATCGCTACTTAAGATGCTACCAAAGAGGCAGTCTGGATGTATATTTGTTCATGAGATGAACTTAGTTCCTCCCATTGTGTGACAATGGAGTTGTGGCTTATGCCAAGGAACGTCTGTCCCATCAGTGATCCAGACATATTCTAAGGCAGTATCACCTGATCATGGAGATGTTTGATCTCAAAGGGATCGAGGTTAGGAGAGTAGACTCAGAGGACAGCACGGCGGATCCACTCACAAAGGCCTTTTCCCAGAGAGAGACTTTTATGGGATGGTTGAGTATGAGATACTACAACCACTGCTATCAGATGGCCCTAGTGCAAGTGGGAGATTGTTAGTTATATGTATGCCCTAGAGGCCATTACTATACATAGGATGTATATTGTAGTGGATGCTGGGACATATATAGGGAGGACTTTCTTGCTCGACATGATAGTACGCTATCTGGTTACTCTTTACCTTAACGTGTACACTGATTGTCTCTCTGTTACATGTTGGTAAAGCCCTTAGGATGTGTACTTGACTACCTGGACTATGATGCAGATCATACTAGTGGGGACAGACAGTCTATAAGTACATCCTTCAAAGTCCCTAGTCGTGGGTGTATCGAGACGGGGCATCGATATACCAGAGTAGACTAGCGTATACCTTCTCGACCCATACAGATGGGCGATGGATGATCCTATATCCATTGGTGTTTGACATCAGAGATGATATACGGGTGCTCAGTGGAGACTGGGTACACTGGACGGACTCGCCGAGAACTCCCAGATGGTATTATACCTTACGTCAGATGGCAGTTCTCTGGTGACACTGGTACAGAGTAGTCTGTTGACCCGAGATCGTCATAGAGTCTTGTGTGGTTCCCACTGTGCTTTGATTTCCACCTTACCACGTCTAAGAGGGCGTGCAAAACGGTGGTTTTTGGGTACAGTCCCGAGTCACATGGAGGCCATGAGCGATAGGAGGGGATTCGTCTCTCCCGGTATAGGGAGTTGATGTTGCGCTGTGTTCGATTGGTTATAACAGGAAATCCCTGGCCAGGGTTGCTGAGATTTACTGGTAAGTGTTACCAGTAGTTTCTCGAATTGTTATAGATCTCATATCGACACGACTTATCGAGCTATTGGGGTCTGACGTTTACCACCCCTAGGCGAGATATGCGACATATCAGACGACGAGACCGGACTGTACGGTAAGTGTTACTGGTTGGATTCACAGGAGTGTGAGCGGGCTTGCTCGTCGATCTTCTGATCGCTCAATACCCAGATGGCCGTTACGTTTAGCAGACCGCTTGCGGCTTGTGGGTGTTTGATATGATCATCACCTGCTGCCGGCGTATTGACGAGTCTTTAGAGTCCTACACAGAGGTTTCCTGGCTCAAGCGAAACGAAATAGGAGCGCATATGAGATATGTGCAGGACCGAGAATAATGCGTGTATGTGATACCGTATTTCATTCTCGCGATGAATGTATCGATATGGTTGTATGCGATATAACCTAGTTATCGAATCAAGGATTGATTCGATAAATCGATACATTGTATATTAGTCGGTTATATGCGATATGACCGGATCGTTAAATCAAGTGTTGATTTAATGATTTAATGCATAATTATATATTTGATATATTACTTTGCATTAACTAGTATTGATTCACTTTAAATGGTTTTTCTCACTTGGTTGTGCACATTGTATATGTGATATACTTTTGTACACAAGATTGTATCTTGTTTGATGATACATGCTCACTTGGGTTTGTGTAAAGATTAAACCATGGTTGTATATTGGTTAGGGTTTTCATTTTCTTATTCATTTATTTTATTTATTTTATTTTGAAATGATAAAGAGAAAATGGTGGCTTTCTTTGTTCTTTGCTTGAAGCTTCTTGAAGCTTCAAAGCATCTTTGACTAAGTGACCATTTTGTCTCATGCTTAACCCTAACCACTCCATCTAACCTTAGTTAAATCTCTACACTAAACCATGGTTTGGATATGATAAGAATTGATTTTTCTTTTCTATTTTATTATTCTTATCATAACATTTTTGAGCTTCTTCTTCTTCAAGAAGAAAGCTTGCCTCCATCAATGGCAACTTGGGAAAATGAGTGAGAAATCCAATTCTAAAGTAAACCCACCTCCTATTTCTTCATCCTCTACCTCTTTCCAAGTAGTATAGGGTGTTTTCTTCACAAGTTTCATGACTTGGTGAAGTAGGAGCTTGATCTAGTGATGCCTCGACGTAGATCATCTTCGGCACGAAGACGACGACCTTGCCCGCCCATTTCTCCGATGAAGCCGACGCTAGAGCCCGGGTTTCGATTTGGACAGCGAGGAGACTTCATTGCGGAGCTATGGAGGTGGAGGACCGGATCTACAAAGGTTGTATTTCCGTTCTTGTAGTTAACTTGTTAACTAGCTTCTTGTTTCGCCTAAAATTCTAGTTAACGATCTAGTCTAGGGTTTCTCGGCACCGTAAAATTTCAAATTGGCATGGTTGATGCCTTGTGAGACCTCATTAGTATGCCTAGGAACCCTACAGGGTAGTCCAAGAGTACATCCTATAACTATTCCTAGTCGAGGGTGTATCGAGACAGGGCATCGATACACCAGAGTAGACTAGCGTATACGCATCTTGACCCATATGATGGGCGATGGATGATCCCATATCCATCGGTGTTTGACATCAAAGATGGTGTACGGGAGCTCAGTGGAGACTGGGTACACTGAACGGACGCGCCGAGAACTCCTAGATGGTATTATACCTATCGTCGGATAGCAGTTCTCTGGTGACACCGGTACAGGTTAGTCTGTACACCCGAGATCGTCATAGAGTCTTGTGTGATTCCCACTGTGCTTTGATTTCCACCTTACCACGTTCAAGAGAACGTGCAAAACGGTGGCTTTTGGGTACATTCCCGAATCATATGGAGGTAATGAGCGATAGGAGGGGTTTCGTCTCTCCCGGTATTGGGGGTTGATGTTGCGCTGTGTTCGATTGGCTATAACTGGAAGTCCCTAGCCAGGGCTGATATGGAGATCTACTGGTAAGTGTTATCAGTAGTTTCTTGACCCGTTATGAGTCTCACATTGACACGACTTATCGGTTACCGGGGTCTGACGTTCACCAACCCTAGATTGGATATGCGACATATGAGACGAAGAGACCGGACTGTACAGTAGTGTTACTGATTGGCTCGACAGGAGTTTTGACAGCTTCGCTGGTTTTCTTCTGATTGCTCAATACCCGGGTGGCCATTACGTTTAGCTGACCGCTTGCGGCTTGTAGGTGTTTGATATGATCATTACCTACTGCCGGCGTATTGATGAGTCTTAGAGTCCCATACAGGAGTTTCCTAGCTCAGGCGAAACAATGTGGTGTGCATATGAGATATGCGCAGGGACCCGATTGAATGCGAGTATGTGATACCGTATGTTAATCGGGCGTTTTTCTATTGGTCGGGTCGTATGTGATATGACCGGTTTGTTAAATCAAGTGTTGATTTAACATTTGACTTTTAGTTTAATTCTTTATTTAAACCTTTTTCTTTGTTGAAAATGTACGCATGCATGTGTGCACATGTTGATGTGTATGGACATATACATACACACAAAGTATCATGGTTGATGATACACTAAGTGGTGGCAATGCAAGACTTCGGGTGGATCATCGTGGACGAGGAAGGCCTCTAGCGATCCGTTAAATACTCTCAAAGGTCCAAGGAGTCACCAAGGGAGGTCTACAAAGGTTGTAATTTCTTCACTTAGTGATAGTTTTTTTTATTTGCATGTGATGCTAATTGTATGTTACCCTAAATATTCTAGTTATGATTCATTGTTTGTTTGCTTTGCACCTCTCTAAATTTTATAGTGGCATGTGTGATGCTTCCATACCCTAGATTAGGTGCAAGGGAAACCCAACAGTGGTATCAGAGCCAAACTAGAATTTTAGACACGGTGTTAAAACAATTACGAAAACGAAATCGACTCCGAAAATACGATATTATGAAACCCTAATTTGCTCTCTGGAAATTTTTTAAAAAGTCGTTGAAAAATTATTTAAACAGCTGCAGAAGCTTGCATGTGATGTAACTAGAACACAGTGTGAACACGGACTCCGCTGCTCGGATTTTAGCCGAGCCCCTCCTTCCTAAATCCGGCGACGCCGGTCCCCTATGCCCCTTTCTGCTTCGTTTTCATACTATGCTCTTATCTGTATATTTTGGGGTTTCAGGTATTGTTTGTTTAGCCTAAATATTCATGTGATGATTATTTTGATTAGGGGCTAATTCGTAGTGTTTCGTAGTCGTATATTTTAACACTGTGTAACCTTGACAATGTTTATCAGTTCGAACGAACTTCGAACACCATATTTTGTACCCCGCTGAAATTTCCAAGTGTTGCAATTTTCCCAAGTTGATTGTATTCGTAAAATCGTGCAAGTATCCATATGGCCCCTCTAGAAGAATATAATAACCTTAACTCGATTCTATGCCCACGGAACCGCGATCGAACCCTAGGGTTTGCCGTAATTCCGTGGTGTCATAGGTGAGGCATTGGTTAACCCCTTCTGTGGCCGGTCCATAGACACTGTGGCACGGTTTTTGAGTATTTTGACTTTGCTCAAGTGTTGAGTTTTCGGGGTAATTTGTGGGTGTATGTTGATTCGATCGAAACGTTAAACATTGTCTTGATATATCTGAATGTGATACAATATGTGGAATTCACAATGTTAGGCATGAAATCCATAATATGTGATATTTCGGGTTTACGATGTCTAAGGTGATTGTGGATTCCAAATGTTGTACTTTTTCACTTTTCTTTTCTGCGACCATAAGTGTAATATGTGGTGTATCGCCGGCTTCATTGCTATACATCAACGACAATCGGGATACGCATACTTGCTTACGTTGATGATATGAGATATTATGTGTTGCTGTGATATGTTATATTGGATCGTCGTGTTTTGAATAGCCGGGGATTTTATGTGAGATGAGGGTTTTTATTTTCATTCATGTAAAATTCATTGTATGTAATATTCTTTTATTGGGGCACTTCCAGGTTAAGGATGATGTCACCAATGTATATTATTTACTTTTCCGTATTATGATAGACCCAAGGAGGGGAGCACAAGTGATCGAGTTCTAGGGTTCAGTGGGAGGCCATCTCGAGGAGTCGAGACCGGGTCTCCTAAACTCTAGAATTGGCAGGGTCACTTGCCGCTCTCGTAGGGGTCTAGGGGTGTGGGTTTGGCTATTCATCGTGACCGTGGAATCCGTGTTTTATACAGGCTCAAAATAAAACACGGACCTCCTAGTATATCCAATATTTCATATGTTTCTTCTGCTGCTGATATACTGTGATGTGATCATATTATATGCCTGAGACGAATGCTTTATTATTGTATATATGATATATAATAAATGTTGCTTATGTTTTACACCCGCGCTAGTCCCATCCCGGTATGCCATTAGTTAAGTAACCTAACGGTGCATAACGGGACACTGTGGCAAATGCGGATGGCATAAGCATACGTTGTATTTTCGTTTCTTCTGTGATGCTTAGGAAGCTTAAATGATGGGATTCATTAATGAGATTAATGAAAGAAAAAGAAACATAAAAGATGTTTTAGAATAAAATTTTATAAAAAAGGGTAGCTCTAGCTTTTGCTTTGCATAGCGGTATTCCTTGTAGAATATCCAGCACCTTATTCGATAAGGAAAGAGCTGAGATCGCTTCACCGAGAGTGACCTCTTTAACGAAACTAGCATATGCTACAACTCACTCGGTTTTGTTTTTGACTGCTTCTATAATTCTTGCTTTGCATAGCGGTATTTGTGAAATATCCTGCACCTTATTCGATAAGAAAAGAGCCGAGATCTCTTCACCGGGAGTGACCTCTTTAGCAAAACTAGTAAAAACCTCAAAAACACTCCTTTTCAAAATCACTTGTTTCTACAACGATATCAAGTTCATTACGCTCATGGTTTTCTTAAAAACCTGCGTAGCCCTGCGTCATTTCAGATAAGTACTACTAGTATTCGTGCTACGTTTGCTGACTATGTTAAGGCGTAGTGTGCGGTAGCTAATTAGTGCTTATCTGTTAAAATATGAGATGTGATTGGATTAGGGTAGTTGTACGACTTTGTTGACTATGTTAAGCGTCATGCAGGTGGGTTTAATTCAATCGGGAAATGACGGGTTGAACTTGGCTAGCAATTATGATTTATTGACTATGTTAAGATCATAAGTTGCTAGGGGCAAAAGCATTATCGGGAGTTTCAAGAGTTGAAATTTGCAATGAGATTGCATACCTTCTATGAGATAGTTGGATCCTGATACCCACTGTGAGTAAGAGTTACTCCTGGGAGAGTTTTACACATGACAACTAGCCAATCAAGTAGGTGTCTAGAAAGGTATTAACGGGGTTAAGCCTCTGGAAAAACGAGATTTATTTTAATTAGGTCCGTATGAAAGCACGGGGAACCTCTCTCGAAGTACCAACACTGACCTGGCCGAAAGATTGGCGAACTTGTAAAGTGTAATTAATCCCGGCTAGTCTTACCTTTTAGGGTTTGAAGGAAGATTTGATGAAAACAGTGGGAGCCATCCTGATTAGATAAGATAATAACCAATCTAATCTTGCAAGAGCATATGCAAAAGTGTTTTCTTCTCTCTCTCTCTCCAGGTAGTGACCATGTCAGGATTTAATCAAGATAATAATATGGATGTATTGACCGAACCCGCTTATTATACTAAGCAGGGGAACGTTGGTCCCGTTCTTTCTTATAATTGTTATAAGACAGAGAAGGAATTAGGAGAATATTCGGATTCTCACGCCGTCAAAACGAAGAATAAGCATGATGATGCATCTTCTTCGGGTGTGTTTGTTATCGAGAACTATTTCTCAGTTCATTCTACGTCCTGGGTATTAGATACCAGATCGGGATCCCACATATGTAATATGTTACATGGGCTACGGAAAGGTAGGGAACTGGGAGAGGGTGATCATTCCATAAGAGTAGGGAATGGTGCAAATGTTGCAGCCAAAGCTGTTGGCGAATATCACCTTGTTTTACCAAATGGTAATACATTGATTCTGAACAAATGCTATTACATTCCGACCCTGATATGCAATCTTATATCAGTATCTTTATTGAGTAAAGAAGGATATAATTTTGTAGTACAGGATAATGTTATGAACATCTTCCTGAATCGAAAGTTGATTGGATCAAGCTCGTTAAATAATGGCATATACGTTCTGAATCAAACTACAGTCCTTAATGTACAAAACACACAAGAGGAAGAATTCAGAAATGAACGAATCCTTCTTGTGGTATTGTAGACTTGGTCATATCAATACGACCCGATTAGCTAAGTTACATAAGAATGGATATTTGAATCCGTTCGAATTTTCATCTTATGACACTTGCCAGTCATGTCTCAAAGGCAAAATGACCAAAACTTCGTTTAGTGGACACGGAGAAAGAGTTACTGAACTCTTAGGGCTGATACAATATGATGTATGTGGTCCCATGTCTACACATGCCAGGAACGGTTCCTCGTACTTTATTACATTCACTGACGATCTCTCAAGATACGGACATGTGTTCCTATTGAAACACAAGTCTGAAACTTTTGAGAAATTCAAAGAATATAAGAACGAAGTAAAGAACCAAACGGGCAAAAGTATTAAGATCTTTCGATCAGATCGAGAAGGAGAATACTTAAGCAATGAGTTCCTGGACTATCTAAAAGAGAATGGGATTCTCTCTCAGCTTACTCCTCCTTATACACCACAGCACAACGGTGTATCGGAGTGGAGGAATCGCACCCTATTAGATATGGTGCGCTCTATGATGAGCACTGTTGAGTTGCCTATATCCTTTTGGGGTTATGCGCTTGAGACAGCAGCATATCTATTGAATCAAGTTCCATCTAAATCTGTACCCACCACACCATATGAGATATGGAGTGGGAAAAGACCATTTCTTAAAAGAGTTAAGATATGGGGTTGTCCGGCCTATGTCAAAAGGCAAAATCCGGACAAACTCGAGGCACGATCAGTTCTTTGCCAGTTTGTAGGATATCCTAAGAATTCCCAAGGATATATTTTCTACCACGCTGAGGAACAAAAAGTGTTTGTTTCTCAATATGCCACCTTTTTAGAAAAGGAATTTCTTGCAAAAGAAATTAGTGGCAAAGAGGTAGAACTGGAAGAAGTTCCAGCAGCACACACTGCAACTGAAGATTTAGTGGAATCAGAGGATTCGATAGTTGCCAACGAACCTCAGCCTCTCCGCCAATCTAGTAGGGTTCCTCATCCACCTGAGAGATACTGCAGTTTTCTCATAGACGATGGGAGCGAGGATTGCATCATGGAAGATGATGACCCGACTAGCTTCGAGCAGACCATCACGAGTGGGGACTCTGTGAAATGGCTGGATGCAATGCGATCTGAAATGGAATCCATGTACACCAAAAAAGTATGGATTTTAGAAGTTGCTCCTGAAGGGGTAAAACCCATTGGGAGCAAATGGATCTTTAAGAAGAAACTTGGTGTAGATAGAAAAGTTGAGACTTTCAAAGCTAGACTTGTTGCAAAGGGTTTTCGTCAACGACCAGGTGTGGATTATGACGAAACCTTTTCTCCAGTGGCTATGCTTAATTCCATCCGGATCCTACTTGCCATTATTGCATACCATGACTACGAAATTTGGCAAATGGATATTAAGACTGCCTTTCTAAATGGTGATTTAGAGGAGTGCGTGTACATGACTCGGTCAGAAAGCTTCGTAGATAGTGGGAGCAGCGGAAAGGTGTGCAAACTGCTTAAATCCATCTACGGATTAAAGCAGGCATCGCGGAGTTGGAACATCTGTTTTGATGTAGTAGTCAAAGAGTTTGACTTCATCAAAAACGTGGATGAACCTTGTATCTACAAGAAGGTTGCAGAGAGTAAGGTTGTCTTCCTCGTATTGTACGTGGATGACATACTCTTGATAGAAAATGATGTTCCTATGCTGCACTCGGTCAAGCTCTTCTTATCACATAGATTCTCAATGAAAGATCTAGGTGATGCCTCATGGATTTTGGGGATTAAGATCTATAGAGATGGATCTAAAAGGATACTGGGATTGTCCAAATCCAGGTACATTGACACCATACTAAAGAGGTTTAGTATGGAAGAATCTAAGCGTGGTAACCAACCCACGATCTCTGGATTCACTCTTTCCAAAGAGATGTCTCCTAAGACTGATTTGGAGAGAGCTCGCATGCAAGGGATACCATATGCTTCGGCAGTAGGCTGTATCATGTACGCGATGCTATGTACCAGACCCGACGTAGCATACTCACTAAGTGTGGTGAGTAGGTATCAAGCAGATCCTGAAGAGAGTCACTGGATAGCTGTGAAGAATATTCTCAAGTACTTGAGAAGGATTAAGGAGATATTCTTGGTGTATGGTAACGGAGAACTCCAAGTGGAGTCCTTTACCGATTCGAGCTTCCAAAGTGATAAGGACGACTCTAAGTCACACTCGGGATTTGTCTTTACCCTAAATGGAAGGGCGGTTTGTTGGAAGAGTTCCAAGCAAGAAACCGTGGCAGACTCGACGATAGAGGCTGAATACATCGCTGCCAACGATGTGCCAAAGAGGCTGTCTGGATGAAGAAGTTCATCACTAAACTTGGTGTGGTTCCATCCATTGAGCATCTAATACCTTTGTATTGTGATAACAATAGAGCTATGGCTTTGGACAAGGAACCCAGGTCCCATCAGAAGTCCAGATATATTCTGAGGCGGTATCACCTGATCCGGGAGATAGTTGATCGCCGCGAGATCGAGGTCAGGAGAGTTGACACGAAGGACAACACTGCAGATCCACTCATGAAGGCCATACCCCAGATACAATTTGAGAGACTCTTCGGAATGTTGGGTATGAGATACTACAACAGCTGGCCTTAGTGCAAGTGGGAGATTGTTAGTTGTATATATGGCCTAGAGGCCATTGTTGTATATATGATGTATATTATAGTGGATGCTTGGATATATATAGAGAGGACTTTCTTGCTCGATATGATAGTATGCTATCTGGTTTCACTTTGTCTAAACATCTTAACTTGTATTGGTTTATTGTCTTGCTCTCACATGTTGATAAAACCCTTAGGATATGTACTCGACTACTAGGACTATGATGCAGATCATACTAGTGGGGCCAGGGTAGTCCAAGAGTACATCCTATAACTGTTCCTAGTCGAGGGTGTATCGAGACAGGGCATCGATACACCAGAGTAGACTAGTGTATACGCATCTTGACCCATATGATGGGCGATGGATGATCCCATATCCATCGGTATTTGACATCAAAGATGGTGTACGGGTGCTCAGTGGAGACTGGGTACACTGAACGGACTCGCCGAGAACTCCTAGATGGTATTATACCTATCGCCGGATAGAAGTTCTCTGATGACACTGGTACAGGTTAGTCTGTAGACCCGAGATCGTCATAGAGTCTTGTGTGATTCCCACTGTGCTTTGATTTCCACCTTACCACGTTCAAGAGAACGTGCAAAACGGTGGCTTTTGGGTACAGTCCCGAATCATATGGAGGCAATGAGCGGTAGGAGGGGTTTCGTCTCTCCCGGTATTGGGGGTTGATGTTGCGCTGTGTTCGATTGGCTATAACTGAAAGTCCCTGGCCAGGGCTGATATGGAGATCTACTGGTAAGTGTTATCAGTAGTTTCTCGACCTGTTATGAGTCTCACATCGACACGACTTATCGGTTACTGGGGTCTGACGTTCACCACCCCTAGACTGGATATGCGACATATGAGACGAAGAGACCGGACTGTACGGTAGTGTTACTGATTAGCTCGACGGGAATTTTGACAGCTTCGCCGGTTTTCTTCTGATTGCTCAATACCCGGGTGGCCGTTACGTTTAGCTGACCGTTTACGGCTTGTAGGTGTTTAATATGATCATCACCTACTGCCGGCGTATTGACGAGTCTCAGAATCCCACACAGGAGTTTATTAGCTCAGGAGAAACGATGTAGTGTGCATATGAGATATGCGCGGGGACCCGATTGAATGTAAGTATGTGATACCGTATGTTAATCGGGCGTTATCCTATTGGTCGGGTCGTATGTGATATGACCGGTTTGTTAAATCAAGTGTTAATTTAACATTTGACTTTTAGTTTAATTCTTTATTTAAACCCTTTTCTTTGTTGAAAATGTATGCATGCATGTATGCACATGTTGATGTGTATGGACACATACATACATACAAAGTATCATGGTTGATGATACACTAAGTGGTGACAATGCAAGACTCACATGGTTCACTAATATATATATTTATATATATCTATCTATAGATATTTGTATATGGTTTAAAGAAGCAAATGGAAATTAGATCAATAATTGGTTTTTCTACACTCTTCTTTCTTTTGACCTAGCTTTGACCCATGGTTGATTTTTCATTTGGACTTTAACCCATATGCAAAATATCTAGATATTAGTTAACCATGGTTTGTGATGAGAGAAGGAAAATATATATACTTTCTTTTCTCATTTTTCCTTTAAGTTTTTATGATTATCTTTTGACAAAAGCTTTAGCCACCATTATCTTCTTCTTCCTCCTAGCTCTCTTGATTTTTCTAAAGAGTGAGATTGATAAAAAGAAAGGGTTTTGAATAGAGAATACAAACCACCTCTTCATTCTACACACATCTAGCCCATTTGTATAGGGTGTTTGCTATACTTCTTTCACAAATCAAGTAAAGCAAGGAGTTTTAGGCAAAAAGACTTCGGTGGATCATCGTGGATGAAGAAGGCCTCTAGCGATCCGTTCCATACTCTCAAAGGTCCAAGGAGTCACCAAGGAAGGTCTACAAAGATTGTAATTTCTCCACTTAGTGATAGTTTTTTTTATTTGCATGTGATGCTAAATGTTACTCTAAATATTCTAGTTATGATTCATGGTTTGTTTGCTTTGCACCTCTCTAAATTTTAAAGTGGCATGTGTGATGCTTCCATACCCTAGATTAGGTGCAAGGGAAACCCAACAGTAATAGCCTCTAGGGCATACATATAACTAACAGGATACGTAAGATTGTTAGTCATATATGCATACCTCATTATATCATGATTCATGCATTGCTTCTGGTCGTATTTCGCATGGTATATAATATCGTATCATAGACATCCATCATCACTGACATGTTACATATTGTGATTCTTCTCAAGAATTTCAGTATTTATGAAATTTATGGATTTTGGGGAAAACCGCAAGGATTTTATAAACCTATTATCATTTTAAAGTAGAAATTGCGGTTTTCTCATGATATGATGTGTGTAGTGTCCACCATGGGTTTTCTCGGTTCTTGAGCGGTATCATACACCCGATTTGAGGAGGGGGAGGGACCGTCTGTGGGTGTTTGGTGGACCCGGTACGGTACCTCGGGACAGAAGGATCGCAGATGATGGCGTTGAGCCCGGCAGGAGAGCACTACCGACCGGTTATTTTTGACGTGGCGGATATCCGGAGGATACCGACGTAGTCGTGAGATTTGATGATATGGGTTGATCCGGACTGACGGAGCCCGAGATATTGAGACATTGAGATATTGGGATATATATATATATATATATATATATATATATATATATATATATATTGTATCGATGCTTGACACGGATTTTCGGTTGATTTCATTGATGATACTTCTGTTTTTTGCATAGAGGTTTTTCTAAGATAAGAATAAAGATTTTTCCATACCAGACTTGTTCAGGTTTCATGTTTGTTTATACATTAATGTTGCATTCATGATTAGTACATCGTATCATATCGATGAGCGTAGGTTGAGATGCATTTGCGTGCATGCTTACGATAGCCTTTCGAGATGTTACTTACTACTCACGAGTTGGCAACTCACCCCCGTTGTGCCACAATATCTTACAAGCCCGACCCGTCAGCACAGTAGTGGCGGGAGCACTTTCTCATTTTGTTCCTTTTGCTTGGACTTGCGGCATTGCTCGTAGGTGGGTTGCGAGGATATGCTATTCTATCATGTATATTATTTTGTATCTAGTATACTCCATCTACCCTTGTATATTTGAATAGACGGTGAGACTCGTGAAACTTGTATTTATAGTGTTTGGTGTCGATGCTCATTTGAGCCGACGTGGTGTTTCTCATTTCTTGCTTTCAGATGCTTATTTCGCACTTTTGATATACATATTGCATGTGATTGTGATTCCGCCATTGGTGAAGAGCTAGCTCCCGCTTGGGGATACCTTATTTCATCATTTATATGTATTTTCATGTGTTGTACCCGTTTGGAGGCCAATATTTACAAAGGAGACTCTGCCGAAATTTTCGGGAAAATATGATGTTGCTTTTAAATGTTTAATGTCACTTATTTTATTAAAACCACTTGCTTTAAAACAAGTTTTCCTTCACTCTAATTGTTAAACGGTTTAGTTTTCTGGGCTTTGGTTTACTTAGATTACGTTGCGCCTTGAGACGTTTCGTAGTTTAAGTGCCAGTCACGTTCCGTACCTTCAAGTTGTGACACCGGGACTTGTTGGACCACGTCCAATAGCGGGATGTTTACTTCACAACGTTTAAAGACTACTGACACCTTTTACATACTTGCAGAGAGCTTCTTCGATCTTAACCTATTGGGATAGGGAGCCTTGAGCTCAAACATTTGGTTCGAAGAAGGTGCATATGGAGTAGGTGTAGAAGGCTTGAGCGTTCTTGCTGGAACTGCTAGACGAATTTGCGGCGGTAAATCTGGTTGTTTTGAAGGATTTGCAGCTGACGACGACGACGAAGAAGAAGAAGAAGAAGGTGAATAAGATGATGGTAAAGAAGATGAAGAAGTAGACGGACCGAAAGATGAAACAGGCAATGAGACATGTGCTGGTAAATTGACAACCGCGCGTTTAGATGAATCGTTAGGTTTGATAACCTTGTTGTCGTCCTGACCTTAGGACGGTGACAGCATTCACATTCTCTACGTTATTCTGTTGAACAATATGAACGCTGTGGTTCCTCTATTCCCTCAGGTTCATCACCGGTTGGGAAGGAAATGTTCCCTTCTCTCGTTCATTCACTGCAGCAGTGAGTTGACTGATTTGAATTTCTAGCCTGGTTATGGCTTGTGTGTTAGCATTATGCAACTGACCAGACGTTTGCATGAAAGTAGCCAGACTAGATGTAGTCTGAGTGGATATTTTAATCAAAACTTCCAACCATTTTTCAATGGTTGACACCCTTTTATCGTCTTGGACAAACTCAAGGGGTGCAAAAGTTGGGTTAAGCTGATTTAGCTGTTGGGGCTGGTTGTTGGAATATCTCAATTTCTGATTTTGAAAATTCGAATTTTGAAATTGTTGGAAATGCAGGTTTGAATTGTTGTTTTGAAAAGGTGCCTGATTCCAAGCAAATTGGGATGGCTCTTCCAACCAGGATTGTATGTTTGTGAGAAAGGGTTGTTCCTGGAACGCTAGTTCTGATATAGCGCATTTACGTTTTCGTGTCTCCGGGACCCGACGAGAAACGGACATTCATCCGCTATGTGGTTAGGATGCTGACAATTAGCACACACCGGTTGAGAAACTTGGTTGACTGGTGACGGTGAATTTTTGCCCTCTAAAGCTTCCATTCGTCGTACAAGAGTGGCAGTTTTTGCTTCGGTTGCTATAAAGATGTCAACTATGTGTGCACCGCCCCTAGTCGATGATGATGGTTTTTAATTCACACTCTCCCACTGAATGGTTTTGTCAGCCAGTTCTTCTAAAAAGTTCCATGCGTCCTTAGCACCATAACTCAAGAATTTGCATTGACACATGGATTCTAACATCATGCGTGAACTGGAGTCTAGACCCTCATAGACAATCTGACAAAGCCGCGATTGTTCTAAACCATGGTGGGGACATTTGATTAGGATATCTTTGAATCTTTCCAAATATTTCCAAAAGATTTCACCCTTTTTTGTTTGAAATTGTGAATTTTGTTTCGAATTCGCACCGTTTTGTGAATAAAGTAAAATTTCTTAAGAAATACTTTCACAAAGTCGTCCCACGTCGTAATCGATCGAACTGGCAAACTGTTTAACCAACTCTCCGCGTTGTCCTTAAACGAAAAAGGAATGAACTTGAGCTTAACAACATCCTCATCCACGACTTGGATTTTCATCATAACGCATACTCCCTCGAATTCACTGATTAAAAGGTAAGCATCCTCAGACTCGAGTCCGTGGAATTTTGGGAGTAGCGGTATGAATTGCGGTTTGATTTCATAATTATTTGCCGTGATGGTGGACAATACTATGCACGAAGGCAGGGATGAACGGTGAGGTTAGCATTTGTCCTGCAACGCTGCTTCTTGCCTGCTCCATGATCATTTGGTCCGTCATCGTCGGTGATGTAGGAGAAGAAGAAGGAGAAGGAGAAGGAAGAATAGAATCGGAAGGTTCCGATAAAGCAGAAGGTAAGAATATCTCGGAAGGTTCTAAGGAATCCGATGGTAAAGAAGAGTCGGAAGATACAGTCTAAACCGGACTAATCGAGATTTTGAATCTCTAGTCCAAGCTGACATGCATTATCTGAACGTGGTTAGGAAAAGACTAAGAGAATGGAAGAAAGTGTTGTTTACAAATCCTAATTTTTGTTTTGTTTTGTTTTGTTTTGTTTTTTCCAAATATTCACAAACAAAGAAATATCACACAAAATGTAAAGCAAAAACACAATCACGACACACTTCACACACCTAAACAATATAGGGTTCACCTAAATCAACTAGACCTGCTAAAAAAACTTAATTTGTGAAGTAAAATTGTATCGCGAAACGGGGCCAAGATAGACTGATCAAAAACCAGGTAAATGCAGAGAAGAGGGGAGGTTGTCGAACGCTTTCGCGAAATTTCTTAATTAGAATAATCTTCTCTCTTTCAGCGGTTGCGCCTTTCACACTTTTCTAAACACTTCTTGAATAATGTAACAATGTGCGATGTTCGAAATACAATCAACTTTTCCTTATTGAACGCGAAGTCGTTAGAGTCTGAAAGTCTAGTTTCTTTTAAATTACTTGGGGTGTGAAAAATGCTCGTTCTTTGTGGTTTGTGGGCCACGGAGAAGGGTGATGAAATTCCTTAGCATATCTTATTAGGGTTCATCGCCCTTAAGTCCGTATTAAATTCATGCAATGCGCAAACAATAAAAAGTTGTTCAAATCATCAATCAATCGTTTTTTAAATTTTAAGCGGTGCGCTGCAAGAAATACGGTTAGTTCTCTTTGGTATTTGTGTGGCGGAGTTTGCAAAGAAATCCTACAGAAGATCGACATATTGGAGCATCCGATTTGAGAGCAAATATTTTAGAAAAATACGTACCTCAAGTTTTGGGTTAATGAACCCCCATTGAGTCGATCCGCGATTGCTTGAGTGTTCGCTTGCACAGGTCAAACTACTCGAATTCTTGGCACTGTAACTCCCTAACGCTTTGTTCTTGAATTTGCTCCTTGCTCCACACGATCGTAGTTCGTAATTCCGTCGACATCTGAAAATGTCGAAAAATACGATATTTAGTGCAAAATACGATATTTATGGCCAAAATGTTGTAAACACATAATTATGAGATTTTGCATATCAAAATGGATCAATAACAGAACAAGAGAGAAAATATAAAAAGTTTGGTGCAAACTAGCACTGTTGGGCCGCAATTTGCGGCCATTGCGGTTTTTTTGGCGGCCAAAATGTGTGGTTTTGGTTCTAATTTCTTGGTGTGTTCTCCTAATTCTATTAGTGTTCCCTTTTTATAAGCAAAATATTTTAATAACATTCAAAGCAACAGCAGATTAAAAACAGAGAGCAAAAGTTAGCAAAAGACTTAATTTTTGTGTTGTTTTCAACCTTTTTTAAAAAAAAATTTGTTTGTTTTTCTAAAAGTATATACAGAGATAATTCAAAATAAACTTCGTGATATTGCCACTCTCCGGCAACGGCGCCAAAAACTTATTAGAGATCCACGATGTCGTGCTTTTAAAAAGGTTTATGCTTCAATATCGGATATGTCGGTTTTGATTAAAAAGATAGCACGATATAATTCTCAAGTTATAAAGTACCGCAAGTGCACGGTGCGTTGACACAATCTGGCAAGTACGGGCCGAACCACAGGGTATCCCGACATTCTTTTGAGTTAGGAAAAAATGTTTTGAAGTTGATTTTGTCACGTTTTTATAAAAAGAATACGATGTAAAAGAGAAAAACGATATATGCGGAATGCTTAGGCTAAGGTTTGGTAAATTGACTTGTGGCGTTACCCCCAACTATCAATCTTGATTCAAACATACATTTCTAGTTTCTATTGAATTTGAAAAGCATGCCGTATCTAAACTGATTACAACGAATCGTTTAGGATACGATATCAAATCGGAACAAAAGATGCTACAAATTGCAAGGAATTTAGATGAAATAGGGAAGAAATAAACTAAGTGAGGTTAGCAGGTATAGAACATATGCTTTTGTGGCTACATGTCTTATCTAGCTAGTTCACTACACTTAGTTAAATTTAACCCTCCTTTCTACTTCAATCTTAATGTAACAAAAATGATATGTAAAGAAAGATTAGGATATGTGTTAAAAGTTGATTTGCAACCATTCAAAACAATATATCCTATCAAGCAATAACACAATATATTGTAAACATTAAAAGAAGAAATTCAATAAGTATTAAGAATCAAGAATGAGAGGTTGAAAAGCAAGTCATTCATCAACTTACCTCACCATTGCCTAAGTAACTACTACTCACACATCATGATAAAAAGAGCACAAATTAACAAACAATACATAAATCAATTGCAAGAAAAGTAAAGAAGAGAATACAAAGAACCATAATTGAGCAAAAATAAAGCTTTTATTGATGTCCAATCCAAGTACAAGCTAATGAGTTCAATTACCAAAATCCGATCTTGCAAGCTCAAAATAGAAGTTGTAAAATAAAAGGAAGACAAAGAACTTAATTAATTACTAGAACTACAAAGTATCATCAAGAGTTTTACAAGTATGGAAATGTACATTCCTTTTCTCCCAAAATGATCTGCTATTTATAGAACTTGTACAAACAAAAGTTGCATATAAAAATAAGTTGATATGACTAAGATTAATGCTCAGAAGAAAATTGGCAGCATTTGAGCTTGTGGAGACCGCAAATTGCGGCCATTTTCAATAAACCGGCGGCCAAGAGAGAGGAGGTTGGGCCCGTCTTGGTTCTGTGATCTTCTATCATCAATATCATCTCTCTGTATTTGCAATTTTGTCTAATTATTAAGAAGGTACAATCTGAAGTCTTAGAGAGAAAATGTATAGCTTGAAATCAATCATATCAACACTTTTTAAAATCACTCGTCATTCCAAGCCAACTTGCATGCCCACTGGCTAAAGTATGTTCACACCACATCATTTCTGGCCACCAAGGTGCATGCATCTAAAAAACACTAGTATTCACACTTGTAAACATGTTGGACCATTTGTATGAAAATGTTTGTGCACTTTTGATTTATTGCAAAGAATCTTCTTTAATTCTGATCGGTTTTCCGTTCCAGTTGCAATGTCGGCTCACAAATTTCGTATCCATGTATTTTGAGAGTATTTCTAGTGTTTTGTCACGAATACCTGTACCCTGTACTTATTGAGCAGACACGGGTTAATAGTACCGATATATATTACAAAAATGATAACGAATGAGCGGTACTGAAATGCAGTTTTACATGATGAACAGGATGTCCCGAGGTGGAAAACCACCGTAGAACCCTCCGACGATCAAGTAAGTACCGAGAAATAATAATGACAGGGTAACGGCGTATTGGAAATGAGTTCGACGTACCTGAGTCGTCTGGAAGAGAGGGTTTATATAGCGGTCGCATAGAGTAAACCGACGCAAGATTCTCGCCGTCCGTTACGCCCCCACCTCACGTTCGCGTTGATGGTGGGGCACGTCCGTTAATGGCAGGATACGCCCGTTAATCGAGAGACGCGCCAGCGTAGGATGCAGGACGTGGAGCGACGGAGATCTAGTTTTGGTGAGATACATGGAGTCGTTACGGGGGCGCTTGGGCTCCGTGCTCTCGATTGAACAGGGAAGCCGAGAAAGCTCAGCTAGGTGGATAGCTCGGAGATGAGCTCGAAGGCCGAGAAAGCTCAGCTCTGTAATAGCTCGAAGACGAGCAAGGAGGCTGTGGAAGCTCGGCTGTAGAATTGCTCGGAGGCAAGCTGTTGACTAGTTGCTAGGCGAATAGGAAAAGTATTCCAGGGAGGTCTCCAAAAGGTTGGATGCAACCTTGAAGACAAGGTGTCGAGAAATGTCCCCAATACATCGTACTTATTCCAACTCCATAGCCTCCAAAAATCTAGCGGGCTTAAGCGGATGACATGCCATCCGCCACATATCGTGATCTAGGGAATTCCCACTTACAAGTATCATCAACCTCCTTTCATTTTATATGCATTTGGCCATTTCTTTTTAATTGGGAAATTTGTATTTGCCCCCTTCATATGAATGATAATTGGTGATGGGAACATTAGTCTCTGCCCCATATGTTAAAAAACTTTGTATTTGGTCCCTTCTATGTTAATCAACATACAGTTAAAAGGATGGAAAATTAGATTGTGGCTCTTATTTTTGGGATGATAATCCCATTGTATTTATCTGTAGAAACATGTATTCAAGAGCCGGATCCAACATATTTTCGTCATCTTTTGTGGAAAATTACCTTCGGCCCCTTCCATTTTATAGAAATTTGCATTTGACTCTTTCCTTCTAATGAATGCTGATTATGTTGGCTGCAAAAATTAGATATTGCCTCATAGCTATTAGGGAAATTTGTATTTGCCTTTATATGGGCCATGGCTAGAATTGCACCATGTGATTGTCCTCATGAAGCTACCTGCAGTCGACTTTAGCATCAATTTTACCTATATTTTATATGACTTGTTTACATTCAGAGCATGCAAAATATCAAAATAGAATCGTCTTAGCATTTCCCACAGACCCGTGGATTGCATGAGAGCCCTTGCTGGTTTCAATGAAAAGCCAAGACCATTTCATTAATAAAGGATCAACACTAACATAGTCTGTATTTAGTCAACCAAGACTGAACCAGAGGTCCGCATCATGAAGTATTAAGATGAAGTAAAATATTTGAACTTTTCCAAGGTTTCGCTTCCCTAATTAAAAAGAGAATAACGGAGGAAAGAGGCCATAGCACAGAATTTACTCCTATCACGTCGATCAGAATCAATCATCCTATATTTTATTCGAGGATCGGCACCGATCATCATCTTTATCATCTAAGATGTGGATACACCAAATTGCATGTGATTCTATCATATTTTCACCGTTGAATTAGCAATATAAAAAGTTTTATTGTCGGTAAACCGTTAATTTTGCACTTACTACATCAACAGTAAAAAACTGATAGAATCATATAAAATTTGACGTATTAACATCTTAGATAATAAAAATGAGGATGATGAATGCCGCTCAAATAAATTCATGAAAGGTGTATTTTTCGATATGGCAACGTTTCCTACATTATTCTCAATTAAATAAGTGTTACTCATGTATCCTACTAATGCCTTAATATTTGGTTTTCTCTATAAGCGAGAACAATGTAATGCATATATTTGGTTTATTCATCTTCTGCAAACTACCAAAAACAAGCGCTTGGTTAACTAAATATTTTCAGTGTAAAACATATAATAAAGAATTCACCTTAATTATGTTTCGTTTGTGATGAGTGTAATAAAAAGATTATCATTATTGAGGGGTTTTATAGATAAATTATGATTTATATATGAACAATCCTTGCACTTAATTATAGTTAGTATCAAGATCATCAACTTTACACTTCTACAAGATTCACTACCCATGTATTCATATTAACTAAACATCATGAGTGAAAAAATGAAAGATAATTAAAAAAACAATGGAGATGTTGATGCACATCTAGACATGGAAACTCAAAAAACTCCAATTAACAAATATAACACCTTATACAGACAACAGAAATAATAGAAGAATTATCATGTGTAGCCATTTTATTCAATAAATTGAACTTCAAGCATGCACGGGTATAGAGGAACCTGTTATCGGAACGCATCCTTTGAAGATATTGCGGAGTGGATTCTTAATACTAAGCTCTTGATGTACTATAATAGGAAGGCCTTCTCTCATGCATTCGTCGTACTTCTCCAACGCTGACACGATATAACTGAAATCCGGTCGCTTTGCTGGGCTTGCTGACCAACATTTCTTTATGAGATTGTTGAGGACCGGTGAACAACTAGTTGACAAAGGAGGTCGCAAGTTCTGAAAAACAACAACAATAAATATATCTACAAGAACAATTTAGTTTAAATCTCTTGTATTTGAATTCTGTTATTTCAGTTAACAAATATGTTTTTTTTCTTCTAAAGAATGTTCAAAGCGAGAAACCTACGAAAAGAAATTTATGGATACTGTGAAGTATTTTCCTTGACCTTCATCAAAAATCAGTTTCGAAGCAGTGTTATAAGATGATACCATAACAATCCAATCCACGTATCTATTCAGGCATGTGTTTTAAGGGGATCCATTGGGAACAAATCACGAGCAATGGCCCACAGAAAGGGCACTCAGCATGCGGGGAAATGTTAAAGTATAAAAATACCTATTGGTGAATTATTTGTATTCAATGAAAAAGTGGCCGAAATATTAGGGTATAATTGGAATATAAAGTTACACAACATGGTAAGGACTGATACATGTTAAGCAGAGGGTAAGGCATTGTTTGGGTATGGAGTTAGGATAACCGGGGTTTATTTTTAAGTGGAGACAGAGAGTATGCAAACTATGGTTTGCAAGCCCCAAACTTCATTTAAAACTTTAATTTTGATAGGGTGTTTGGCTTTATAATTATCTATACTCAAAAATCTTGTTTCGGAGTTATCTAAACTCCAAAATGGGTGTTTTTTTTAATACAAATTTTGGAGTGTAGAAAACTGTTGTTGAATTGAAGTTTAGTAAACTACGGATATCTCAACTTCGGAGTTTAGATAACCACGGTTTTCTAAACTCCAAAAATCATCCAAAACATGGCATAGTATGGATTTTGGTACATGTGTGGCTTATTTCTGCTATACAGACAAATATGTGTTCTTGCAATTTTGTCTATACTAGCATTCGTAGTTTATATACCTACCATTTCATGAAAATTCTAGCTTAATGTGTATAACCTAATTATATCTAAAATACAAGTGAAACCTATATGGGTGCCTTTCAATTTTGCTAAATTTCACTTATATTATACTTAACTATGAGTGTTCTCTTGAAAACTACCATAAAGGTTTTTATTGCAGGCAACTCTCTTAAACTATGGTTTTATTGGAGTTTTATTTAACTAAAATACCCATAACGAGTAGCACTCTATGGAAACTTATTGTAATAAAAAAAACTTAAAGTTAAAGGAAAAACTCTCATAATTACAGGTAGTTTAGTTAAATTTAGCCTTTCAATTTTGACGCATCTACCTTCTCCGAAGCAGCATAAGCAGCCTGAACAGGAGTCATTCCTTGAAACGGAACAAGAGCAGTTGTAAGTTCCCACATCACGATACCAAAGCTATAAACATCCACCTTCTTCGTATAAGGTTTCTCCTTGATCATTTCCGGGGCCATCCATCGATAAGTTCCCATATTACCCTTGGACGTCTTACCTTTAGTCTCGAGACACGAAGTGCCAAAGTCTGCAACCTTGACTCGCATCTCATCGTTGAGGAGCAGATTGTCGGACTTGAGGTCTCGGTGAATCACACCTTGCGAATGTAGATACTGCATTCCTCGAGAAATATCGAGGGCCAAGCGCAAAATGGTCTCGGTTGATAGAGAGTAAGGCTCTTTCTTGTGGAGGTACATTCGAAGAGTTCCCTGAGACATGTATTCCATTATAATGCAGTACACAGGGGGCTTCTTACATGCTGCTATGAACTGAAATAAACGGGAAAGAAAAAGACTAGAATCAGTAATTAATTCTATTAGATTAACCTGTTATTGAGCTGATATAAATTAAAGAGGTTACATGAAGAGGGGGAACAAAGACCCGAAGGCTACACCTAAAACATGCACAAGCATTGCTTGGGATTATACATATGTACTTCTCAAGGGTAAATATGATCAAATTATTACCGAATTTTCACCTCTATTAGTGATTGGTGCATTTTAATGCATATTTTAAATCCATATTTAGATTTATTTTGTCACAATTAATGCTGCGCAAAGGTAATTTATGATATTTACATATGACATGGGCTTAATTGCAAAATGAGAAGAAAAGAAACCAACACGTACGGTTCACGTCGATAAAATAAGTTAAAGAGATAACAAAAGTGCATGGAAAAGATTCGCGGTGATATAAATAGAGAAGAACAATCAATTCAGAGTAAGGAAACCAAAGACCAAAGTGGGCTTGGACAAAATTAGCTGGCTTTTAGTCGACGCCCTTTAGGCAATTAAATTAAATTTTGTTATGTAGATTCATATTTTCATTGTAATCCTGTTGGTACCCTGTATTCGATTAAAAAGCTATAAAAAGGTATCAAATACAGAGAGCTAAAATCATCTTTTCTTGTATTCTAGAAGGCTAGGGTTTGAGAGCAAGATCAATCTAGCTTGTAAGATATTTTTACTTTTTATTTAATTATTTTGCAATGTTCTTCTTTTATTGTTTTACTTTCTTTTCTATACATAGTTAATTTTTCTATCTAGGGTTAGATGATACTTGATTTAGATGATACTTGATCTATAATCGGTATATATTCTTGTTTTTCTTTTTTGTTCTTAATGACAATTTAAATTATAGAAATCGACCTTTGTAAAACATCACCGATAAACAAGACGGATATTATGATTACAACCAAAAGATCTCATAAAGAAAAGAGATGTCAAAGAGGGATTTCTATGGTTTGGAGTTGATCTAATTAATTTAGGGTTAACTTTGACGAGCCAACTAGATAGATCTATGATTGACAACCATTAAATCTACCTAATGGATGGTTTATATCAATTTAATTCAATATTAATCAGTATTTAATCTTTAGAATAATTACTTTCCTCATTAAGAGCTTGGAGTAACCCATTGATGAGGCTTGGAGTGGCCCAAAGGGGGACCCGGATACGAGGCCGGGATCTCCCATTTTTGAGGGGTGGCTAATTTATCCCACCTACAATCTCAAAAAAAATACTTTCCTCGTTGTTGATTGATAAGGTAATACAATGATCGTATAAGTTATGCTTACTGATAGTTTGATAGTTTATTGTGATGGATGTATACTTTACGCTTTTAATAATTGATAAGTAATTAATTTAAACGTAGAAATCAAGAAAAGGAAAACAATTCAATTTAAAACATCATGGATAGATTAAGTGGATTCAAAACTCTAGGTATTTTCCTTTATTCAAATCTTTATCAATCTTGCATTTATTTAAATTTTCTATAATTTAATTAATTAATATAATTTCCAAAACTAAAAGATTTTGTTGATTCGACTTAATTTAACTAGGATTACCCTCTTCCCTGTGGATCGACCCATAAGTGCTACAATTGATCGACTGTGCACTTGCGGTATAATTTGAGGCTACATAAATATCCCAACAATTAGCTACTTACCTCATGATGCCATAAAATAAAGCGATGAAGTGACCTCGCAGCAAAATCAAATTTCACGATGCCATCTAGAATAGGCTAAAGCAAATTCTATCTTGAGCTCAATATAAACCGAAGAACTGTGTTTCAGACATAAAGCTACGTAGCATAATATTTGAAAGATTTTCTTGGTAAATTTCATTGGCAGATTTAAATTTGATTGATCTAGAGTCTAGACATCATACATACTAAAGCAGAGGCCATTCATGTATTGATCCAGTGACATCGGTTTTTTTGCAATTTCTTTAGTCAATATGTCATCTCCACTCTAGGGGAACCTTACTTCATTGATGGAAATATTTAAGACTATATATCTATTATTATACCAGAATCAAGGCTCAAGCACCAAACATAAGTATGAATGCCTGTCATTCTAAGGCTTGGGATCAAACGGGACTTTAGCAGTAAAAAATGCCAAGACTTTATTAAATAGTAACAAAATAACGATGACGGAAAAATATATTAATCAAACATTTTAAAACTGTTGAGATGTGAGAGACTAAAATAGTCCAAATAGTCCCACATTGGAAAAAAATTTATGAGAGATATATGGGTATAAGATATAAGATGGGACAAAACTCAACAAGGCTTGAGTCTTATTATTATTGAAACCCACTTATATTAAAAGCCCGTGTAAACTCAAATATAAATATATTAAAAAAAACCTCAACTTTAATATATATATATATATATATATATATATATATATATATATATATATATAAACAAAACAAAACATAAAAGAGAGATTTTTCTTTAATAATTCTCAAAAAGTTTATATGCAAATACAGAAATATATAATTCATTATAAGACAATGATAATAAATGTGTTATAGTACAAGGTATAACAAGATTGAGACAACAATTAGATTTAACAGTTACATCATTTAATACAATCATTTGTAATTCTTTATAGAATAAGGGCTGCATCCCACTTTGACCTGATAAAAAACCGGTTTAAGCAGGGCGCATAAAATGGGCCAAAGTGGGACTTCAAGCCTCTAAAGTAGTACAAAGGTTTTATACCGCCGCTTTATACAAAAATGAAGCCCATGGTGGCCACTTTCCTCTAAAACAGGGCATTACAAGGTGTTTATTGGGGCTTTTTTACAAAGGTGCTGCCAGTAGATATTACTGTTGCATCTTCAAGCATTTGGCTAATAATAGTGTGGCAAGTGATTCCTGAGATAAAATGCATATCAAAAGGCAGCCAGCATAGAAAGAAAGAAAGAAAGTTGCTGACCTGAACTATATTTGGATGATAAAGCCGAGTAAGAAACGCGACCTCTGACTTAAACTGCTCCTCAAGCCGTGCCCGGATCTGCGCATCCTGCTCCGGGATCCTCACCATCTTCACCGCCACCGCCCGCTGCTTATAGATTCCCCTATAGATCCTGCTGTGGGCCCCTGAAGCAAACTTATTCCCTATAAAAAGCTGAGAAAGATCGGCCATCCATTCTTCTTGCTCCCCCCCTACGTTCGACTCAAACCCCTCTGGATTTGCGGGGTCCAATAGCATCGACCATGATTCAAGACTATCCCATCTTCTTTTTTCCATGATTTCCAATTCAGGAGAGAGATTGTTTCTTCTAGGCAATGAAGAGGAGGAAGAAGGAAAGGATGGTGGAGGAGGAGAAGGTAATGAGATTGCGCTGGGTGTGTTGTTTTTTGAGAGGCGAAAGGCCCGGAAAATACAAGAAGCCATTTTCCCCCCCTCTAAAAGTGAGAGCTTTTGAGGCAAACAAAGACTTCCCAATGCATTCTTCGAAGAGAATGGCAAGGGAAGCTTGAAAGGCCGAGCTCTCGAGGTTCAACAGACATTATTTTGTCTAAAAGTGAGACTTGTGGGAAGAGGAGCTAAACTACTGAATAATATAAGAATTGATGAAAATACTCATCTCAGAATCAGGGAAGAACCAAGAGAAACTTGTTATGGAGGGGAAAGAGAGAACATTTTCTGATTTTTTTTTTTGGGTTTCTCCCTCTTCACAAGGCTTGGTATGAAGAAGAAGAGAGAAGGAGAAGGCAGACTAGTTTCAGATTATCCACTGATGTGAAGCTACAGGAAAAGAGACACAGATAACTTCTTCCATCTCTTCTTCTTTTTTCCTGTCAGGGACTTAAAGGGTATCAAGGATATCTTGTGATGAAGTAGTTGAAAAAGAGCTTTCCCTTTTGCTGCTCTTTTTTTTCCATCTCTAAATCTTGCCTTCGCCTTTTGCCTGCCACTGATACTTGTGTTTCATGGGAAAGAAAGGATATAGCGGGCTCTAGAATGCCCTTGCCAGCACTTCTGCATTCAGCTCCCCTTTCCATCCCTTTTCTCAAACCTTTCCTTTCCTTTCCTTTTTTTTTATTTAATAGATGTATAACACAACACCTCTTAATTTAGCTGACAAAGAAGCAATGCTATAAATTTTCTGGAAATGCGTCTCCTTGGCCTGACTACACCCCACCCAGAGCTCCACTAAAAAATTTATGAATTTCTGATCGATCTAAATCAAGATCATATATCCTCAAGCATCAACTTTTGCAATCCAGAAAGAGCCTCCATGATTAATCTATCAGGAGATTAAAGCAAAAGTATCTCCTGAATAACCAACCAACATCTATAAGCGAAAGATCTTCATCTGTATTACCAGAAAGCATAATTAAGCCACCAACATCTATAAGCGACAAATGAACAACTGACATGCTTTTACAAAACCTGAAAAATAAAAGTTGCCCAGCTCTTCATATAACTCATGGAAACTTTTTTTTTATCAAGCTCATGGACAGCCAAAGTCGAAGAGTCAACCAAACAAAGTAATCTAATATGGAAAATGTAAATTTATTCACAGAAATAAACCAAATTTGATTTAAACAACACGGGAGGGAGAATCATTGTCATCAACACATAAGCCATTTACATATTTATAAAGGATTAGTTATTGGCTCAAAATGTTTGACAAAGTTCAGAGCTGGCTATCAAACAGGTAGGCAACCCCCTAAATTGCAACGGTATCCTAAATACCACCAAGTCTATAAGAAGTAATGTCGGAAATGTTTGGTTTACTATAGGAAATCGCGTTCAACAAAGAGCCAAACAATACGGCATCACAAAACAAATAATTGCAAGCATACTAGTAATTGTTCGGAATCCAATTCGATCAAGACAATCTTGTCCCATTAGACGAAGAATTCATTGCAGACAGCAGACTTATTACATGTAGACCTAATTAGGTTGAATACAACAAACATATTACTTAACAAAGAAGGGAATTTTATTATCTAAAAGTAAATATCATTCAGAAATCACTCCTAAAGAGGCTCACGGTCACATGACCCTAAAAATGGGCGAAAAGGTGTTCTTTACAAGACTGCGAGGCAAACCATTTCATATTTGTTCTTTAATCACAACCCTTGTCTTTCACCACTTAACAAGGAAAATAAGTTTCTCGCATGAGTCCAAAGTTTCTCTTCAGGTCGCATCTTAATATCCCTATTGCACGTTCTTAATATTTGCTGAGTATAATAAACCAATTTAGCTCAAATCGTGCAATTACTTTTCATTTGGCCTTTAAAGATTAACTTTTCAATAAAAGAAAAGATATTGGAAATTTTAATAAAACCTAACATATTTTATTTATTGTGTTCTTTATGTTAATTGTGCATGTGGCCGTCGGGCCATCATTTGGCCTTTAAATAATGGCATGACTAATAATTTTCTATATGCTAATATTTTTTTGTGATTAATGTCTCATTTGGTTCTTTTGACCGTTTGACCTATAATGCAATTAACTATTATACATAATGTTTTAGTGGCACTTTATACCTATTATCCCTCACAATTTTATTTTTTTGGGCCTACATGTTTGAATATCAACTGATTAATTGTGGCTTTTAATTTTGGAGTTTAATATATACTTTATTTACTTTTTTGGAGCCTATAAATAGTGTGTTCTCATAATCTTGAAGTAACCACTTTTCTTGTATTTCTCTCTTTCTTATAAATACAATTATTTAATCTATAAAATGGTAGAGAAAAATGTGGGCAAAACAGTCGTTGACCTTAATCGTTAAGGGCGAAACGGTGATGATTCTTGGCCATTGTCATGGTACAAGGTTTCGACCAAAACTATCAAGTTTCAGCCGTTTTGGATCAGTTTCAACAGGATCTGAACCGAAACAGAGGTAACAAATCCAGTATCATAATGTTTCGATCGAAATCGTTTAGTATCGACATGTATTGAACAAATTTCGGCCGATATGCCACCAATACGAACGATACAAGCTATTTTCTTAACCTAAAAGAAGAACCAAAGAAAAATATTACCCGGAAATAAAGAAGAAGAAAGAAAAAAAATTAACTTTTGAAGAAGATCCATCATCTATTGACTAATTACAAGGAAATGAAAGCGATCAAGGTATCAATTTTCTTAATTTGTGACCCAAAATCAAAAGGGGAGAAGGAATTAGGAGCTGGTATAGAATAATTAGATTGAAGTTACAATTTTAGGTTAACATTGCATTGAAAAATGGAAAGAAGTTGCATTGGAAAAGAGAAGATAAATGTGCCAATAGAGAGACGCAGCTAGACTTCTTGCATAATTAATCAGGATACTATCTATGCTTTTATGCATATATTATTGGAAATGCTTCAATTCTTTTAATTGTCAAGTATCGCTGGCTTTCCGATAATATGATATGATATTCAATAATAATATTGCATGCATGCATGCATGCTTTGTGAACAATTCATTGCTAATGATATTTATTGACTGCAGCATGCTTATGGATATAATTTCCTGTCATTAAGTGCTTGTGGATACTTTCATGTATTCATTGAGATAAATAGCATCCATGTTGCCAATTAGAATTTTAGAAAGTGTGCATGTATGTATGTAGGTATCTGTGTACAATTATATAAACATATATGTAAATATCTATACATTCATAGACACATACATGTGTGTAGAGTTTGACTATGCTCCTTCCAATAGGATTTGATATCAAATCCTACCTAATTTTTTACCATTAGATTTGGTTTGGGCTTTGTGCAATTAATTGTGTCATGGTTAGAAAAAATGGAAGCTTTTATTCTAAATTGATTGCAGATATCCCAAAGTGGATCTAAAGGTTAAAAAAATGGATAGGATTTGATATCAAATCTTATAGGAAGGAGCCTACTCTCTCTCTCTCTCTCTATATATATATATGGGAGTGATCCATTACAAACCGATATGGGAGTGATCCATTACAAACCGATCCGCGTTTTTTAAAAACGAAATTCTCGATCCACGGCATATTTGAACGATCGGAACCGTTCAAGTTGATCACTCTACCTTCTAATCAATGTGTATGAAAAATCAAAAGGTTTGAAGACCTTTAACCCATGCATCAAATGAGTACAAAAATAACGTCTTCCAATATATATTTCATCTGATGCATTGGTTAGAGGTCTTAAAACCTTTTGATTTTTCATACACATGGACTCGAAGTTAGGGTGATCAACTTGAACGGTTCGGATCATTCAAATATATCGTAGATCGAGAGTTTATATATATAGAAAGAGAGGATAATGGAGGAAAGGTGCCTTAGGAGAGAATTCCCTCCTATGGCGCCGGCAAAATATATCCTCCACTATTTTTTTTGCCGATTGGCATCCATCATCTCCATCTTCATCATCTAAGATGTGGATACACCAAATTTGATATGATTCTACCACCTTTTCACCGTTAATTTAGTGGATGCAAAATTAACGGTTTACCGATAATAGAACTTCTTACATTGCTAATTTAACAGTGAAAAAGTGCTAGAATCACATGAAATTTGGTGTATCCACATCTTAGATGATAAAGATGGAGATGATGGGTGCCGATCGTCACAAAAAATCATGGAGGATAAACATTTTTAACGCCACCTAATGAAAAAGCCTCATACGGTCTCTTTTCTTCGTTATTCTCATATATATATATATATATATGGTCAAGAAGCCTTAAGATGACTCCTTAAGGTGTAAACTAAGGAGTCACCCATTGCACTTCATGAATGTCTGTAACTCATAAATGCATGGATCTTCATTAATTATATTGGCATTCATTTATGAGATAGGATCTCTTATAAAGTGCCACGTAGGCGACTCTTTAAGTTGCACACTAAGATGACGCCCAATGTGGAAAATAACGATAGCGTATAGTGTAACGTTCTACCTCCGCATAGCAAAAAGCGCAAGTAGAGTATCGTATAGCGTAAGTTATATTGTTTATTAATATTTTAATTTAAAAATATAAATTTAGTTATACTAAATATAAAAAATAGCAAAAATAGTATAAAATATTTTATTTAAAAACCTACAAAATTACTAACATACCAATAATATTCCTAAAGTTTAATCCATGAGTTCTTCATTCTCATCCATCACAATAGTTCACAAGACAATTACATACGCGTCCTAAATGTATAGAATATAAAAAAACATTCAAATTAACTAAAGTATTTTGGAAACAAAATAACATAAGCAAAAAGCTACTCGAACATCATAAGTCCTATCATACGAACTTTCTGATCATACAAAATGCATGATAAAATATCCAAAAGATACTAGAAATCTAGAAACTAAAGTCCTCTCCATCGGCTCGGATCGGTTTTTTTTAATAAACTACTCATTAAAACCCTTTTGCGATATAGCTTAAGCTACATAGCGTATGCTATTTATGAAAATAGCATACGCTATTTTGTAAATGTGTTATGTTGGTGTGCTATGCTACGTAGCGTGCTATTTTCAACATTAGTGTCGCCTTGAGAACATTTTTCCAATATATATATAGAGATAGAGGAGTGATCCATTGCAAACCGTTCCGCGTTTTTAAAAAATGGGAACTTCCGATTTACGACATATTTTAACGATCCGATCCGTTCAAATTGATCACCCTACCCTCAAATATATGTGTATGAAAATTCAAAAGATTTAAGGACATCTAGACTATGCATCGGATGAACTTTATGTTGCATTATCGAAAGGCATCCATTTTTGCATTTATCGATGCATATGCTAGAGGTCTTCAAATCCTTTGAATTTTCACACATATTTGAGAGTAGGGTGATCAACTTGAACTGATCGGATCATTAAAATGTCGTAAATCGAGAGTTCCCATTTTTAAAAACATGGACATGTTTACAATAGAGCACTCCCCTCTCACTCTCTCTCTCTATATAAGAGAAATAAAGAAAGAGAATGGTGGGCAGAGGCCCCGAGAGGCTCTTCCTCAGCTGATATTAAGGTTTGAGGTTTCGGCCGAAACCACCGATACGTGGTAATTTCGCATTGGTTTCGGTGGAGACCGATACAAAACCCGAAACCGATACGAAACTAACCAAACAATATCGTTTCGGCTGAAATCTTTAAAAACTTGTTTTTTTTACCATTTTTACTGTTATTGTGATCATTGTAGGCCTTCGTTGTTAAAAAACCGCGAAAACGTGAACCCAAACTCTATATTAATATTTATCGAAATACACTTTCAATATATTTTATATCATAGCTGGATTTTTAAACACTACGATCATTGTCTTGTAATATAGAACGATAAATTTAAGTATTTAATATATCTACACTGATGTATGCCGTATTACTGTCGAAATCTAAATCCGAACCGAGATTAGCGAAACTAGCCGAAACCCAACATAACTAATAAAATTATGAGAGACCGAAACCGGGTTCTTGAACCTTGGCTGATATTGATATGGTTGAATCTTAACCGATCGTCTTAAAGAAAGACTTGAGAGTTCATTTGCAAAATATATCACTTTATCCCAACCTTTTACTTTACCCAAAAAAACAAGCTGGCCTCTTCTTGTTCTTTCACTCTTTTTTCAATGTTTCCTAAGCCATAGACCCATTCCCTCTCAATAGCTCTGGCTCATCAGATCATCATCACCTCCTCGGCCTCCACCCACCGTCTCCTAAGCCTCCTCTCACTCCTCCACCCCTACTTGCTCTCTCCTTCACCTTACCGTATTTCTGGACCCCACCCATTCTCTCCTCGGCCTTCTTTCGTCGGCCTCCTCCTTCCGTCCTTCACTCGCGCTTCTCTGCCGCGTCTCCTTAGCATCCCATCATACTCTCTTTCCCATCCTATAACAATCCCCCCACAACAATAATCCCATCTCTCGACGAAATATCTCTCAATAGATCTTATATTCGGTTTAATTCCCAACCATATAAACGTTGGATGAAGCTTTCTTTAACATCCTCTTATGAAAAAGCAATAAGCTATCGGTGAGTTTTTAAAACAATTCCAAGATGGTTCTAGTGTATGATTTTCCGGCTTGTATTTCTACCGAATGTAAAATACACATTGCGGGTTGGGTGTTAAAGAGTCATAAAATCATTTTAAGACTTGGATGCTCAACGAGCTGCTACAGCCTTCTCATATTGGAGTACAAACTCATCAAGTCTTTGGATTGACATATGAATAAAAAATGCATTGATGTTTTCGCTACGTTAATTGGTTGTCATTTCAGCCCAAAAAATATCCTTTAAATACGTGTCTACCCAATGTTCTCGATAACAATACATTTTAAGCAACTAACCTCTAACTTATTCAAAAATATAAAACTTTACCTTTTATTATCATATAAAGTTTGCAATGAAACTAGATACTCAACATCCTAATGTGCCAACCACAAAATCGATGTCGAGCGTTAGGAAAAACTATTTTAACAGGTTTACCTATTTATGCATCTTAGTTTGTGATAATAGCTTCTGGTTCTATTCCATGCACACACTTGAGTCACGAGTAAACAACTAGACCAAACTATCCTCTGTCTCATCCACAAGCAATGCACATCCAAAAAGCGTGAACTGAAGATGATAGTTTAGCCCCGTAAAAGAAGCAAACGGTATATCCTAATTGTTCGTTCTATAAATAACATCAAAAACTACAATATCTCTGAAACTCAAATATGACGATCTTAATCTTTCGTCGGCCCAAAACACATTTCTCATTGTTTCATCATCGATGACTTCCGTAGCAAAAAAATCCAGAATCAACTTCCCTCCGATCTTGAAATTTTTTAACAATCAATAAACATTCATTGCCAATATTTCTATTCCTTATTTTTATGATATGATCAACAACTTCTTGCGAGGTAGTCAATTCACCTTGACCTCCACATCCACTATTGAGCACTTTATATGTATCAGACTTCCGGCACTAAGAACTTTAGATGTATCAGCTTGGTAAGCCCTTTTGCATTCAAACTCTTCATAAGGTTCTTGATAACTTTTGATCAATGAAAGGCCTTTTGAGAATAAAAATTACTCACTTCGTGGACTTGCCAGCTTGAGGGTGGTATGCTGTATGAGGAAAAGAATTTCATATACATGTTGATGCGTTTAATTATTATAATGCTTTTAAAGGAAGGATTTGGGATTCAGATAAAATCATTAGATTAATCAAGAAAGCCATCAAAAGATATTTTAGATAGGCTTTTGTGTGTAATAAGACCGGGTAAAGAAGGGTGACAGATAAAAGTGAAGTAAGAAAGCTCGTTAATCATCGTCCGGATATAAGAATAATTTGCATGGCGAAGATGATGATTAAGTTGACTTCATCAACACTTGAAAAGTAATTAAATTTGTAGACAAGTGCAATGATGATTTAGCAAGCCCCGATAAAAGTGAGATTTTACTCACAAAAGGTCTTTCTCCAATCAGAAGTCGTCAATAACCTTATGACGAGTTTGAGTTTGAATACAAAAGAGCTTACACTTGTTGTTAGTTACATCTAGTTTGCTTAATGTTAAAAGTGGAGATCATGGTGAATTGACTACCTCGCAACAAGTTGTTGATCATATCATAAATAAGAAGTATAAATATTGGCTACAAATGTTTATCAATTACTAAAAGTTTCAAGATCGGAAAGAAGTTGATCCGGATTTCTATTTTGCTATGGAAGTAGATGATGATGGAACACTGACAAATGTGTTTTGGGCCGACGGAAGATCAATATCTTCGTATTTGAGTTTCGGAGATATTGTAGTTTTTGATGTTATTTATAAATTGAACAATTGGAATATGACGTTTGCTCCATTTATAAGGTAAATCATCACCGTCGCATGCTTTTTAGATGTGCATTACTTGCGGATGAGATGAAGAATAGTTTTGTGTAGTTGTTTACTCAATGGCTCAAATGTATGCATGGAATAAAACAAAGTGAATTATCACGATGAGACGAAGAATAGTCTTGTGTGGTTGTTTATTCAATGGCTCAAATGTATGCATGGAATAGAACAAAGTGAATTATCACGGATCAAGATGCACAAATAAGTAAAGCCGTTAAAAAGGGTTTTCGTAACACTCGCCATCGTTTCTATGCTTGGCACATTAGAAAACATACTGCCGAGCATCTACTTTCATTGCAAGCTTTATATGAGGAAAATTTTGAAGATTACTTCTTTTGGTGGGGTCTATAGAGCTACCATGGAGCTACCATTGATCGATGTGAGCAATGTTAAGATGCAATAAACGTAATTTTAATATAAATGTAGAGGTTAGTTGTTTAAAAAGTATCGGCTTTGAGAGCATTGGATAGACGCGTAATTAAAAGATATTTTTGGACTGGAATGACAACTAGTCAACGTAGCGAAAGCAGCAATGCATTTTTTTATTCATATATCAATTCAAAGACTCGACTTAATGGGTTTTAATATAACAAAGTTGTAGCAGCTCATCAAGCATCCAAGGCTCAAAAAGATTTTAGGACTCTTAACCCTTGGCCCGCAATATGTGTGTCACATCCGATAGAAGTGCAAGCCAGAAAATCATACACTAGAACCATCTTAGCTTACTGCTTTTTCATAAATGAATGTTAAATGAAATGTCGACCACTGTTTATATAGTTGGGAGTTACACCAAAGATAAGCGTCATTGAGAGATATTTTGTGGAGTAATGGAATTGTTGTTGTGGAGAGATTGTTAATGAATGTAAAGGGAGGATGATGGGAGACAGAGAAGACGAGGTGGAGCGAGCAGGTGAGGGACAGAAAGGAGAAAACTGATGAGAGGAGGTGAAGGAGAGGATGGATTGGGTGGGTGCAAGGAGCTAGGTTGCACAAATACTTCCAATGGATTGTTGTATCCGTGTCCGACATGTATCGGAAGCGTTGTATATATATCATATATGAATAATATGTGTTCTATGTGTGTCGTATGCGTATAAACATATTTTTAGTATGTTATTAGCGTGTAATATTTTAGACTTGTTACTTTTTCCTTATTTAATATGGACATAATAGTTTGGTATCTTATTTATCTTTATAAAATTATATATATATATAACCGTGTCTCCGTATCCTATATTTTAGAATTTTGACATATCGCATCGTGTCGTATCTGTGTCTCTGAATCCATGTCCATGCAATCTTGGCAAGGAGGATGCGATGCCAATGAGAGGACAGATGAGAGAGATGAGCTAGGTCGAAAAGAGGGCGGGTGGAGGCTGAGGAAGCGAGGATGATCTAATGAGCGATTGAGAGGAAACTGATCTAGGGTTTGGGAAAAATTGAAAGAACGGAGAAAAAATGCCAGCTTAGATTTTTTCATTTTGAGGTCAAGTAAAAGGCTGGGGAAAAGTAAAGTGTTGCATTTTGCAAATAAACCCTTGAGTCTTTCTTTAAGATGAGTAGCTAGTATTTTGCCACATCAATATCAACCGAAGAAAAGCCTCATATGGCCTTTGTCCTCCATTATTCTATATGTGTGTATACACCGAAACTTTAAATGCAACCACTGAAACCTACCAATACCTATCAAATTTGAAAGGACCAAAATCGATACGGAAATCGAGTTCTCAAATCTTAGTTGTTGTTGTTGGGTGTTTTTCGTCATCCAATTGAGATGGGAATACGCGCTTCTCAGTTATGTATAGATTCCTCCTGCCTAGGATAGGCTGGGGTTATTGATTGTAGGGATTCGAATCTCCGACAGCCGCGGACCAAGCTGCTGTTAATTAAACCTCCCATTGACTGGTAAAATTGGTCATGCGAACTCAATGTGCAATGTGTGTTGTGTTTTGAAGGGGGTCTTGGACGTATTGGGGCCTCACCGAGTTACAGGGGCCCCGTTACCCGGATAACTGGCTAAGGGTTAAGGGGGCTAGCAGCCCCCTTGCGGGGTGTGGGGCAACGACATGTTTTGAGTATGGAGTATAAGGGAAAAATAAAGGTGAGGAGCGTCCTAAGAACGCGTGCCCTGCGTGTGGGCACTGGGCACCCGCGGGTTACGTGCGTGGCACGCGACCGCTGGAAACACCAGCAGAAAAAGGAGCTTAGCCCCTGGGCTGAGAGTTGAACTCCCGAGGGGCTTTGGAGTTGAACTTCTAAATATGAATTAGGTATACTTTTGGAGTTAAACTCCCAAAAGATTTGGATTTGGAGTTAAACTCCTATGTAATAAATTGGATGTGGATTTGGAGTTAAACTCCTAAGTCTAGATGTGGGGTTAAACTCTTTTGAGAATTTGGATCTTAGAGTTGAACTCCTCGAAGATCTTCGGAGATGATCAAAAGAGGCCCATTTCTTCTCCCTGGAGCCTCGGATCCTCCCGAAGTGGGATTTTTGGAGGTGGGTCTTCTTCCTCCTCTCTTTTTTTGCTGGATCTTGGAGAAAAAGGAAGGTGAGATCAAAAATCTCCCTTTTAAGGATTTGATTGGAGATCTGAACTCCCCTTCGAGGGTTTTATGGTAAAAACTATTTCTTTTTGAAAAAAGAAGAATTAAAATTTTAATTTAATTGGAAAAGAAAAGGAAAGGGAGAACTTGAGAGAAAGGAGATGGAGGCACAAACCCCAGAATTTTTTGAGAGAATGAAAAGTTGTTATTGATTTTTTCATCATGTTTGCCTTTATAGGTTACATATTTTACATATAGCCCTTTGGGCTTTTCTAAATGGCACTTGTGCCTCCCCATTCCACACGTGCTTATCTCTTTTTGCGTATAGCCATGGGGTTTATAAAATTTTGGCTTTTTGCCTATTTTTCATATATTTATTTCTAAAAATTGCATTCAAACTAATTTATTGCCCCCCTTTCTGGCATGGAACCGGCCCCTTCCATTCTTGGTCATGACTTGGACTTGGGTTCGGACTTGGGCCCACTTGGCTTAGGGTTGATTTTGACTTTGACTTGGTCAACAGGGATGTAACTTTTGACCCCAACAAAATTCCCCCATCAATAAATGCACACTACATATATGGGCCACGTGCATGAAATTGATGGATCTTCCTTCGCGTGGAGGTTGACTTAATTTGGTTCCTGTTTTGACGGCGTGAAGGTCGATACTGCCCTTTTTGCGACTTGGAAGGTCGGTGCTTGATTTGACTTGCTCCGCTTCTTGCAGTGTCGGGGTTGAAGTTGACTTACTCCGCTTTCTGCGGTGTCGGGATTTGATTTGGCTTGCTTCACTTTCTGCGGTGTCGGTATTGAAGTTGACTTGCTCCGCTTCTTGCGGTGTCGGAGTTGAAGTTGACTTGCTCCGTTTCTTGCGGTGTCGGATTGAATTTGACTTGCTCTGCTTTCTGCGGTGTCGAGATTGAAATTGACTTGCTCTACTTTTTGCGGTGTCATGATTGATTTTGTTTGATTTGATTTGTTTTGAGAGTTTCCTACCCGTCCAGCGGGACTTTCGAGCTTAGAAGTACTGCCGGGTGGGGCGTTGATTTGATCTGTTTAATTTCTGTCTTGTTTAGCGGGACTTTTGAATTTGAGAGGAACTTGGAATTTGGATTTTGTTTAGAATCAGCATTGCTGCACTAGAATAATGCCAGGAGCAATTCATCATTTGCCCCAGGAGGACTTGGGATTTGGTTTTTATGTCGGCATCAGCACCGCTAACACTGAAGCGTAGTGCCAGGAGCGACTCATCATTTGCCTTTGAGAAAACTTGGGGTTTGAGCTTTTTGGTCGGTATCAGCACCTCTAACACTGAAGCAATGTCAGAAGCGACTCATTATTTGCCTATAGGAAAACTTGGGGTTTGAGTTTTTGGTCGGCATCAGCACCGCTAACACTGAGCAATGCCAGGAGTGACCCATCATTTGCCCTGGAAAGACTTAGGAATTGGGTTTTGGGTCGGCATCTGCACCGCCAACACTGAAGCGTAATGCCAGGAGCGACTCATCATTTGTCGTTGCCTGTTGGGGAGCGATGGCTTATGAAACGGGTTTAGATCCCTATCACCTAAGGCTTTTTAATTTTATGAGTCGTAAGGGTCTCATAAAAGAATTTTCTCCCTACGAGTCGAGAGGATCTCGCAGGTGTATTTTCTCTCTAGGAATCGTGGGGATTTCTAAGTGTATTGCTCCTTTGTGAGTCGTAAGGATCTCACGCGGGGATTTTCTCCTCACAAGGTCGAGAGGACTTTACGAGTGTATTTTTTCTCTTTTCACGAGTTTGCGCCCTTTCGGGTTTTCACAAGCTCGCCGGCAGTCCTGATATTTTTACTCACGGAGCCCTTCCGGGTTTTTATCCGTGCTTGTTTTGTTTTTCCCCTTCTTTTTCTTTCATTCTTCCTTCCTTTTTTTTGCTTCATCGACGGTAGGACTTCAGATGTAGTCTCGCCGGTAGGACTTGGAAGAGATAGGGGTTATTTGCGCCTGTGGATTGTATACGATTTTACAGGATGTATGATCCAGACCGTAGGGCCGATATGCTCAATTCGCCTGCGACTTGAAGCATTCATGCGTAATATTTCTCGACATATCGGCCATTGTGGGTGGCATGGGCCTTTCTTCCTCGGCATTTATCAGCTGGTACAATCCTCCATCAAACACTTTCTCGATGACGCATCGTCCTTCCCAGTTTGGCTCGAATTTTCTCTTGGCATGTCAATTGGGGATGATCGGTCTTTTGAGGACCAACACCAATCAGCCTTTTTTAAAAGTACAGAGACGGGTCATCTTATCATAGGCCCATGACATTTGGACTTAGTACAGCTCCAAATTTTGCTGTACTACGAGCTTCTTTTCTTCGAGAGCGTCGAGCTCTTCAAGCCGAAAAAGAACGTTTTCCTCCTCTGTCAACTCGTGCTGGACGGCCATTCTTAAGCTTGGAACTTCGATTTCGAGGGGGAGGATTGCCTCCACTCCGAAGAGTAACGAGTATGGAGTGGACTGAGTTGGAGTGCGGTGCGTGGTACGATAGGCCCACAACGCCTCGTGGAGCTTGAGATTCCAGTCTCTCTTATTGGCTGAAGTATTTTTCTTCAGGAGTTTGTATAGAGTTTTATTGAAGGCTTCGGCTAGCCCATTAGCTCTTGGATTATAAATGGTGGAATATCTCAAATCTATGTTGTGCTGAGTGGCAAACTTTGAGACTTTGAAGCTCTTGAAAGAAAGCCCGTTGTCAGAAATGATTATTCTAGATGCACCGAAACGGTATAGAATATTATGCCGGAAGAACGTCAGAATATCTTCTGACTTGACTTCTTTTAACGGGACAGCTTCAGCTCATCTGGAAAAGTAGTCAGTTGCGGCCAATATGAGTCGGTGGAATTTGGATGACGAAGGATCAATTGGACCCAACTATGTCGCTGTCCCAAACTTCGAAAGGCCATGACACCACCGTAGGATGCAGTGGATTGGGATGCTTGTGAATGAAGTCACCGTGAATTTGACAGAGATGACACCTCTTTGCATGCTCTTCGCAATCCCTTATTATGGTAGGCCAGTAATATCCAAACCGTTTGATTTGAAGCCGTATTTTGGGGATGGACTGGTCAGCTCCGCAGACGCCCGAGTGAACTTCCTTCATGACTTTTTGGGTTTCGGCCGATGACAGACACCTGAGCCAGACTTGGTCATATGATTTGCGGTATAGCGTATTATTTATAAACACGTATCGGTGAGCTCTCTTCTTCGGCTGAACCCTCACGGATTTTTTTCGGGCAGCTTGTCGTATCGGAGGTACTCCATGAAGGGCTCTCTCCAATCGGGCTCGTCTTGAATGATCAGAAATTTTTCGGCACGATTGCTCTTTTGTTCTGCGCTTTTCTCTTCTCGTAAAGAGACCGGGGACAGAATTTGTCGGCTCCTGACTGTGATCAGAATTTCAACTATGTCGGGATCAGCCAGCTCTTTGGCTGGACGAGCGAGTACGTCGGCTTTTTCGTTCAACGCCTTAGGGACCCTCATTAGTTCAATATGAGTGAACTGTATCATGAGTTCCACCACCCAGCTTCTGTATCAAGCTAACCCGGGCTTATATATCTTGTAGTCTCCGCTCACTTGGTTGACAAGCTGGGAGTCACCTTAAACCCGTAGCCGAAGGATTTCCATTTCTATGGCAAGCTCCAGACCAGCTATCAGAGCTTCGTACTCAGCCTTGTTGTTTGTGCGAGGCTCGGTAAGAGCGAAGGAACGTCGTAGGGTTCCTCCTGATGGCGTGATGAACACCAATCTTATCCCTGCTTTTATCTCCGGGACGCTTGATTTGCTTGAGGTCATCATTGATGAGGCTCCGTCAAAGTAGAGCTCCCAACATAGCTCGTCATTCTCAAGGTGCAGCACTTGTTCGTCGGGTAACTCACAATTGAGCGGTGACTCTTCTGGTATGGGATGAGCAGCAAGGAAGTCGGTGAGAGCTTGACCTTTTACTGCTTTCTAAGAAGTATAGATTATGTCAAATTCAAGCAGCATGGCAGTCCATCTTGCCATTCTACCGGATAGACTTGCTTTGGTCATTAAGTGTTTGAGCGGGTCGACCTTGGAGATCGGCATAACCCGATAAGCTAGCAGATAGTGCCTCAATTTCTTCACAGCGAATATCAGAGCCAGGCATTACTTATCAATTGGGGAATAGTTGTGTTCCGCCCCGAATAAAGTTCGACTGAAGTAAAGGCATTTTCTTTTCCCTCCTCGTTGTTCTGGGTAAGGAGCGCACCGAGTAGCTCATCTAGCACGGCGGTATAGAGAATCAACGGTTTATTTGGAATGGGAGCAGCAAATACTGAAGGGTGCAACAGGTATTGTTTGATACTTTCAAACGCTTCTTGACATTCGACATCCCAGACAAAGGGAGCCCCCTTCTTCATGAGCTTTGAGAAAGGCCGACATCTCCCCGATAGGTTCGAGATGAACCTGCGTATGTAAGCGAGTTTGCCTTGAAAGGATCTTAGCTGAGTCAGATTCTTTGGAGGAGGTATCTCCATGATGGCATATATGTTTGATGGGTCAACTTCGATCCCCCAATGTCGGACTATGAAGCCCAAGAATTTTCCCGATGACACGCCGAAAGCGCACTTTAGAGAATTCATCTTCAGATTGTGTTCTCTCAGTCGGGTGAAAACGGTCCTGAGATCTCGGATGTGATCGGCCTTGGCTTTAGTCTTGGCGACCAAATCATCAACATAACATTCGACGATTTTATGGATTAAGTCATCAAAGATTTTGGTCATTGCCCTTTGATATGTGGCGCCCACATTCTTCAGGCCGAACGGCATCACCTTGTAGCAGTATATCCCGATCGGGGTTCGAAATGCTATTTGTTTCTCATCCTCAGGCGACATCTTGATCTGATTATATCCAGACGAGCCATCCATGAAGGTGAACAGCTCGTAATTTGAGGTATCGTCGACCATCATTTTCATGACCGGTAGCGGGAAGTCGTCTTTAGGGCATACTTTGTTCAGGTCCCTGAAATCGACACAGACTCGGATCTGCCCATTCTTCTTTTTCACTAGGACGATGCATGCGATCCAATCAGCATATTTCTCTTCTTTGATGAAGCCGGCATCGATGAGTTTCTTGGTTTCCTCGATGACCTTTTCTTCCAGCTCCCTTCTCATTCTTCGAGGAGCTTGTTTGACTGGTTTGACATCAGGAGAAATAGCCAGCTTATGCATGGCCACTTCAGGGGAGAGACCAGGCATTTCTTTGTACGTCCACGCGAAGCAGTCAGCGAACTCATGCAGCAGGGCGATTATTTGCTCTTTCATTTCTTCTGACAAGAGTGAGCTAATGTAGGTTAGCCTTGGATTATCGGGCGTTCCCAAATCAACCTCGGTTAGCTCGTCGAAGGTTACTTATCCGCCATCTTCGAGCTCTCGAGGAGCTGCTTTTGGCTCGGCTAGCTCGTCGTCGTCATTTGACATTTCGCTGGCTTCACCAATATAGATCATGTAGCATATTTTGGAATCAGGTTGACCGAAACCTATGCCCCGTCTATCTGGAATTCGTCCATCGATGAATGCTCAGACCTGAAGCGGATGCCATAGCCCCTCATAAAACTTCGCTTCGGATTCTGTTTGATATAACCGACATCCGCATTTTTTAAAATATTCCAGCATCTCGGGCGCATAATATCTGGGATTGAGGACGGCTCTTATGCCTCTCTTACAGGGAAGGCACGTGACAAACAAATCGTCCGGGTGCACGACAGGATTTGACCCATAAAACAGAATGACATTCTATCCAATTTTCCTTCCGGGAACATAGAAAGTTTGCAGTTGGTTCACGGTAGAGACCGACAAAGCATCTAGCTCCTTGCACATCTGTTTCGGCACCCTTGTGATAGCTAAGGACCCTTCTGTAATCTCGAAGGTTTCTCTTTTTGCATGAGAACCCAATCTGCATAGATGTTGCAAGGCGGGTCTTCTTCCTCCGACCATTCAGTGTCGCTGCTGAAATGAGGACGAATTTTGCTGCCGGATAGACCTTTAGTATCAGACTCATCCGTATCGCTACTGAAATGAGGGCAAGTTTTAAGGAAGGATGGACTTCCGGCGTCGAATTCATCAGTGTCACTGCCGAAACGCAGGCGCACTTGAGGGTTTTTCTTTTGAAAGTGACAGCCGGCTCAGATTTGCTTTTGAGTTTCGGAGTTGTTCTGTCTTTGGTCAGTCGTGCCTCAGCATTTTGGGGGTTCACGAAATACCGAGAATCTTCATATCGGACTTCATGCACACCGAACGGTTGGATGTCTTCGTCAATACGTCTTTCTTCACCTTTTTTTGAATACTTTATGCATTGATGGAAAGTACACGAAACGATACCGTAATCGTGGAGCCACGACCGTCCCAGTAGAATTTTATAAGACGTGTCGGCGTCGATCACGTATATCTTGGCTTCGGTTTGTAGGTCCCCGAACCTGATCGGCAGAGCTATGGATCTCAGAACTTGCTGGCAATTTTGATTAAAACCTTGAATGACAATCATTTCCCTTGACAGGTGTCGAACGTCCATCGACAAACTCTTCAGAGTCCGCAAGTTCATGATATTCACTGAGAATTCCGGATCAATCAATATACGATTAATCTGATCCTCGTCGTTGAACCCGGTCACATAAAGCGGCCGGTTATGCTCAGTTATTCCTAGTAGGTGGTCTTCGTCCTTAAACGCGACCGCGGCGGCATGCAGAATGTACTGGGTTTTTTCCATATTAATTTCTGCAAAGCGAGCCTGGTACCACTCGGGGTTTTGTAAAGCGTGAATGAGAACATCTCTAAGCTCCTTAGATATGACCAAGGCATCATAGATACTGGGCCAAGACATTATAGTCCACTAAGGAAAGACTCGAGTTTTCATGAGCCGGCTCTCCGTCATCTTCTTTATTAACGACTTATTTTTCCTTTTCTTTTGGGGCGTTGCCCTGATTTGGCGGTAAAGCCATGCCGCTTCTGAGCTGGATTTAGTTGGCCTTTGTGGCGAGCTCCTTGTCCTTTCCGGGAAAACATAGCTCTTCCCCAGAATCGCTACCAAGGTGGACGGTGTAGCAGGTCACAATAGGGATCTCGTCATTAGAGTCTTCTTCTAGCTCCTCCAGAATCTCAGCCGCTTCTACGGGGAAGAACTCCTTCAATTGAATCAGAGTTCTTTCCTTTTGTTCGTATTTTTTGAGGGAATTGATATACCTTTAAATGGTCGATTTCCCCGTAAATTCTTTTTCATTTCGAGCTGCACCTTTCCTTTTCTTTTTCTTTAGCTTTTTGATTTTGAGCCTGATCGAGCCGAATCGGTAACTGGAACGGTGGGCTCTTTTTGCCCCTTCCATTCTGTTCTGGGCTCTTTCTGAAGTAGCGTTAGTATCTTCTTCGTCTTTTTAGACATGTGCATGCTCCATGGAGGCTGCGGTGAGTCGGATTCATTTCCCGGGATAGCGGATACAGCCGTCGGATCTTAGAAGGCTTCAGCTTGTCTATATAAAATTAGTGGTCACACCAACACAATCTTAGACAGTTCGATCTCCCTAGTCCTGGACTGCTTCTCGACCTAGTCTTTGAAAATATAGCAATTCTCGATCGCATGGCACACTACTCGGTGGTACAGGCAATATAGAGGATTGTCTGTCATTTTTGATTCGTAGGGTCTTTTCGACTCTGGCAATTGTAGACCGTTGTTTAAGGCATCTTTGAATATCTTGCGGAGCTTGTCCCTTCTGAAAGAGTAAACCGTGTTCCTTTTCTCCTCTAAGGAAGGCCCTTCTCCTCCCAGCACTGGCTTTCGAGACCGGTTGATTTTGGATTCGCCTGCCTTTCACTTGTCTTCATTGTCAGACGCATTGAAGACATTGGTATTGCTGAAATTTCCCCTTCTACGGTTGTCATCTCTTTTGCTCTTTCAAGACTTGTCTCCCTGAGAGTCCGGGGTAGACTCTTGTTTCGAGCGTTCCAACATTTGTACTCTCTTGGTCAGCTCTTGAAACGTCTTGAGGCCTGCTGTACATAAGAATGGGATTGTTGGGGTCAAAAATTACACCCTGGTTGACCAAGTCAAAATCAAAGTCAACCCCAAGTAAGCGGACCCATGCCCAGGTCAAGTGGGCCCATGCCTCTCCCGTGCTAAAATGAAAATCATGTAATAAATAATTTTGATGTAATTTTTTATGAATAAAAGTAAGAAAAATGGGCATAAAGACAAATTTTTGTAAAGCTCATGGTTCATGTGCAAAAGAAATGAGCACATGAGGCATGAGATGGGCAAAATGCCATTTTGTAAAGCCCAAGGGGCCAAGTGTAAACTTGTAAGCCTATATAAGGCAGTATGATGATGAAATAAAAAAAGATAATTCATTCCTCTCAAAATCTAGAGTTTCTGTGACTCCTTCTCCTTCCTCAAGGTTCTAAACCTTCTTCACTTTTTTTGAATTAAATCAAGAGTTTAACTCTTCTTTTTTTAAAAAGAAACAGTTTTTCACCACAAAACCCTTGAAGGGGAAGTCAGATCTCCCATCAAATCCCCAAAAGGGATGATTTTTTAAGCCTCACCCATTTTCCTCCAAGATCCAGCCAACAGAGAGGAGGAGGAAGGAAACCAGTCTCCAAAAATCCCACTTTGAGAAAGATCCAAGACTCAAGAGAAAACCCAGGGCTCAAAGGAGAAGAAAGGGGTCCCCTTTCATCATCTCCGAAGATCTCTTAGGAGTTTAACTGCACAAGAAAATATATATATATATATAATAAATTCTTTTTTTAAAGAGTTTAACTCCAAAAGTCAATTGGGAGTACAACTCACAGTACAGGGGCTAAGCCCCCTTTTTTCACAGGCGCCCAGCGCCCATGTGCCGAGCACGTAAGGCGCTGGCACCCGGCGCCCGCGTGCTGGGCACGTGAGGCGCCGGCGCCCATGCATCCTTTAGACGCTATTCACCCTTCTTTTTATATATATATACACACTCAAAATACCTTCCCCATTAGAAAAAATTTCTAACGGGACGCTGCCCCGCATCCCGCAAGGGGACAGCTAGCCCCCTTGACCCCCAACCCGCTATCCGGGTAGCGGGACCCCGTAAACTCTGCGAGGCCCCCGATATATCCAAAACCCTTCAAAACACGACACATGTACACGGCACATTGAGTTCGCATGACTAATTTGACCCGTCAATCGGAGGTTCCTTCGCTCCAAAAGCGATTGGTAATTAACGGCGGTTTAGTCTGCGGCTGCCGGAGATTCGGATCCCCACAATCAATAAATCCCGACCTACTCTAAGCAGGGGGAATCTGTAATGCACCTGACAAGCAACGCATATTTCCCATCTCAATGGGGTGACGAGAAAACACCCTACAGATTCTGGAACGCCCGGTGGGACATTTCTCTCCTCCCATATTTCGGGTTAAACGTTCATGCGAACTCAATCAACATATATATCGATTGCATGTACTGAAATCACGCTTCTTTGTGCAGGTTAACATTTTCCAATTGCAATCTCTGGACGCAACAAAATGTCTCCAAGGGCAAGCTCAGCTCTCAGCACAGCTCATATCTCCAACACGATGAAGATGGACCCGGGACGATCCTCTCGGCCAGTCTCAGGCGATATTGGGAGGAGCCGCTGCTACCATTTGGCTCTATTCTGTTCGTGCCGGATAACGCCATCCCTGCTCTTCAACCCCCGGTGATGGATAAACCAGCCTCAAAAGTGAAAAGGTCGAATGTCATGGTCGTGAAGGCATCTCAGCCCAAGCACAAATCCGTTTCCGAACGACTCTCCATTGCTCCAGCTGGGACAAGGCCATCAACACCAACAAAGCAATAAAGCATCTCAGGCAAGCTCCAGCGGTGCCCCTGACAACTACTCAATCGGGTATCTTCTCTAAACTCCCCGTCAATCGAGTCACGATAGCTTCCTGGATGATGGATGCCCGTGAAGCCCTCAAAATCGAGAAGCTAAGACAGAAAAGGCTCAGATACAGAGCCAACAAAAGGGCTAGGGCTCCTGCTAACTGAGCTTCATGAGGTCCCAAGAAAAAGGTTACCCCGCAACAACAGCTGAATCGGCTGTAAAGCTCACTAACTCTTTGGAACCACTAAAATTGGTCCAGAAGAATGCCATAATCTCAAGAGTCAAGAAAGTTGCAATCCGGACAGCGCCACCCAAGGACCCAGTCAGACCAACCGTCTTCAATCGTATGTCCTTTCCGGAAGAGGAAGGGCCACGACGATGGTCCGAAAAATCAGCCGCCAAAGATAAAGAGATGGCTGGATATGTGGTCCACACTGTCTACATGGTGGACATGCGCAGCAAGAGTAAGGACGGGGCCACCACATCTCAAATCCAATCTGGTATGAATGTGGCTGCCACTTCCCAATACCAGCATCCTCTGGAAGGTAATGAAAACCCTTCCAGTGAGGCTGATAAGCAGAGAGATCCATCGGTTCATAAGGAGTCGGGCTCGGAAAGCGAAGAGGAGCCAATCCTCCGTCCCAAGACCGCAGAGCAGCAACTTCTCCAAGAGCTCCAGAAGCAGCTCAGAAACAAAGACAAGGAGATGGTCAAGCTCTACTCGAAAATCGACGACTTGACAAACGTCTTCTTACAGCTCACAGCCCAAGTTTCCTCTCAACCGCCCAATCAAGCGCAGGGCTCTGCTCATGAACCGGGAGACAGTATTCCGAGGCAGACAGCGCCTATTCCCTCAAATCTAAAGATGGGAGAGCCGCATGAAAGCCGGCCGCATCCCATCTCGGGAAATGTCTTGAATATCGATGACAGCAACCCACTAAAGCAAGATCAAATCATCGATCTGATCACCAACAAAGTCAAAACATTGGTAGCCGAACCCGAAGTGCAAAAAGATATCAGCATTAGTGGGAGACCATATCCTGCTCGGTATGATCTGGTAGAGTTTCCTGGCGGCTATGTCATCCCCAAATTCGGAAGATTTGATGGGATGGGAAATGTGAATCAGCACATCGTCCACTTTAAAGCATCATGCGGGAATAGTGGGGGCAATGATGCGCTCCCCCTCCGCCAGTTCGTTAATAGCTTAACCGATGTCGCTTTCGACTGGTACGCTAGCATACCGGATGGTTCCGTTACTATTTTCGTCCAAATGGAATCTCTGATTCGACAAAAGTTTATGAGTGTCAGCGATAAGATCACCATTGCCGATCTCGTAAGGACCAAGCCAAAGAACAACGAAAGCAGCACGGATTTTATAACCCGATGGCGCAATCTCTCCGTCAAATGTGAGCTACCGTTGGAACATGACCAATCTGTCAGTCTCCTCGTCGGAAATCTCAACAATTGGATGGCCCCATTTCTATGCACCGCGGGTCTCAAAACATTCCAAGAGCTGACCAGGAAAGTTCAGGTGTTGGAGCGCTCAAAGCAGGAGTCCTCCTCTGATTCCCAAAATAACAATAGATCCTGAAGAGACCGAAAGGACGATAATCACAAAGGCGGAAATTCCGACGATACTGAATTTTTTAACACTTCGGATGACCGAAATAGGCAAGGGACAAGCGGGCCTAATGCCAACCAGCCTCGAAAGCTAGTGTTCGAAGAGGGAGGAGAATCCCCACTGAAAGAGAAGCTGGATAAGGTCTATTCCTTCAGAAGAACAAAGTCCGTAAAATATTCAAAGATGCCCTAAGAAACGGTCTACAATTACCAGAATCAAAAAGACCGCAAGAAGCAAATATGACCGACGACATCAAATATTGCCCCTATCACAGAGTGATAGGTCATGCTATTGAAGACCGTTTTGTCTTTAAAAATTGGGTCGAAAAGCAATACAAGGCAGGAGAGATATAACTGTCTAAAGGCGTGTTAACAAACAGTCAAGCTATGACCTCCAATTTCATACAAACAGAGACTGAAACCCTTCGGGAACCTGATTCTCTCAGACATCTGCCTTTCTCTGAAAAGAGCGGACCAAGGCAACAAGCTAAGAGCCAATCGAGCAACATCGCCAATGAAGAAGCAATGGACGGGTACACAACCTATACGGTCTACATGATGGAGCCCAGAGGAACAAGTCCCCCTACGCCTTATAGCCATAACGATGACGTGGTTGTTGCCATCCAATACCGGCTCGGTCTGGATGATGAAGAGCCCGCTTATGCAATTAAGCCAAAGGAGCTCGTGGTTCCTGCAGAATCGAGCCCATGCTCCAACAATCGACGTCGTCAAACCGGGAACAGTCGCCCACCACGTCGTCAAACCGGGAACAGCCACCCACCACGTCGTTAAACTGAGAACAGCCGACCACCACATCGTTAAACTGGAAACAGCCGACCACTAAGTCGTTAAACTGAGAGTGTTAAAAATTGTAAATAAAAGAAAAACCGAAATGATGAGGCAACCGCGAATAAATAGCCGAAATGATAAGGCAATTGCGACCTTCGCGATAAGAAAAGCTGAAATGGTGGAGCAATCGCGGTAAAAAAAACTAGTTTACAAATAAATATCCCAAACCTCCAAACGGCAAATGATAAGTCGCTCCTAATACCATATTCCAGTGCAACAATGCAGACGCCAACCAAAATTCAAATTCCCAAATGGCGAATGATGAGTCGCTCCTGGTACCATATTCCAGTGCAGCGATGCAAATGCTAACCAAATTCGAATTCCCAAAATTCTCCCGGCCCTACGCCCAGTCCCCAAATGGACTACCGTATACAATCCACGGGCTCAAATAATCCTCATCACAAGCCCCGCGGCCGGTCTCTGTCATCGGAAGTATGCTCCATTTGGGAAAACCCACTCATGTGTCCTCACGATACATGAAGAGAACAAAACTTACGAGATCCTCTCGACTCGTAAGAAAACACCTTCGTAGGATCCTTACGACTCACAAAAGAAAAACACACTTGGAGGTCCTCACGACTCCTAAGGAGAAAATACACCTGCGGAATCCTTTCAACTCGTAGAGAAAAATGCTTTTATGGGACCCTTACGGCTCATAAAATTGAAAAAGCCTTAGGTGATATGGACCTAAACCTGTCTTCTAAGCCATCGTTCCCCCAGCAGGCAAAGGCAAATGATGAATTGCTCCTGGCACCTGTGCTTCAATGTTAGCAATGCTGATGCCGACCCCAACCCCAAAATTCCAAACTTTCAATCCAGTAGACCCCTAAGTCGTTAAACTGGGAACAGATAACCCCTAAGTCGTTAAACTGGGAACGAGAGAAATCCCATCAGGGCAAATGATGATTCGCTCCTGGTACCAGATTCCAGTGTAGTGATGCTCATACCAAACCAAAACCAAAATCTTTAAATCCTCTCATGGCAAATGATGATTCGCTCCTGGTACAATATTCCAGTGTAGCGATGCTGATGCTAACCCAAATCCGATGTTCTCCACGGCAAATGATGATTCGCTCCTGGTACCATATTCCAGTGTAGTGATGCTGACGCCGAACAAAAACCCAAATTCCAAGTCCCAGGCTCTAAAGCCCCACTAGACGAATAAGAAACTCCCAAATCAAATCAAATCAACAACCTCTGTGTCGGAATCATGTTTCGTCTCAGAAGGTACTCCGTGTCAAAATCATGCTTCGCCTCGGAGTATCTGCCTTCCCTGTTGGAATTATACTCCGCCTCGGAATCAAGTCAACCAACGCCCTCCCTGTCGAAATTATGCTCCACCACGAAATCAGGTCGACCAACGACCTCCCTGTCGGAATCAAACTCCGCCTCGGAATCATGTCGACCAACAACCTTCCCGTCGGAATCAAACTCCGCCTCGGAATCAAGTCGACCAACGACCTCCCCGTCGGAATCAAGCTACGTCTCGGACTCAAGTCGACCGACGACCTCCCCGTCGAAATCAAACTCCGTCTCGGAATCAAGTCGACCAACGACCTCCCCGTCGAAATCAAACTCCGCCAAACTATGCGTCGGAATTATGTTTCGTCTCAGAATGTGCCCCGTGTCAGAATTATGCTTAGCCCCGAAGTATCTACCTTCCCTGTCGGAATTATACTTCGACTCAGAATCAACCTCTGCATCGGGACCATATTTCGTTCAGAAGGTCTGCCCTATGCCGGAATTAAGCTTCGTCTTAGGATACACATGCCCCGTGTCGAAATCATGCTTCGCCCTGGAACCCCGCGTCAAAGCTATGCTTCGTCTCAGAATATATCCTCTCCCTGGAGTTATGCTCCGCTCTTCGGAATGATACTCTGACCCTGGAATTATGCTCCGCAAATCGGAATGATGCTCCGACCCTAGGAATCATGCTTCCGGAAGGATGCTCCGCCCCCGGAATGATGCTCCACCACAAAATCAAAATTCTACATAATAAGATCTATCAATTTCATGCACACAATTAATATACACAGTATACATTTATTGATGGGAGGCACTTTGTTGGGGTCAAAAATTACACCCGGGTTGACCAAGTCAAAGTCAAAGTCAACCCCAAGTGGGCCCATGCCCAGGTTAAGCCCCGCGGCCGGCCTCTCCCATTCAAAAATGAAAATCATGTAATAAATAATTTTGATGTAATTTTTATGAATAAAAGTAAGAAAAATGGGCATAAAACCAAATATTTGTAAAGCCCATAGCTCATGTGCAAAAGAAATGAGCACGTGAGGCATGGGATGGGCAAAATGCCATTTTGTAAAGCCCAAGGGGCTAAGTGTAAACTTGTAAACCTATATAAGGCAACATGATGATGAAATAAAAAAAGATAATTCATTCCTCTCAAAATCTAAGGTTTCTATGCCTCCTTCTACTACCTCAAGTTTATAAACGTTCTTTCCTTTTTCTGAATTAAATCAAGAGTTTAATTCTTCTTTTTTCAAAAAGAAACAGTTTTTCACCATAAAACCCTTGAAGGGGAACTCAAATTTCCCATCAAATCCCCAAAAGAGGTGATTTTTAAGATTCATCCCCCCTTTTCCTCCAAGATCCAGCCAACAGAGAAGAGAGGGAAGGAGACCGATCTCCAAAAATCCCACTTTGGGAAAGATCCAAGTCTCAAAAGAAAACACACGGCTCAAGGGAGAAAAAAAGGTCCCTTTCATCATCTCCGAAGATCTCTTAGGAGTTTAACTCCACAAGAAAATATATATATATATATATATATATATATAATAAATTCCTTTTTTTAGGAGTTTAACTCCAAAAGTCAATTGGGAGTAAAACTCCCAGTACAGGGGCTAAGCACCCTTTTTCCGCATACACCCATGTGCCAGGCGCGTGAGGCTCTGGCGCCGGACGCCCGCGTGCCGGGCGTGTGAGGGGCTGGCGCCCATGCGTCCTTTGGACGCTATTCGACCTTTTTTTATATATATACACACACTCAAAATACCTTCCCCGTTAGAAAAAATTTCTAACGGGACGCTGCCCCGCACCCCGTAAGGGGGCTGCTAGCCCTCTTGACCCTGAGCCCGCTATCCGGGTAGCGGGACCCCCGTAAACTCTGCGAGGCCCTCAATATATCCAAAACCCTTTAAAACACGACACATGTACACGGCACATTGAGCTCGCATGACCAGTTTGACCCGTCAATCGGAGGTCCCCTCGCTCCAAAAGCGATGGGTAATTAACGGCAACTAGTCCGCCGCTGCAGGAGATTCGGATCCCCACAATCAATAAACCCCGACCTACCCTATACAGGGAGAATCTATAATGCACCTGACAAGTGACGCATATTTCCCATCTCAATGGGGTGACAAAAAAACACCCTTCAAGGACCATCCAATTGCTAAGGTTCCTAATGAGAAGGCTGGCAAACTCGTTCTGCTCCAGCGGCAGTTTGCACTTGACCATGAGATTACGCCAGCAATAAAGTCCGTGTTGCTTTCGTTCTTCCCGGCTTAGTCCTCACAAGGTCAGCAATAAAGATCTTATCACTGACACTCATGAACCTTTGCCGAAATAGAGATTCCATTTGGGCAAAAGTGGTGACGGGCCCGTCTGGTATGCTCGCGTACTAATCAAAAGCGACACCGGTCAGGCTGTTGACAAACTGACGAAGGTGCGCATCATTTCCCCCTGTATTTCCGCACGATACTTTAAAGTGGGCGACGTGCTGATTTGCGTTTCCCGTCTCGTCAAATCTTCCGAATTTAGGAATGACGTAGCCGCTCGGGAACTCAATCAGATAGTACTATGCAGGATATGGCCGCCCACTACTGTCATTTCTTTCTAAGGTTCGGCTTCGGCCACCAATGTTTTAACCTTGCCGGTGACCAAATCCATTATCCGATCTTGTGTTAGTGGGATGGTGCCATTCGGAGCTAAGGTGTCCCTAGAAGTGGAATGTGGCTGGCTTGTGCGGCTCGCCTAAACTTGGGCCCAAAGGTGCAGGCATCGGTTGCTTCGGGTCGTTGTCGCCCGGTTCATGAGTAGAGACACGTGCTTGATTGGAAGGCACCCGAGCAATTTGAGTCGTGAGCTGCATCACAATATTCGTCAGGTCATCAATTTTTGAGTAGAGCTTAGCCATCTCTTTATCTTTGCTCCTGGGCTGTTTTCGAAGCTCTTGAAGCAGCTATTGCTCTGCGGTCCTAAGGCGGAAAGTCGGCTCTTCTTCGCTCTCCGATCTTGATTCCACATAGACTGAGGAGTCCTTCTGCCTATCGGCCTCATCAAAAGGGTTTTCATCGTCCAGCGAAGGTGGCTGATCTTGGGAAATGGCAACCACATTCAAGCCGGATTGGGCTTGGGATGTGGTGGCCCCATCCTTACTTTTGCTGCGAAGGTTGTCGTTGGGACACGTGCCCGCCATATAGACCGTATGGATAACATATCCGGCCGTCTTTTCATCCTTGGCAGCTGATTTTGCGGACCGATGTCGTAGATCTTCTTTTTCGGTAACGGGCAATCGATTAAAGGCGGCTGGCCTGACCGGATTCTTAAATGGTGATGGCGCTTCCTTTTTGGTTTTGCCCCGCTGCTTTCGCACGGCACAAAACGTCTGATAGACTCTTGAAGAGACGGTGTCATACTTTCGATGTTAGGCCTGAGACACAGCACTTTGGAGCATCGTCCGGTTTGATGTCTTCTTGATTCTGACGGTCATGGCGTTTTTCTAAACGAGTTCGAAGGAGTTGCTGACTTTTACGGCCGACTCAGCTGTCGTCACGGGGTAACCCTGTCCTTGGAATCTCACAAAATTCCACTTGGCTGGAGTCCTGGCTCTCTTGTTGGCTCTATATCTGAGCCGCTTCTGCTTTAACTTTCCTGTTTTGAGCACTTGGCAGGGTTCGGCTCTTCGCGAAGACGCCGTAGAACGATTGACAGAGAGTCCAGAGAAGATGCCCGCTCGCGCAATTGTCATGGGCACTATCTGAGCTTGCTGAAGATGCTTCGTAGCTTCATTGATGTTGGCGGCCTTGCCCCAGTCGGAAGTGTTAGCTATAGTGCCCTCAATGCAATTATCATAGTCACAGGCAGGTGATTTTAATGATTGAGGGAGGACCTATACCGGTAGAACAGTCTTACTCGAGATGATAGTATGCTATCTGGTTTGTCTTTATCATCATGTACATGTTGATAGAGCCCATAGGATTCCTGCCTGACTACCAACATTATGATAGCGATCATATACGTGGGAGCTGGGGTTCTATAAGCATATCCTTAAATGTCCCTAGTCGTGGGAGTATCGAGACTGGGCATCGATACTCCAGTGTAGACTAGTGTATACTGATCGAGACCCCGATGAGAGACGGTGGCCAGGTCTCACAAGCCATTGGTGTTAGTCTATTCACCTAAGATAGTATACAGGTGCTCATTGGGTTATGAGTACACTGGACGGACTCGCCGGCAACTTGCTAGTTGGCATTATACCTATTGTCAGATAGCAGTTCTCAGGTGACATGTGTACGGGTTAGTCTATCGACCTGAGATCACCATTTTTCTCGTGTGAGTTCCCACTGTGCTTTGATTACTACCTACCACGGCTCAATGGAGGCGTGCAAACAGATTTTAGTTGGGTACAGTCCCGAGCCACATGGAGGCAGTGATCGGATCGTCAGGGATTCGTCTCTCCCGGTATTGGGGGTTGATGTCGCGTTGTGCACGGGTGGCCATCACCAGAAATCCATGGCCATGGTGGATGAGAATTACCGCTCCAGGATCGATAGTTTCTCAGGTGGTGATGGGTTTCATGCCGACACTAAATGTCGCGTTGTTAGGGGTCTGACTTTATCCATCCCCTAGACTCGATATGCGATACTCTTAGACGAACAGACCGGACTGTACGGATATTGTCACTGTCAGGCTCAGTAAGGGTTCAGGATGAGTTTGCTCGTCGGCCTCCCTTACGCTCAATACCTGAGTAGCCGTTACGTACAGCTAGTACCGCTGACGTGCTTGTGGTTAAACCCACTGTCAGCATATTGACGAGTCTTTAGAGTCCCACACAGAGGGTTTTCACGGTTCAGGCGATATGGTGTAGATGACGTATGTTGGTACATACAGGTGTCCGATTAAATATGTGCACATGCTGCACAGACTTTAATCGGACGGTTGATAATACTAGCGGGTTAGGATTAAGCCGGATTATTAAATCAGGTTTTGATTTAATAATGTATTTATATATATATATTCTAGTATTATTGTTCACTATTCATTTTTTCTCTTGGCTATTCGTATTTCTGTACGAATACGTGTATATGTATTTCGATACATATACCGGGAAGTATTCCATATTTATACGGAATAGCTTCTAGAAGTGGACACCTCATTTGTATGATTTTCCATTTTTGGAAATTCATTTGTTTCACAAATGAGGTGGAGGAGTGAGGTGGCATGAGCATGGGTCATAGGTATGGCTTGGAATTGTTTATTTGATTATTGATATGAGATATTTTGGTGCATGAGAGAGAGAGGGCAGCCACTAACTCTTGTGTGGACTTGGTCATTTTTCTTCACTTGCTTCATTGCTTACACTCTCATTCTCACTTCATCACTCAACCATTCTTGAGTTGCTCATGCCATTGTTTCCTCACCTCCTTCATCTTCTATGGTTGCTCACTTGAGCAATTGTGATGAGAGAAAAATATAGCGACACATTTCTACACCTCCACTCTCCATTGCTAGCAACCTTAGAGCGTTGGTTGCCTCGTTTCACGAAGCTGAAGCTTGCGCCGTTTCCCTCAGGTGGATCATCGTAGATGGAGGAAGACCGGCAACCAAACTCGATCAAGGAGACACTAAGAGCTTGGGGATGATGGTTGAAGACCGAAGGACGCGGACCAACTCGGTATAACCGTCTAACTTCTTATATATAGCTTGCTAGTTTAGGGTTTAGAGTAGATCCGGGCATCGGGTAATGGTAACGCTAGTTTAGTAAATTTTTGTTCCGCATTTGGCCACGGTTTGATGGGCAGGACGCTGCCGTAACCCAACAGGAAGAGTGGAGAGCTGTTCGGATACGGATTTGCATTTGGGATAGGATGCTTCGGCAACCACAACGTTTGGTCTCCTGCACCTTGAGATCGGCTTGGCTACCTGGTTTCCCAGGATTTCTACCAGATGAGCGCTTCCGGCAGGGTAGATGATGACGGAACCAAATTGGCAGGGTGGTTCCTTTCACTGCCGACTGAGGTTTGCGGGGAGAATCACGCGAGCATTGATCTTGACCACGTACGGGATCGGGGTCGCGGCGGAAGCTGAATTCATCTCAGAAGACATCGTCGTTGAAAGCTGATTGCTGGACGGAAAAGCATTATTTCGATACAAACATAGGTATATATGTTAAATGAGTTTGCTAAACGCTTGACCCGAGATATAGGAAGAGAGAAAGGTCCTACCGAGCGTGCCAAAATCTGTAGGACGTTTTTCGTCACACCATTGAGATGGGAATGAGCGCGCTTCTCAGGCATCTACAGATTCCCCCTGCCTATGGTAGGCTGGGGTTTATTGATTGTGGAGATCCGAATCTCCGACAGCCGCAAACTAATCTGCCGTTAATTACCCCTCGACTTTGAAGCGAGGAAACCTCCGATTTACGGGTCAAATTGGTCATGCGATGCAGTGTGTTATGTTTTGAAAGGGGTCTTAGACGTATTGGTGGCTTCGCAGAGTTTACAGGGGATAGCGGGCTGGGGGTCAAGAGGGCTAGCAGCCACCTTGCGGGGTGCGGGACAGCGACCCGTTAGAAATTTTTTCTAACGGGAGACGTGTTTTGAGTGTGGAGCGTAAGGGAAAAAGAGGGATGAGGAGCGTCCTAAGAACGCGTGAGTGGCGCGTAGGCGCTGGACGCCCGCGAGTCACGTGCCCTACGCATGGGGGCTGGACGCCCGCAGGTCACGTGCGTGGCACACGACCGCTGGAAACACCAGTAAAGAAAGAGGCTTAACCCTAGGCTGGGAGTTGAACTCCCGAAGGGTTTTGGAGTTGAACTCCTAAACATGAATTAGGTATAGTTTTGGAGTTAAACTCCCAAAAGATTTGGATTTGAAGTTAAACTTCTATGTAATAAATTAGATGTGAATTTGGAGTTAAACTCCTAAAAGGCTTAGATTTGGAGTTAAATTCCTAAAAGGTCTGGATGTGGAGTTAAACTCCTTTGAGGATTTGGATCTTAGAGTTGAACTCCTCGAAGATCTTCGAAGATGATCAAAGAGGACCCATTTCTTCTCCCTGGAGCCTCGGAGCCTCCCGAAGTGGGATTTTTGGAGGTAGGTCTTCCTGCTCCTTTCTTTTTGCTGGATCTTGGAGAAAAAGAGAGATGGGATCAAAAATCTCCCTTTTAGGGATTGGATGGGAGATCTGAACTCTCCTTCGAGGGTTTTATGGTGAAAAACTATTTATTTTTGAAGAAAGAAGAGTTAAACTCTTGATTTAATTGGAAAAGAAAAGGAAAGGGAGAACTTGAGAGAAAGGAGATGAAGGCACAAACCCTAGAATTTTTTGAGATAATGAAAAGTTGTTATTGATTTTTTCATCATGTTTGCCTTTATAGGCTACACACTTTACATATAGCCCCTTGGGCTTTTTATAAATGGCACTTGTGCCTCTCCATGCCTCATGTGCTTATCTCTTTTTGCACATAAATCATGGAGTTTACAAAATTTTAGCTTTTTGCTCATTTTTCATACATTTATTTCTAAAAATTGTATTTAAGCTAATTTATTGCTCCCCTTTTTGGCATGAAGCCGGCCCCTTCCATACTTGGTCTTAACTTAGACTTGGGTTCGAGCTTACTTAGCTTAGGGTTGATTTTGACTTAGACTTGGTCAGCCGGGGTGTAACTTTTGACCCCAACAGTTGTATCCAAGAGGCATGTCAAATTCCGCCGCATCGGTTAGCGAACACGAATCTTGTACTACATTGGTATAAATTGCCTTAAAAAACGAGATAATCACGCCTTAGTCGACAACTTCACTATCTCCAATTTTATTATGTTTTATTGGATTGTTATGTAATTTTATTTGTATTTTATTGATTCAATTGGTAACTCACTCTAATAATTTTAACGTAGTTTGCATACTAATGGACCTTTTCGCAAAAACTAAATCTCATTGATGGCGTTGATAATCCGTACAAGTCATTTCGCTATAAGGGTTTCGGTTCTATAATAGAAAAGAAAGATAAGTTTTCTTTATTATCTTTTAAATTATTTTTTCGATTACATTTTGTTATTAATTAGAAAATACTTATTGTAATAAGGTAAATTGAAAAGTATTAGGTATAAAACGAAAAAGACATAAAGAAAGATGTAAATAAAGAACCAAATACTTTGAATCCAAGAGCGGGAAATTAGAAGCCAAGATGTTACTGTTGGGGTAAAAATTTACACCCCGATTGACCAAGTCAAAATCAAAGTCAACCCCAAGCCAAGTGGGCCTAAGCCCAAGTCAAGTGAGCCAATGCCCGGGTCGAGCCCGAACATGAAGCCGCCGGCCCCCCATGCCAAAATAAAAATTTTGTAATAAATAATTTTGGTGTATTTTTTTTTATGAATAAATGTAAGAAAGTGGGCATAAAGCCAATTTTTTGTAAAACACATGGCTTATGTGCAAAAGAAATGAGCACATGAGGCATGGGATGGGCAAAATGCCATTTTGTAAAGCCCAAAAGGCTATATGTAAAGTTTGTAACCTATAAAGGGAAACATGATGAAAATATCTGGCGCAACTTTTCATTCTCTAAAAACTCGAGAGTTTTTGTGCCTCCTTCTCCTTTCTCAAGGTTCTAAACTTTCTTCTTTTTTGAATTAAGTCAAGAATTTAACTCTTCCACTTCCAAAAATAAATAGTTTTTCACCACAAAACCCACAAAGAGGAGCTCAGATCTTCCATTAGATCTCAAAAAGGGAAGATTTTTAAATCTCAACCCCCTCTTGTTCTCTAAGATCCGGCCGACAGAAGAGGAGGAAGAAGACTCATGTCCAGAGATCCCATTTTGGGAATGATCCAAGGCTCAGGGGAGAAGAAAGGGGTCCCCTTGAGCATTTACAAAGATTTCTTGGAGTTTAACTCCACAAACCAAAGTTTATGAGGGTTTAACTCCATAAGAATAAATTGACAATAATAATACATCTTTTTTTAAGGAGTTTAACTCCCAAAAGTCAATTGGAGTACAACTCCCAGTACGGGAGGCTGAGCCCCCCTTTACTTTCCACTGGTGCCTTGCGTCCAGTGCCCGCGTACCGCGCACGTGAGGCGCTGGCACCTTCTTCCACGCATCCTTTGGATGCATTTCCTTTTTTATATATATGTATACACACACATACTCCACAACACTGTCCCCGTTAGAAAAAATTTCTAACGAGGCACTGCCCCGCACCCCGCAAGAGGGCTGCTAGCCCTCTTGACCCCGAGCCCGCAATCCGGGTAGCGGGACCCCCGTAAAAAACTCTGTGAGGCCCCCGATATATCCACAACCTCTTCAAAACAAAACGCTGCACATTGAGTTCGCATAACCTGTTTGACCCGTCAATCGGAGGTTCTCTCGCTCCAAAGGCGAGGGATAATTAACGGCAGCTTAGTTCGCGGCTGCCGGAGATTCGGATCCCCATAATCAATAAATCCCCGTCTACCCTAGGCAGGGAGAATCTGTAATGCGCCTGACAAGCGCGCGCGTATTCCCATCTCAATGGGGGTGACGAAAAACACCTTACAGATTCCGGCACGCCCGATGGGACCTTTCTCTCCTCCCATATCTCGGGTCAAGTGTTCATGCAAACTTATTTAACATATATGCCGATGTTTGTACTGAAATAATGTTTTTCCGTGCAGCAATCAACTTTCAACGGCAATGTCTTCTAAGATGGATCCAGCTTCTAATACGACCCCGATTCCGTACGTGGTCAAGATCAATGCTCATGTAGTTCTCCCAGCAAGCCCCAGTCGACAGTGGGAGAAACTGCCCCGCCAGTTTGGTTCCGTCATCATCTACCCTGCCGGAAGCGTCATCTGGCAGAAATCCCGGCAAAACAGGTGGCCAAGCCGGTCTCAAGGGGCAAGAGGCCGAATGTTATGATCGCTAAGGCATCACGACCGAAACTTAAGACGATATGTGAACGACTCTCTGGTGCTCCAGCTGGGGGCAGGACTTTCGGTACAAAGGGAAACATCAAACGTTGCGGATGAGCTCAGGCGATGACTCCAACAAATGCACAATCAGGCGTATCTCCAAAGCCCTCCATCGCCCGGTCTACGGCGGCTTCCCGAAGAGCCGAAGCCTGCCAAGTGCTCAAATCAGAAAAGTTAAGGCAGAAGCGGCTCAGATATAGAGCCAACAAAAGAGCCAGGACTCCGGCCAAGTGGAATCTTATGAGATTCCAAGAGCCGAGTCATCCTGCGACGACAGTTGAATCGACCGTAGAAGTCAGCAATTCTTTCGAACCTCTGAAGTGGGTTCAGAAAAATGCCATGACCGCCAGAATCAAGAAGACAGCGGTCCAAACAATGCCACAAAGGGACGTGTCCCAGCCCCAAAAGAGAAAGCATGACACCGTCTCTTCAAGTGTCTATCAGGCGCTCTGTGCCGCGCGAAAGCAGCGGGGAAAACCCAGAAAAGAAGCGCCGGCACCATTCAAGAACCCGGTCAGACCAGCCGCTTTCAGTCAATTTCCCGTTACCGAAACAGGAGGGCCACGACAGCGATCCGTGAAATCAGCTGCCGGTAATAAAAAGACAGTGGGATATGTTATCCATACGGTCTATATGGCGGACGCGCGTCCCAGCGACAATTTACGCAGCAAAAGCAAGGATGGGACCACCACATCCCAAGCCCAATCTGGCTTGAATGTGGTTGCCGCTCCCCAAGAACAGCCGCCTCCGCTGGATGATGAAAACCCTCTCGACGAGGATGATAGGCAGAAAGACCCCTCAGTCCATGTAGAGTCAAGCTCGGACAGCGAGGAAGAGCCGACTTTCCGCCCCAGAATCGCAGAGCAAGAGCTGCTTCAAGAGCTTCGAAAACAGCTCAGGAGCAAAGATAAAGAAATGGCTAAGCTTTACTCCAAAATCGACGACCTGGCGAATGTTGTGATGCAGCTCACGGCTCAAATTGCTCGAGCGCCTCCCAATCAAGCACAAGTCTCTACTCATGAGCCGGATCAGGACAACCCGAAGCAACCAATACCTGTCCCTATGGGTCCAAGATTGGTCGAGCCGCACGAAAGCCGGTCACATTCCGCTTCTGGAGACGCCTTGGCCCAAGATAGCACTATCCCGCTAACACAAGATCGGATAATGGATTTGGTCACCAGCAAGGTTAAAACATTGGTGGCCGAAGCCGAACCTCAGAAAGAAATTGGCAGTAGTGGGCGGCCATATCCCGCACAGTACGATCTGATCGAATTCCCGAGTGGCTACGTCATTCCTAAGTTTGGAAGATTTGACAGGACGGGAAACGCAAACCAGCACGTCGCCCACTTTAAAGCGTCGTGCGGAAATACATGGGGCAATGATGCACTCCTTCTTTGTCAGTTTGTCAACAGCCTGACTGGTGTCGCTTTCGACTGTACGCGAGTATACCAGATGGGTCCGTCACTACTTTCGTCCAAATAGAGTCTCTGTTTCGGTAAAGATTCATGAGCGCTATGGACAAAATCTCCATTGCTGACCTCGTGAAAACCAAGCCTGGGAAAAACAAAAGCAACACAGACTTTATTGCCCGATGGCGCAACCTCACTGTCAAGTGTGAACCGCAGCTAGAGCAGGACCAGTCCGTCAGCCTCCTCATTGGGAACCTCAGCAATTGGATGGTCCCATTCTTGTGTACAGCAGGCCTCAAGACGTTTCAGGAGATAACCAAGAAAGTCCAAATGCTGGAACGCTCGAAGCAAGAGTCCACCCCAGACTCTCCGAGAGACAAGACTTGGAAAAGCAAGAGGGACGACAACCGTAGAAGCGGGAATTCCAGCAGTACCAATGTCTTCAATGCGTCCGACAATGAAGACAAACGAAAGGCAGGCAATTCCAAAACCAACAGGCCTCGAAAGCCATTGCTGGGAGGAGAAGGGCCTTCCCTAGAGGAGAAAAAGAACAAGGTTTACTCTTTCAGAAAGGACAAGATCCGCAAGATATTTAAAGACGCCTTGAACAACGGTCTACAATTGCCAGAGTCGAAAAGACCTCAAGAAACAAAAATGATTGACAATCCTCTGTATTGCCCGTACCACCGAGTAGTGAGCCATGCAATCGAGGATTGCTATATCTTCAAAGACTGGGTCGAGAAGCAGTACAAGGCTGGAGAGATCGAACTGTCCAAGAGTGTGTTGGTAAACAATCAAATTGCAACCTCCAACTTTATACAGACAGAAGCTGAAGCCTTCTGGGAGCAGACTGCTGAACCCGCTGCCCTGAGAGATGAAACTGACTCACCGCAGCCTCCGTGGAGTACGCACATATCTAATAAAACGAAGAAGATGCTAAAGTTACTTCGGAAAGAGCCCGGAATAGAATGGAAAAGGCAGAAGAGGGCCACCATTCCAGCTGCCAATTCGGCTCAATCATGCTCAAAATCCAAAAAGCTCAAGAAGAAGAAAAGTGCAGCTCGACACGAAAAAAAGTCTGCAGGGAGATCGACCATTTAAAAATACATTGATTCCCTCGAAGACTATGAACAGAATGAAAGAACTCTAATTCAATTGAAAGAATTCTTCCCTGTAGAAGCAGCTGAGATTTTGGAGGAGCTAGAAGAAGACTCCAATGAAGAGATCCCTATAGTAACCTGTTACGCCATCCATCTGGGCAGCGATTCTGAGGAGGAGCTATGTTTTCCCGAAGAGGACGAGAAGCTCACCACAAAGGCCAACCAAATCCAGCTCAGAAGTGGCAGGGCTCTACCGCCGAATCAGGGCAATGCCTCGAAAGGGAAGGAAAAACAAGTTGCTAATGAAGAAGATGGCGAAGAGTCGGCTCATGAAAATTCGAGTCTTTTCTCGGTGGACTATAATGTCTTGGCTCCGAAAGCTCCCGTCTCTCCTGAGCATCTATGATGCCTTGGTCCTATATAAAGAGCTTAGAGATGTTCTCATTCGCGCTCTACAAAACCCCGACCGGTATCAGGCTCGCTTTGCAGAAATTAATATGAAAGAGGCCCAGTATGCTCTGCATGCCACCACGGTCATGTTTAAGGACGAAGACTTGCTACTGGGAACAGCTGAGCATAATCGGCCGCTTTATGTGACCGAGTACAGTGACGGAGATCGGATTAATCGCATATTGATTGATCCGGGATCCTCAGTGAACATCATGAACTTGTGGACTCTGAAGAGTTTGTCAATGGACGTCCGACACCTGTCAAGGGAAAGGATTGCCATTCAAGACTTCAATCAAAATTGCCAGCAAGTTCTGGAGTCTATAGCTCTGCCAATCAAATTTGGGGATCTGCAGACCGAAGCTAAGATATACGTGATCGACGCTGACACGTCTTATAAAATTCTCTTAGGACGGTCGTGGCTCAACGATTACGGCATCATTCCGTCAACTCTCCATCAATGCATGAAGTATACTAAAAATGGCGAAGAAAGACGCATTGACGAAGACATCCAGCCATTCGGTGTGCATGAAGTCCGATATGAGGATTCTCGGTACTTTATGAATCACCAAAATACTAAGCCACAACTGACTGAGGACAGAGCGGCCCCAAAACTCAAAGGCAAATCTAAGCTGGCTGTTACTTTTAAAAGCAAAAACCCCTAAGTGCGCCCGCGTTTCGGTAGTGACACTGATGAGTCCGACGCTGGAATTCCGTCTTTCCGTAAAACTCGCCCTCGTTTCGGTAGCGATACGGACGAATCTGATACTGAAGGCCCATCTAGCAGCAAAGTTCGCCCCCATCTTGGCAGTGACACTGAAGAGTCGGAGGAAGAGCATATGCCTTGCAACAGCTGTGCAGATTGGACTCCCTGCAACAAGCGAAACTACAAGAGACCTTCGAAATTACAGAAGGGTCCCTAGTTGTCACAGGGGTGCCGGAGCAGATGTGCAAAGAGCCCGATGCATTGTCAGTCTCTACCGTGAACCAGCTGAAAACTTTGTACGTTCCCGGAAGAAAAAATGGACAGAAGGGCATCCTGTTTTATGGGTCAAATCATGTTGTGTACCCGGACGATTTGTCTGTCACGTGCCTTCCATACGAGAGAGGCATAAGGGCCATCCTTAATCCCAGATATTATGCGTCCGAGATGCGGGAATACTTTAAAAAGTGCGGGTGTCGGCTATATCAAACGGACTCCGAAGCGAGGTTTTATGAAGGGTTATGGCATCCGCCTCAGGTCCGAACACTCATCGATGGACGAATTCCAGATAGACGGGGCATAGGTTTCATCCAACCTGATTCCAAGGCATGCTACATGATCCATGTTGGTGAAACCAGCGAAAGGACAAATGATGATGACGAGATAGCCGAGCCAGAAGAAGCTCCTCAAGAGCTCGAAGATGGTGGACAAGCAACCTTCGATGAGCTAACCGAGATCGATTTGGGAACGCCTGATAATCCAAGGCCGACCTACATCAGCTCACTCTTGTCAGAGAAAATGAAAGAGCAGATAACTGCCCTGCTGCATGAGTTCGCCGACTGCTTCGCGTGGACGTACAAAGAAATGCTCGACCTCTCCCCTGAAGTGGCCATGGATAAGCTGGCTATATCTCCTGATACCAAGCCTGTCAAACAAGCTCCTCGAAGAATAAGAAGGGAGCTGGAAGAAAAAGTCATCGAGGAAACTAAGAAACTTATCGATGCTGGCTTCATCAGGGAAGAGAAACACGCAAACTGGATCGCATGCATTGTCCCAGTAAAGAATAAAAATGGACAGATCCGGGCTTGTGTCGATTTCAGGGACCTTAACAAGGCATGCCCTAAAGATGATTTCCCGCTTCCGGTCATGGAAATGATAGTCGATGACACCTCAAATTACGAGTTATTCACCTTCATGGACGGTTCGTCTGAGTACAATCAGATAAAAATATCGCCTGAGGATGAGAAGTATACAGCATTTCGAACCCCGATCGGCATATACTGTTACAAAGTGATGCCGTTCGGACTGAAGAATGAAGGGTCCAAACAGCGCCTCGGCCGTCGAAACGCGACCAAAATGTGGAACAAAAATTTATCAAACCGGCGCTACCGCTACCCGAATCCCGGATCGACCTTAAACCCTAAACTAGCAAACTAAGAAAAGGTTGGAATTGTTATACCGAGTTGATCCGAGTCTTTCGGTCTTCATTCCAAGCTCCTAGCGGTTCTTTGACGCAGTTTGGTTGCCGGTCTTCCTCCATCTCCGATAATCCACCCGATAGAAACGGCGCAAGCTCCAACCTCGTCGAACGAGATAATCGACGCTCCAAAGTCGCTAACGATGGAGAGTGGGGGTGTAGTAGTGTGTCACTATATTTTCTCTCATCCCTTGAGCTCAAGAGAGCATCCATGGAAGATGAATGAAGGTGGTGAAGCTTTTGGCATGAGCATAGGAAAATGGCTAAGTTTCTTTGTGTGAATGAGAGAGTGAGGGAGTAATCCAAGTGTAATCAAAAAAACATCAAATGAAATTAACCCCCAACCATAATGACCCCCCTTCTCACATTCACCAAAAGAAAAATATCATTTCCTTTGTTTAATTCCATTAAACAAATGCACCATACCTTTGCTCCATGCCCAAAACACTATGCAAATGCCACCTCACACCTCCACCTCATTTGTGAGTCAAATGAATTTCCAAAAATGGAAATTCATACAAATGATGTTGCACCTTCTAGAAGCTATTCCGTAGAAAATACGGAATACTTCCCGGTACATGTACCGAAGTACATATACGCGTATTCGCACAAAAATACGAATAGCCAAGAGAGAAAACGAATAGTGAACAATAATACTAGAATACGTATATAAAAATACATATATAAATTATTAAATCAAAACCTGATTTAATAAACTGGATTAATCCTAAGTCGCTAGTATTATCAACCGTCCAATTAAAATCTGCGCAGCAAGTGCACATATTTAATCGGACATCTGTATGTATCAACATACCTCATGTACACCATATCGCCTGAACCGTGAAAACCCTCTGTGTGGGACTCTAAAGACTCGTCAATACACTGGCAGTGGGTTTAACCACAAGCACGTCAGCGGCACTAGCTGTACGAAACGGCTACCGAGGTATTGAACGAAAGGGAGGCCGACAAGCAAACTCATGCAGAACCCCTACTGAGCCTGACAGTGACAATATCCGTACAGTCCGGTCTGTTCGTCTAAGAGTATCGCATATCGAGTCTAGGGGGTGGATGAAGTCAGACCCCCAACAACGCGATATTTAGTGTCGGTATGAAACCCATCACCACCTGAGAAACTATCGATCCTGGATCGATAATTCTCGTCCACCGTGGCCACGGATTTATGGTGATGGTCATCCGTACACAACGCGACATCAATCCCCAATACCGGGAGAGACGAATCCCAAACGATCCGATCACTGCCTCCATGTGGCTCGGGACTGTACCCAACTAAAACCTGTTTGCACGACTCCTTTGAGCCGTGGGAGGGTAGTAATCAAAGCACAGTGGGAACTCACACGAGACAAATGACGATCTCAGGTCGACAGACTAACCTATACACATGTCACCTGGGAACTGCTATCTGACAATAGGTATAATACCAACTAGCAGGTTCCCGGTGAGTCCGTCCAGTGTACTCATAACCCAATGAGCACCTGTATACTATCTTTGGTGAACAAACTAACACCAATGGCTTGTGAGACCTGGCCACCGCCCCTCGTCGGGGTCTCGATCAGTATACACTAGTCTACACTGGAGTATCGATGCCCGGTCTCGATACTCCTACGACTAGGGACATTTAAGGATGTGCTTATAGACCCCAGCTCCCACGTATGTGATCGCCATCACAATGCCGGCAGTCAAGCAAGAATCATATGGGCTCTATCAACATGTATATGATGATAAAGACAAACCAGATAGCATACTATCATCTTGACTAAGACTGTTTCATCGGTATACGTCCTGCCTCAATTATCATAATCACAAGTCCGCGACTATGATAATTGCCTTGAGGGCACTATAGCCAACAATCTCCCACTTGCACTTAAGGCCAATTATTGCTATGTCGCATACTCACAGCCCGTATGATACCGAACATCCAACTTCTCTACTAATCAGTTTCGCAAAGCCTGTTTGCGAAAATGATTACGTTCGAGAAATAGCCTCAGTGGGTGGATCCGCTCCAATGTTTCTTTCTGTATCTCTCTTAATCTCAATTTCGCGGAGAAAGCTATCTTCCGAAATGAGCAATACTTGTCTTTAGAATTTGTCTGGATATCTGATGGGACCCAGTTCACAAAAGAACTCCAAATCCAGCAAACTACTTAGACTGTATCGTCCACTGAATTTAATCAGTATCCTGCGTCTTGTCATTCCTCGGTATCCGTTTGGACCACTTGTCCAACATACTGTCCCTCAAAAGAGGGAAAACTATAACTCTGACAGTCACTATGTCATCTAGGTCACCTTGGAAGCCTGATATGATAACCGTCTCCAGAAGGAGGCTGCTATTACCATATCCCAAGAACTTTCACTTATGTTCATAAACCGCTTCCCAATGTTTCTACAGGATTGGATATGTTTTATTGCAGCTAGTGCAAAAACAACATCTGGTGTGGTACTTGACATTTCATGATTAACTCAATTGCCTAAGCAAGTGATATGTTAATCATGTAGATCCTTCTCCCCTTTAGTCTGTAAAAACCTTTAGAGAGGTTGACTCCATCACCTGCAGGTTCACCACCATGCCAGGAGTCGTCCATTTAATGTCAAAGTACCCAGATTAGGATACTTCCCAAATCTAGATCTAAAACCATAGATCTAGTAACCAGAAACCCTGATATTGCATCCATATCTTGTGTGGAGAAACAACTTTGTAACAACCATAGTACAACCGATCGTAGTATAGGAATATCTCTTCTTATCAAGTGCATGTCATCCCAATACCTGGACATCACTCTCTACTACCTTCTTACCGGATCCATCTCCTATTCTGATGAAGTCAAAGCCTATGACTGTTACATCAAAATTAGATGATCTATTTCCGCTATACCTGCTTTAGTCTATAAATAGACATAAGCTACATGCCCAATATGCTTCCGCTGCTCCCACTGACTACAACAACCCTCTGGCAGAGTCATATACACGTGCACTTCTAAGACTAGTCTAGAACGACGCTATACTCATCGTCCTGCCGGGTCTTATAGTCTAGAACAGCAGCAATGACAAATCTGGGTAAACAAGAACCTCCCTGTCACCGTTACTGAGAAGACCGAAGTACCTCTCGGATGCCTGAGGTTACCCACCAAAATCTGCGGAGTGGCTAATGGAACGTCAAAAACAATTGAATCCGTAGGTTCTATTAAATCTCCAGTAATCGTTTGTGATTCTGGAATCACTTCCAGTTCTACTATACTCCCACTTGTGTTTTCTGAAAAAATCCATTTTATTAAAACTGTGGCGAGTCAAGAACAATATAAATATTGATCTTCCTGATGGTAGAAAGTTAACCCTCGTCAAAGCCCGGGATAACCCACAAACAGCCATTACTGAAACGTGCCTCGAGTTTATCCGGATTCTGGTTTTAAGCATCAGCCGGACAACTCGCTATACTTTAACATCGTTAAGATATAAATTGATTCTATATATATCTAATATAGAAACAAAAGCACTAATCTAATTTGAACCAGATTCAAAATCATGCATCTGTCTCCAGCGCATATCAACCAAATGGAAAGAGGACAATCAACATTACTCATCTAGGAGTGTATCCATATATGAGTAACCTGAAAGAGAAGCAAGTTCTCAAAACCATTACTATTAACTGAATACCAAATACAAGTATCTACATCTTCGAATACTTCGAAGAATCCCGATACTTCTAATAAATGGTTCTCTACTTTATTCTTATACCTATAACTTCTCAAAATCTGGACCATGCATTTCAACGAAATACTTGTCCAGAACTGGAGAAGTCACAAGTAAACAGAATATAGTACGAGTACCAACCCCTTTGTCATAATGGACACTGGACAACATACAATACTTTGTATAAGTCCCCTGAGTTCAATAACTCAAACCCTGTGCGTCGTAGGTTGAAAAACTGTAGTATGGTTAAGAAGAATTACATCGTTGTTGAATACACCTTACCTAATCACCAACTGATATAGGTAAATGTCACAGACATAATATCAAAAAGTTATATCTCACTTTATAAAATAAAGGTACAGATATATCAGTTTGAAATTGGTGCATAACAACGGATATTCAAAACCAAATATTTGCCATCCGGCAAAAATCCAGATGATTTCCTCAAATATCACCAATTACAACGAATTCCGATATAATGAGGATCTAATCACCCAATTCCCAATATCTTACTCCCACTCACCATCTGTAATAACATGCAGATGTGAGAAACTGATCTGATAAATACATACCCTGGAGTTAGATTCCAACTGGGAAAACAGTTATCAATAAACATCGCACAGTGAAACTGAAACATGAAAATGTTTCGAAGGGGTTAACTGGTATTCCTAGTAACGCCTCTTCCATTATCCTGATTCACGACAGTAACCATATACTTACCTGCCCTCACTCCAATCCCTTTATTATGTCTTTACTTATTACCTTCTGTCCACCTCCTTTACGCTAATTGGTTTTCTTCATTCCCTACCTTTCGGCACCAGCCTAAGGTTTGGAAGAAGACTATCCAATAAGCGTAATAGGTGTACTCTCTTAATCCTAGGAGCCCTCGCAACCTGAGAGAAGGTAATGGGAAAAGACATCTGAATAATCCTATTCTTTTTCTCCTGAACCAGAATCCATTCTCGAAAAAGTTCCTTTGAGTTCGTATGTAACTATACAATAGATTTATCCAATGGAAGTGGATGTTCGTAGTGATACGAGGTGTTCTGGAGAAATGCAAAGTGGATGTATGAGTGGCAGTGGTATACCCGGTCTTTGTCGTGAATGATGGTGGTCGCAATTTCCTTTGTCATTATTCTAATCTCTTTATTTGTCTTTACTTATTACTTTCTGTACACCACAGTTAAACTTGTTGGTTTTCTTCCTTCCCTACCGTTCGGCACCTGCCTATGGTTTGGAAGAAGACTATCCAATAAGCTCAATAGGTGTACCCTCTCCTAATCCTAGGAGTCCTCACGACCTGAGAGAAGGTAAAGAGAAAAGACAACCGAATAATCCTATTCAATCTCTCCAGAACCAGACTCCATTCTCGAAAAAGTTCCTTCGAGTTCGTATGTAACTATACGATGGATTTATCCAATGGAAGTGGATGTTCGTAGTGATACGAGGTGTTCTGGAGAAATGTAAAGGTGGTATAGAAGTGGCAATGATGTATGCGACACCGTGACATTCCAAAAGCCAAAGTGTTTTAAGAAGGTTCGGTCAATTTGGTTTCATGAGTTTTAGTCAAAGGTCGGGTCGTAGACGCAGCCAGAGAGGGAGAGAGAAGAAACACTCAGCGTGCACTCTAACCTAAATCAGAATGGTTAATCTCTTTATCTAATCAAGATGGCTCCCACTGTTTTCTCGAATTCTCCTCCAAACCCAAAAGGAGAATTAGTCGGAATTACCCGAGGAGTAGTCCTACTCATCAGTGGGAATCGGGATCCAAATATCATCGTATGATAACTTGATAGAAGCCACTCAAGTTACCACACTCCAGAAGGTATGCGCAAGCCTGGCAAGTTTCCTGTATGTTTGAAACTCCCGATATGATTTTTATCCCAAGCGGTTTATGACCTTGACTTTGGCCAACAAATCATAACCCGCAAGTCAAGTTCTACCCGTCATTGTCCTGATTGATTTAGACCCACCCGCACACACCCTTGACTTTGGCCAACAAAGTGGTATGACTGTCCTAAACCAATGCATATCCATGCAACGGACAAGCAACACACAGCTACCGCACACGATGCCTTGATTTTGGCCAACAAACACCGCACGAATACTATGCGCTACTTATCCGAAATGACGGAGGGCTACGACTGGTTTTTAGCGAAAAACCTTTAACGTAATGAACTTGATATCGTTGAAAGAATCCAAATGGTTTTACAAATATATAGTGGCGAAAACTTTTGCTAAAGAGGTGACTCCCGGTGAAGGGATCTCGGCTCTTTCCCCGTCGAATGGGGTGCAGGATATCTCAAACTGAATACCATGATGCAAAGCAAAAATAATCGACTATAGTGAAGTTATTACGTTGACGCAAACTTTTACTCAAGGGGTCACTCCCGATGAAGGGATCTCGGCCCTTGCCTCGTCGAATGAGGTGCAGGATATTCCAAATGAATACCACGATGCAAAACAAAAGAGAACGTCTGTAATGTCAGTTTTTAAAAAAACTTGGTTCCAACAACATCATAAATAGGTTTGTTTTATCCTTTGCATTGATAAGAATCAATGCAGTCCCATCAATTAATCACGCCAGAAAAGAACAAAAATAAAATGTACATATATATCATCCGCATTCGCCAATGGGTCCCGTCATCACCCGTTAGGTTACTTAACTAACGACAGAGCAGGGACTGGGCTAGCGCGGGTGCAAAACATATGCAACATCTACTAGTATATATAAATATATATATATATAACATTCGTCCCAGGCATGATATAAAGCAACATCACAGAATGGTGGATAATCTGGAGCCCCGGGTTTCACTCGAGCCGCAAGTGAGACCCGACGTTCCCTGTCGTGTGGATAGCCATTGCAATGAAAGCTAGACCCCTACGAGCGCGGCAAGTTACCCGCCAAAACCAGAAGCGATGCAGCCCCCTTTAGCAACGTGAATGGACCACCCAACACTTCACGGAATCCGGTAACTTCAGCATCCCTCCTGGGTCATCCTATACCCCCTACGAGTGCGGCGAATAGCCCGCCAATTCTAGAGTAAGGTCCCCTCCGTCCCAACGCCATGAGATGCGGAGCAGTTGCCCTCTAGAATCCGGCTATTCGTGCACCCCACCGCGGGGTAATCCTAGTACAGAAAATAAAATAATATACAAGGGTGACATCGACCTCAGCCCGGTCGTGCTCCAAAAAAATAATATACAAACTGGCAGTAACGGCAGTCCACATGTCGGACGCTCGCCCCGCAATATCAAATATACAAATGAAATAAAACTGTACTATCATTGCACCATTGCTATCTACCACGACGATCCAACCAACATCACAGCACATCACAGAACATCAACGTGAATGTCACGTTCGCAAACCCGTCTAAAAGACATATAGCAATTAGACGAGTTTACCGATCAAATAACATTCACGGTCGCAGAATATAATGTATGTACTGTTAAACGCCCACTTAAAATATCGATCGACTAAGTTCCAAATTGGCCCCAATAGCAAAACAACACTTTACTGAAACCTGGGCCAAAACAGAATATCACAAAAATCACAATTCCAAGAAATAGAACTACAGAAAAAATTTCGACACCCGTTGCCACTATTCCGCCGCGGAACCGCCGCCAATGGGGGCTTATTGCGGCGGATCCGCGGCGCTTTAGTGGAATGATGAGCCCAAATTTTTTGTGTCCCCATAAAATCGCATGCACGGATTTTTAAGATGCCTGAAATAATTTTTTGACCACATTTTAAAATCGACAGCAAACTGATAATTGGAATCGTGTTTTTGGAAACTTTGGTCGATCGATCTTTTAAGCACGTTTAAACAAGCTAGTAAGGGGTTTAAAGGGTGGCTCTGATACCGTGAAGGGTCCCGGCAGCGCCCCAGCCGTCGAAACGCGGCTAAAATGCAGAACAAAAATTTATCAAACCGACGCTACCGCTACCCGAATCCCGGATCGACCTTAAACCCTAAACTAGCAAACTAAGAAGAGGTTAGAATTGTTATACTGAGTTGATCCGAGTCTTTCGGTCTTCATTCCAAGCTCCTAGCGGTTCTTTGACGCAGTTTGGTTGCCGGTCTTTCTCCATCTCTGATGATCCACCCGATGGAAACGGCGCAAGCTCCAACCTCGTCGAACGAGATAACCGACGCTCCAAAGTCACTAGCGATGGAGAGTGGGGGTATAGTAGTGTGCCACTATATTTTCTCTCATCCCTTGAGCTCAAGAGAGCATCCATAGAAGATGAATGAAGGTGGTGAAGCTTTTGGCATGAGCATAGGAAAATGGCTAAGTTTCTTTGTGTGAATGAGAGAGTGAGGGAGTAATCCAAGTGTAATCAAAAAAACATCAAATGAAATTAACCCCCAACCATAATGGTCGACCCCCTTCTCACATTCACCAAAAGAAAAATATCATTTCCTTTGTTTAATTCCATTAAACAAATACACCATACCTTTGCTCCATGCCCAAAACACTATGCAAATGCCGCCTCACACCTCCACCTCATTTGTGAGTCAAATGAATTTCCAAAAATGGAAATTCATACAAATGATGTGGCACCTTCTAGAAGCTACTCCGTAGAAAATACGGAATACTTCCCGGTACATGTACCGAAATACATATACGCGTATTCGCACAAAAATACGAATAGCCAAGAGAGAAAACGAATAGTGAACAATAATACTAGAATACGTATATAAAAATACATATATAAATTATTAAATCAAAACCTGATTTAATAAACTGGATTAATCCTAAGTCGCTAGTATTATCAACCGTCCAATTAAAGTCTGCGCAGCAAGTGCACATATTTAATCGGATATCTGTATGTATCAACATACCTCATGTACACCATATCGCCTGAACCGTGAAAACCCTCTGTGTGGGACTCTAAAGACTCGTCAATACGCTGGCAGTGGGTTTAACCACAAACACGTCAGCGGCACTAGCTGTACGTAACGGCTACCCAGGTATTAAGCGAAAGGGAACTCTACCGTTGGGATGTACCAGGCTCTCCCTTCTTTTACAGTTTTGCAAGAAAGATCAACAAGCGTCGAGCCAATAACGTGCAGTTTCCGCCTCATAATTGATGGACGAATGGCACCTGTTTAGATCGTAGCTTTTAGTGAGCCGAATAAAATGTGTATAGAAGTAGGACCTTATTTAAATAATTCCTTGTATTCCCATTGGCATTGTTAATAAAATCTTGATTTCGACAATTGCACTCTCGTGTCTCTCATTTTTATTATTCCATACTAGTTTCCCTCTGGCATGAATTGTTACTCCTCCTGTAAGTTACTATCCTATGTCTTTCGCCTCTAGTTATAGCCTAACCCCTTCTGATTCAGATATCCATGGCTGGACGACACCATCACCGCAACCGAAGGGGAAACTCATGCAGAAAGTGTAGGGTTCCTAGGCACTCTCAAAAGGTCTCACAAGGCATCAACCATGCCAATATCAAATTTTACGGTGCCGAGAAACCCTAGACTAGATCGTTAACTAGAATTTTAGGCGACAAAGTGAAACTAGTTAACTACTTAACTAAAAGAAAGAGGCTACAACCTTTGTAGATCCGGTTCTCCACTTCCTTAACTCCACGTAGACGTCCTCTCGCTGTCCGTCTCGAATCCCGGACTCAAGCATCGGCTTCATCGAAGAAATGGACGGGCAAGGTCGTCGGCTTCGTGCCGAAGATGATCTACGTCGAGGTTACACAAGATCAAGCTCCAACTTCACCAAGTTGTGAAACTTGTGAAGTAAACACCCTATACTACTTGGCAAGAGGTAGAGGATGAAGAAATAGGAGGTGGGTTCACTTTAGAATTTGATTTCTCTCACTTTTGCTCAAGTTGCCATTGATGGACTTAAGCTTTTCTTGAAGAAGAAGATGATCAAGAAGAAGAAAGAATATGATAAGTGTTAATTCAAAAGGAAAAGTAAATGAATACTTATCATATACTAACTAGGATAGAGTGTAGAGAATAGACCATGGTTACTTGGATGGGTTAGGGTTAAGCATGAAGACAAGAATGGTTAAGAAGTCAAAGCTTCATGAAGCTTCAACTAGAAACAAATAAAGCCACCATTCTTATCTAAATCATTTCCAAATAAATAAATGAACAAATAAATAAATAAATGAATATGCAAAACCCTAATCATCAAATTAACCATGGTTTAATTCTATACACTTAACTAAATGATCAAGTATCATCAAACATGATACAAATATGTGCACAAAAGTATATCACATATACTTCTTGCACATCAAGTGAGAAAATCCATATAAAGTGAACTAATACTAGCTAATGCAAAGTAATATATCAAATATATAATTATACGTTAAATCATTAAATCAACACTTGATTTAACGATCCGGTCATATCGCATATAACCGACTAGTATCCTATGTATCGGCTTATCGAATCAATCCTTGATTCGATATCTAGGTTATATCGAATATAACCAATCGATACATCCATCGCGAGAATGAAATACGGTATCACATACACGCATTATTCTCGGTCCTGCACATATCTCATATGCGCTCCTATTTCGTTTCGCTTGAGCCAGAAAACCTCTGTGTAGGACTCTAAAGACTCGTCAATACGCCGGCAGCAGATGATGATCATATCAAGCACCTACAAGCCGCAAGCGGTCTGCTAAACGTAACGGCCATCCGGGTATTGAGCGATCAGAAGATCGACGCGCTAGCCCGCTCACTTTCCTGTGAATCCAACCAGTAACACTTACCGTACAGTCCGGTCTGTTCGTCTGATATGTCGCATATCAAGTCTAGGGGTGGTAAACGTCAGACCCCAATAACCGATAAGTCGTGCCGATGTGAGGCTCATAACGGGTCGAGAAACTACTGGTAACACTTACCAGCAAATCTCTGATCAGCCCTGGCCAGGGACTTCCCTGTTACGGCCAATCGAGCACTGCGCAACATCAACCCCCAATACCGGGAGAGACGAAACCCCTCCTATCGCTCATTGCCTCCATGTGACTCGGGACTGTACCCAAAGACCACCGTTTTGCACGCCCTCATGGACGTGGTAAGGTGGAGATCAAAGCACAGTGGGAATCACACAAAACTCTATGACGATCTCGGGTCTACAGACTAACTGCACAAGTGTCACCTGAGAACTGCCATCTGACGTGAGGTATAATACCATCTGGGAGTTCTCGGCGAGTCCGTCCAGTGTACCCAGTCTCCACTGAGCACCCGTACACCATCTCTGATGTCAAACACCAATGGACATGGGATCATCCATCGCCCATCTCATGGGTCGAGAAGCGTATACGCTAGTCTACACTGGTATATCGATGCCCCGTCTCGATATACCCACGACTAGGGACCTTGAAGGATGTACCTATGGACTACCATGTCCCCACTAGTATGATCTGCATCATAGTCCAGGTAGTCAAGTACACATCCTAAGGGCTTTACCAACATGTAACTATAAGACAGTATAAAGAGACAAGTGTACATGTTAAGATAAAGAGTAACCAGATAGCATACTATCATATCGAGCAAGAAAGTCATTTCTATATATGTCCAAGCATCCAATATAATATACATCATCTGTACAATACTGGCCTCTAGGGCATATATACAACTAACAATCTCCCACTTGCACTAGGGCCAGCTGCTGTAGTATCGCATACCGAGCATCCCGAAGAGTCTCTCAAACTGTATCTGGGGAATGGCCTTCGTGAGTGGATCCGCCGTGTTGTTCTTCGTGTCAACCCTCCTGACCTCGATCTCCCGGCGATCAACTATCTCCCGGATCAGGTGATACCGCCTCAGAATATGCCTGGATCGCTGATGGGACCTGGGTTCCTTGGCCAAAGCCACCGCTCCATTGTTGTCGCAATACAAAGGTATTGGATGCTCAATGGATGGAACCACTCCAAGTTCAGTAATGAACTTCTTGATCCAGACAGCCTCTTTAGCAGCATCGTTGGCAGCGATGTATTCAGCCTCCATCGTCGAGTCTGCCACGGTTTCCTGCTTGGAACTCTTCCAGCTAACCGCCCCTCCATAAAGGGTAAAGACAAATCCCGACTGCGACTTAGAGTCGTCCTTATCACTCTGGAAGCTTGAATCGGTAAAGGACTCCACTTGGAGTTCTCCGTTACCATACACCAAGAGCATCTCTTTAGTCCTTCGTAAGTACTTGAGAATGCTCTTCACAGCTGTCCAGTGACTCTCTTCAGGATCAGCTTGACACCTGCTCACTATACTTAGTGAGTATGCTACATCGGGTCTGGTACATAGCATCGCATACATGATAGAGCCTACAGCCGAAGCATAGGATATCCCTTGCATGCGAGCTCTCTCCAAATCAGTCTTGGGAGACATCTCTTTGGAGAGAGTGACTCCAGAGATCGTGGGCAAGTTCCCACGCTTGGAATCTTCCATACTAAACCTTTTTAGTATGGTGTCAATGTACCTGGATTGGGACAATCCCAATATCCGTTTGGATCTATCTCTATAGATCCTAATTCCCAATATGCAGGAGGCATCACCAAGATCTTTCATTGAGAATCTTTGTGATAAGAAGAGCTTGACCGATTGCAGCATAGGAATATCATTTCCTATCAAGAGTATGTCGTCCACGTACAATACGAGGAAGACAACCTTACTCCCTGCCACCTTCTTGTAAATACAAGGTTCATCTGGGTTTTTGACGAAATCAAACTCTTTGATAACGACATCAAAGCAGATGTTCCAACTCCGCGATGCTTGCTTTAATCCATAAATGGATTTAAGCAGCTTGCACACCTTGCCGCTGCTCCCACTGTTTACGACGCCCTCTGGCTGAGTCATGTACACGCACTCTTCTAAATCACCATTTAGAAAGGCGGTCTCAACATCCATTTGCCAGATTTCGTAATCATGATATGCAGCGATGGCAAGCATGATCCGGATGGATTTAAGCATAGCCGCTGGAGAAAAGGTTTCGTCATAGTCCACACCTGGTCTTTGACGAAAACCCTTTGCAACAAGTCTAGCTTTGAAAGTCTCCACTTTCTCATCTACACCAAGTTTTTTCTTGAAGATCCACTTGCTCCGAATGGGTTTTACCCCTTCAGGAGCAACTTCCAAAGTCCATACTTTGTTGGTGTACATGGATTCCATCTCGGACCGCATAGCATCCAGCCATTTCACTGAGTCCCTACTCGTGATGGCCTGCTCGAAGCTAGTTGGGTCATCATCCTCCATGATGCAATCCTCGCTCCCTCCATCCATGAGAAAACCGTAGTATCTCTTAGGTTGGCGAGGAACCCTACTAGATCGGCGGAGAGGCTGGGGCTCGTCGGGTACTACTGAATCCTCTGGTTCTACCAAATCTTCTGTTGTAGCTTTTGTAGCTGGAACCTCTTCCAGTTCTACCTCATGACCACTAATCTCTTTTTCAAGAAATTCCTTTTCTAAAAAGGTGGCATGCCGAGAAACAAACACTCTTTGTTCCTCAGGGTGGTAGAAGATATACCCTTGTGAATTCTTGGGATATCCTATAAATTTGCATAGAACAGAACGTGCCTCGAGTTTGTCCGGATTTTGTCGTTTGACATAGGCTGGACAACCCCATGTCTTAACATAGTTAAGACATGGTCTCTTTCCTTTCCATATCTCATATGGAGTGGTAGGCACAGATTTGGTTGGGACCATATTCAATAGATGTATGGCTGTCTCAAGCGCATACCCCCAGAAGGAAATAGGTAACTCAGCTGTGCTCATCATAGAGCGCACCATATCTAATAGGGTGCGGTTCCTCCGTTCTGATACACCATTGTGCTGTGGTGTATATGGAGGAGTCAGCTGAGAGAGAATCCCATTCTCTTTTAGGAAGTCCAGGAATTCATTGCTCAAGTATTCACCTCCTCGATCTGATCGAAGGATTTTAATACTTTTTCCGGTTTGGTTCTCGACTTCTTGTTTATATTCTCTAAATTTCTCAAAAGCTTCAGACTTGTGTCTTATCAAGTACACATGTCCGTATCTTGAGAGATCGTCAGTGAATGTAATGAAGTACGAAGAACCATTCCTGGCATGTGTAAACATGGGACCGCATACATCACTATGTATCAGTCCCAAGAGTTCGGTAACTCTTTCTCCGTATCCCGTAAACGGAGTTTTGGTCATCTTGCCTTTGAGACATGACTGGCAAGTGTCATAAGATGAAAATTCGAATGGTTTCAAATATCCATCCTTATGCAACTTAGCCAGTCGTGTCACATTGATGTGACCCAGTCTACAATGCCACAAGAAGGATTCGTTCAGTTCTGAACTCTTCCTCTTGTGTGTGTTTGTTATGCTCAGAACTGTTGATTGATTTAGAACATAAATGCCATTGCACAACGTGCCTGATCCAACCAACTTTTGGTTACGGAAAATGTTCATAACATTATCCTGTAATACAAAATTATATCCCTCTTTACTCAACAAAGAAACCGATATAATGTTGCATATCAGGTTCGGCATGTAATAGCATTCGTTCAGAACCAATGTATTACCAGTTGGTAATGCAAGGTGATATTCCCCGACAGTCTTAGCTGCAACAATTGCACCATTTCCAACTCTAATGTTTTTATCACCTTCTCCAAGTTCTCTACCTTTCCTAAGCCCATGTAACTGATTACATATATGGGATCCTGACCCGGTATCTAATACCCAGGACGTAGAGCAAATGGAGAAACAGTTCTCAGTAACGAACACACCCGAAGAAAATGCATCATCATGTACTTTCTTCATTCGGGTGGCATGGGAATCCTGGTATTCCCCTATATCCTGTTCAGTCCTATAACTCTTATAGGAAAGAACGGAACCAACGTTCCTCAGCACAGTATAACATGCGGGTTCGGTCAATACATCCATATTATTATCTTTATTAGGGCATGACATGGTCGCTACCTGAAGAGAGAGAGAAGAAAACACTTTAGCGTATGCTCTTGCAAAATCAGATTGGTTATTATCTTATCTAATCAGGATGGCTCCCACTGGTTTTTATCAAATCTTCCTTCAAACCTTAAAAGGAAAGACTAGCTGGGATTAATTACACACTACAAGTTCGCCAATCTTTCAGCCAGGCCAGTGTCGGTACTTTGAGGGAGGTCCCCCGTGCTTTCGCACGAACCTAATTAATGTAAACCTCGTTTTCCCACAGGCGTAACCCCGTTGACACCTTTCTAGACACCTACTTGATCGGCTAATTGTAATGTGTAAAACTCTCCCAGGAGTAACTCTTACTCACAGTGGGTATCGGGATCCAACTATCTCATAGAAGGTATGCAATCTCATTGCAAATTTCAACACTTGAAATTCCCGATAATGCTTTTGCCCCTAGCGTGCTATGACCTTGACGAAAGCCAACAAACCACAGCCCGCTAGTCAAGTTCAACCCGTACATTTCTTGACTGAACTAAACCCACCCGCACGACCCTTGACGAAAGCCAACAAAGCCGTACGACTACCCTAATCCAGTCGCATCATATGCAACAGATAAACAGCACATAGCTACCGCACACTACACCTTGACGAAAGCCAACAAATGTAGCACGAATACTATATGTAACTTATCTGAAATGACGGAGGGCTACGACAGGTTTTTCTGAAAACCTATTGCGTAATGAACTTGATATCGTTGTAGAATCAAATAAAGTTTTTGAAATGGAGTGATTTTGAGGCTTTTCTAGTTTTTGCTAAAGGGGTCACTCCCGCTGAAGGGATCGTCGGCCCTTTCCTCGTCGAATGAGGTGCGGGATATATCATATATATCGCTGTGCAAAGCAAAAATCCAAAAGCAGTCAAAAGCAAACCGAGTGTGTAGCATCTGCCAGTTATTGCTAAAGGAGTCACTCCCGGTGAAGGGATCTCGGTCCTTTCCTCATCGAATAAGATGCAGGATATATCACATATACCGCTGTGCAAAGCAAGAACTGTAGCTACCTGTTTTATTTTTGAAATTCGATTCTACAACATCTTAGGTTTCTTTTCTTTCATTAATCACATTAATGAAGTCCCATCATTTAAGTCACCTAAACATCACAGATAAATACGACGTACACTTATGCCATCCGCATTCGCCTCGATGTCCCCTCGTGCACCGTTAGGTTAGGTAACTAACGACAGAGCAGGGCAGGGCTAGCGCGGGTGTAAAACATAAGTAACGTCTATATAATATATCATATATACTATATACTGTATCTATCACAGAACATCACATGATCACATCACAGATATCGCAGCAGAAGAAACATATGAAACACTGGATATACTAGGACGTCCGTGTTTTCAATACGAGCCAGTATAAAACACGGATTCCACGGTCGTGATGAATAGCCAATCCCACATCCCTGGACCCCTACGAGAGCGGCAAGCAACCCTGCCAATTCTAGGGTTAGGAGACCCGGACTCGACTCCTCGAGTTGGTCTCCCACTGGACCCCAGAACCCGGTTACTTGTGCTCCCCTCCTTGGGTCTATCCTAATGCGGAAAAGTAAATAATATACAAAGGGTGACATCTTCCGCAACCTGGAAGTGCCCCAATAAAAGAATATTACATACAAGTTTTTACATGAATGAAAATGAAAAACACTCATCTCACATAAAAACCCCCGGCTATTCAAACACGACAATCCAATATAATATATCCAGCAACACATAACATCACATGTCATCAACGTAAGTAAATATGCGCATCCCAATTGTCGTTGACATATAGCAACGAAACCGGCGATATCACATATTACACTTACGGTCACAGAAAAGAAAGTGTAAAACTACAACAATTGGAATCCGCAATCTGTTTAGACATCACATGCCTAATCAAATGAAATACTTAGACATCACATGCCTAACAATTATAAACCCCGCATTTTAGTCTCATTATCGAAAACTTTTTTCAATATATCAAATGAAACTAAACCGCTAGATTTATAACATTCATTCAGTTATCTCATAACTGTTTGTGAATTCCAATTATTGTATCCCATTCCGGATAAATAGAATATATTAAACTTTCCGATCGAACATTCGAACACCCAAGTTTTCCCGAAACCATTCAACACATGAAATTAGTTCAAAGACGTTCACTTCATGCCTCAGTACCAACGGTCCAGCCGTAGAAGGGTCAAGCCAACGCCTCACATGTGGCATGCTGTACTGCCCCAAACTCGAAGGTTCAAAGGGCAGTTCAAGACGGTCACATAATCGAGTTAAGGTTTGTTGACTTCTAGAGGGACCATCGCGTTACTTGCACTACTTAGAACGTCTTTAAAGCACGGAAAAATCCAACACTTGGAAATTTTCCGGCAGGGGAAAAGTTGGGTATTTATATCCGGTCGAAATTTTTAACATATTCTAAAGTTATCCGGAAAAACACATAGACGAAGTTTAACAATCCGATCGAATCTACGATTCCCAATACAACCCCAGAATACTCATCTGTAGAGTCACAATAAAAATACCCAGAAAATATAGCATTAATTTATATGAGTTACTGTGCAGAAATTATCAGACAAGGGGACAGAACGGCCGTGGAACCGCCGCACATGCCTAGCTCGTGCCGCGGTTCCGCGGTGGAAAAATCGATTTAGGCCCTCGTATTTCACAGTAATTCAAATAAGACCCTGCTTATTTTTCTGCATATTTTTAATTGACAAAAATCCAAATTTTCAGAAAATTTCCAGAGAGCATTTTGGGTTTTAGGGTTTCGGTTCGATCGGGTTTCAAACATCGTCTAGACTTCGCCTAAGGCTCTAGCTAGGCTCTGATACCACTGTAGGGTTCCTAGGCACTCTCAAGAGGTCTCACAAGGCATCAACCATGCCAATATCAAATTTTACGGTGCCGAGAAACCCTAGACTAGATCGTTAACTAGAATTTTAGGCGACAAAGTGAAACTAGTTAACTACTTAACTAAAAGAAAGAGGCTACAACCTTTGTAGATCCGGTTCTCCACTTCCTTAACTCCACGTAGACGTCCTCTCGCTGTCCGTCTCGAATCCCGGACTCAAGCATCGGCTTCATCGAAGAAATGGGCGGGCAAGGTCGTCGGCTTCGTGCCGAAGATGATCTACGTCGAGGTTACACAAGATCAAGCTCCAACTTCACCAAGTTGTGAAACTTGTGAAGTAAACACCCTATACTACTTGGCAAGAGGTAGAGGATGAAGAAATAGGAGGTGGGTTCACTTTAGAATTTGATTTCTCTCACTTTTGCTCAAGTTGCCATTGATGGACTTAAGCTTTTCTTGAAGAAGAAGATGATCAAGAAGAAGAAAGAATATGATAAGTGTTAATTCAAAAGGAAAAGTAAATGAATACTTATCATATACTAACTAGGGTAGAGTGTAGAGAATAGACCATGGTTACTTGGATGGGTTAGGGTTAAGCATGAAGACAAGAATGGTTAAGAAGTCAAAGCTTCATGAAGCTTCAACTAGAAACAAATAAAGCCACCATTCTTATCTAAATCATTTCCAAATAAATAAATGAACAAATAAATAAATAAATGAATATGCAAAACCCTAATCATCAAATTAACCATGGTTTAATTCTATACACTTAACTAAATGATCAAGTATCATCAAACATGATACAAATATGTGCACAAAAGTATATCACATATACTTCTTGCACATCAAGTGAGAAAATCCATATAAAGTGAACTAATACTAGCTAATGCAAAATAATATATCAAATATATAATTATACGTTAAATCATTAAATCAACACTTGATTTAACGATCTGGTCATATCGCATATAACCGACTAGTATCCTATGTATCGGCTTATCGAATCAATCCTTGATTCGATATCTAGGTTATATCGAATATAACCAATCGATACATCCATCGCGAGAATGAAATACGGTATCACATACACGCATTATTCTCGGTCCTGCACATATCTCATATGCGCTCCTATTTCGTTTCGCTTGAGCCAGGAAACCTCTGTGTAGGACTCTAAAGACTCGTCAATACGCTGGCAGCAGATGATGATCATATCAAGCACCTACAAGCCGCAAGCGGTCTGCTAAACGTAACGGCCATCCGGGTATTGAGCGATCAGAAGATCGACGCGCTAGCCCGCTCACTTTCCTGTGAATCCAACCAGTAACACTTACCGTACAGTCCGGTCTGTTCGTCTGATATGTCGCATATCAAGTCTAGGGGTGGTAAACGTCAGACCCCAATAACCGATAAGTCGTGCCGATGTGAGGCTCATAACGGGTCGAGAAACTACTGGTAACACTTACCAGCAAATCTCTGATCAGCCCTGGCCAGGGACTTCCCTGTTACGGCCAATCGAGCACTGCGCAACATCAACCCCCAATACCGGGAGAGACGAAACCCCTCCTATCGCTCATTGCCTCCATGTGACTCGGGACTGTACCCAAAGACCATCGTTTTGCGCCCTCATGGACGTGGTAAGGTGGAGATCAAAGCACAGTGGGAATCACACAAGACTCTATGACGATCTCGGGTCTACAGACTAACCTGCACAAGTGTCACCTGAGAACTGCCATCTGACGTGAGGTATAATACCATCTGGGAGTTCTCGGCGAGTCCGTCCAGTGTACCCAGTCTCCACTGAGCACCCGTACACCATCTCTGATGTCAAACACCAATGGACATGGGATCATCCATCGCCCATCTCATGGGTCGAGAAGCGTATACGCTAGTCTACACTGGTATATCGATGCCCCGTCTCGATATACCCACGACTAGGGACCTTGAAGGATGTACCTATGGACTACCATGTCCCCACTAGTATGATCTGCATCATAGTCCAGGTAGTCAAGTACACATCCTAAGGGCTTTACCAACATGTAACTATAAGACAGTATAAAGAGACAAGTGTACATGTTAAGATAAAGAGTAACCAGATAGCATACTATCATATCGAGCAAGAAAGTCATTTCTATATATGTCCAAGCATCCAATATAATATACATCATCTGTACAATACTGGCCTCTAGGGCATATATACAACTAACAATCTCCCACTTGCACTAGGGCCAGCTGCTGTAGTATCGCATACCGAGCATCCCGAAGAGTCTCTCAAACTGTATCTGGGGAATGGCCTTCGTGAGTGGATCCGCCGTGTTGTTCTTCGTGTCAACCCTCCTGACCTCGATCTCCCGGCGATCAACTATCTCCCGGATCAGGTGATACCGCCTCAGAATATGCCTGGATCGCTGATGGGACCTGGGTTCCTTGGCCAAAGCCACCGCTCCATTGTTGTCGCAATACAAAGGTATTGGATGCTCAATGGATGGAACCACTCCAAGTTCAGTAATGAACTTCTTGATCCAGACAGCCTCTTTAGCAGCATCGTTGGCAGCGATGTATTCAGCCTCCATCGTCGAGTCTGCCACGGTTTCCTGCTTGGAACTCTTCCAGCTAACCGCCCCTCCATAAAGGGTAAAGACAAATCCCGACTGCGACTTAGAGTCGTCCTTATCACTCTGGAAGCTTGAATCGGTAAAGGACTCCACTTGGAGTTCTCCGTTACCATACACCAAGAGCATCTCTTTAGTCCTTCGTAAGTACTTGAGAATGCTCTTCACAGCTGTCCAGTGACTCTCTTCAGGATCAGCTTGACACCTGCTCACTATACTTAGTGAGTATGCTACATCGGGTCTGGTACATAGCATCGCATACATGATAGAGCCTACAGCCGAAGCATAGGATATCCCTTGCATGCGAGCTCTCTCCAAATCAGTCTTGGGAGACATCTCTTTGGAGAGAGTGACTCCAGAGATCGTGGGCAAGTTCCCACGCTTGGAATCTTCCATACTAAACCTTTTTAGTATGGTGTCAATGTACCTGGATTGGGACAATCCCAATATCCGTTTGGATCTATCTCTATAGATCCTAATTCCCAATATGCAGGAGGCATCACCAAGATCTTTCATTGAGAATCTTTATGATAAGAAGAGCTTGACCGATTGCAGCATAGGAATATCATTTCCTATCAAGAGTATGTCGTCCACGTACAATACGAGGAAGACAACCTTACTCCCTGCCACCTTCTTGTAAATACAAGGTTCATCTGGGTTTTTGACGAAATCAAACTCTTTGATAACGACATCAAAGCAGATGTTCCAACTCCGCGATGCTTGCTTTAATCCATAAATGGATTTAAGCAGCTTGCACACCTTGCCGCTGCTCCCACTGTTTACGAAGCCCTCTGGCTGAGTCATGTACACGCACTCTTCTAAATCACCATTTAGAAAGGCGGTCTTAACATCCATTTGCCAGATTTCGTAATCATGATATGCAGCGATGGCAAGCATGATCCGGATGGATTTAAGCATAGCCACTGGAGAAAAGGTTTCGTCATAGTCCACACCTGGTCTTTGACGAAAACCCTTTGCAACAAGTCTAGCTTTGAAAGTCTCCACTTTCTCATCTACACCAAGTTTTTTCTTGAAGATCCACTTGCTCCGAATGGGTTTTACCCCTTCAGGAGCAACTTCCAAAGTCCATACTTTGTTGGTGTACATGGATTCCATCTCGGACCGCATAGCATCCAGCCATTTCACTGAGTCCCTACTCGTGATGGCCTGCTCGAAGCTAGTTGGGTCATCATCCTCCATGATGCAATCCTCGCTCCCTCCATCCATGAGAAAACCGTAGTATCTCTCAGGTTGGCGAGGAACCCTACTAGATCGGCGGAGAGGCTGGGGCTCGTCGGGTACTACTGAATCCTCTGGTTCTACCAAATCTTCTGTTGTAGCTTTTGTAGCTGGAACCTCTTCCAGTTCTACCTCATGACCACTAATCTCTTTTTCAAGAAATTCCTTTTCTAAAAAGGTGGCATGCCGAGAAACAAACACTCTTTGTTCCTCAGGGTGGTAGAAGATATACCCTTGTGAATTCTTGGGATATCCTATAAATTTGCATAGAACAGAACGTGCCTCGAGTTTGTCCGGATTTTGTCGTTTGACATAGGCTGGACAACCCCATGTCTTAACATAGTTAAGACATGGTCTCTTTCCATTCCATATCTCATATGGAGTGGTAGGCACAGATTTGGTTGGGACCATATTCAATAGATGTATGGCTGTCTCAAGCGCATACCCCCAGAAGGAAATAGGTAACTCAGCTATGCTCATCATAGAGCGCACCATATCTAATAGGGTGCGGTTCCTCCGTTCTGATACACCATTGTGCTGTGGTGTATATGGAGGAGTCAGCTGAGAGAGAATCCCATTCTCTTTTAGGAAGTCCAGGAATTCATTGCTCAAGTATTCACCTCCTCGATCTGATCGAAGGATTTTAATACTTTTTCCGGTTTGGTTCTCGACTTCTTGTTTATATTCTCTAAATTTCTCAAAAGCTTCAGACTTGTGTCTTATCAAGTACACATGTCCGTATCTTGAGAGATCGTCAGTGAATGTAATGAAGTACGAAGAACCATTCCTGGCATGTGTAAACATGGGACCGCATACATCACTATGTATCAGTCCCAAGAGTTCGGTAACTCTTTCTCCGTATCCCGTAAACGGAGTTTTGGTCATCTTGCCTTTGAGACATGACTGGCAAGTGTCATAAGATGAAAATTCGAATGGTTTCAAATATCCATCCTTATGCAACTTAGCCAGTCGTGTCACATTGATGTGACCCAGTCTACAATGCCACAAGAAGGATTCGTTCAGTTCTGAACTCTTCCTCTTGTGTGTGTTTGTTATGCTCAGAACTGTTGATTGATTTAGAACATAAATGCCATTGCACAACGTGCCTGATCCAACCAACTTTTGATTACGGAAAATGTTCATAACATTATCCTGTAATACAAAATTATATCCCTCTTTACTCAACAAAGAAACCGATATAATGTTGCATATCAGGTTCGGCATGTAATAGCATTCGTTCAGAACCAATGTATTACCAGTTGGTAATGCAAGGTGATATTCCCCGACAGTCTTAGCTGCAACAATTGCACCATTTCCAACTCTAATGTTTTTATCACCTTCTCCAAGTTCTCTACCTTTCCTAAGCCCATGTAACTGATTACATATATGGGATCCTGACCCGGTATCTAATACCCAGGACGTAGAGCAAATGGAGAAACAGTTCTCAGTAACGAACACACCCGAAGAAAATGCATCATCATGTACTTTCTTCATTCGGGTGGCATGGGAATCCTGGTATTCCCCTATATCCTGTTCAGTCCTATAACTCTTATAGGAAAGAACGGAACCAACGTTCCTCAGCACAGTATAACATGCGGGTTCGGTCAATACATCCATATTATTATCTTTATTAGGGCATGACATGGTCGCTACCTGAAGAGAGAGAGAAGAAAACACTTTAGCGTATGCTCTTGCAAAATCAGATTGGTTATTATCTTATCTAATCAGGATGGCTCCCACTGGTTTTTATCAAATCTTCCTTCAAACCTTAAAAGGAAAGACTAGCTGGGATTAATTACACACTACAAGTTCGCCAATCTTTCAGCCAGGCCAGTGTCGGTACTTTGAGGGAGGTCCCCCGTGCTTTCGCACGAACCTAATTAATGTAAACCTCGTTTTCCCACAGGCGTAACCCCGTTGACACCTTTCTAGACACCTACTTGATCGGCTAATTGTAATGTGTAAAACTCTCCCAGGAGTAACTCTTACTCACAGTGGGTATCGGGATCCAACTATCTCATAGAAGGTATGCAATCTCATTGCAAATTTCAACACTTGAAATTCCCGATAATGCTTTTGCCCCTAGCGTGCTATGACCTTGACGAAAGCCAACAAACCACAGCCCGCTAGTCAAGTTCAACCCGTACATTTCTTGACTGAACTAAACCCACCCGCACGACCCTTGACGAAAGCCAACAAAGCCGTACGACTACCCTAATCCAGTCGCATCATATGCAACAGATAAACAGCACATAGCTACCGCACACTACACCTTGACGAAAGCCAACAAATGTAGCACGAATACTATATGTAACTTATCTGAAATGACGGAGGGCTACGACAGGTTTTTCTGAAAACCTATTGCGTAATGAACTTGATATCGTTGTAGAATCAAATAAAGTTTTTGAAATGGAGTGATTTTGAGGCTTTTCTAGTTTTTGCTAAAGGGGTCACTCCCGCTGAAGGGATCGTCGGCCCTTTCCTCGTCGAATGAGGTGCGGGATATATCATATATATCGCTGTGCAAAGCAAAAATCCAAAAGCAGTCAAAAGCAAACCGAGTGTGTAGCATCTGCCAGTTATTGCTAAAGGAGTCACTCCCGATGAAGGGATCTCGGTCCTTTCCTCATCGAATAAGATGCAGGATATATCACATATACCGCTGTGCAAAGCAAGAACTGTAGCTACCTGTTTTATTTTTGAAATTCGATTCTACAACATCTTAGGTTTCTTTTCTTTCATTAATCACATTAATGAAGTCCCATCATTTAAGTCACCTAAACATCACAGATAAATACGACGTACACTTATGCCATCCGCATTCGCCTCGATGTCCCCTCGTGCACCGTTAGGTTAGGTAACTAACGACAGAGCAGGGCAGGGCTAGCGCGGGTGTAAAACATAAGTAACGTCTATATAATATATCATATATACTATATACTGTATCTATCACAGAACATCACATGATCACATCACAGATATCGCAGCAGAAGAAACATATGAAACATTGGATATACTAGGACGTCCGTGTTTTCAATACGAGCCAGTATAAAACACGGATTCCACGGTCGTGATGAATAGCCAATCCCACATCCCTGGACCCCTACGAGAGCGGCAAGCAACCCTGCCAATTCTAGGGTTAGGAGACCCGGACTCGACTCCTCGAGTTGGTCTCCCACTGGACCCCAGAACCCGGTTACTTGAGCTCCCCTCCTTGGGTCTATCCTAATGCGGAAAAGTAAATAATATACAAAGGGTGACATCTTCCGCAACCTGGAAGTGCCCCAATAAAAGAATATTACATACAAGTTTTTACATGAATGAAAATGAAAAACACTCATCTCACATAAAAAAACCCGGCTATTCAAACACGACAATCCAATATAATATATCCAGCAACACATAACATCACATGTCATCAACGTAAGTAAATATGCGCATCCCAATTGTCGTTGACATATAGCAACGAAACCGGCGATATCACATATTACACTTACGGTCACAGAAAAGAAAGTGTAAAACTACAACAATTGGAATCCGCAATCTGTTTAGACATCACATGCCTAATCAAATGAAATACTTAGACATCACATGCCTAACAATTATAAACCCCGCATTTTAGTCTCATTATCGAAAACTCTTTTCAATATATCAAATGAAACTAAACCGCTAGATTTATAACATTCATTCAGTTATCTCATAACTGTTTGTGAATTCCAATTATTGTATCCCATTCCGGATAAATAGAATATATTAAACTTTCCGATCGAACATTCGAACACCCAAGTTTTCCCGAAACCGTTCAACACATGAAATTAGTTCAAAGACGTTCACTTCATGCCTCAGTACCAACGGTCCAGCCGTAGAAGGGTCAAGCCAACGCCTCACATGTGGCATGCCGTACTGCCCCAAACCCGAAGGTTCAAAGGGCAGTTCAAGACGGTCACATAATCGAGTTAAGGTTTGTTGTCTTCTAGAGGGACCATCGCGTTACTTGCACTACTTAGAACGTCTTTAAACCACGGAAAAATCCAACACTTGGAAATTTTCCGGCAGGGGAAAAGCTGGGTATTTATATCCGGTCGAAATTTTTAACATATTCTAAAGTTATCCGGAAAAACACATAGACGAAGTTTAACAATCCGATCGAATCTACGATTCCCAATACAACCCCAGAATAATCATCTGTAGAGTCACAATAAAAATACCCAGAAAATATAGCATTAATTTATATGAGTTACTGTGCAGAAATTATCAGACAAGGGGACAGAACGGCCGCGGAACCGCCGCACATGCCTAGCTCGTGCCGCGGTTCCGTGGTGGAAAAATCGATTTAGGCCCTCGTATTTCACAGTAATTCAAATAAGACCCTGCTTATTTTTCTGCATATTTTTAATTGACAAAAATCCAAATTTTCAGAAAATTTCCAGAGAGCATTTTGGGTTTTAGGGTTTCGGTTCGATCGGGTTTCAAACATCGTCTAGACTTCGCCTAAGGCTCTAGCTAGGCTCTGATACCACTGTAGGGTTCCTAGGCACTCTCAAGAGGTCTCACAAGGCATCAACCATGCCAATATTAAATTTTACGGTGCCGAGAAACCCTAGACTAGATCGTTAACTAGAATTTTAGGCGACAAAGTGAAACTAGTTAACTACTTAACTAAAAGAAAGAGGCTACAACCTTTGTAGATCCGGTTCTCCACTTCCTTAACTCCACGTAGACGTCCTCTCGCTGTCCGTCTCGAATCCCGGACTCAAGCATCGGCTTCATCGAAGAAATGGGCGGGCAAGGTCGTCGGCTTCGTGCCGAAGATGATCTACGTCGAGGTTACACAAGATCAAGCTCCAACTTCACCAAGTTGTGAAACTTGTGAAGTAAACACCCTATACTACTTGGCAAGAGGTAGAGGATGAAGAAATAGGAGGTGGGTTCACTTTAGAATTTGATTTCTCTCACTTTTGCTCAAGTTGCCATTGATGGACTTAAGCTTTTCTTGAAGAAGAAGATGATCAAGAAGAAGAAAGAATATGATAAGTGTTAATTCAAAAGGAAAAGTAAATGAATACTTATCATATACTAACTAGGGTAGAGTGTAGAGAATAGACCATGGTTACTTGGATGGGTTAGGGTTAAGCATGAAGACAAGAATGGTTAAGAAGTCAAAGCTTCATGAAGCTTCAACTAGAAACAAATAAAGCCACCATTCTTATCTAAATCATTTCCAAATAAATAAATGAACAAATAAATAAATAAATGAATATGCAAAACCCTAATCATCAAATTAACCATGGTTTAATTCTATACACTTAACTAAATGATCAAGTATCATCAAACATGATACAAATATGTGCACAAAAGTATATCACATATACTTCTTGCACATCAAGTGAGAAAATCCATATAAAGTGAACTAATACTAGCTAATGCAAAGTAATATATCAAATATATAATTATACATTAAATCATTAAATCAACACTTGATTTAACGATCCGGTCATATCGCATATAACCGACTAGTATCCTATGTATCGGCTTATCGAATCAATCCTTGATTCGATATCTAGGTTATATCGAATATAACCAATCGATACATCCATCGCGAGAATGAAATACGGTATCACATACACGCATTATTCTCGGTCCTGCACATATCTCATATGCGCTCCTATTTCGTTTCGCTTGAGCCAGGAAACCTCTGTGTAGGACTCTAAAGACTCGTCAATACGCCGGCAGCAGATGATGATCATATCAAGCACCTACAAGCCGCAAGCGGTCTGCTAAACGTAACGGCCATCCGGGTATTGAGCGATCAGAAGATCGACGCGCTAGCCCGCTCACTTTCCTGTGAATCCAACCAGTAACACTTACCGTACAGTCCGATCTGTTCGTCTGATATGTCGCATATCAAGTCTAGGGGTGGTAAACGTCAGACCCCAATAACCGATAAGTCGTGCCGATGTGAGGCTCATAACGGGTCGAGAAACTACTGGTAACACTTACCAGCAAATCTCTGATCAGCCCTGGCCAGGGACTTCCCTGTTACGGCCAATCGAGCACTGCGCAACATCAACCCCCAATACCGGGAGAGACGAAACCCCTCCTATCGCTCATTGCCTCCATGTGACTCGGGACTGTACCCAAAGACCACCGTTTTGCACGCCCTCATGGACGTGGTAAGGTGGAGATCAAAGCACAGTGGGAATCACACAAAACTCTATGACGATCTCGGGTCTACAGACTAACCTGCACAAGTGTCACCTGAGAACTGCCATCTGACGTGAGGTATAATACCATCTGGGAGTTCTCGGCGAGTCCGTCCAGTGTACCCAGTCTCTACTGAGCACCCGTGCACCATCTCTGATGTCAAACACCAATGGATATGGGATCATCCATCGCCCATCTCATGGGTCGAGAAGCGTATACGCTAGTCTACACTGGTATATCGATGCCCCGTCTCGATATACCCACGACTAGGGACCTTGAAGGATGTACCTATGGACTAGTATGATCTGCATCATAGTCCAGGTAGTCAAGTACACATCCTAAGGGCTTTACCAACATGTAACTATAAGACAGTATAAAGAGACAAGTGTACATGTTAAGATAAAGAGTAACCAGATAGCATACTATCATATCGAGCAAGAAAGTCATTTCTATATATGTCCAAGCATCCAATATAATATACATCACCTGTACAATACTGGCCTCTAGGGCATACATACAACTAACAGAACCTCTACTGAGCCTGACAGTGACAATATCCGTACAGTCCGGTCTGTTCGTCTAAGAGTATCGCATATCGAGTCTAGGGGGTGGATGAAGTCAGACCTCCAACAACGCGATATTTAGTGTCGGTATGAAACCCATCACCACCTGAAAAACTATCGATCCTGGATCGATAATTCTCGTCCACCGTGGCCATGGATTTATGGTGATGGCCATCCTTACACAACACGACATCAACCCCCAATACCGGGAGAGACGAATCCCCAACGATCCGATCACTGCCTCCATGTGGTTCGGGACTGTACCCAACTAAAACCTGTTTGCACGACTCCTTTGAACCGTGGTAGAGTAGTAATCAAAGCACAGTGGGAACTCACACGAGACAAATGACGATCTCAGGTCGACAGACTAACCTATACACATGTCACCTGGGAACTGCTATCTGACAATAGGTATAATACCAACTAGCAGGTTCCCGGCGAGTCCGTCCAGTGTACTCATAACCCAATGAGCACCTGTATACTATCATAGGTGAACAAACTAACACCAATGGCTTGTGAGACCTGGCCACCGCCCCTCGTCGGGGTCTCGATCAGTATACACTAGTCTACACTGGAGTATCGATGCCCGGTCTCGATACTCCTACGACTAGGGACATTTAAGGATGTGCTTATAGACCCCAGCTCCCACGTATGTGATCGCCATCACAATACTGGCAGTCAAGCAAGAATCATATGGGCTCTATCAACATGTATATGATGATAAAGACAAACCAGATAGCATACTATCATCTTGAGTAAGACTGTTTCATCGGTATACGTCCTGCCTCAATCATCATAATCACAAGTCCGCGACTATGATAATTGCCTTGAGGGCACTATAGCCAACAAAGAACGCAGGTGCTACATATCAAAAGGCAATGACCAATATCTTTGATGACCTAATTCATAAAGTCGTTGAATGCTATGTTGATGATCTGGTCGTCAAGACTAAAGCCAAGACCGATCACATCCAAAATCTTAGGACCGTTCTCACTAGACTGAGGGAATACGATCTGAAGATGAATCCTCTGAAGTGCGCTTTTGGCGTGTCATCGGGAAAATTCCTAGGTTTTATAGTCCGACATCGAGAGATCGAAGTTGACCCATCAAAGATAAAGGCCATCGTGGAGATGCCCCTTCAAAAGAGCCTGACGCGGCTAAGATCTTTTCAAGGGAAGCTTGCTTATATACGAAGGTTTATCTCAAATTTATCGGGGAGATGTAGGCCCTTCTCAAAGCTCATGAAGAAAGGAGCTCCTTTTGTCTGGGATGCCGAATGTCAAGAAGCTTTCGAAAGTATCAAACAGTACTTGTTGCACCCTCCAGTGCTGGCCGCTCCCATTCCAAATAAACCGCCGAATCTCTACACTGCCGCGCTAGATGAATCACTCGGTGCGCTCCTTACCCAGAACAACGAGGAGGGAAAAGAAAATGCCCTTTACTACCTCAGTCGAACTCTAGTCGGGGCGGAACACAACTATTCCACGGTCGAAAAGCAATGCATGGCTCTGATATTCGCTGTGAAGAAGCTGAGACACTATCTGCTTGCTCATCGGGTTATGTTGATCTCCAAGGTCGACCCGCTCAAACACTTAATGACCAAGGTAAGCCTAGCCGGCAGAACGGCAAGATGGACTGTCATGCTACTTGAGTTTGACATAGTTTATACTCCTCAGAAAGCGGTAAAAAAGCAAGCTCTTGCAGACTTCCTTGCTGCTCATCTCGTTCCAGAGGGTCACCGCTCAATTGTGAGTTACCCGACGAACAAGTGCTGCATCTCGAGAAAGGTGAGCCGTGTTGGGAGCTCTACTTCGACGGAGCCTCATCAATGAGGAGCTCCGGCAAATCAAGCATCCCGCAGATAAAAGCGGGGATAGGATTGGTGTTCATCACGCCATCGAGAGGAACCCTACGACGTTCTTTTGCTCTTACCGAGCCTCGCACAAACAACGAGGCTGAGTATGAATCTCGGATAGCTGGTCTGAAGCTCGCCATAGAAATGAAAATCCTTCAGCTACGGGTTTACGGTGACTCTCAACTTGTCGTCAACCAAGTAAGCAGCGACTATAAGAAATACAAACCCGAGTTAGCTCGGTACAGAAGCCGAGTGGTGGAACTCATGAAACGGTTCACTCACATTGAACTAATGAGAGTCCCTAGAGCGTTGAACGGAAAAGCCGACATACTCGCTCGCCTAGCTAAAGAGCTAGCTGATCCTGACATGGACGAAATTCTAATCACGGTCAGAAGCCGGCAGATTCTGCCTCCAGCCTTTTTGCGTGAAGAAGAAAGCATAGAACAAGAGAACAATCCTGCCGAAAAAGCTTCGATCATCCGAGACGAGCCCGATTGGAGAGAACCCTTCATAGAGTACCTCTGATACGACAGGCTGACCGAAGGAAAATCTGCGAGAATTCAACTGAAGAAGAGAGCTCTCCGATACGTGTTTGTAAATGACACGCTATAACGCAGGTTATATGACCAACTCTGGCTCAGGTGTGTCCTTGGCGGAAGCCCAAAAGGTCATGAAAGAAATTCACTCGGGCGTTTGCGGTGCTCACCAATCTGGCCCCAAGATGCGACTTCAAATTAAACGGCTTGGGTATTACTGGCCTACCATGATACAGGATTGCGGAGAGCATGTAAAGAAATGTCATATCTGCCAAATTCATGGTGATTTCATTCACAAGCATCCCAATTCGTTGCATCTTACGGTGGCGTCGTGGCCCTTCGAAGTCTGGGGAACCGACATAGTTAGCCCAATTGATCCTCCGTCGTCCAGAGGCCACCGGTTCATATTGGCCGCAACTGACTATTTCTCCAGATGGACTGAAACTGTCCCGCTAAAAGAAGTCAAGACAGAAAATATTCTGACGTTCTTCCAGCATAACATTCTATACCGCTTCGGTACACCAAAAAGAATCATTTCTGACAACGGGCCTTCTTTCAAGAGCTTCAAAGTCTCAAGGTTCACTACTCGGCACAAGATAGACTGGAGATATTCCTCCTTCTATAATCTAAGAGCCAATGGGCTAGCCGAACCCTTCAATAAAACTCTATGCAAACTCCTCAGGAAAAATGCTTCAGCCAACAAGAGAGACTGGAATCTCAAATTTCACGAGGCATTGTGGGCATATCGTACCGCGCACCGTACTCCAACTCAGTCCACTCCATACTCATTGCTCTTCGGAGTAGAGGCGGTCCTCCCCCTCGAAGTCGATGTTCCAAGCTTAAGAATGATCGTTCAGCACGAGTTGACGGAGGAGGAAAACGTGTTCCTTCGGCTTAAAGAGCTCGACGCCCTCGAAGAAAAGAGGCTCGCGGTGCAGGAAAATCTGGAGCTACACCGAGCCCAAATGTCATGGGCCTATGACAAGATGACCCGTCTCCGCGTTTTCAAGAAAGGTGAATTGGTGTTGGTCCTCAAAAGACCGATCTTCCCCAATTGACATGCCAAGGGAAAATTCGAGCCAAACTGGGAAGGACTATACGTCATCGAGAAAATGTTTGATGGAGGATTCTACCGGCTGATAAATGCCGAGAGAGAAAGGCTCGTGCCACCCATCAATGGCCGATATCTCAAGAAATACTTCGCGTGAATGCTCCAAGTTGCAAGCGAATTGAGCACACCGGCCCTACGGTATGAATCATACATCCTGTAAAACCGTATACAATCCACGGGCGTAAAATGATCCCTATCTCTCCCAAGTCCTGCCGGCGAGACTACATTTAAAGTCCCACAGGTGCAAAAAGAAAAGAAAAAAAGAAAAAAAAAGTGTATGTCCACAAGCAAAATGGACACGGATGAAAACCCGAAAAGGCTCCGTGAGTAAAAACAGCAGGACTATCAGCGAGATTGTGAAAACCCGAAAAGGCGCAAACTCGTGAAAAAGAGATGAAATGCACTCGCAAAATCCTCTCGACCTTATGAGGAGAAAATTCCCGCGTGAGATCCTTACGACTCAGAAAGGAGCAACACACTTAGGAGTCCCCACACGACTCCTAAGGAGAAAATACACCTATGAGATCCTTTCGACTCGTAGGGAGAAAATGTTTTTACGGGACCCTTACGGCTCATAAAATTGAAAAGTCTTAGATGATAGAGATCTAAACATGTCTCCTAAGCCATCGCTCCCCAACGGGAAACGGCGAATGATAAGTCGCTCCTGGTACCATATTTCAGTGCAGCGATGCAGACGCCAACCAAATTCTAAATCTCATACCCCAACGGCGAATGATGAGTCGTTCCTGGTACCATAATCCAGTGCAGCGATACAGACGCCAACCAAAATCCAAATCTCCAACGGCGAATGATGAGTCACTCCTGGTACTATATTCCAGTGCAGCGATGCAGACGCCAACCAAAATTCAATTTCCCAAAATTCTCCTAACCCTACGGTTGGTCCCCAAGTTGACTACCGTATACAATCCACGGGCTCAAATAATTCTCCTCACATCCATGCCCCACAGCAACCACCGATCACGCGGCCGATCTCCGCCCTTGGAATTATGCTCCATTTGGGAAGACTCACTCATGTGTTCTCACGATACATGAGGAGAACAAACTTACGAGAGCCTCTCGACTCGTAAGAAAACACCTTCGTGGGATCCTTACGACTCATAAAGGAAAAACACACTTGGGAGTCCCCACGACTCCTAAGAAGAAAGTACACCTACGAGATCCTTTCGACTCGTAGGGAGAAAATACTTTTATGGGACCCTTACGGCTCATAAAATTGAAAAGCCTTAAGTGATAGGGACCTAAACCTGTCTTCTAAGCCATCGCTCCTCAACAGGAAAAGGCAAATGACGGCGGGCTTTGGGCGGGCAGTGCAGTCCGGAGGGCTTGAAAGAAGAGATTGAAAAGGAGCTCCTGGCACCTGTGTTCCAGTGTTAGCAACGCTGATGCCGACCCCTACCCCAAAATTCCAAGCTTCCGATCGAATAGACCCTAAAGTTTTTAAACTGGGAACAGATGACCTCTAAGTTGTTAAACTGGAAACAGAAGACCTCTAAGTCGTTAAACTGGAAACAGATGACCCCTAAGTCGTTAAACTGGGAACGAGAGAAATCTCCTCATGGCAAATGATGATTCGCTCCTCATACCATACTCCAGTGAAGCGATACTGATACCAAACCAAAACCAAAATCCTCAAATCCTCTCATGGAAAATGATGATTCGCTCCTGGTACCATATTCCAGTGTAGCGATACTGATGTCAACCCAAATCATATCAAGTCAGCAAGACAACCAACGACCTCCCTGGCGGAATCAAGCTCCACCTCGGAAACAAGTCAAATCCCGACATCGCGGAAAGCGGAGCAAGTCAAATCGAACTCTGACACCGCAAGAAGCGGAGCAAATCAAATCAAGCATCGACCGTCCAAGTTGCTAAAAGGACAGTATCGACCGTCCAAGTCGCTAAAAGGGCAGAACCGACCGTCCAAGTCGCAAAAAGGGCAGCATCGACCGTCCACGTCGCTAAAAGAGCATAACCGACCGTCCACGTCGCTAAAAGAGCATAACCGACCGTCCACGTCGCAAAAAGGGCAGCATCGACCGTCCAATTCGTAAAAAGGGCAGCATCGACCGTCCACGCCGCTAAAAAGGCAGCACCGACCGTCCAAATCGCTAAAAGGGCAGAACCGACCATCCAAGTCGCAAAAAGGGCAGTATCGACGGTCCACGTCGCTAAAAGGGCAGAACCGACCGTCCAAGTCGCTAAAAGGGCAGAACCGACCGTCCACGTCACCAAAAAGGGCAGCATCGACCATCCATGCCGCTAAAAGGGCAGCACCGACCGTCCAAATCGCTAAAAGGGCAGTATCGATCGTCCACGTCGCTAAAAAGGCAGCATCGATAGTCCAAGTCGCTAAAAGGGCAGAACCGACAGTCCAAGTCGCTAAAAGGGCAGAACCGACCGTCCACGTCGCAAAAAAGGGCAGAACCGACCGTCCACATCGCTAAAAGGGCAGTGTCAGCTTCCCAAAAAGCGAGAACCAAATGAAGTCGCCTCCACGTGAAAGAAGATCCATCAATTTCATGCACATAACCCACATATGCGGTGTGCATTTATTGATGCGGGGCATTTTGTTGGGGTAAAAATTTATATCCCGGTTGACTAAGTCAAAATCAAAATCAACCCCAAGCCAAGTGGGCCCAAGCCCAGGTCAAGTGGGTCAATGCCCGGGTCGAGCCCGAACATGAAGCCGCCGGCCCCCCATGCCAAAATAAAAAATTTGTAATAAATAATTTTGGTGTATGTTTTTTATGAATAAATGTAAGAAAGTGGGCATAAAGCCAAATTTTTGTAAAACTCATGGCTCATGTGCAAAAAAAATGAGCACATGAGGCATGGGATGGGCAAAATGTCATTTTGTAGTAGCCTATAAAGGCAAACATGATGAAAATATCTAGCACAACTTTTCATTCACTAAAAACTCTAGGGTTTTTTTGCCTCCTTCTCCTTCCTCAGGGTTCTAAACGTTCTTCTTTTTTGAATTAAATTAAGAGTTTAACTCTTCCTCTTCCAAAAATAAATAGTTTTTCACCACAAAACTCACAAAGGGGGCCTCGGATCTTCCATTAGATCTCAAAGGGGGGAGATTTTTAAATCTCAAACCCCTCTTGTTCTCCAAGATCCGGCCGACAAAAGAGGAGGAAGAAGACCCATCTCCAGAGATCCCATTTTGGGAAAGTTCCAAGGCTCAGGGAAGAAGAAAGGGGTCCCCTTGAGCATTTACAAAGATTTCTTGGAGTTTAACTCCACAAATCAAAGTTTCTGGAGGTTTAACTCCATAAGAATAAATTGTCGATAATAATACATCTTTTTTTAAGGAATTTAACTCCCAAAAGTTAATTGGAGTACAACTCCCAGTACGGGGAGCTGAGCCCCCCCTAACTTTCCGCTAGCGCCTTGCGCCCACGTGGCGCGCACGTGAGGCGCTGGCGCCTTCTCCCACGCATCCTTTGGATGCCTTTTCTTTTTTATATATATGTATATATACACACACACACATACTCCACAACACTGTCCCCGTTAGAAAAAATTTCTAATGGGACGCTGCCCCGCACCCTGTAAGGGGGCTGCTAGCCCCCTTGACCCCCAGCCCGCTATCCGGGTAGCGGGACCCCCGTAAAAAACTCTGCGGGGCCCCCGATATATCCAAAACCCCTTCAAAACATAACGATGCGCATTGAGTCCGCATGACCTGTTTGAACCGTCAGTCGAAGGTTCTCTCGCTCCAAAGGCGAGGGGTAATTAACGGCGGCTTAGTTCGCGGCTGCTGGAGATTCGGATCCCCACAATCAATAAACCCCCGCCTACCCTAAGCAGGGGGAATCTGTAATGCGCCTGACAAGCGCGCGCGTATTCCCATCTCAATGGGGTGACGAAAAACAACCTACAGTTACATCTCTAAAATCAAACTATTCACTCAGTGTTGAAAAAACGGAATATTTGGCCGAATATTCAGATTCAGTGGCAAAACAAACAGAAACTGCAATATTCAGTCAAATATGCAGTCAAACCGAATACTCGCCGTACAAACCGAATATTTGGCCGAATTGGTCAATTAAGCTTAAAACAAAAAAACACGACTAAATACCAAGTGTGGGATCCACAACTCAATTAAAAAATAAGTAGGACCCACACTTATTATTTTACAAACAATCTCTTCTCATTTCTATATTTTATTAGTTCGGACGTTTTACCATTAGAGCAAGGGTATATTAGTATTCTACATATTTATATTTTTTGAATTTTTTATATGTAACATTTATATATGAAAATATTGATGGCGGCATATCCAAATAAACAGAATAAACCAGATATTATTTATTCGCTTACCAACTGAAAGAAACCCAAATCCGTTATTTACAACATTGTGTTCACTTATGGTATATTTTATTCATCAATATTCTAATAATACTCAATTGAACAATATGTAATTTCCTCACCAATAAAAGAAAAGATAACAATAAACCATCTTAGAATATCATATTCTAAAATTATGTATTTTATTTATTTAGAAATTAGTCTCTCTATTATCTAATCTAAAATATGGCCTATTGCTTAAGCCAACATAAACGAAAAGACATTCATGACTTTGATAATAAAAATAAATTAGATAAGAAACCGGCGAAAAAGAATAAACTGTGACTTCATTCGTAAAATAAGAATACCTAAGATTACAGAAGTTTTGAAAATGGTGAAATAAAAAAACGGTTTGTCTATTGGATTCCTATTGAGGTCAAGAGATGCCTAGGAGAGATAGTCGTTAGATGACTGACAGCCCTGTTTTATAAGATTTGGCAAACCAAAAAGATACCAAATGAGTGAAGAAAGAGTACTCTACAAGAACAAGGATGGCATTCAGAGTTGCTCCAACTACCGTGGAATAAAACTCATTTTCCACACTATGAAGTTTCGGGAGAGGGTGATTAAGTACAAGCTAAGGCAAGATGTTAAAATAACAAAAACCATTTTGGGTTCATGCCTGAACGATCGATGACAGAGACTATTCATTTGCTCCGTCAACTTATCGAGCGTTTTCGAGAGAGAAGGGATTTGCATATGGTTTTATTGATTTAGAGAAAACTTACAACAAAATACTATAGAGGTATTATGGCGGAGAATAATGAAGAAGAGAATCCCAATCAAGTATATTGACATAATCAAGGACATATATGATGGAATAGTAACAAATGTAATCACTTGCGGCAGCCTAACGAGTGATTTTCCGAGCTTGCGTCAAAAATCTACATTAAGTCCATTCTTATTTCCCATAATGATGGATAAGTTTACTAGAACTATCTAGGATGAGTTAACTTGGTGTATGTTATCGCTGATGATATAATGATGGTAAATGAGACGAAAGCAAGGGTTAATGCCAAATTGGAATTATGGAGGCAAATATTGAAATCTCGGAGGTTTAGATTGAGCAGGTCCAAAACAGCATATATGCAATGCAAATTTAGTAAACGGAGAAATCAAAATCATGGTGATATAACACTGGATGGGCAAGAGATATTACCGAACGATCAGTTTAGATATCTATGTTCTATCATCCAAAAGGATGAAGAGATCGATAGTGTGTCAACCAGAGGATTCAAGCTGGTTGGTTGAAATGGAGGAGCGCAACGGGAATTTTGTGCGATCGTAGCTTTCTGTTAAAATTGAAAGAAAGTTTTATCGAAGCGCTATTAGGCATGCATTATTATATGGTATGGAATAATAGGCTCCTAAAAAACATCATGTACAAAAAATGAATGTAACGGAGATGCGTATGCTTTGTTGGATGTGTAATAACACTAAGGAGGATAAGATGCGAAATGAGGAAATTCATGCAAAGGTTGGTGTAACACATGTTGAGGAAAAGATGCGAGAAACACATCGAAGATGGTTTGGTCATGTATGACGCGGACCTACGGAAACACCGGTTCGATGAATGGATATTCTCGATTTAGGCCATATCAAAAAGATGAAAGGGAGACCGAAAAAAACATAGATGGAGGTGATACGAAAAGATATGGATGCCAAAGGCCTTAACGAAGGTATATTGTTCGATAGGAATGAGTGGAGGCGAGGGATTCATGGGATCGACCCGGCATGATTCTCATTAGCTCATATAACATACCCCGTATGCTTGAGATAAAGGCTCAATTGTTGTTGTAGTTAAAAAACGGCGAAACCTTAATTTAATACATAAGTTAACATGACTAAAGAGCCTTTTATATTTATGATAACTAAAAAAATCATCTAGAGTGAACCGGAAACTTATATTTTTAATCAAGCCTATGTAACCGAAGAGCCACTTACGCCTATAATAAACTGAGAAAATGGTGGAGTATTACATGATAGTAGGCAAATTTGGTGCAAACCACTAGATAAATTTGCCATGTTAAACCTATACTTCATATGACTCTTCAAAAATTGTCATGCTAGCTTATTTTTGTTTATCAAAATTTTTTTTTCATTGAATTTTAATTTAGAATTTTTTATAATTAAACATGTTTTATTCTAACTAAATGAGTTAGATCTCATGTCGATTTTTTCCTTAATTAGAAAACCACATCCAATTGTTCATGAATTTCAAGTTATAAAAAACAATTTATTCAAAATGATTTTAACTCAAGTTGAATATTAAATTATTGATATTTATAATAAGGGATTTCATAAACTTTCTAATGTTCGTTTACTTAAAAATAAAATTGTTGGGTTTTTACGAAATTCTTTTTTATTGAGAACGGATATTAATGAGTACATCAAAAGATTTTCAAATGAATTAGCAGCTCAAACTTTTATATGTTTTTTTCAGAAATACTTTCAATAATCACATTAATAGATTATTTGGATCTTAACAACATTATGATTAAAGAATGGATTAAGATATTATTTTTATGAAGATGTCTTTTAAATTTGAAAAACAATGGATGTTCATATAAACCTAATTTTAATTAGCAACGACATATTGGTTTGTCATGAAATATATTAATCGACAATTTTAAATTATTCTATATACTCACATTATCAAAAGGTATTTTGATGTACGCTCATATATTATTCTTTAAATACTATCTTTGGGTGGTAATCTATTTGTTGTAAATTATCTTTGCTGTTATAACCCAACTCTCAAGTCCATGTGTCATGCTCTTAATTTTTCAATAAAAAACAAGAAAATAAGAAGATATTTACTAGCCTATTTATTCTCTCCCAGTGTTCATATCAAAGGAACCACTTCTCGAAAGAAAAAATGTCTCAACCCAGCATGTACTCGCTTCTCTCTCAAACACAAATTGGTACAGCAGCCCGGTGCCCTAGAAAAATAGAAAAATGATCCCTTGGTATTTTCTATTAATTAACACAAAAACATTAGATTATGTATAATATTTCATATGATCCAACATAAAAAATGTTAAAAGAAGTCAGCCTTACAATGTATCACCAAAATTATTTTTCAATTATCCCATAACATTTTCATGAATAGATATCAATTCCAATGTAATCTACTTTTATTGATTTCTAATTATGTCAGTTTTAGATCGATACTAATTTCGACCATATGTTTCTTTGACAGAAAAGCTAATTGAGCATTAGCAAAAAAATTGTATTAGCAAACCATGCAGATAATTGCAAGATTAATTATATGTAAACTTCTGCATTTAGTTGTTTAAGGCACAACTTAATAAGAATTACATGTGCATATTTTACTTTACAGTGGTGTCTGATATTGAATGTGTGCATCATATGTGTCTTAATCTAATTGTTACACAATTACAAAGGCAATAATAAGCACTTTGCCCTCATTTAGTGAAAAGCTAACAACTAAAATTTATGTTATAAGATTCGGAAAAATGTCGTATTACCCAACTTAATACATTGTGATAGCACCACTATAGTTAATAGAGTGCAACTCTGTTTTGTAACCAATTATTAACTTAACGAATTCATACTAGTTGTTTAATGTAAGATTAAATGATAATCTTGCTATAGCTATAGCTAAAGGTTACAGTTTGGATTACATTAAGGAGGATTGGACTTAAGCCCGATACTAATATACTTCCAATGTGGATACCCGAAGACTGAAAATTCTAACAGTTGGGTTCAATAGGACAAACGAATCATAGAATAGATCAGAGTTGGGATACACCAAATTTCGAATTTATTCTCACAGTTTATCACAGTGGTGTAAGTGAGATTTGAGTTATTATAACTTTAAACGAGATCTATGTTTTTATAAGAGAAATGCAAAAATTATAGGAACACCTTTTACAGATTTCACCTACATGAGTCTAAGAGTAAGATCGCTCTTAAGAGAATATTAACTAATTCTCTGAATATCTCATCAAACCAGGATCAACCAAAAGAATGTAACTTGCTAGCTTAAGGACTCGATTTGACACCTGGAGTACTAGATATAAAGCACAACATTTTATATCCTCTCTTTCTGCCAGTACAAATAAGCGGTTATAGTTCAAGATTAGACCCATTACGACTTTAAAGTGAAAGTTGTTCAAATACTAAGTGAAAGGTTTAATGTACGTCACACCTTCACAATACATTATAATTCTTCTCTACCTGCCGTTATTTTTTTAACTTCTATCGTTACATCTATTTTTTTATCTGCATTATAATTTCATTACAACATCATTTTCTGATTTTATAAAAAAAATAGTGGGATCTGTTGGAAAATTTTATTAAAATTAATTATTTTATTTATTGTGGTCATTAGGTCAATGTTTTAAAAAACAGTCTAGGCAGTCGTCTAAGCGGAAGCGGCCTCAATCCGCTCCGTTTTGACCCCAAGCGGTTGCTTTAATTGGGCTAGGCACTTTAAGATCTTAAGACGCTCACATGTTTAGGTGGGTGCTTAACTGGGTTATGATATAAGTTTCATCAATCAAGTTTAAGGTTTTTTCTTAAAATATCTCTAAAACCCATTCTAAAATACAATGTACATCTTGATTTGTTTTCAAATTACGTGAGTGAAGAAACCCTAAATTATTCTCGTCTTAGCTTTGCATAGCGCTTTTTACAAACTTATTTTAGGTTAATTGTTCATGTGGCCATCATTTGGCCTTTAAAGATGTCGAACATCAAGTGAAAAATATGAGAAACAAAATAGGTGATACATTTTTCCACTGTAAAGCATCAACCAATTTTCCTCAAACGAACCATTGGGTCATCCTGATTCATACAATCGAGAAACTATATTCATCTGAAAATCTAATCAAAATCCTTTTGAGATTAATCTCATGCAATTTACATCAAAATACATATCAAAGAAATCTTGGCATCACATGGTGATATAGATTATGATACAATATTTAAATTTCAAACATTTACTCCAAAAATGTAGCTATTTACTCATAAATGGAACCTTCATGTTCATGTTTCCGTATCATTTTCTCTGTCAACAATGTACATTAATTATGAGAGAATTGGTGTCAGACCATTATATAACTCGATTAAATTTTACCTAAAACTTTATAGTTCATATCCCAAAATTTGACTTGAAAAGAAAATATAAATAGGTTACGATGACTCAAGCGAAACAAGAATCTAAAATACAAACAAACTCATACAAACGAATAATGTATGGTTGCCTTGGCCACCATTGCACACCCATTAAAATAAGAATTCCAATCAAACTATTCAAGGCAAGGCGGAAGACAGTTCACCTCTCCAATATATCTTATTTCGATCCTCATCCACTTTGTAATTGATTTTGATGTGGAATTGTTTGGGTTTTTTTTAATTTGATTTTCGAAGAAGGGGAGAGTGCCACATTACCAATCTATTTTGAAATCATTGGACCCCTTTTCTTTTGCATTAAAATAGTAGAGATGAAATAATATCGATTTAGACAATCACGTATTGAGAAAGAAAATACCTACAATTCGCAAATCCCAGCTGACAACGAGCTCATCAATTAAACAACCTACAAAATCAAAAGAAACAAGTTTCAGAATTGTAATGAAATCATAGATGAAATCAAAGAAAGGGGCGTAGCATCAGAAGGGGAAAAAACCTATCGATTGTTCGATTTGATGTAGAGTCAAATGAAGACGAAGCATTTGGAGGCAAAAAAATCTCTGCAAATCGAAAAAAAACGATGAGGATCGCGATGCCCTAACGCCATTAGCGCGCGCTGAGATCAAGGGAATTGGATCTGTTTGAGTACATGGACTTGGGCCGCACCATTGGGCTCCGTGTAGAAGCCCCAGTGACGGGTATTTTAAGAGAGTTTTTTTTTTTTCTATATATCTCCCCCTAAACTTTAGCCATTTCCCTATATCATCCCTAAAATTTTATACCTCTATAAACTGTGCTTTTATTTAAATAACTCCCTGCTACGAATTAAATTGTTATTTATTTTTGGGTTAATTGCTAAATAATACCATAATATTTCTTATGCTTGCACGTATATACCTTATTGATTTTTTCGCTGCGCTTATATACCCTCGAGTACAAACCGTTAATACTTTGCTCCGTTCGGTCGACCGTCGATCCATCACTATTTTAAACAAAATCCATACTTCATGCCATCTAAGTGCAGCGAAAAAATCGATAAAGTATATAAATGCAAAGTAGATGAAACATAGGAGTATTATTAACCCTTTATTTTTACTTGATTTTTGCTAAACTTCATATTTCTTGTAACACTTCATATTTCTGTAAACGGATGGTTTAACTGCTTACATTTTCAAATTTTTAAAATCTAAAGCCCACAAGTGTCATATTGATTTAACCAGTTGAAAGCTACTAAATTTTGACGGTTGGAAAGATAAAATGCCGGTTTGCCACATCCAATAGGTTTTAAAAACGGTATATGAAAATATCAAGTTTTGGAATGGATATATAGCGGATGTCGCATGACGTAACAGAATAATTGCTTTGATCGAAAGTCTTTTCAAACGTTGTAAATTCTTTCCTATTTACTCTTCTGTTCTTTAGGTACAAAGCCTATTTCTCACATAGGTTACTGAGTGTTGATTTTTTGTGCGAGATCTTTTTTTCAACAAGTCACTCTTGCTCATGTTGGTTTTCGTTTTCAATGGCGTAATCCTTTAAAGAGAATAAATCACTGCGTTTGTACTTCTGCAAGAGGCAATGTAGATCTATGTTAATGTGGATCTATGTTGTAGCCTAATTAAAGCCTTCACTTTCTCACTTCAATTCCAACTTAGTTGCAATCCGGTTCTTTCCATTATAATTGTTGAAGTTTTTTTCAACTGCAGGTATAACGAATTAATCATGGTTCCATCAAGTATAACATACGATCAATATACTCATTTATAGACATCAATGCAATAACCGGAAATTATATAAACGCCTGATATATCATTTCCATAATTATTCGTCATAGTTAGCAGCTCCGTATCAAGGTCATCATCAATATCGTCCATATCATCAATTTGGATATCTATACAAGGTGAGAATGTTCCTAACCATGAAATAAGTACCAGTGCTTATCTAAATACCATTTGATTATTTTTTTTTTAATTTTCCTTTTGGGGCCTTGAATACATCTTTAAAACTCAAGTTACACAACCGACATTAGAGTTTTCTAATATGCAGAAGATTACGAAATTTCCCACCACAAGCCTGCGCATAACAACCGCAGCCTCATCTTTCCGCAAAAGATGACAGAATCCTCTGTACAAACTTGGATATCATGCCGTCTCCTGTGGGGCCCACTCCGCGTCCCTGAAGCATCCGAGGCCGTCGATCCACGGCCGATGGATCCAACGGCTGTAATCGGGCCACGTGGAGTTGGTCAGGCGAGCGAGTGGGGCCCGCGTCGCTCGAACAGAGAGCTCCCACTATCATGTGCCGACAGCGCCCTTAACAAGACGCCGTACACTGACACCATCGTGAGCCAGTCGAGACCGGGGCCCACCTTTTTCGTTGGACATTTCGCAGAAACCTCGTTGTGAATTTGACTTGTAGCATAAGGGCCTGTTTGGTTGCAGGATTATGAGTTTGGATTTGGATTTTGGATTGTGGAATCCTACGATTCCATAATTTTGTGTTTGGTTGCAGAATTAGGATTCCTTTGTTTTTTATGGAGGGCCCACCACAAAACAAGGATTCTTGAATCCTAAAAATTTTCAAGGATTTTCAAGAATTTGGCACTATTCATTGTACTTTTAAATAGGGCTCATGTACTTTATTTATTTAACAATTCTCTCTCTCTATCTCTCTCTCTAAAATCCTCAAATCCAAATCCTACTTTTTTTGCACCAACCAAACAAAGATTACAAGAATCTACAAATCCAATACTAGGAATCCAAAACCAACCAAACAACAAATTACCAAATCCAGAAATTTCAACCATACTATTTTGGAATCCAAATTCCATAATCCTGCAACCAAACAGGCCCTAAGTCGATTTCGGCTTGGGTTTTAATTAGCTAATTGGTACTTGTGTTGCCTTTATATTGGGTAAATTACATTGGAACATCCTTGACCACGAGGGATGTAAACCGATCGGATATAGACATTACCATATTCATATCCGGCGTCTATTTACGGATACGGATACGAATAGTTGTCGGTAACAATAATTTACTATCCGTATCCACGACAAATTGAATACGGATACGGATTGGATAATGTAAAAACCATAACCACTAAAATCGGATACGGATAGTATTCGGATAAATATAAAAAGTCATGATTCATAACTACAACTAATAAAATATTTAAAAAGTCATGATTCATTACCGATATTTAAATCGGATACGGATAGTATTCGGATAAATATAAAAAGTCATGATTTAAGTACATGGCTCAACGGTTTCAAATTATGAGTTTTTCATGTAACATCAAGTCCATGGAGTATCCATAAGTTTAGCTATAATTAATAGTAATTAGCAGTTAGATAGTGGGTACCATTAGTTCGGATATCCGTATCTGGATTCGGATAGTGATGATACTCACAAGTGGTATTTCCTCAGATTACGATACGTGGCGGATGACGTGTCCCGAAGGCTATGGAGGTGGAATAAATGAGATGCATTAGGGGTGTTCCTCGAGACCTCGTCTCAGAGAACGCATCCGACCTTTCAGGAAACCTCCCTGGGTACTTTCCACCTTCACCTAGCAAACAGCCAACAGCTCGTCTCCGAGCCATCTGACAGGCCGAGTTTCCTGGGCCTCCCTGCTCGTCTCTGAACCATCTGACAGGCCGAGCTTCCTCGGCGTCCCTGCTCGTCCCCGAGCCATCTGACAGGCCGAGTTTCCTCGGCCTCACGGCTCGTCCCCGAGCAATCTGACAGGACGAGCTTCCTCGGCTTTCCCGATCAACCGAGAGCGCGGAACCCAAGCGCCCCGGCAACAGCTCCGCATATCTCGCCAGGGCAAGATATCCGCCTCCCCACGTTCCGCGTCCCACGCTAGCGCGTCCTCCCATTAATGGGCGTATCCCGCCATTAATGCGAGGATAACGCATGGTGTAACCGACATCGATCATTTCACGCCTGCTCGCTCCACGCAACCACTATATAAACTCCTCTCTCAGACGACTCAGATAACTCGAAATCATTCCAATACGCCGTTACTGTGCACCTATTCCTTGGCACTAACTTGATCATCGAAGGGTCCTACGGCGGTCACACATCCCGGGACTTCCTTTGCAGATAGCTTGGTGTTAACACCAACCCATTGAGATCCACACGTTCAACAACTCCCAAACCGAATCTCAACCGTTAAAGACCGCCATCACAGGATCGACGGAGGAAAAAATCTGAAGGAGATCACCGCCTCCATCAGTTGGCGCCGTCTGTGGGAACATTTAGAAGCTTCTCCACCCCTAAAATTGATCTTCCGCTCTTGACCCGAGGGCGAGCGACAACCGCGACGATCCAAATACGAGCCGCCACAACGGAGGTGGGAGCGGCTCGTCTCCCCCTCCTAACGTGATCAACGCCTTATCCGCTCAGATAGACAGGCTCACATCGCTGGTGGATTCTCTCGTCCGCGTTCAAGCGGCGAGCCCTACCTACCAGACCGCAGTTCTCCCTCCCTGGGATAACGAAATCCGCAGAAGGACGGATGGGTTTGCTCAAGCCCTCGATCTCACTCACGCTCATCTCAGCGTTACCGAGCGCCGGCATGTCGACTCCGGCCACCGTGACCCGCATGCGGCGATTGATTTCATGACCCGCTGGGCGCCGGACAGCTCTACGCCCCGATCCTAGGGATGACTGGGCCGTCGCTTCGATGCCCGCCGCGCGTTCTCCCCTCAAGGAGGTGTCGGTCGGCTCACCTGCTTCGAGGCATGACCGACGCCCCCATTCTCGTCGGGGCCGCGCGAACGGAGAACGCCGGGACTACTCGAGAAGGGCCTCTCCCGAGGATTTGAGAAATTTGATAGAGCGGAATCGGAGCCGCACCATCACACAGACCCAGAGCGGAGGTAGCCACCCCTCCGACTGTGCAGAATCCAAGCGGTACCGCCACCGACCTGAAGCCTTTGAAAAGAAAATTGAAGGCATACGACGGGATGGCCATGCGTCCGCGAAGAAGCCAGGTACTCCGCCGACTCACTAACAAAGCCCTTTTACAGAAGAGCTGCTGGCCAAGCACGTCTCATTCAGAAACAAGCCGCCAAAAGTGGCCCTCATCGACAGGAAGTCCAACCCAAAGGACCACTTGGTCGCTTTTACGGTGGGCATGAGCTTCTAAGATAACTCAGACGTGGCTCAATGCCGGTCTTTCCCCACCACTCTAATCCGGGCTGGCCGAGATTGGTTCCGAGGACTCACGCCACGCTCCATCTCGACCATCGACGAGCTGGCCACCCAATTCCTCCGTCTCTTCATCGGGAACCGACGACAGAAGAGGACAGTCGACTACCTATTCACTGTTAAGAGCGGAGACAAGGAATACTTCAAAGGGTATGTCACCCACTTCTACAATGCCCTCATGAAGATCCCCGAGCACCACGATGAAACAGTTATCACCGCGCTGAGGTCGGGTCTTAGGCACAAAGAGTGGCTCCGCTCTTTTGCATTAGCGCAACCTAAGACCATGGCCAAAGTGAAAGCCTGGACCGAGCGAGAAATCTAACTCGAGTCCAAGATGAACTCAAACCTCCCCCGAACCGACCAGGTGGACAGAAAAAAAGGGATAGGGAGGAGAAAAAGAAAGTCGATCGTCCGAATCCTTACTCCCCGAGGTTTCAGGAGTACACTTCTCTAAACATCTCTCAGACCGAGCTACTGGAGGAAGCTAAAGGCGAGAGATTCTTTAAACTCCCGCCAGTCACCCAAAGGGCGGGCAAGCATCTCCGCGGCCTATAGTGCGCCTTCTACAGGTCGTAGGGTCACCCGACTGAGAACCGCAAACAACTCCGTGACTACATCGAGGAGTTGATCCGCTCTGGCCACCTGGCGAAGTACCTGCGGGACAAGCGGCAGGCAGATCGGGAGCAAAAGGTCCTAACCCCTCCCGGGGAATTAACGATCGGGAAAATCATGGTCGTTACCTCGGACCCAGCTCTAGAAATTGGGGGAACCACCACCTCCTCCCTGTCGAGGGTGTAAGCGATATACTATACAAGAGGTGCAGGAGAGACGAATCGATCGTCTTCACCGATGAAGACCTCCACGGCATATCGCTTCCTCACAATGACCCTCTCGTGATAACGGCCCGAGTCCACCGTTACGAGGTTCAGAGAATTTTGGTCGATTCAGGTAGCTCGGCTGATATCTTGTTCCACGACTGTTTCCAGCGTATGGGGCTAGGACCATTCGACATTCGACAAACCTCCTATGTCCTCTCTGGGTTAAAAAACCACTCTGTCCCAACCAAGGGGATGGTCACCCTCCTCTTCAACATTGGAGAAGAGGGCAATACGCGAACCATAACGGTGAACTTCCTCGTCGCTAAGGTACCTTCATCCTATAACATTTTCATGGGACATCCTACCTTAAACGCCCTCCGGGTTCAGATCCCGACTTATCACCTTGTGATCAAATTCCCTTTGGATCAAGGAGGATAGGCCGGGCATATGGAGACCAGCAAACCGCCAAGATTTGCCTCACCTCGACGTCCCCCACTGGAGAGCAGGACATCGATTCTGAGGACACGCATGACTTCCAAGGGTCTTTAGATACACGCGACGACCAAAAGGAGGTTAGAGGTGCCCCGGTGGAAGCATTGACGGAAGTCCCACTCGCAGAAGGGGTCGATGGCCGGACAGTACAGATCGGCTCTCTCTTGAAAGAAGATCACCGTGAAGACCTAATCCAGTTCCTCCGAGATAACTCGGACGTAGTCGCTTGGGCGCCGGCGGACATACCCGAAATCGACCCTAGAGTGATCTCCCACAAGCTCAGGGTCGACCCAAAAGCAAAGTTTGTCCGACAAAAGAAGAAAAGTTTTGCGCCGGCCAAGCAAAAGGTGATAGAAGACGAGATGGATTGACTACTTGCCGCCAACTTCATCAGAAAGCTGGACTATTCAGATTGGCTGACGAACGTGGTCATGGTCAAGAAGGTAAACGGGAAATGGCGCATGTGCATCGATTTAACGGATTTAAACAAGGCCTGTCCCAAAGACAACTATTCACTTTCTCGGATATACCAGCTGGTAGACAGTTCCGCCGACCATGAATTATTGAGCTTCATGGACGCCTTCTCCGATTACAATCAGATCAGGATGAACCCGGCCGACGAAAAACTTACCATCTTCACCACTGATCGGAAGGTATACTACTACAAAGTGATGCCTTTCGGACTTAAGAACGCCGGGGCCACATATCAGCGCCTGGTCAATAAGCTGTTCAAACCTCAAATCGACAGAAACATGGAAGTCTACGTCGACGACATGCTCATAAAATCCATCTCATCAGCTGGGCACACTACAGACCTCGGCGAGACATTCAACGTCCTGCGCAAGTACAAAATGAAGCTGAATCCATCTAAGTGCGCGTTCGGAGTCACCAGTGGAAGTTCCTTGGGTTCATGGTAATGCACCGAGGAATTGAAGCAAACACTGAAAAGATCAGCGCCATCCTCAACATGGCAACGCCCAAGAGCATTGTCGACATCATGCGATTCACGGGAAGGGTCGCTTCCCTAAGTCGCTTTATGTCCAGATCTGGGAAGAAGTGCCTCCCATTTTTCAGGACCCTATGGAAAATCCCTAAGTTTGAATGGTCTGAGGAGTGCCAGAACACTTTCGAACAACTCAAGGCGCATCTAGCGATCCCACCGCTACTCACCCGACCAGTCGAGGGTGATGAACTATTGCTATATTGCTATATCTGGCCATCTCCGACCAAGCTGCAGGCTCAGTGCTTGTCAGAGAATACGAAGGCATACAGAGGCCGGTCTATTACGTGAGCCATGTTTTCAAGAACGCAGAAACGAGATACCCAGGCCATAGAGAAAATAGTCCTGGCACTTGTCGTCGCCTCCAGGAAACTTCAGCACTATTTTCAAGCGCACACGATCCTCGTCCTCACCGAGCGACCTTTAGGGTCGATTCTCACCTCCCTCGAGTCATCAGGACGTCTGGAGAAATGGAGGTAGGAACTGTCCTAATTCGATATCAAATACCGCCCCTGACAAGCCATCAAAGCACAGGTCTTGGCAGATTTTGTTGTCGAATGCACCATCCCCACTAAAGAAGAAACGCCGACACGGACCCGGACCATGTCCCTCGGTCGTGGAGGTGCCCGACCCCATCCCGGATTGGATGCTCTACGTGGACGGATCCTCTACCGAGGAAAGGAGCGGGGCTAGCCTGATCATCTGCGGCCCGGATGAAGCTGAAATGGAATACTCCTTAAAACTCGGGTTCAGAGCGTCAAACAACGTCGCGGAATACGAAGCCTTGTTGGTGTTGGCTATAGTGCCCTCAAATCAATTATTGGATCGCAAGCACGTGATTGCGATGATTGAGGGAGGACCTATACGGGTAGAACAGTCTTACTCGAGATAATAGTATGCTATCTGATTTATCTTTATCATAATGTATCTGCTTTAGGTGGCTTTACTGATCACTATTACATGTTGATAGAGCCCTTAGGATTCTTGCTTGACTACCTGCAGTATGATGGCGATCATATATGTGGGAGCTGCGAGGTCTATAAGGGTATCCTTAAATGTCCATAGTCGTAGGAGTTTCGAGACTGGGCATCGATATTCCAGAGTAGACTAGTGTATACTGATCGAGACCCTGATGAGGGACGGTGGCCGGTCTCACAAGCCATTGGTGTCAGTTTGTTCACCTAAGATATATACAGGTGCTCATTGGGTTATGAGTACACCGGACGGACTCACCGGGAACCTGCTAGTTGGTATTATACCTATTGTCAGATAGCAGTTCCCTGGTGACATGTGTACAAGTTAGTCTATCTACCTGAGATCGCTATTTTTCTCGTGTAAGTTCCTACTGTGCTTTAATTACTACCCTACCAAGGCTCAAAGGAGTCGTGCAAACAGGTTTTAGTTGGGTACAGTCCCGAGCCACATGGAAGCAGTGAGCGGATCATCGGGGGATTCGTCTCTTCCGATATTGGGGGTTGATGTCGCGTTGTGCATGGGTGGCCATCACCAGAAATCCTTGGCTAAGGTAGTCGGGAATTACTGATCTAGGATCGATAGTTTCTCAGGCGGTGATGGGTTTCATACCGACACTGAATGTCAAGTTATTAGGGGTCTGACTTTATCCACCCCCTAAACTCGATATGCGATACTCATAGATGGACGGACTGGACTGTACGGATATTGTCACTGTCAGGCTTAGTAAGGGTTTCAGGATGAGTTTGCTCGTCGGTCTTCCTTTCGCTCAATACCTGGGTAGCCGTTACGTACAGCTAGTGTCGCTGACGTGCTTGTGGTTAAACTCACTGCCGGCGTATTAACGAGACTTTAGAGTCCCACACAGAGGGTTTTCCTGCTTCGGGCGAAACGTTGTAGAGCCTGTATAGTTTTATGGCAGGGTTCGATCATATACGTGCACTTGTGCACGGATCATGACTCGGACGGATAATACTAGTGGGCTTTGGTTTAAGCCGGATCCTAGTATTATATTGTTGGATTATTTTCGTCTCGTTATATTCGTATTCTTTCGGAATACCGATGCGGGTATGTATATACGGATGAGGGGTATTCTTAAAATTCTATTAAAAGATTACTTTAGATGTTACCAATTCATTTTCTATTAAACATTTAGTTTAAATGTTTATTGAGTGGAGAGTGTGACTCATGGTTTGCATTGATTCATGCATGTGCACTTGGTGATTCATGGAGATGAGTCATGGAGTGACCCATGCTTGGTTTTGTTTTGTGTGAGATATTTTGTAGGAAGAAGGCATATCTTTTCTTGTGAGGCTTTTTTTAGTTGCTCGCTCACAACAAATAACTCATATAACACTCAAGCCATTACTTCACTTGTTTTTCCTTAGCCTCACACTCTTCGCTCCATGGCATCTTCTTCTACCTCCACCCTACATGTCTCATGTGTTGAGAAACCTAGGGTGTATTGAGACAAAGTAATCCTACACACTCTCCACTTCATCTTGGCTATCTAGGGTAGTAAACTAGGTACTCGAGTTGCCTCGGATTTGAGGTCGGAGCCCGTATTACATACTCTCAAGATGGATCGTCTTCGATGGGGGAGACCGGAGATCAAACTTGATTAAGAAACCCACGAGGAGCTTGGGATGAAGGTTAAAGACCGAAGGACATGGATCATTCGGTATAACCATTCCTAACTCCTTTATAGATAACTAGTTTAGGGTTAATGGTCGATCCGGGGAATCGGGTTCCGTTAGCACCGGTTTATTAAATTTTTGTTCCGCATTTGGCCACGGTTTGATGGCCGGGGCGCTTGCGTAATCCAACATGGTATCAGAGCCAACCCATTAACCTCATACTAGTTGTTTTAGACGATGTTAAAGTATCGAAATCGAAACAACTCCAAAACAATACCAACCAGCATTCTAGTTTCTGTCGAATTTAATTTAGTCTTCTAAAAATATTTAAACAATTGCAGAAGACTATTTGTGTGACAACTAGAACATACCCCAAATACGAGCCCTATTCACCTGAAGTGACCCGGTGAGACTAGCAGAAAATCCGGCCTAGCCGGTTCCATGGAAGAACTGGGACTTGAATTTTGGGGTGTGTACTAGTCTCTGGAATATTGTTTCAGTGGTATTATTTGTTTAGCCCAGTTTGGATATGGAATTATCCTTTTGTTTAGGGGCAAATCGGGGTATTTCGAAGTCGATATTTATAACACTGTTTAAAGTTTTATAGTACATGCATTACTATCTGCGACCGTGAAAGTCAATAGAGCGGTGCAACTTGTCTAATTGCTATATGTCTTTTGGATGGGTATGCGAACGTGACATTCATGTTGATATTCTGTGTTGTGCTGTGTTGTGGCTGAATCGTCGTGGTGGATAGCTTGGGTGCAATGTTAGTACAGTTTAGTTTTATTTGTACATTTGATATCGTGGGGCGAGCGTCCGACATGTGCACTTTCGTCACTGCCTGTTTGTATATTGTTTATTTGGGGCACGACCGAGTTGAGATCGATATCACTGTTGTACTTATTTTCTTTTCTGTACTAGGATACCCCGTGATGGAGTGCACGGATAGCCAGGTTCTAGAGGGAAACAGGCCCGCATCTCATGGCGTTGAGACGGAGGAGGCCTCACTCTAGAATTGGTGGGCAATTCGTCGCACTCGTAGGGGGTACAGGTTGACCCAAGGAGGGGTGCTCAAGTTACCGGATTCCGTGAAGTGCCGGGTGTCCCATTCACTTTGATGAAGGGGGTTGCCTCACTTCTGGTTTTGGCGGGTAATTTTCCGCACTCGTAGGGGTCTAAGTTTTAATTGCACAGGCTATCCACACGACCAGGGGAACGTCGGGTTTCACTTGCGGCTCAAAGGAAACCCGGGATTCCCAGATTATCAGTATTGTTCTGTGATACTTATCGCTTATCTGTGATGTTGTATTTATCATGCTTGGAGCGATTATTATATATATTTATATATATACTAGTAGATGTTGTATATGTTTTGCACCCGCGCTAGTCCAGTCCCCGCTCTGTCGTTAGTTAAGTAACCTAACGGGTGATGACGAGGCCCAGAGGCGAATACGAATGGCATATACGTACATCATATTTTCGTTCTTTTCTGGTGTGATAAATTGATGGTGCTGCATTGATTCTGATCAATGCAAGGAAAACAGACCTATTCGATATTGTTGGAACAATTTTCAAAAGCTGTTATTACAAGGACGTTTTCTTTTGTTTTGCACTGTGGTATTCGGTTATGAATATCTAGCACCTCATTTCACGAGGCAAGAGCCGAGATCCTTTCACCGGGAGTGACCTCTTAGGCAGAAGTTTGCATCAGGGTAATAACTTCACAGTAATTGATTACTTTTTGCTTTACATCGAGGTATTCAGTTGGGAATATCCTGCACCTCATTCCATGAGGAAAGAGCCGAGACCTTTTCACCAGGAGTGACCTCTTTAGCAAAGGTTTTCTCCATTATATATTTGTAAAGCTATCCGGTTCCTTCAATGATATCAAGTTCATTACGTTAAAGCTTTTTCGCCAAAAACCATTCGTAGCCCTCCGTCATTTCAGACGGGTAGCACTTAGTATTCATACTATGTTTGTTGGCCTTCGTCAAGGCATAGTGTATGGTAGCTATTTGTTACTTTTCTGTTGTATAGATAGATGCGTTGGTTTGAGACAGTCGTACTAGAACCTTCGGTCGGACGGCATTGCCTGTGAAGCCGCAGAGTGGGGCTTCCACAGGCTTTAATAAGTCGGGAGTTCAATTCATCTTGGCAAAACAATCATAATAAAGAACGTCTACTCCACTTCCATTATCAACTAAAATGCGTTTTACGGGTTTAAGCCCTTTTTCTTGGTGCTACTCCTATCCCTGGTTGGTGCTAGCACTCTTTCTAGGGTTCTTTATTAGCTTAGGTTCGAAGCAAAGAAGTTCTTTCTCTGCTCTTCCCATCACGGGACCTAAAACTGGAATTTGTATAGCTTTAGGCATTGTTGGCCTTCGTCAAGGGTATGTACGAGCGGGTTCAATTAACCTGGACAATGACGGGTAGAACTTGACATATGACTTATGATTTGTTGGCCTTCGTCAAGGTCATAAGAGCATGGGGTAAAAATTACATCGGGAGTTTCAAACATATAGGAAACTTACCAGGCATGCGCATACCTTCTGGAGTTTGATAACTTGAGTGGATTCCATCAGGTTATCATGCGATGATAGTTGGATCCCGATTCCCACTGATGAGTTGGTTTACTCCTTGGATGATTTTAGATGATCCCGACTAATTCTTCTTTTAGGGTTTGGAGGAGAATTTGAGGATACAGTGGGAGACATCCTGATTAGATAAAGTGATTAACCATTCTGATCTAGGTTAGAGTGCACGCTGAGTGTTTCTTTTCTCTCTCTCTTTGGTAGCGACCATGGCCCGACCCTAAACTAGAACTCATAACCAAGTTAACCGAACCTTCTTAAAACACACTGGCTTTTGGATTGTCAGAGTTGCATATATCATTGCCACTCCTTCTTTTATCCTTTGCATTTCTCCGGAACATTCCGTGTCACTACGAAGATCCGCATTTATTGGATATGACCATCGTATAGTTACATACGAACTTAAAGAAACTTGTTTCAGATTCAAGAATGGTTTCCGGTTCTGAAGAAATTGAATAGGACTATTCTGTTGTCTTTTCCTTTTACCTTCTCTCAGGTTGCGAGGGCTCCTAGGATTAGGAGATGGTACACCTATTGCATTTATTGAATAGTCTTGTTCTAAAGCATAGGCAGGTGCCGAAAGGTGGGGAAGGAAGAAAACCAATTAGTCTAAGTATGGTATACAGAAGGTAATAAGTAAAGACATATAAAGGATTTAGAAAGTGGGCAAAGTAAATTGCGACTGCTATCATTCATGACCAAACCGCGTATATCATCATCACTCCTACTTCACCTTTGAATTTCTCCAGAACACTCTGTATCACTACGAAGATCCACATTTATTTGATAATCCATCGTATAGTTATATACGAACTCGAAGGAACTTGTTCCAGTTCGAGGATGGATTCTGGTTCAGGAGAAACAGAATAAGAATTATTCAGTTGTCTTTTATCTTTACCTTCTCTCAGGTTATGAGGGCTTTTAGGATAATGAGAGTACACCTATTACGTTTATTGGATAGTCTTCTTCCAAACCATAGGCTGATGCCGAACGGTAGGAAAAGAAGAAAACCATTTAGCCTAAGGGTAGTGTACAGAAGGTAATGAGTAAAGACAAATAAAGGGATTTGGTAAGTGGCAAGGAAATATAAGGTTACAGTCATGAATCTGGATAATGGAAGAGGCATTACTAGGAATACCCGGCTACCCCTTCGAAACATTTTCATATTTCAGTTTCACTGTGCGTTGTTAATTGAAAACTGATTTCCCAATTAGATCCTTACTCAAGGGTATGTATTTACCAGGTTTGATTCTCATTATATCGGAATTCGTTGTAATTGGTGATATTTGAGGAAATCACCTGGGGTTTTGCCTGACGGCAAATGTTTGGTTTTAAATATCCGTTGTTATGCACTAAATTCAAATTGATATATCTGTACGTTTATTTTATAAAGTGAGATATAAATTTTTGAAATTATGTCCATGAAATTTACCTATATCAGTTGATGACTGGGTAAGGAGCATTAAATATCGGTGTAATTCTTCTTAACCATAGTACAGTTTTCAACCTACGACGCATAGGGTTTGAATTATTCAACTCAGGGGATTTATACAAAGTATTATATGTTGTCCACTGTACATTAGGACAAAAGGGTTGGTACTCATACTATATTCTGTTTACTTGTGTCTTCTCCAGTTTTAGACAAGTATTTCGTAGAAATACAAGTATTTCGTAGAAATACAAGGTCCAAGTTTTGAGAAGTTATAGGTACAAGAATAAAGTAGAGAACCATGTGTTGCAACTATCAGGATTCTTCAAGGTGATCGTAGATGTAGATACTTATGTTTGGTATTCAGTTGATAGTAATGGTTTTGAGAACTTGCTTCTCTTTTAGGTTACTCATATTTTGATGCACTCCTAGTTGAGTAATACTGATCGGCCTCCTTCCATTTAGTTGACATGCTCTGGAGACAGCTGCATGATTTGAATCTGGTTCCAATTAAATTAGTGCCTCTGTTTCTATATTGTATATAGAATGGTTCATATCTTAACGATGTTAAGGTATATGGAGTTGTTCGGCTTATGCTTCATACCAGCTCTGGATAACTCAAGGCACGTTTCTGTAATGGCAGTTTGTGGGTTATCTCGGGCTATGATGAGGGTTAACTTTCTACCATCTGGAAGATCAATAGTGATATTGTTATTGACTCGCCACAGTTTTGGTAAAATAGACTTTTTCAGAAAACAGAAGTGGGAGTATTGTAGAACTGGAAGTGATTCCAGAACCACAAACGATTACTGAAAGTTTAATAGAACCTAAAAATTCAACTGGTTTTGACATTCCATTAGCCACTCCATAAATATGGTGGCTAACCTCAGTCGCCCGAGAGGTATTTCGGTATCCTCAAAGACGGTGACAGGGAGGTTCTTGTTTACCCAGACTTGCCATTACTGCTGTTTTAGACTATGAGACCCGGCAGGAGGATGAGTATAGCGTCGTTCTAAACTAGCTTTAGAAGTGCATGTGTATATGACTCTGCCAGAGGGGTGTTATAGTCAGTGGGAGCAGCGGAAGTATAGTGGACAAGTAACTTGTGTCTATTTATAAACTACAGCAGGTATAGCAGAGATAGATCATCTATTTTCAATGTGACAGTCATAGGTTTTGACTTCATCAGAATAGGAGATGGATCTGTTAAGAAGGTAGTAGGGTGTGATGTCCTGGTATTTGGATGACATACACTTTGTAGGAAGTGAAATTCCTACACTACGATCAGTTATACTGTGGTTGTCACACAGTGGTTTCTCCACATAGGATATGGATATTATATCAGGTATTCTGGTAACTGGATCTATGGTTTTAGATCTAGATTTGGGTAGTTTCCCAATCTGGGTACTTTGACACTATTCTAAAGGTGTTTTAGAATGGACGACCCCTGGCATGGTGGTGTAACTGCAGATGATGGAGTCACCCTCTCTAATGGTGTATTACAGACAAAAGGGGAGAGGGATTTGAATAATTGGCATATCACTTACTTAGGCAATTGAGTCAATCATGAGATGTCAAGTACCACACCAGATATTGTTTTTGCACTAGCTGCAATAAGTTTATATATTAATCCAATCCTGAAGAAACGTACGGAAGCATTTTATGAACATAAGTAGATGTTCTAGGGATGTGGTAACGGCAGCCTCTTTCGGGAGACGGTTATCATTCCAGGCTTCCAAGGTGACCTGGATGACAGAGTGACTGTCAGAGTTATAGTTTTCGCTTTTGACGAGCGGCAGTAGTTTGGACAGGTAGTCCAAGCAGATACTGAGGAAGGCATGGCGCAGGTTACTGATTAAATTCAGTGGACAATACAGTCTAAGAAGTTTGCTAGATTTGGAGTTCATTTGTGAACTGGGTCCCATCAGATATCCAGACATATTATAAGACAGGTATTGTTCATTTCGGGAGATAGCTTTCTCCGCGAACTTGAGATAAAGAGAGACATAGAAAGAAACATTGGAGCGGATCCACTCACTGAGGCTATTTCTCGAACGCAATAGTTTCGCAAAAGAGATTTGTGAAACTAATTAGTAGAGAAGTTGGGTGTTCGGTATCATACGGGCTGTGACTATGCGACACCGCAATAATTAGCCTTAAGTGCAAGTGGGAGATTGTTGGTTATAGTGCCCTCAAGTCAATTATTGGATCGCAGGCACGTGATTGTAATGATTGAGGGAGGACCTATATGGGTAGAACAATCTTACTCTAGATGATAGTATGCTATCTGGTTTATCTTTATCATATATCTTCTTTAGGTGGCTTTACTGATCACTATTATATGTTGATAGAGCCCTTAGGATTCTTTCTTGACTACCTGCAGTATGACGACGATCATATACTTGGGAGCTGGGTGGTCTATAAGCACATCCTTAAATGTCCCTAGTCATAGGAGTTTCAAGAACTGGCATCGATACTCCAGAGTAGACAAGTGTATACTGATCGAGACCCCGACGAGGGGCGGTGGCCGGTCTCACAAGCCATTGGTGTTAGTTTGTTCACCTAAGATGTGTTAGTTATATGTATGTCCTAGAGAGCATTATTGTACATACGATGTATATTATAGTGGATGCTTGGACATACATAGTGAGGACTTTCTTGCTCGACATGATAGTATGCTATCTGGTTACTCTTTATCATAACATGTATACTGATTGTCTCTCTGTTATATGTTGGTAAAGCCTTTAGGATGTGTACTTGACTACCTGGATTATGATGCGGATCATACTAGTGGGACAAAGGTAGTCCGTGAGTACATCCTTTAATGTTCCTAGTCGTTGGTGTATCGAGACAGGGCATCGATATACCAGAGTAGACTATCGTATAGCTTCTCGACCCATCCAGATGGGCGATGGATGATCCCATATCCATTGGTGTTTGACATCAGAGATGGTATACGGGTGCTCAGTGGAGACTGGGTATACTGGACGGACACGCCGAGAACTCCTAGATAGCATTATACCTCACTTCAGATGGCAGTTCTCTGGTGACACTGGTACAGGTTAGTCTGTCGACCCGAGATCGTCATAGAGTCTTGTGTGATTCCCACTGTGCTTTGATTTCCACCATACCACGGTCAAGAGATCATGCAAAAAGGTGGTTTTTGGGTATAGTCCCGAGTCACATGGAGGCAATGAGCGATAGGAGGGGATTCGTCTCTCCCGGTATATGGGGTTGATATTGCGCTGTGCTCGATTGGCTATAACAGGAAGTCCCTGGCCAGGGCTGATTCGGAGATATACTGGTAAGTGTTATCAGTAGTTCTCGACCCGTAATGAGCCTCACATCGGCACGACTTATCGAGTTAATGTGGTCCGACGTTTACCACCCCTAGACGAGATATGCGACATATCAGACGAAGAGAACGGACTGTACGGTAGTGTTACTGTTTGGATTTGCAGGAGTATGAGCAGGCTTGCTTGTTGATCTTCTGATCGCTCAATACCCGGATGGCCGTTACGTTTAGCAGACCGCTTGCGGCTTGTGGGTGTTTGATATGATCATCACCTACTGCCAGCGTATTGACGAGTCTTTAGAGTCCAGCACAGAGGTTTCCTAGTTCATGCGAAACGAAGTAGGAGCACATATGTGATATGTGCCGGACCGAGATTAATCTGCGTATGTGATACCGCATTCTATTCTCGCGATATATGACATTGGTCGGTTATATGTGATATAGCTGGGTTATCGGATCAAGTGTTGATTCGATAAGTTGTTATATTAGATATTAGTCGATTATATATGATATAGCCGGATTATTAAATCAAGTGTTGATTTGATAATTTAATGTATAATTATATATTTGATATATTAAGATACATTAACTAATATTTGCTCACTTATGATTTATCTTTTCTCACTTTGAGTGTGCATAAAGTATATATGTGATATATATTTGTGTACATGATTTTGTGTCATGTTTGATGATACATCCTTCATGGATGTGTGAGACTTACACCATGCTAAGTGATAATCTAGGATTTTTTATATTCTTAAGTAATTCAAAAATAGATTGGAAATTGTCATGGTTAGAAGTTTGGAGAAGCATGGATGCTCATTGACTAAATCCACTACTTTTGTTTTACTAAAAATATTTATTAACCCAACCATTATCCTATGCTATGGTTAAGTCTCTACATGAGTTAATGTGTGACATATACTCACCCATGGCTACTCTTCTAACCTCATGAGCTTAATCTCTTTAGTTCATCACTTCATCTTCTTCTTCCTCATGAAAGCTTTCTAGCTTTTGAAAAAGAGATGAAAAATTATGAGAAAATTAAATCTAAAGTGAGCCCATTTTCTACTTCGTCGTTCTCTACTATATTAGCCATTTAGTTTGGAGTGTTTACTTCACTAATCTACCATTAGTGAAGAGGTAGCATGAGCTTGAGTCTTCTCGACGTAGATCATGTTCGGTCTCGAAGACTTCGTGCAAGCTTGTTCATTTCTTCAAGAAAACCCTTTCTAGAGTTCGTGTGTTCATGATTTGCAGCGAAAGGACTACTACACGGAGCAATAGAAGTGAAGGACCGGTCTATAAAGGTTGTATTCCCCATTCATTTAGATGTAAAGTTGTTTACATATCGTTTCGTCAGATTTTCTAGTAAAGATTCTAAAGTTAGGGTTAACTAGAACGGCAAATTTTTGAAATTGGCATGGACGATGCCTCCCGAAACCTTGCTGCCGTGCTAGGCAACCCTGCAGTGATATCAGAGCCATGCTAGAAAATTAGACGATGTTTGTTAGATTACGAAACCGAAACGACTCCGAAACTTGAAACACTTGAACTTAGCTTCTGTCGATTTTAAAAAGTCTTCAAAATTTTTTTTAAGCAACTGCAGAATGTTGTATGAGATATAACATGAACACTGTGAAAATTTCAAGCCCTCTACTCGGATTTGGGCCGGCCACTTTGCAAGAAAATCCGGCCACCTCGTCCAAGTGATGGAGTTCTGGGGTGAAATTTCTACTGTGTTCCAGTCTCTGGGTTTTGGTGTTTCAGGTGTTACTTGTTTTTGCTAATTTTGCATGAGATGTGATCTTACAGTATAGGCAATTCGGAGTGTTTCATACTCGTAGTTTTAACATTGTTTCGGGTATTCGCATGTTCTCTAAGCGAAGTTAAAAAGTTCGAACGAATATCAAAAACCTATTTTTCCAAGTTTAACGAAGATGGCCGCACTCACTGGGCCAAAAGATGGCCAAGAGACGTCGTCGGAGCAGCGACAAGAACAGGAAACTGATGCCGAATTCCTCCGAAGAATGCTCGAAAGAAAAGATAAAGTGGCCGCGGAACAAGCGGCCAATATAAAACAAATGGCGCTTTTATTCCAAGACATGGTCGGCATGATGATCCAGCCGGACCCTCCAGCCGAAGAGCCTCCAGTAATAATCGAAGATGATAGAGGGGAGTCATCGAACCCTCTTCCGGCTCTATCAGCAGCCAAAGAGGAGACGATCTCCAAAACCGCCCTGGATGATTATATCGCTCAACAGATACGAGCCCATCAGGCGAACGAAGCGGCCGGCCAAATTGTTAAGACTGGACGACCCTATCCGGGTTGGTATGACCAAATAAACTACCCGCCGGGATATACGATCCATAAATTCCATGTATATAAGGGGACAGGGAATCCACACCAGCACGTTACTCAATTCAGGGCCTTGTGCGGTAACACCGGAGGTGACAGTAAGCTACTGCTTCGCCAATTCGTTGGCAGCTTGTCGGAGACAGCATTCGAGTGGTATTCCGAACTCCCGAATGACTCTGTCAAGACATTTGCAGAAATAGAGCTACTATTTACACAGAGATTCGCAAGCGCTAGCGAGCGCACCCCGATCACCGCACTAATTAACGCCAGGGTGAAGCCAGGCGAAACATGGGTTCAGTACGCGATTCGGTGGCGGAATCTATGGTCGAAATGCGAACAACGCATCGAAGAAGCTCCTGCGGTAGGCATGTTCGTGGGTACTCTTGATCCGCAGGTGACCATATCCCAGTTCATGATGTTTTTCAAGCCGACTACCTTTCAGATCTTGATTGACAAGCTGTCCCAAATGAATTAGATGGGTCATAGACCATCTTCTTTGAAGATGGAACCTCGAAACGAAAAGGGGAAAGGGAAAGCGACCTTCGTCGCCAATGCTCAGCAGCAGCCCAGTGGTCCAAAACCAATTGATCGCCAAGACGATAGACAACGATTCTTTAACGAGAAGCTGAAGCGCCCTTATTCGTTTCCTCGGGATAAAACGAGGAGACTGTTCGAGCTAGCGGTGCGCAACAGGCTCATCGTCTTGCCGGATCCAAAATGTCCACTGCAGCCCGGTGATGTCAACAATCCCAATTACTGCCCCTATCACTGAGTAATAGGCCATCCAATCCAAAATTGCTTCGTCTTCAAAGGCTGGATTAAAGACCAATACCAATAAGGCAAATTCGCACTGTCCGAGAATTGGAAAGTAAGCCCGCCACAGCCGCACGCTCTTAAAAAGGTGGACACACCAGGGGCATCGTGCTCTTTTGTAGAAGAAGCTCCATGGGAGGTCGCACTTTCAGCCAAAACGAAAAGAATGCTGAAGGATCTCCAAACATGCCCGGCGATCAGGTGGAAAAATCCGTTGGAACCCGAGGTCATTGAGGGAATGCTGAAGCCGCGCCTGATTGGTACGAAAGAGTGTTTGTATTTAACCGCAATCAATAACGGTGTCGCGTGTAGCTAGACCGAGATGAGTACGGGTCGTCCTCAGGGAAACGTTGAATCTTTTATTTTTACTTTAGATATGTTGAAAAAGAGAGGAGGGAGAAAGAATTTGTTGAATGGTTTCTAGATCTACGTTAAACAAGAATGTAAAATATAGATCTAGATTATTTTAAAGATGTAGATAATATAATAAGAAGGCTTGTAGGGTTCGTTAGGATTTAGTAGTCATGGACGATTAATTAAAAGTTACCCTTTTTATCCATTAATAGATTTAAAACTAGAACACAGTGATGCGTGTAGATTAGGGTTTCTGGAGGGAAAAGGAATCCCACTCTTAACCCTTATCTCGACACGGAACTCCGTTCATATCTAGCCTTACCAAAACAATTATTAATCTAATCTCTAATCGCGGTCGGAACTAGCAAAGAATTGCTAGCGCGCCCGATTAGGATGTTAATGATTATTTTGATAAAGTTCATAAACTTTATAAGACTTAAAAAGGGTTTAGAGATGTTCATCATCCATTAGCCTACCTTAATCTTACGAACCCTAACAAGCGGAGAATTACTCGCGCATGTTGGGAAAAGAAGATGAAAAGACAGAGAGGGAAAACATAATGTAAAATGCAAAAGAATTAAATAAAACAACTACCTTTATTAATCAACTTGAACAATCTACACTTTGATTCCTTAGAAAATGATTACAAAGACTAGTTTGCTTCTCGATCTCTTCCAAGGAGGTAGACGAACAGTTGATGATCAGCCTGGATGCGTGAGCCGTCTTGGACTTCGTGATCTCTTCGGCTTGATGCCTTTTCCAAGAGGCCCTCGGTGCCCTTTTATAGTGCAAAGCCAGAATCTTTTAGTTGGAAACTTGGTAAAATTCAGCAGATATTTACTCCACAAAATTTTAGCACACAATCTCTCTAGATTGCCGCGGATCCGCGGCCAACAGGGGGGTTTGGCCGCGGTTTCGCGGCCAATGGTGAGGATCTCTTCACCAGTTTTCTTGGGCTCTCTGATTTTGACATTTGGCAATCCTAGGCATCTTTAGAATTCAGAAATCTTCTCTCGGTTGCTTCCAGACTTGGTCTCCAAGTTTTGCTTCTTAATCTGGCAAGTTTTCTTCAACAAATTGATTTGTTTGATAAATTCTTCATAGCAACTTGGAAATATTCTGCACAACAACTCAAATAAGATTTTAGTAGACTTTGTTCTACTAGGATTAGGTCAATAATATTTGCATACATTTTCCTACCAAATGATAATTAAAATATATTAACACATGGAAAATAATGTTTTTACACATAAACCCTCATATGTATAATATATTATAATAAAGTCCTTTTTTAATATGAAAATGGTAGGAAAAATGTAATACAAATGTGCAGTTTTATCAACTGAACAAATACCCCCAAACTTATCTTTGATCGTCCCGAGCAAACTAGTTTATTTAAGAGGAGAAAAAGAAAGGAGAAAACTAAGCACACTTTCGTTGGCAGACACGATTGCACTGAGCATGTGCAACAAGCCGTTAAACCTCTAGGTGTCCCTAGTAGGAGGAGTGTTGTCTCCTGAGGGTTTTCAGCGGATTACACCCACAAAATCCAATAACAAAAGAAAGATGGTGAAATTTACATATAAAGATAAGAACCATAAAAGAAATACTTTGAAAATTTAGAGTTTCCAACTATACTGGCTTTTCAGTTGTCATGAGCCCTATCTTAATAGTCATGAAAAAATGTTAGAAATCACATCATCCCTCAATAAAATATCGTCTTTATTTTTCATTCCTACCTTTCGTCCAAACATCGATCATATAACCCTACGTGTGTGTAATGGACATCCCTACACTCGGAGAATTCAATTCAAGCTATCATACTCTTGTCCATCTACCTCAGTACTTTTTAATTTGATGAATATTTAGATTTGCTCACACATTTTCATGCGACCGTTAATACTTCTTGAGGTACTAACAAACCGATTACTCATGTGCTTGCTGATTAGGTGATAATATTTTCCTCGTCTTGCACCACCTAAGGCTTAGCAGTGACTCCCAGACCAGTTGGCCTTAGGGCACTAGGTGAAGAGGCACCCTCGCTATATATATATATATATTTTTTGCCTTGGCGATAACAAAACCAGTGTTCATTTTTCTTTTCACCATTTTTATATTTTCTTCATTTTTTTTTTATTTCCTTCATACTTTGGTTTTTAGACAAGAGCATTTCAAGGTATGCTCTACTATCCCGAGTTTCAAGACGTGTGTAAGTGCATATAGTAGGGTATCAACATTCAAATATTTGGCTTCCAGAATAGAAACTATTTTTCAGACTTATTTTTATTCTCAGATTAGTGACTTCCTTCATTTTACTAACCCTTGGGACAACAGCTCATAACTACTTATTACTAGTTCGTGTAAGAAAACTTCTAATTTTCTTAGTTTTCTTAAACTATTCCTATCTTTTGGATGTAATTTTTCACTTTCTACTCTTTTGTTATATAAAAATTTTTAATGCCCGGTGTTAAAGATAATTCATTGAATACAAACCTCCCCCCCAAACCTGTTTTCAGCAGTGTCCTCACTGATGTAGCCTTTTGAGAACAAGGACATGTATACTAAGGGAGAGATACAAGGGGTAAAATAATAGTGAAATGAAAAATTCCCCCAAACTTATTCTTTGACACGCACAGATATTCAATCAAATCATTTTTTTTACTCACCTCCATTCTTAAAATGTGAAAAAGTTATCAAAACATGGAGGTGAGGTGGAGGAATTTTAGTTTTGATAAAGCGGCTCCTGTAAAAACAGGAGCTCCTCCGCGGGGTCAGCAGAAAAATACGGTTTTAATCTATGCCCATTCACTTTAAAAATCGAACCGTTTTTCAAATTTTCGACTTCAACTGCCCCGTGCGGGTGTACATACCGCACCACAAAAGGTCCTTTCCAACGAGATTTAAGCTTACCCGGATGAAGATGGAGACGGGAATCGTACAAAAGGACTTGTTGCCCCGATGTGAAGGTTTTTCTAGAAAGATTTTTATCGTGGAATACTTTAGTCCTATTCTTTACTATCACCGCATTATCGTAAGCTTCATCGCGGAGTTCGCTTAGCTCATTCAATTGCAGCTTCCGATAGCTGTCTGCATGATCAAGATCAAAATTAAGCTCTTTAATAGCCCACATTGCCTTATGTTCAATCTCGACAGGGAGGTGGCATGCCTTCCCAAACACAAGACGGTATGGAGACATACCAAGATCGGTCTTATAAGCGGTGTGGAATGCCCAAAGAGCATCCGTCAATTTGGTTGACCAATCCTTACGGTTTTTCAAAACCGTCTTCTCCAATATCTATTTGATTTGCCTATTTGAGATCTCAGCCTGCCCGCTTGTTTTGGAGTGATAGGGCGTAGAAATCTTGTGAGTGATTGAATATTTCCGCATCAAGGCCTCGAAAGACCTATTGCAGAAATGTGTCCCGTTGTCGCTAATGATAGCGCGAGAGTGTCCGAATCGCGAAAAGATATTTTCTTTAAGGAACTTAATGACAACTTTGTTGTCATTAGTGCGACACGGTACAGCTTCCACCCACTTCGAGACATAATCAACCGCTAACAAGATATATAGATTCCCAAAGGAGTTGGAAAAATGGCCCATAAAATCAATACCCCAAACATCAAATATTTCCACAACCAATATAGGTTGGAGCGGCATCTCATTCCTTCGTGAAATCTGACCCAAATGCTGACATCGTGGACAAATTTTGCAATGTTCAAATGCATCTTTAAATAATGTTGGCCAATAAAAGCCATATTGCAAAACTTTCTCTGCCGTTTTTCGAGGTCCAAAGTGACCGCCGCAGGCCTGATCATGACAAAATGATAACACGCTCTTGAATTCATCGTTAGGGACACACCTGCGAATGATTTGATCGGAACAATACTTGAATAGATATGGTTCATCCCAGTAAAAATATTTTACTTGGGATAAAAATCGAAGTTTGTCTTGTTGCGACCAATCGCTAGGTATAAGTCCCGTCGCAAGATAGTTCACGATATCCACAAACCAAGGTTCGTACGATACATTCAAGAGCTGTTCGTCGGGAAATGAGTCATTTATCGGCACGGTCTCAGTTGGCGAAGAAGTGATGCATGAAAGATGGTCGGCTACAACGTTTTCACATCCACTCTTGTCTTTGATGACAAGATCAAATTCTTGTAACAATAGGATCCAACGTATTAGCCTGGCCTTCGCATCCTTCTTCGATAAAAGATGTCGTAGGGCGGAGTGATCTGTGTAAACCATGATAGGCGAGCCAATCAAGTAGGGCCTGAATTTCTCTAATGCAAATACAACTGCCAAGAGTTCTTTCTCGGTAGTTGTGTAATTTATTTGTGCATCATTCAAGGTCCTACTTGCATAGTAAATTACATGTAGCATCTTATCAATGTGCTGTCCTAAGACCGCACCAATAGCAAAATCTGATGCATCACACATAAGCTCGAACGGGTGGTTCCAATCCGGAGATGATAAAACAGGGGCTGTAGTGAGTGATTCTTTAAGCGATTCAAAAGCAGCCTCACAATCCGAATCGAAGTGAAAAGTAGTGTCCTTGTCCAATAGAAGGGTTAAGGGTCTAGCAATTTTGCTAAAGTCCTTAATAAATCTCCTATAAAATCCTGCATGACCAAGGAAGGATCGTATATCTTTGACGCAATTTGGACGAGGGAGGTTTTGAATGACATCTATTTTAGCTCTGTCAACCTCAATGCCTTTATGTGAAATTATATGTCCAAGTACAATACCTTCTTGGACCATAAAATGGCATTTTTCCCAATTCAAAGTCAAGTTCTTATCCTTACAGCGGGTAAGAACAGCGTCAAGATTACGAAGGCAGTCCTCAAAGGAGTCCCCAAAAATGGAGAAATCGTCCATAAAAATTTCTAGAAAATTTTCCACCATATCTGAAAATATCCCCATCATGCACCGCTGAAATGTAGCGGGAGCATTGCATAACCCAAAAGGCATGCGTCTATAAGCAAAAGTTCCGAAAGGACAAGTAAAAGTGGTTTTATCTTGATCCTTTTCGGCGATGGGGACCTGGTTATAGCCAGAGTACTCGTCCAAGAAACAGTAGTATTCGTGTCCCGCTAATCGTTCTAATATCTGGTCAATGAAAGGTAGAGGGAAGTGATCTTTCCTCGTAGCGGCATTGAGTTTCCTGTAATCGATACATACGCGCCACCCAGTTTGGGTGCGTGTTTGGATTAACTCATTAGCCTCGTTAGTGATGACCGTGATGCCAGACTTTTTAGGGACCACATGAATTGGACTTAACCATTGACTATCAGATATGGGGTAAATTATTCCACTGTCAAGACACTTGACGATTTCTTTCTTTACCGCCTCCTTCATAACGGGATTTAACCGTCTTTATAGGTCTCGGGTTGGTTTGGCTTCATCCATCAGATGTATGTAATGTTCAACAATTAGGGGACTAATCCCTTTGATGTCAGCCATAGTCCAACCAAATGCTTCCCGATTCGATCTCAACACTGCCAAAAGTGCATTCTCTTGCTCTAAGGCTAGAGAAGCGACTGGCAAAGTCTCATTCTCTCCTAAATATGCATATTTAAGATGAGAAGGTAGCGGTTTGAGATCAAGAATTGGCGGAAAGACTATAGAAGGTGGGGTAAGCGAATGATATTCGGACTCCTGAAGAGGTTCAAAACTTACATAAGATATTGACTCGGAAAGTGCTGCTGACTTTTGCAACGAGTCAACGGGTTCAATCTCAAGGTCGGACTCATTGAACATATCCTCACTGTAAAGTGGTGCAAGATCAAACGATGCCTCATTAATGTTGTCGAGAACATCAAAGCAAAGCTCCTCATCCAAGCAGCTTTCGATAGCTATCTCGTGGATGGAACAAACATCCAGCAAATGAGCAGAAGGTTCTGATGGCTGACTTCCTAGCTTGTAAATATTAAGCTCAATTGTCATTTTCCCGAAGGATAAGTTCATGGAACCGTTACGACAATTAATTATAGCGTTAGAAGTAGCTAGGAAGGGTCGACCAAGTATCACCGGGATTTGATTGCGTGGGTTTGCTACAGGTTGTGTATCTAAAACAATAAAGTCCACGGGAAATATGAATTCCCCGACTTTAATTAACACATCCTCTAGTTCGCCCCAATGTTTGGTGATAGATCGGTCTGCCATTTGGAGAGTACAATGGGCGGGTTTTAACTCTCCAATTCCTAACTGCTCGTATACTGAATAAGGAAGCAAGTTGACGCTAGTGCCTAGATCGAGTAAAGCACGATTTATATTTTTACCCCCAATAGAAATAGAGATTGTAGGACAGCCGGGGTCCTTACGTTTCTTTGGTATTTGTTGGGTAAAAGCTGTGCTAACATTACTCGTCATGAAAACCTTTTTAGGCACTTGAGTTTTTCTCTTCCTAGTGCACAAGTCTTTAAGGATTCTTGCATAAGATGGGACTTGTTGAATAGCATCTAGGAGAGGAATATTCACGCTTACTTGCTTAAACATTTCCACAATCTTTTCCATTTGCGGGTTAGGTCGGTTGGCCCTTAATCGGTTTGGAAATGGAGCTCGATCAATAAGTTTTGGGTCCAACGTTTGTGGAGAAGACTGTGGCGACGGATTCGATCCCAAAATTGGAGTGGGCATCGAATTAGATAGATTTGGCAAAATGTTTGAGCCTTGGGGAAAACGGAGAATAGGCTCGGATGAAGGTGGAAGACTAGACGAGTTAGGGGAAGAAGAAGAAGAAGAAGGGGTATCAAATGTGTCACTATCATCAAATTGCTCACCCACTTGGTTGTTCAGCACTCTCCCCGATCTCAACGTAGTGACGGCATTCACATTATGACTTTGTGAATGGCCAGGATTCGGTAGGGGTTGAGATGGGAGTTTCCCTTTCTCTCTCGCACTTATTGCGGCGTTTAATTGTGCGATTTGGTTTTCTATTGATTTGATACTCTCACCATGGGAGGAGGAGTTTTTCGTTAGGGCATCAATAGAAGACCTCATCTCAGCCGAATTTTGCATGGATTGCTTCATGAACATATCCAAAGTTTGTGCAAGTGAGTTGTCAATACCGGCCACTTGTGGTGTAGAAATGTTGGCCGGATTTTGGAAATTCTGTGACTGAAAGGGGGGCTGATTCTGTGGTTGTGGTTGCTGTGGAGGTCTTTGATAATTGCTTTGTTGGTTTTGATTCCAAGCAAAGTTAGGATGATTCCTCCATCCTTGATTGTACGTGGAAGAATAAGGGTCGTTTTTAGGTCGCTGCTGAAAAGCAGCATTAGCTTGAAACGATGCATTCATAGGACATTCTTCCGTTAAGTGTGAAGGATCCGAACAGCAACCACATACGGTCTTAGGAAGCGTGACCTGATTTAGGGAGAATGATGAGAACTTGTTCTCAATAGCGTCGAGTTTCTTCTGTATCGCTGCCATTTCGGCTTTTACTGCGATCGAAACATTGAGCTGGTGAATACCTCCCTTAGTTGAAGGTGGTCTTACGCTTTCCCACTGCAACGTGTGTTCAGCAAGGTCTTCCAGATATTTCCACGCTTCACCGTCATCTTTAGACATGAAATTGCATTGACACATTGTTTCAAGCATCTGCTTTGTCGCTGGATTAATGCCCTCATATATAATCCGACATAAATCCCATCTATTGATTCCATGATGAGGACATTGGACAAGCAGATCTTTGAAACGTTCAAAGCACTTCCAAAATGGTTCATTGGGAAGCTGGGTGAACTGGTTGATCTCGTTTCTAACACGGGCAGTCTTATGGTTTGGGTAAAACATCTTAAGAAATGCTATGACGAATTCATCCCAATTAGTGATAGAGTGTGCGACAGTATTATAAAGCCATTTTTCTGCCAAGTCGCACAATGTGAATGGGAGAAGACGTAAGCGCATAGCATCTAAAGTCAATTGTGAAGTACCCATCATTGCGCATACGTTTTCGAATTTGGTGATGAAAACGTACGCGTCTTCCGACACAAGCCCGTGAAATTTGGGCAGCAGGTTGATGTAGTGGGGTTTAATTTCGAAATTATCCCCGTTAGGTGGTGAAAGAGATAGACAAGTAGGAAGGGGACCACAAATAGGGTAGCATCTCTCTTGGAGAGATGCGCGGTGGATTCTGCGCACCTACGGGCGGTGGCAGCGTGGTGTTATATTCTGATGGAGTGCCGTCCATCTCGGTCGTGGTGTATGGTGGGGGAAAAGAAGATGAAGAAGTACCGACTTCGGCGTCGATAGCAGGAACGCGGACAAAACGGGCACTAGGATCCCGTGTCCAGCCGAGCATGCACTAAGCGGGTTTAGTGCAAGTGGCAGCGTGTGTGTGATTTTAAAATTGGTTTGTTTTTGAAAAAGTGGACTCAAGACAAATCACCCTAAGATGCACAAGCAACCCTAGAACTAAGGTCACCTAGGTCCAGTCTCTAGACCGCTCCTACACTTCCAAAGGACAAGCCGCAGGATCAATCCTCTACCGTCTCCGTACTACCCTTGTAGCCAGGTAAGTGCCAGGTAAGTGGGAAAGAACAACAGTAGTGGGTCTAATTAAAAACCACTAGCTTTTGACACACTTACCTAGGCACTACAAAAATAATGCGGATAAACGATAGATTACCCACGACCTTCCTCTGTCCTTATTGAGCGCGACAGTCCTTAAAGTCTGGTCTAGATATTTTTTAAATTAATGAAGGGTTGATCTATATGCTCGGTTTGTGATTTGTGGGGCTTAGGAAGGGTGATAAAATCCCCACCTAATCTTGATTTGGTCTTTGCCCCTTAAAGTCCGTATTAAATATGCAAAACAAAACCAATCACAAAACTTTTGCAAAAAGATTTTTTGAGCGGCGCTATTTTGCAAAGAATCCTGCAAAAAATAGATTTTATTAGATTTCAGAAGAGAGAGAAAGAGGTTAGAATCTTACCAGAGAAATGTCTCTGAATCTCTGTATCCTCAAGTCTGTGACTTCAGATTCCCTCGCAAAATTCACACAATAATCGTTAAATATACAATTTGCAGTTTTGTTTTATTTATGATATAGATCGTATAAGAATTCAACACAAATAGTAAGAATAAAAAATTACGCACGTCTCCCCGGCAACGGCGCCATTTGATTTAGTACGAAAGAGTTGTTTGTAGTTAACCGCAATCAATAACGGTGCCGCGTGTAGCTAGACCGAGATGAGTACGGGTCGTCCTCAGGGAAACGTTGAATCTTTTATTTTTACTTTAGATGTGTTGAAAAAGAGAGGAAGAAGAAAGAATTTGTTGAATGGTTTCTAGATCTACGTTAAACAAGAATGTAAAATATAGATCTAGATTATTTTAAAGATATAGATAATATAATAAGAAGGCTTGTAGGGTTCGTTAGGATTTAGTAGTCATGGACGATTAATTAAAAGTTACCCTTTTTATCCATTAATAGATTTAAAACTAGAACGACGGTGATGCGTGTAGATTAGGGTTTCTGGAGGGAAAAGGAATCCCACTCTTAACCCTTATCTCGACACGGAACTCCGTTCATATCTAGCCTTTACCAAAACAATTATTAATCTAATCTCTAATCGCGGTCGGAACTAGCAAAGAATTGCTAGCGCGCCCGATTAGGATGTTAATGATTATTTTGATAAAGTTCATAAACTTTATAGGACTTAAAAAGGGTTTAGAGATGTTCATCATCCATTAGCCTACCCTAATCCTACGAACCCTAACAAGCGGAGAATTACTCGCGCATGTTGGGAAAAGAAGATGAAAAGACAGAGAGGGAAAACATAATGTAAAATGCAAAAGAATTAAATAAAACAACTACCTTTATTAATCAATTTGAACAATCTACACTTTGATTCCTTAGAAAATGATTACAAAGACTAGTTTGCTTCTCGATCTCTTCCAAGGAGGTAGACGAACAGTTGATGATCAGCCTGGATGCGTGAGCCGTCTTGGACTTCGTGATCTCTTCGGCTTGATGCCTTTTCCAAGAGGCCCTCGGTGCCCTTTTATAGTGCAAAGCCAGAATCTTTTAGTTGGAAACTTGGTAAAATTCAGCAGAGATTTACTCCACAAAATTTTAGCACACAATCTCTCTAGATTGTCGCGGATCCGCGGCCAACAGAGGGGTTTGGCCGCGGTTCCGCGGCCAATGGTGAGGATCTCTTCACCAGTTTTCTTGGGCTCTCTGATTTTGACATTTGGCAATCCTAGGCATCTTTAGAATTCAGAAATCTTCTCTCGGTTGCTTCCAGACCTGGTCTCCAAGTTTTGCTTCTTAATCTGGCAAGTTTTCTTCAACAAATTGATTTGTTTGATAAATTCTTCATAGCAACTTGGAAATATTCTGCACAACAACTCAAATAAGATTTTAGTAGACTTTGTTCTACTAGGATTAGGTCAATAATATTTGCATACATTTTCCTACCAAATGATAATTAAAATATATTAACACATGAAAAATAATGTTTTTACACATAAACCCTCATATGTATAATATATTATAATAAAGTCCTTTTTTAATATGAAAATGGTAGGAAAAATGTAATACAAATGTGCAGTTTTATCAACTGAACAGCGCCCGACGCCAAGAATTGGTAGCGATAGTCAAAACGCCCATGCCCAGCCGTCAAAGTCTTCAAAGAAGAAAAAGAAGACCAAAAAGCCCGTGACGCCTGATGACAAGCGCACAGACCTGCAAAAACATATTGACGCGCTAGAGGAATACAACCAAAAGGCGCGAACCCCGGACGCGCTGGAGGAATACAACCAAACAACCCGATGCCTACGTTCGTCAGTGAACTGCTGTCTGAAGAACAGGTAGCTACGCTAAAAGACGTGCTCATGCAGTATAAAGACTGCTTAGTATGGAACTATTCCGTGATGCCGGGATTAGACCCAGAAATAGCCGTGCATAAATTGGCAATATCGTCGGACGTCAAGCCAGTCAAACAGGCGCCAAGAAGAATGTGGCTCGAGCTTGAGATGGGTATCAACGCCGAAATCAAAAAGCTAATTGTCTCCGGCTTCATCCAAGAAGTTCAATACCCTGATTGGATCACCAACATCGTCCCAGTGATGAAGAAGAATGGGATGGTGCGCATCTGCGTGGACTTTCGGGACCTCAACAAAGCTTGTCCGAAAGATGACTTCTAAGTACCGGTTACTGAGCTGATGATAGTGTTGGATATAGTGCCCTTAGAGTCAATTATTGGATCACAGGCACGTGATTGCAATGATTGAGGGAGGACCTATACAGGTTGGACAGTCTTACTCGAGATGATTGTATACTATCTGGTTTGTCTCTATCATCGTGTACATGCTTTAGGTGACATTGTGGTTCACTATTACACTTTGATGGAGAATAATATGCTACCATGGTTTGTCTTTATCATCGTGTACTGCTTTAGGTGACCTTACAGGTCGCTATTGCACGCTAATAGAGCCCTTAGGATTCTTGCTTGACGACCAGCAGTATGATGGCGATCATATACGTGAGAGCTGGGGTCTATAAGCACATCCTTAAAGTGGTCCCTAGTCGTGGGAGTTTCGAGACTGGGCATCGATACTCCATTAGTAGACTAGTGTATACAGTCGAGACCCCGACGAGGGGCGGTGGCCGGTCTCACAAGCCATTGGTGTCAGTTGGATCACCTAAGATGTATACATGTGCTCATTGGGTTATGAGTACACCGGACAGGACTCGCCGGGAACATGCTAGTTGGTATTATACCTAGCGTCAGATTGCAGTTCCCTGGTGACATGTGTACAGGTTAGTTCATCGACCTGAGATCGTCATTTGTCTCGTGTGAGTTCCCACTGTACTTTTATTACTACCCTACCACGGCTCAAAGGAGTCGTGCAAACAGGTTTTAGTTGGGTACAGTCCTGAGCCACATGGAGGCAGTGAGCGGATCGGCAGGGGTTCGTCTCTCCCGGTATTGGGGGTGAGGTCACGCTGTGTCTAGGAGAGCCATTACACAAAGCCCTCAGCCGAGGCAGGAGATTTACTGGTAGGTATTCCAATAGTATCACAGGGTGTTCTGGGCTACACTCCGACACGACTTGTACCGCTTTTGGGGGTTTGATTTTTACCAACCCTCTAGGCCCGCCATGCGATGCTCATAGACGAACGGACTGGACTGTACGGGTATTGTCACTGACAGGCTCAGTAGGGTGTCAGGATGAGTTCGCTCATCGACCTCCCTTTTGGTCAATACCTGGTAGCTCGTTACGTACGGCTAATACCTCTGACGTGCTGGTGGATAAATCCACAGCCAAAGTGTCCCCCACAGACAGTTTCTCAAGTTTCGGGCGAAACGTTGTAGAGGCCGTATGATATATGGCAGGGTCCGATCATATACGTGCAGTAGTGCTCGGATCATGATCGGACGGATCATACTAGTGAGCTTTGGTTTAAGCCGGATCCTAGTATTAGATTTGTTGGATTACTTTAGTCTCATCGCATTCGCATTCAGTCGGAATGCGGATGCAGGTATGTATATACAGGTGAGGGGTATCCTTGTGATCTGTCATGAGTTTACTTTAGATGTTGCCGGATTTTTCTTTGTTGGACCAAACATTTGGATTTATGTTTGGATAGTGGAAATAATAAGCTAGAATTTCATCATGAGATGCATTAATGTAACATGGACATATATCATGGCTCATAGTCTCTTTTTTGGCAAAAATGTCACATTAGTGGATTGATTTGTGTCTTGATTTGATGAGAGGAGAGAGAGGGGCAGCTAAGGGGAGGGTTAGCTCTCATATTGTTATGCTTGCACTCTCTCTCATTTGATCATAATAATATCACACAAAAGGAAAAGGAAACCTCCTCTTCTTCTTCTTCCTCTAGCTCATTATCTCCACCAATGGCTTCATCTCTAACCTCCATCCAAATCAATGGATGCAAGAGACAAAGTGATCACAAACATTCTTTACATCACCTTGGACACGTCGGCTTGCACACTTCGTGCCCGAGTTGCTTCGGATGAAGCGGGAGCCCATAAAAGGAATCGATGATGTGGTGCCCTTTCCGACGATGAGATCGAGACTGGAGATGCTGCGAGGAGCTTGGGATGGTGGCCGAAGATCGAAGGACGTGGATCGCTCGGTATAGCTTTCTATCCCTTCTCTAGATAGCTAGTTGTAGGTTAATGGTTCGATCCGGGTTTTAAGCATACGATAGCGCCGGTTTTCTAGTTTAGAAAAATTTTCTTTTCCGCATTTTGGCCTCGGAAAGACGGTCGGGGCGCTACCGTAGTCTTACAGATAGACAACACGTCCACTCATGAAGTTTTCTCCTTCATGGATGGCTCATCAGGGCACAATCAAATAAAGATGCATCCCGAAGAGCAGAAGCATACCGCTTTCCTGGCCCCTTTGGGCATATTCTGCTACAAAGTGATGCCTTTCGGTCTGAAGAACGCTAGCGCCACCTATTAGAGGGCCATGATGTAGATTTTCGATGACCTCATACACGAAATCATCGAGTGCTATATCGACGACCTCGTAGTAAAAAGCAAATCGCACGAGGAGCATTGGGAGCATCTGAAGATAATGTTCCAACGTCTTCAGAAATACAATTTGAAGATGAACCCTCTCAAATGTGCGTTCGGAGTTTCCTCAGGCAAGTTCCTGGGATTCATTGTACGACACCGGGGCATCGAAATAGACCCATCAAAGATCAAGGCGATCATGAAAATGCCTTCGCCAAGAACTCTCAAGCAAGTTCGGTCCCTCCAAGGAAAGCTCGCATATATCCGGCGGTTCATAGCCAATCTCTCCGACAAATGCCGCCCCTATAGCCATTTAATGAAGAAGGGGACCCCTTTCGTCTGGGATCGCAAATGCCTGAGTGCACTCGACGAAATCAAGCAATACTTGCAGAATCCGCCGGTACTAACCGCTCCGGTCAAGGGAAAGCCTCTCATCCTGTACACAACAGCCCTTGAAGGTTCCTTAGGCGCGCTATGGGCACAGGAGAACGACCAAGGGAAGGAGAGAGCCCTCTACTATTTGAGTCGAGTTCTCCTGAGGGCAGAAAACAACTACTCCCCCATTGGAAAACACTGCCTGGCGTTAATCTTCGTGATATCGAAGCTCCGACATTATGCTTTGGTGCATGAGGTCCACCTAATATCAAAAGTGGATCCTCTCAAATATTTGATGTCAAGAGCCATACTGACAGGACGGCTTGCTAAATGGGCCCTACTCTTAATGGAGTTCTCGATAGCATACCGACCTCTCAAGGCAGTGAAAGGCCAGGCCATCGCCGACTTCCTTGCTGAGCATCCGATACATGTCGATTCACCCCTGAATTGCGAATTGCCAGATGAGCATGCGTTTGACACGATCGACGGAGGAAGAAGAGAGAGTGATACCCAATGGGAACTCTACTTCGATGGGGCATCCTACATGAAGAAGCGAAAGCACAGCTCCCCCATAATCAAATCTGGGGTAGGCCTTATCTTCGTGACTCCGCAAAGAGGGATAATGCGCTTTGCCTTCTCTTTAACAGAGCCGAGGATAAATAATGAAGCCAAATATGAGGCTGTGATAGCAGTTCTTGAGATCGTTATCGACATGGGAATCTAAAACCTCCTTATATACGGAGACTCCCAGCTGGTCGTTAGTCAAGTAAATGGCGACTATCAAACGTGCAAACCAGAGTTGGTAAAGTACGGTGAGAGAGTGCAACAATTGCTGACTCAAATCCCTTCCTACGTCCTGGAAAGCATACCGCGAGCGGAAAATAGTAAGGCTGATGCGTTAGCCAAACTCGCTAAAGAACTGGCTGACGAAAATCTCGATGACGTGAGGATCGTTGTGCAAAGCCGTCGGGTTCTTACACCAGCAGAAATATCTCCAGAGTCGTCTGAAGAAAAGGAAGCGACCAAGCAAACGACCCTATAAATAAAAGACCTGGAAAAGGCTAGGGATTGGAGAGAAGTCTTTATAGACTACTTCAAATCCCGTCGGACACCTGATGATGCGTCCTCAAGACATCAGCTCATGAAAAGAGCTCTGTCTTTCGCCTTCATCGATGATACTCTGTATAAGAGATCGTTCAACTCTCTGTGGCTAAGATACCTGGGACCAGAAGAAGCGAGGAAAATCGTCCAAGAAACTCACGACGGACTCTGCGGATCTCATCAAGCCGGTCCAAAGATGAAGCTGAAGATCAAAAGGATGGGCTACTATTGGCCCACGATGATTCATGACTACCTCGAATACAAGAAGCGGTGCCACTCGTGCCAGATTCACGGGGACTTCATCCACCAGCATCCAAATCCGCTACACCCAACGGTGGCTAGCTGGCCGTTCGAAATGTGGGGAACTGACATAATCGGGCTCATCGAAACAACATCATCTAGAGGACATCGGTTCATATTGGCAACAACCGATTACTTCTCTAAGTGGGCAGAAGTAGTACCGCTGAGAGAAGTGAAGACGGAGAATATCTTCCATTTCTTCAAGACACACGTCATCTATCAGTTCGGTACTCCGCGACGGATTATCTCCGATAACGGGCCAGCCTACAGAAGTCACAGAATCAGCCGCTTCACGCAGCAACATAATATAGACTGAAGATACTCTTCGGTCTATAATCCCCGAGATAATGATCTAGCTGAGGCTTTCAACAAGACCTTGACGAAGATCATAAAGAAGACAGTGTCCAGAAATAAAAAGGACTGGCACGAGAGACTGTATGAAGCTCTCTGGGCGTACCGGACCATGTTCAAAACGGCCACAAATACAATGCCATACGCATTGGTGTTCGGCACTGAGGCAGTACTCCCCTTGAAGATAGAGTTACCCTCTCTACGAGTGGCGGTTCATTACAAGCTAACAGATGAAGAGAATGCTCATTTTCGGCTCGAGGAGCTCGACGCCCTCGATGAAACTCAGCTCATGGCGCAGCAAAACCTGGAGGCTTACAAAGCAAGGATGACGCGCTCGTACGAAAAATTGACTAGGCCGAGAACATTCCACCAAGGCGAACTCGTGCTAGTCGTAAAGAGACCTATGATCCCTAATCGTGCCAAACGGGGGAAATTCGAGCCAAACTATGAGGGCCCGTACATCATAGACAAAGTCTACCAAGGTGGGGCTTACTTACTCATGAATATGCATGGCGAAAGACCCTTTAGGCCAATAAACGGTCGGTTCTTGAAAAAATACTACACCTGACCGAAACGTCTGTAAACTACTATGAACCGCAGCATCCTAAGGATGACACAAAAAAAAGGGTATGTTCATAAGCAAAATGGGCACGGATGAAAACCCGAAAGGGCTCCGTGAATAAAAACAGTGGGTCTACCGGCGAGTTTGTGAAAACCGGAAAAGGCGCAATCTCGTTAAAAGACACTTGCAAGGTCCTCTCGACCTTGTAAGGAGAAAATACCTGCGTGAGATCCTTACGACTCACAAGGGAACTACACACTTAAGGATCCCCACGATTCCTAAGGAGAAGTTACACTTACGAGATCCTCACGACTCGTAAGGAGAATTCCCCTATGAGACCCTCACGGCTCATAGGATTCAAAAGCCTTAAGTTACAGGGATCTGAACCTATTCTTAAGCCATCACAATCCATAGACTGCCCTATAAGCGGTTCAATATTGACCCTTGTATACAATCCACGGGCACAAATAAACGTCTCCCCCACCAAGTTCCCGCCAATAGCGTGAAATTCCTCAATTCGGTGAACAAACACTTATAAGTCCTGTCGACTTATAAGGAGAAAATGCTCTTATGAGATCCTTACGACTTATAAGAGAGAACACCACTTAGAAGTCCTCACGACTTTTAAGGAGAACATACACCTATGAGATCCCCACGACTCGTAGGGAGAAACACCTTTATGAGACCCTTACGGATCATGAAGTCAAAAGCCTTAGTTGACGGGATCTTAACCCTGTTTGCTAAGCAACCTTTGCTCGAACCGATGAAGGCAAATGATGATTCGCTCTTGGCAATATTCCAGTTGTAGCGATGCTGATGCCTAAATCGGTATCAGATCCTAGGTCCCTTACTCGCGGCAAAAGTCAGCGAGCCATAAATGCATATGAAATAGCCGAAATGATGGGGCAACTTGCAACAAAATCAGCAAGTAAAATATATGCATACAAAAATAGCCGAAATGATTGGGCAACTCGCAATAAAAAGCAGCGAGCAAAGAAAAAAAGCTAAAATGATTGGGCACCGCGAAAATGATTGGGCAATTGCGACTTTCGCGATATAAAAAGCTGAAATGATAGAGCATCGCGGAAAGAAAACAAAAAAATATATGTGAAATGAAACTTTTGCCCTACAGGCGAGTCCATACCGACCCCTGTATACAATCTATGGGTATAAACAAAAAGGAAACCACATTTCCCCACCAGGCTCTTTCAAATGGAGAGTCAAATCTCGACGGCAATATCTATAGCCTGGAGACTCACAACGGTGTCCCTCCTCATTCCAGCAGGATACGGACGCGACATCCACCAAACGGAGCCACGGCAAAGTACCTAGTTCCAGATCTCGACGGCGACAACATAGAGATCATCAACAGCGTTCCTCCTCATTCCAGCAGGATACGGACACGCCATCCACCAAACGGAGCCATAGCAAAGTCCCTAGTTCCAGATCTCGACGACGACAGCCTAGAGATCATTAACAGCGTTCCTCCTCATTCCAACAGGATACGTGCATGACACTACCAATCGGAGCCACGACAAAGTCCCCAGTTCCAAGACTCCATGGTTCACAGACAACCGAAAGTCGATCCCCGACACCGTAGAAAACGGAGAAAGTCGATCTCGACACCATAAAAAACGGAGAAAGTCGATCTCGACACCATAGAAAACGGAGAAAGTCAACCCTCAACACCGTAGAAAACGAAGAAAGTCAATCTCGATACCGTAGAAAACGGAGAAAGTCAACCCCCGACACCATAGAAAATGGAGAAAGTCGATCCCGATACCGTAGAAAACGGAGAAAGTCAACCCCCGACACCGTAAAAACGGAGAAAGTCGGTCCCGACACCATAGAAAACGGAGAAAGTCGATCCTCTACACCGTAGAAAACGGAGAAAGTCAACCCCTGACACCGTAGAAAACGGAGAAAGTCAACCCCCGACACCGTAGAAAACGGAGAAAGTCAATCTCGACACCGTAGAAAACGGAGAAAGTCAACCCCCGACACCGTAGAAAATGGAGAAAGTCGATCCTCGACACTGTAGAAAACGGAGAAAGTCAACCCCCGACACTGTAGAAAACGGAGAAAATCGATCCTCGACACCGTAGAAAACGGAGAAAGTCAACCCCCGACACCGTAGAAAACGGAGAAAGTCGATCTCGACACCGTAGAAAATGGAGAAAGTCAACCCCCGACACCGTAGAAAACGGAGAAAGTCGATCCCCGACACCGTAGAAAACGGAGAAAGTCAACCCCCGACACCGTAGAAAACGGAGAAAGTCGATCCTCGACACCGTAGAAAATGGAGAACGTTAACCCCGACACTGTAGAAAACGGAGAAAGTCGATCCTCGACACCGTAGAAAACGGAGAAAGTCAACTCCCGACACCGTAGAAAATGGAGAAAGTCGATCCTCGACACCGTAGAAAACGGAGAAAGTCGCTCCCGACACCGTAGAAAACGAAGAAAGTCGATCTCGAAACCGTAGAAAACGGAGAAAGTCAACCCCTGACACCGTAAAAAAGGAGAAAGTATATCTTGACACCATAGAAAACGGACAAAGTCAACCCCCGACACCGTAGAAAATGGAGAAAGTCGATCCCCGACACCGTAGAAAATGGAGAAAGTCGACACCGACACCGTAGAAAACGGAGAAAGTCGATCCCGACACCGTAGAAAACGGAAAAAGTCGATCCCGACACCATAGAAAATGGAGAAAGTCAACCCCTCGACACCGTAGAAAATGGAGAAAGTCGATCCCGACACCATAGAAAACGGAGAAAGTCAACCCTCAACCTCCCTGTGGAAGTAACGCTTTGACTCGGGAACAAGTCAACTCATCAATCACTAGTGAGTCCTCTCGACTTGTAAGGAAGAAAATTCTCTTGTGAGATCCTTACGACTCTCAAGAAAAAACGCACTTAGGAGTCCTCACGACTCCTAAGAAGAAAATACACCTACGAGATCCTCACGACTCGTAGGGAGAAAAATCTTTATGAGGCCCTCATGGCTCATAAAATTGAAAAGTCTTAGGCGGAAGATCTAAACCTGTTTTCTAAGCCATCACAACCCTATGAAGAGTTCAAGATGAACTATTATCTATCATTTACAGGCCAAATTTGCTAAAATCACATGACAACAAAGCAAAGAAAAGAAGGCGATAATACAAGATAGAAAAGAAATGTGTCCTTTATTCATAAATTCAATTGGATACAAGTTACATCATATGAAAATGAATGGAATAAAGAAAATGAAATGAATACGTGTTATTCATAAGTTACAAATGTACAATCGATACAAAGGCAGCTACTGAGAAGGAGGCATTTTCAATAAATCAGCCAGTTGCTCGCGCACTCCTCTCAGCTCCTTTTCACGATCAGCCACCGCGGCCAGCTCTGCTTCGACTTGGGCCTGTTGCTGCAGACAGGATGAAAGTTTCTCATCAATTTCCTGCTGAACAGCCTCCTGACTCTGCGCGACCTGCTCAGTAAAGTCAAGTTTTTTCCTCAGCACCAGCCCGTCGGAAATACATCGTTGAAGGCTTTCAAAGATGGAGTTCAGCTGCACAGCATTCGCTTCGACCTGGGCACACAGTTGGACAGACTCAGTGGAAGTAGCCTCACATTCCTTTCGCTTAAGGGTCGCCTCTTGTTCAAAATGGCGAAGGAAAAGGGCACTTTGCTCAACCCATGCTGCCCGCCGGGAGTTCGAAGCCAACACCTCCGGAGCAGGACGCCTGAGCTCAATCTCATACAGATAGGCCTCAATCTTCCTGCAGTGATTAACCCAAGACTCAACGACGCCTTCGTTATGGAAGTTCACAAGCGTCGCCAGCATTGGATTAATCTCGGCAGTAAAATCTGCAGCGAGTGTAGGGGCCTCCGTGTCAAGCTCCTCGACGTATTCACTCAACATACGCAGGCTGTTCACAGCGCCTTTGGAAGATGGACGTCTAGAAAAGGGCCCCGCCGGCATTAGGATGCGAGACTCGAATGGAGCAGGAGCCGGTACGATTGCTGCAAAATGAATTATGATCAAATATTGGCTCAAGAGATAAAGAAAATGCACGAATAATAGAGTCTATTATACCGGCTGCGACAGGGGGCAGAGTTGGGAGTACTGGTGGTGCGATGATTCTCTCGTCCCCTCCTTCAATTTGTAGTGCTGCAATCAATTTAAAATTAACAACGGCAGGGTCGCTCGTCAAAGAAAGGAAAGGACGTCGGTTAAAAACTAAACTCACTGGCACCAGCAGGCAAAGTGACTTCCGACTGGAAGGAGAAATGCGGGTTCAGCACTTGATACAGATGATCAAAGAGAACTCCTGCAAGGTTTCAATGATACATGGTCAGTATAAGAAAGGCAGTGGTCATAGTTCAATTAAATGGATCGCAAATCTATACCTTCCAGTATCTTGGAGGTCATAGGAGAAGACGAGGGAGCAACCGTCATGGTAGCGACCGCAAGTGTTTCAGATGACACAATCTCGATGTTCGCTACACCTACAAATAAAATACCATTAGAAAAAGCTGAAAAGGATTGTGAGATAGAAAATAAACAGCAACCCAAAACCCACCTGATTGATCATCAGCCAAAATTGCAACGGAAGCATCACTCGGCATTGCGATTTCTTCGCTCTCCTTCAGTGGAATGGTTTCAGCACCAGTGGCTTCATCCCCTGATTCTACAAGAGCCGTCGTGACACTCGAAATGCTAGACGATGGCGGGGAACCGCAGAGGGAAAAAGCGGCGGTTTGGACAGTCCCGGACTCCCGAGAGAGAGTAGCCGCTTCGGGCTCTGTGGTCGCCGTCATCTCAGTTGCCGCCTCATCGTCAGGACTTGGCCCTGCAAGATATGGTATATAAGAATTTGAAAATCAAATTCTAAGAAAGGACTCAGCGTAATGTTACCTTGGGGCAGATTTTCGGCTTCTTCCCGAGCCACGCGCACCATTTGTCTATAGACGGTCGAAAGGGCTTCTGGGGCGTCTTCGGAAGAAATAGCGACGGATGGAATAGCGATTGAACCTGCACCCACAGCCAAGCTGACATCACGTTCCCTCGCCGCACGCTTTCTGCGCTTCTTGTCAGCCTTGGCAGTGAGGAAAGATCTCCTCAAGACTTCTATCAAAGTGACGTCATCGTCCGAGCCAGGAGCTACCTCTGGAACCGTTATGGCGTCCGTCATCGGCTGCTTAAGCGAAGCCTCTTTTGGCAATACTGGGGGAATTGGGACTTCAGCAGCCGGCCCTGGAAGCGTTGCCGCGCCTCCCTGCGGGATCGGCACTGCACTCAGGATAACTTGGGTCGAGGTAGTCCCTGCAATAAGATGAAAAAGAAGGGTCAGACTACTATGAAGAAAAAGGGAATGAAGGCACAATGAGCCGAAATATACCGAGGCCCAAGGAAGCGCGAAGCCTCTCTTCCTCTTCAAAAGTCTTGAGGGAAGCTACGAGAGCCTCTTCGGCGGAGATACCTGTTGAAAAAGAAAGCGTCAGTCAAAGCATAATAATTAAAATAACCGCGGAAAGATATGACCGAAATATACCTGATTGTGCGATGGTGATTAATGCTGCTTCATCACGAGCTAGCTGCTTTGAAACCGCGATAGTAGCCTCCAGATCGGTGTCATCCGGCGCCATAAATAAACCCCCATTGGTCCCATACTCACTTAGGCCCTCGCTCTAAGGAGCATGGGGCTCCTGGACGAATACAACGTCCGCAGAAAGTATCGACTTCTTTTTCTTCTGCGAGCGAGTGCCGGCAGCCGATAACACGAGCTTGTGCTTGGCGGGCAATTTCGGGCGGCGAGTCCCGATCTCCGCGCCCACGCCAGACTCGGGAGATGCCACAGCTACCACTTCTACAGGCAAGCGGGGTAGGGGAAGCTCAGGCATAACAAGTGGTACCACAGCCGCAGCAGCTTCTTTCAAAGGAGGACAGACGATGGTCCGTCGTTTCAAGGGAACAGCTGGATTACCAGTGGGGGCGGTGCCCTTGCAATCAAGCAGCAATCGCTTTTCTTCCCTAATAACGGCGCCCATCGAATGTTGATACCATGCCACATATGCGTTCAAGATTCGCGGAACGCAACTCGGCTCACTGATAAAGAAATTGGAGCCGGTGTTCAACCGCATAAAATGGTGTAATGTGTTGCGAATACCTTCTTCTGTGGCAACTGGCTCAGCTAGGAAGGCCTCGAGCGGGACACCCTGATTATAACTTGATTGCTGGGTGAAACGGTGCGGGTTGTACCTTAGAAACAACGCCGAATCATTCTGCCTAAACACGAGAAAGCTCGGCCTGATTGAATATAGATGGAGAATCTCCCGAGCTTTCAAGGTAGAGGCCCCGTCTTTAAAAGTATCGCACAAAGGCTGCACCGTTTTTGCGATTCTTTGCCGATGGTTAAAACCTTATCGACAAAGGTCATGCCATCTCCAACCATACGCGGACGAAGGAGCACACCCCTAGCCTCCCGCTGTGACGAATTTACAACGGATGCGTCAACTAGGCGCATAATCTGAGGGAAGTTTTAACTGTCGTAGAAACGAGGTCGTTTATGGACACCAAAAGCGCCAAGTACGTGCAGCTCAATCCATGACATAAAATAATGCAGCGAGAAAGTGATGGGCTGTACCCCCAGCTGAGTGGTATCCGCAGCTAAGCAGAGACCATGGTACAGGTGTGCCAACCCAGCAATCCTGATAGCCACTTGCATTCCCGCAACCATACGATGGGCTGGGTAAAAGACTGATGGCCTCATATAACAAGGGTGCATTGGAAGCACGAACTAGTTTAGCCATAAGCCAATGAACCCCAACACGAACGTCTCTTCATCGACGTCCGGAGCAGCAAGCTCCGCGAAGGGAACAACAGGAGTAGCGGAATAAAGAAACTTTTTAAATCCGCCTCCGCCGTCGGATGGTTATCCAAACCAAAACCAAACGGGTCGTCAAGCTTGGCAAACAGCGCAGCTTGCTTCGATAAGGCTTCCAGACGAAGAAAGTGAGCGATGAAGTCTGTGTAGCTAATTCCATGCCCTCCGGACTCTAGAAATAGACTTTCGTATATATTCAACACCTTGATCAAGCTTGGGAATTGGTGTTGAATGGCGTTCTCCGGAGTAAGACCCATTACAACTGATTTGGTGGAAAATATGTACTCGTCCGGAGGAAGCAACTCCTCGTAGTGTTCTCCCCTAACGGGTAAGCCAAAGATTTCTGCAAACTCCTCCAAAGATACTGAGACTTCTCGATCCGACTGAAGGAAGGTGTGGGTCGGAATATTCTATTGCTATAGGAAAGCCTTGACCCACCATGCAGGAGGCGCAAAATATTGAAAGAGAGAAGCGTAATTCGCGGGATACAACCCGAGCTTCAGCATCTGCGACTTCTTGGCCGACAAAATGTGGCGGGCCCACTGTAAATACCCGGCTGGATGGCGAGGAGTTAGGCCTATCATGTACGGCTGTCCCCACGGGTGCGACTCGCCCTGACATATACGCCGCCCCAGAGTATCCAAAGTCGGCAGCGGCTGTACGGGTATTGTAGCCATAAAGGCCTCTGAGGTCCAGTTGATCTCCTCCAGGGCGTAGTTCACCGGAGGTGCATCAGCATAAGGGATCGCCGAAATAGGCTCCGAAGGTGCCGCGCAAGAAAGGCTCCGAAGGTGCCGCGCAAGAAAAGCTCTGCCGACCCCTGATGATCTGACTATACCATGTTCCCCATAAATAAAGATTCTTTTGCTCCGAATCATGATCTTTAATCAACGCAAAGACTTCCCTGTCCAAAGGCGCTTCAGGAAATCCGCTTTCCGAACGGACGAACGGGAAAGAAATGTCGAAAGACATAGTACCTGCGCGAAAAGGAACAAAAAAAAATTAGCCGTCAGTGCTACAATTTAAGTTCTGGCACTTGGTATTTTAAATTCGTGCAACACTACAATGCAGTGGAAAGGGACCAAGGGGGACCCACACAATCTAGATGATGGCTCATCATTAATAAAACAGTCTCATCATTTGATGAGACGATCATTAAATGGGGAAATCCTAAAAAATGATTCTCATTTAATGAGGGCCCCTTGGGCCAAGGAGTAAATTTCCCTTGAGAGCAGTGCTCTGCAACAGATATGACATCTGTCATAATTAATCATGAAGGGAATAAAATTCCCCCAAAATTTCTAAAGAGAAATGCTCTGTGAAGAAGATGGAATAATCCATCAAAAAACCCTAAAAGCAAAGCTTTCTACAGAAGTAAAAACTTCAGGATCTTTAAGATCTGCAAAGCGAACTCTAAGAGTTCTTTGTTAATGGGTTAAAAGAACCCTAAAAAGGATTTCTTTTTCTGATCCATGATCTAGAGAGAGTAAAGCTCTGTTTTTTAATTAACGGGTTAAGAAACCCTAAAAATCTTTAAAGATCTATGATCTAAGTAGAGTAAAGCTCTGTTAATGGGTCAAATCTTACCAAAAATTGGACAGAGTCTTAACTCTAAAGGAGTTTCTGAGGTAAAGAGCTATGCTCTGAAAGAGAATTAATTCTCAGAAAAAATAAGAAAGAGGATGAACAGAGGTCATCTCAAGGGCCAAAGGCCCTATTTATAGGCACTGAGAGACGTTTCAACTTCTAAGTTGATCTAATGGCGCAAATGATTTCACCGCTGCACTCACGTGTAAGCCACGTGAGCGCAACGGTGGGGGGACATTTGTTTCCCCCAATCAGAGCAAAACTCTGTTCAAATTTTGAAATTTGAAATGAAGCAGCGCTTCATAAAAGCACTGGCGCTAAATGCGCCAGCGCTGAGAGTCAAAGATTCTGATGCAGCGCTCACGCGCAAAGCACTAGCAGCGCCATCGCTAGCAGCGCCAGCGCTAAGAGTCAAAGACTCTGATGCAGCGCTCACGTGCAAAGCAAGAGAACGCTAGCGCTAAGTGCGCTAGCACCAAGATTCAAAGACTCTGATGCAGCGCTCACGTGCAAAGCACGAGAGCGCTAGCGCTGGAACTAATTGTTCCCCACCCTTGGATCAAAGATCCAACAAAGATGACTAAAAATCATCAAATTACCTCTGAAAATTAGAGCACTATTGGACCAAAGATCCAATGGTGATTAAAAATCACCAAGATACAAAATAAGTTCTGTATGGAAAAAGATTTTTCCAATCTTGTTAAAAACAAGAAGATTGCTTTCTGTAAAACAGAAGCCCTTGGATAAAAAAATCCAACAGTGGAAAACATTCCTAAATCAATTAGAGAAAAGATCTCTTCAACTAATTCAACAAATCAGCTTCCCTTATATAAAGGACTGAAGACTTCAAGTCTTACATAGAGGAACCCCCCCAAACTTTGAGAAATTTCAGAGAGAAGAGCAAGCTCTCAGAAGAAGAAGAATTTCTTCAAGATAAATAAAATAGAGAGATCAAAGTATCTCATCAAATGAAGAGCAACTTAGTTTCTTTTTCCAGATCATAGATCTATGAGACAGACGTCTTTCACAAAAGAGGTCATAGCATCTTATCATAAAACGGGGGGAAGAAGAATTCAATTCTTTTAAAATCACAGATCCATAAAGGCAAAGCCTTTCACAAAAAATAAGAGATTGTAATATCTCCTATAAAAATAAGAACTTTGTTCTTAGACCCACGAGACAAGATCTCTTATAAATGAGAATTTACTTCTCAGAGCACAGAACTGATCAAAGTTGCCTAAAAAAGAGCCTTAACGCTCGAAATTAAAAAGAAGCGCCTTAGCGCTCCTAGAGCTCCAATTCAAAGAAGTGCCTTAGCGCTCTAAAACTCACGCACAGCGCTCTTAGCGCTCCAATTCAAAGAAACGCCCAGTGCTTCAAGGTTGGCGCTCAGCGCCAAGCGCACCACGTGCTCCTCACGTATGCGCTATTTCACAAGGAGCGCTCTGCACAAATTAACAGGCGCTCAGCGCCAAGCGGGCCACGTGCTCCTCACGTGTGCGTTATTTCACAAGGAGTGCTCTGCACTCATTAACTGGCGCTCAGCGCCAAGCGCACCAAGTTCTCCTCACGAGTGCGCTGAGGGAACATAAACTGTTCTTTAAATACAAGCCCCAGAGCTATAATGAGTGCTCAACACTCAATAAAAGACAAAAAGATTGTCAGAACCCAAACCAATGCTCAGCATTGCTAAATGTTCAACATTTTAACTGAGTAGGTCAAGCCCAAGTTAGCCACAGATTCCTCATTTAGATTAATTGAGCCTATATGCCCATAAATCTTTTTAACTGATCTTAGTCCCAAACTTGACTACAGATTTTCCAACCAACATATGTTCAAGGGTACATCTCTTCGTACCTTTGATATATGTCGTTGTAATTCTTCAACGTCTTCAGAGAGACGGAGGGTCCCAATAACCAATAACTTTTGGTGCATCCCCAAACGGTTGAATCAAAACCACACAGACTACGATGTCTTTAAACTAGACTATGATGTCCTTAAACTTTACGGATTGTGGGGTCCTTAAACTCATGGACTATGATGTCCTTAAACTTTATGGACTGTGAGGTCCTTAAACTCATAGACTATGATGTCTTTAAACTTTACAGACCATGACGTCTTTAAACTGTCACAGATTATGATGTCCTTAAACTTTTGGACCGCAATGTCCCTAAACTAAAACAATAGAGTCCAAATACTCTTTTGTTGGATCTAAATGATCCTATTAAATAGATCTTAGTCTAAAATTAGACTAACGTATCCTTAATAAACGTTTAAGTTGATCTTAGTCTCAAATGAGATTAACGATCCTTAAACCCAACCCAAAACAAAATCTAAGAAAATACGGAATTGGACTAATCCACACCCTACGGGCGACAACATAAATTAGTCTCCGTATACAATCCACGTGCAACCAAAAAAACAAAAAAAACATACACGACACGAAGTGACCATCTGGAGAAGGAGAAAGTGATTACCGCGATGCGGTAGCGTAATTAATTGCAGGGGCTTACGCCTGTAGGGAAGAGCGTCCCCACAATCAGAAAACCCCTCAAATGAGGGGGAATCTAACGAAGTCTGCTATATCAGCCGCATCCGTCTAAACCTCCGATACATGGTGCCATAAATCAACTTGGTATCTTCGGAGAGGTGGCCGGATAAAACCAAATAGCATCTGCCCCTAAATTCAGGCTAGACGTTTGTCTTCTCTGTTTTTGGCGGCGAACATACCCGACTTGTTATTGGAAAGTGTTTTCGATATCGAGACTAAAATGCGAGGTTTATAATTGTTAGGCATGCGATGTCTAAGGAATTCATTTGATTAGGCATGAAATCCAAAGTATGTGATACATTGGGTTTATGATGTCTAAGGTGGTTGCGGATTCCAATTGTTGTAGTTTTTCACTTTCTTTTCTGCGACCGTAAGTGTAATATGTGGTGTATTGTCGATTTCGTTGCTATATGTCAACGACAATTGGGATACGCATATTTACTTACGTTGATGATATGTGTTGCTGTGATATATTATATTGGATCGTCGTTTTTGAATAGCCGGGGGTTTTATGTAAGATGAGAGTTTTTCATTTTCATTCATGTAAAATTCAATGTATGTAATATTCTTTTATTGGGGCACTTCCGAGTTGAGGATGATGTCCCCATTGATGTATATTATTTACTTTTCCGCATTAGGATAGACCCAAGGAGGGGAGCACAAGTAACCGGGTTCTAGAGTCCAGTGGGAGGCCATCTCGAGGAGTCAAGTCCGGGTCTCCTAACTCTAGAATTGGTAGGGTTACTTGCCACTCTCGTAGGGGTCTAGGGATGTGGGATTGGCTATTCATCACGACCGTGGAATCCGTGTTTTATACAGGCTTAATTTAAAACCCAGAAATCCTAGTATATCAAATATTTCATATGTGATTTCTACTGCGATATTCTGTGATGTGATCACTTAATATGATGAGATAGATACTTTATATAATATATGTGATATATTATAGACGTTACTTATGTTTTGCACCCGCTCTAACCCTGCCCCGCTCTGCCGTTAGTTACCTAACCTAACGGTGCATGACGGGATATCGAGGCGAATGCGGATGGCATAAGCGTACGTTGTATTTATCTATGATGGTTAGGTAACTTAAATGATGGGACTTCATTAATGAGATTAATGAAAGAAAATAAACCTAAAGATGTTATGGAATCGAATTTTCAAAACAGGTAGCTCTAGTTGTTGCTTTGCATAGCGGTATTCCTTGTAAAATATCCAGCACCTCATTCGATGAGGAAAGAGCCAAGATCTCTTCACCGGGAGTGACCTCTTTAGCAATAACTGGCAGATGCTACAACCCTCGGTTTCGTCTTTTGATTGCATTTCTAACTCTTGCTTTGCATAGTGGTATTGTGAATATCCTTCACCTCATTCGACGAGGAAAGAGCCAAGATCACTTCACCGGGAGTGACCACTTTAGCAAAACTAGTAAAGGCCTAAAAAACACTCCATTTTAAATCATTTGATTCTACAACGATATCAAGTTCATTACGCAAAAAGTTTTCTTAAAAACCTGTCGCGGCCCTCCGTCATTTCAGATAAGTAGTAGTTGGCATTCGTGCTGCGTTTGTTGACCTCTGTCAAGGCATGGTGTGCAGTAGCTGATTAGTGCTTATCTACGCATATGATGCGATTGATTTAGGATAGTCATGCGACCTTATTGACCTCTGTCAAGGGTCGTATGGGTGGGTTAATTTCAATCATGAAATGACGGGTTGAACTTGACTAGCAGCCTATGGTTTGTTGACCTCTGTCAAGGTCATTGGACGCCAGGGGCAAAATTATCGGGCATTTCAAGTGTTGAAATTTGCAATGAGATTGCATATCTTCTATGAGATAGTTGGATCCCGATACCCACTGCGAGTAATTGTTACTCCTGAGAGAGTTTTGCACTTTACAATTAGCCGATCAAGTAGGTGTCTAGAAAGGTGTCAATGGGGTTACGCCCCGGGAAAATGAGATTTATTTTAATTAGATCCATGCGAAAGCACGGGGAACCTCCCTCAAAGTACCGGCACTGGCCTGGCTGAAAAATCGGCGAACTTGTAGGGTGTAATTAATCCCGGCTAGTCTTTCCTTTTAGGATTTGAAGGAAGATTTGATAAAAACAGTGGGAGCCATCTGTCCCGCCCAGCTTCCCAGTGTACGGCGAAGGGGACGCGACTAGGCCGCTACGTATTTACTGTGAAGTAAATACGCTAAGCGTATCTAAGCAATATAAAAGTAATTACACAAGAGACAAAGACAGTAGTTTAACTGAACAGCAAATTTATTTATTCACATTCTTTTTGTACAATGCATGGAAAAGTAAATACATCTGGAAGAAAACAATGCCTAAACAATGGCATAACAGAAAATGAAAGGTACTGAAATAAAAGTGTACAATGAACTAAAGCTCTGGGTCATCAACGAAATGGTCCAACTCTTCAGCGCTGGGCTCGATCTCTGACGTGTCCAGGTCACCTGACGACATTCACAGAAGAAAGAAGAGAATGTCGTCAGCAAATAGATCGCTCGGTAAGTCCCAAAAATAAGGGGAAAATAGAATAGACAGAATAAGGAGGTAGCTTTTAAAGTTGTATTATATTGTTATGATATGGTGTTAACGCTGTTGTTTGTAGTTTGGTACAGAAGGATGCCAGTGTATACGAGAGGAGTCTCTATATGCTAGAGACTAGGGTAAATGGAAGTACAAGGCTCCGTCGATAATACCACGGAACAACGGCATGGATGTAATTACGTCTTATGGTTGCTGTCTCGTGCCACTTCTAACACCTTCCGTATCAATCTACCCCTTAAACCCCATGATGTCTTGGTTGTATTATTTGTATTGTATTTCAACTTGTAATGTCTTGTAATGTAGATTGTATAATTGGATGACATGCTGAAACCATGATATCAGTAAATGGATGTAACTGTAGAATCATGGATGTAACTAGAAAATCATGTAAATGGAAGTATATCCATGGTTCGGTTCGGTCGATATTGATTGAATGGATTGATGTTGAATTGTAATATTGTATATTGCAGATTGTAGATTGTAGATTATAGATTGTACTTGAATCATATTCAAGTCAGATTATTAATAAGACTCAGTCTAAGTCAAACAATTAGAAAAGTAAATTGAAGTCCTGATTGTTTTGATGTTATTGGTAACCGCTGCACATGGGCGGCAGGATTTGTGTCTTTTTCAAAGACGATTACCGTATTGATAACATCGTTGTTAAGTTGTCTACCTTAGATAGGCAAGCACCCACTTCTCCAGCTCCCCGAGACTCAAGAGATTGGTCCCGCTTAAACTTATGTTTACTAGGGTCCTTAAGGTAATTTATAGAACTTAAGGGGGTTTTATGTAAAAATACTTTTTTATAATATTCAAAATACTCCCCAAGTATTTATTTATCGTCTTTAGAGTTATCATGAATGTAGATTTTATAATTATGATATTTGTAGTGAAAATATCCTAAATTCATAATAAAGGGTATTTATTTGTAATATTGACTTGTATGGAATTCATAGTATATTAATATAAAGTGATTCTTGTGATTTTTGAAAAGAGTTGGAATATTTATATTATTTCAAAATAGATATTTTAATGTTACATATATACATAATTATATAAAATAATTTTAATATATATTTTATATTTCTAAAAAATCTCATTTTCTTAAGATGTCGTATTTTAAATCTCTCGAGACCGAATGCTCCTTGCGGAGGTCTGCATCTCGCACTACTAAGCCCAGGGATGTGCGATAATCCGCACCATTCCAGTCGGGTTCCCTAAAATGGGTTGTAGCGGCGCTTTGTAATTATTTGTGTAAAATACTAATCTTTTAGAAAATGGTTTTAATAGTAATGGTATTTATTTGAAATGTTTCGTTTTCCCGTATTCTATGTTCCCGAAAGGTATTGTGCTATGTTGCATATAAATGTTGTAAGGAGGTAGGTCATTACCTCGTAATCTACTTAAAGGTATAGCAAGTTTGCGATGTTCAAATGTCGAAAATGAAACTATATGGTATTTTAATGAGAAAGTACGGTAAAATGGAAATAACAATTTCTTTTAATATGGAACTTGTTCAATATGATTAGTTAGTGTTTAATAATCAACATGTAATGGTTTAAAAGGATTGTATTAAGGAAAAAGTGAGATTTTAGGAAAAACCAAATCGGAAATCGGATTTGCTCCGATTCCGTCGGGTTTTAGAATTTCGTATTTTCAGAAAGAGTAAAGAAGGGGGAAGGTGGGACTTACGGGTTTAGCTCAAAGAGGAGAGGGAGAGGGAGTGGACATAGTTTCCGGTGCGCCGTTTCGTCGCCGAGAAATCCTAGGGTTATCGCCGGAAAATTCGCCGGAGCTTCGCCTCTTTGTACACTTCAAATGAACACTAGGATTTCTAGGAATTTCTTGAGAGTTTGCTCAGAATTTTGGGGTGAAGGGGTAGTGTTTAGGGGTTGTATTTATAGGGTTATGCTAGAGTTAGGTTAGGTGAAAGGTTAAAGTGAAAAAAATGTGATAAATGTAATAAAATGTATTAAAAGTGGAGTAATTGGGGTTTTAAAAGAGCTCTAGAAATGGTCTTAGGAAAAAAATTTGCAGGTGTACACGGGAGACCAAAAGACACATTTTTTGTGTTGGGGTCGTCGCCGGAATCGGCCGACTCGGCCGCGACTTGGCCGTGACTCAGCCGGAGGCCTGAGTCGACCAGTTCGCTGACCGAGTTGGCCGATTCCGGCCGAGTTAGGCAGCCGGAATCCTCCCCCGGCGGCTGGTCTATCCTCTGGTACAGTTACATTTCAGAGTGTAGTGGTGTTTTTGTGAGATATGCAGTGTAAACCCTTGGTATTCTAAAGGTTCAAAATAAAACAATATTAAAAATAATGTGGGATATGGGATTTGAACTCTGGTAGCTTGGTTCAGCAGTGCAAGGTATTACCAATGAGCCACAAGCTCTTTCTTTCTATTAATTAGCAAAACAAATATTTAACTTGTGCTCAGGCAAAAGTACCCCTTTCTTTAAATTTTGAAAAATTTGCACAGAAAGTTGTACAGGAAATTTGGGGTTGTTACATTCTACCTTCCTTAAAAAAATTTCGTCCTCGAAATTTATAAAAGGAAAGTGTAACAGATTCAAGGAAAGTTTGGGGACTGAAGTACTGATAGTGTATGAAAAATAACAATGTGATGCAATGGTTTAAAAAATATGGAAGAGACTTACAAGTGTTACCTTGGTCAACTGTCTTGGCTTTTATGGCTGCTAAGGTGGAGGCTTGGCGTCTCGGCACATTTTTCTATATATGCCGGTACATCGATGCCTGACTGGGTAGAGGTGGTCCATGTGGAGGTGGTGCTGAGAGTGTAGGACGAGTTGCAGGAGCCTGGATAGCCGGCCGCTGCGGGTAGTTGGTGGGTGTGTGAGCTGAGTTGTATCTGTATGTACAGGTCTCAATTCTTTGATTGGATGCACTACAAACTAGGCACGGGCCTTTTGCACCCCTACAATCCTTCACCAAATGTCCATACCTATTGCAGTAGAAACAAAAACTTGGACTTGGCCGGTTAATTGTTTCTTTCTGTCTCTTGGGTTCAGAAGGTTGTGTAGTGTAGGCTCCTCTTGCCATCTGGGTGGCAGAGCATTTTATACCGGTTGTTTCTGCTTCTGATCGGGTCACTAATATAGCAGTCTGCTGCTGCAGTCCAACCAGTAGGCTTCGGATTTCCTCAAGCAGAACCGTCTACTCGTTAGGTGGAGGAGGAACGGCAGGTGTGATTGGTAGTGGAGGTGGAATGTTGTTGAAATTGGTGCTTGTGTTGTTTGGAGAATCCATAACCTTTGAAAGAAAGATTTAGGTTAGGGCAGATTCAAAGTATATGATTCAAAGAATATGAAATTGATAAGATTCAAGGAACATGTTTGTAAAAATTGTTTTAGTTGCTGGTTCTTATGTTATATTGCTTAGGTTGTTCACGCAGAACAGAACTGCATGGTAGTGTTCCATACAGCTCTCACCTGCATGGGCCGCCAACAAAACCTGTCACGCCCCGCTTCCCAGTGTACGGCGAAGGGGACGCGACTAGGCCGCTACGTATTTACTGTGAAGTAAATACGCTAAGCATATCTAAGCAATATAAAAGTAATTACACAATAGACAAAGACAGTAGTTTAACTGAACAGCAAATTTATTTATTCACATTCTTTTTGTACAATGCATGGAAAAGTAAATACATCTGGAAGAAAGCAATGCCTAAACAATGGCATAACAGAAAAGGAAAGGTACTGAAATAAAAGTGTACAAGGAACTAAAACTATGGGTCTTCAACGAAATGGTCCAAGTCTTCAGCGCCGGGCTCGATCTCTGACGTGTCCAGGTCACCTGACGACATTCACAGAAGAAAGAAGAGAATGTCGTCAGCGAACTGATCGCTCAGTAAGTCCCAAAAATAAGGGAGAAATAGAATAGACAGAATAAGGAGGTAGCTTTTAAAGTTGTATTATATTGTTATAATGTGGTATTAACACTGTTGTTTGTAGCTTGGTCGGAAGGATGCCAGTATATACGAGAGGAGTCTCTATATGCTAGAGATTAGGGCAAACGGAAGTACACGGCTCTGTCGATAATACCACGGAACAACGACATGGATGTAATTACGTCTTATGGTTGCTGTCTCGTGCCACTTCTAACACCTTTCGTACCAATCTACCTCTTAAACCCCGCGATATTTTGGTTGCATTGTTTGTATTGTATTGCAACTTGTAATGTCTTGTAATATAGATTGTATAATTAAATGACTTGCCGAAACCATGATATCAGTAAATGGATGTACCTGGAGAATCATGAATGTAACTGGAGAATCATGTAAATGGAAGTATATCCATGGTTCGGTTCGGTCAATATAGATTGAATGGATTCATGTTGAATTGTAATATTGTATATTGTAGATTGTAAATTGTAGATTATAGATTGTACTTGAATCATATTCAAGTCAGATTATTAATAAGACTCAGTCTGAGTCAGACAATTAGAAAAGTAAATTGAAGTCCTGATGGTTTTGATGTTATTGGTAACCGCTGCACATGGGCGGCAGGATTTGTTTCTTTTTCAAAGACGATTACCGTATTGATAACATCGGTGTTAAGTTGTCTACCTTAGATAGGTAAGCACCCACTTCTCTGGCTCCCTGAGGCTCAAGAGATTGGTCCCGCTTAAACTTATGTTTACTAGTGTCCTTATGGTAATTTATAGAACTTGAGGGGGTTTTATGTAAAAATACTTTTATATACTTTTCAAAATACTCTCCAAGTATTTATTTATCGTCTTTAGAGTTATCATGAATGTAGATTTTATAATTGTGATATTGCTAGTGAAAATATCCTAAATTCATAATAAAGGGTATTTTTTTGTAATATTGACTTGTATGGAATTCATGGTATATTAATGTAAAGTGATTCTTGTGATTTTTGAAAAGAGTTGGAATATTTATATTATTTCAAAATAGATATTTTAATGTTACATATATACATAATTATATAAAAATAATTTAATATATATTTTATATTTCTAAAAAATCTCATTTTCTTAAGATGTCGTATTTTAAATCTCTCGAGACCGAATGCTCCTTGCGGAGGTCTGCATCTGGCACTACTAAGCCCAGGGAAGTGCGATAATCCGCACTATCCCAGTCGGGTTCCCCAAAATGGGTTGTAACGGCGCTTTGCAAAGATTTGTGTAAAATACTAATCTTTTAGAAAACGGTTTTAATAGTAATGGTATTTATTTGAAATGTTTCGTTTTCCCGTATTCTATGTTCCTGAAAGGTATTGTGCTATGTTGCATATGAGTGTTGTGAGGAGGTAGGTCATTATCTAGTGATCTACTTAAAGGTATAGCAAGTTTGTGATGTTCAAATGTCGAAAATGAAACTATATGGTATTTTAATGAAAAAGTACGGTAAAATGGAAATAGCAATTTCTTTTGATATGGAACTTGTTCAATATGATTAGTTAGTGTTTACTAGTCAACATGTAATGGTTTAACAAGATTGTATTAAGGAAAAAAGGAGATTTTAGGAAAAACCGAATCGGAAATCGGATTTGCTCCGATTCCGTCGAGTTTTAGAATTTCGTATTTTCAGAAAGAGTAGAGAAGGGGGAAGGTGGGACTTACGAGTTTAGCTTAAAGAGGAGAGGGAGAGGGAGAGGGAGTGGATGTAGTTTCCGGTGCGCCGTTTCGTCGCCTGGAACTCCTAGGGTTGTCGCCAGAAAATTCGCCGGAGCTTCGCCTCTTTGTTCACTTCAAATGCACACTAGGGTTTCTAGAAATTTCTTGAGAGTTTGCTCAGAATTTTGGGGTGAGGGGGTAGTGTTTAGGGGTTGTATTTATAGGGTTAGGCTAGGGTTAGGGTAAGTGAAAGGTTAAAATGAAAAAATATGATAAATGTAATAAAATGTATTAAAAGTGGAGTAATTGGGGTTTTAAAAGAGCTCTGGAAATGGTCTGAGGAAAATTTTTTGCAGGTGTACAGGGGAGACCAAAATACACATTTTTTGTGTTGGGGTCGTCGCCGGAATCGGCCGACTCGGCCGCGACTCGGCCGTGACTCGGCCGAAGGTCTGAGTCGACCGGTTCGCCGGCCGAGTTGGCCGATTCCGGCCGAGTTAGGCAGCCGGAATCCTCCCCCAACGGCTGGTCTATCCTCTGATACAGTTACATTTCAGGGTGTAGTGGGGTTTTTGTGAGATATGCACGTGTAAACCTTTGGTATTCTAAAGGTTCAAAATAAAACAATATTAATAATAATATGGTGTATGGGATTTGAACTCTGGTGGCTTGGTTCAGCAGTGCAAGGTATTACCATTGAGCCACAAGCTCCTTCTTGCTATTAATTAGCAAAACAAATATTTTACTTGTGCTCAGGCAAAAGTATCCCTTTCTTTAAATTTTGAAAAATTTGCACAGAAAGTTGTACAGGAAATTTGGGGTTGTTACACCATCCTGATTAGATAAAATAATAACCAATCTAATCTTGCAAGAGCATACGCTGAGTGTTTTTTTTTCTCTCTCTCCAGGTAGCGACCATGTCACGCCTTAATCAAGATAATAATATGGATGTATTGACCAAACCCGCTTGTTATACTGAGCTGTGGAACGTTGGTCCCGCTCTAACTTATAATTGTTATAAGACCGAACAGGAAATAGAGGATTACCAGGATTCCCGTGCCGCCCAAACGAAGAAAGTGCATGATGATGCATCTTCTTCGGGTGTGTTCGATACAAAGAACTAATTTTTAGTATTCTCTACATCCTGGGTATGATATACCGGATCAGGTTCCCACATATGTAATCTGTTACATGGGCTACAGATTGGTAGAGAACTGGTAGTGGGTGATAAGTTTCTAGAATTGGAAATGGTGCAATTGTTGCAGCCAAAGTCGTTGGCGGTTATCACCCTGTATTACCAAATATATTGATTCTGAACGAATGTTATTAGATACCGAACCCGATATACAATATCATATCAGTCACTTTATTTAGTAATGAAGGATATAATTTTGTATTGATGGATAATGTTTTAAACATTTCCTATATCAAGAGTTGATCGGATCAGGCACGTTATCTAATGGCATACGCGTTCTAAATCAAACTGCAGTTCTTAACGTACAAAACACACACAAGAGGAAGAGTTCAGAAATGGACGAATCCTTCTTGAGGCATTGTAGACTAGGTCATATCAATACGACCCGAATAGCTAAGTTACAATAAGATGCATATTTAAATCAGTTTGAATTTACATCTTGTGAAACTTACCAGTCATCTCACAAAGATAAAATGACCATAGCTCCGTTTACTGGAAACAGAGAAAGAGTTAGTGAACTCTTGGGATTGATACATGATGATGTATATAGGTCCCCTGTCTACACATGCCAGGACCGGTTCTTTGTACTTCATTACATTCATTGACGATCTCTCAAAATTCGGATATATGTTCCTGTTGAAACACAAGTCTGAAACTTTTGAGAAATTCAAAGAATATAAGTCAGAAGTAGAGAACCAAAATAGGTATAAGTATTATGTCCTTTGATGTGATCAGGGAAGAGAATACTTGTGCATGGAATTCCTGGACAATTCATAAGGAGAATGAGATTCTCTCTCAGTATTACTCCTCCGTATACACCACAGCACAACGGTGTATCAGGGCGGAGTAATCGCACCCTATTAGATATGGTGCGCTCTATGATGAGTACTACTGAGTTGCCTATTTCATTTGGGGTTATGCACTTGAGAAGATGCATACCTATTGAATTGCGTTCCAACCAAATCAGGTGCCTACCACTCCATATGTGATATGGTATGGGAAGAGCCCATGTCTTAAGTTAGTTAAGATATGGGGTTGTCCGGCCTATGTTGAAAAGCAAAATCCGGACAAGCTCGAGGCAAGGTCAGTTTTGTAAGTTTGTTGGATATCCCAAACATTTGCGAGGGAATATCTTCTACCACACTGAGGAGCAAAAGGTGTTTTGTTTCTCAGCATGCCACCTTTTTAGGAAAGGAATTTCTTATGAAGAAATTAGTGGTCATGAGGTAGAACTGGAAGGAGTTCCAGCTATACAAACCACATCTGATGATTTAGTAGAACTGGAGGATTCAATAGCTCCCGACGAACCTCAGCCTCTTCGCCGATCTCGTAGGGTTCTTCATCCACCTGAGAGATACTTTGGTTTTTTCAATGACAGTGGGAGCGAGGATTGCATCATGAGATGATGACCCAACTAAGTTTCGAGCAGGCCATCAAGAGTGGGGACTCTGTAAGAATGGCTGGATGCTAAGCGATCTGAGATGGAATCTATATACACTAACAAAGTATGGACTTTGGTTGCTATATCTGAAGGGTTAAACCCCATCAGGAGCAAGCATTTCTTGAGAATATTACTTAGTGTAGATGGAAAAGTTGAGACTTTCAAAGCTAGACTTGTTGTAAAAGGTTTTCGTTATCGACCAGGTGTGGATTATGATGAAACCTTTTCTCCAGTGGCTATGCTTAAGTACATCCGGATCCTACTTACCATTGCTACATACCATGACTACGATATCTGACGGTTGGGTATCATAACTGCTTTTCTAAATAGTGATTTAGAAGAGAGCTTCTATGAGTACACAGCCAGAGGGCTTCATAGATGGTGGGAACAGCGGAAACGTGTGCAAGTTGCTTTACGGGTTAAAGCAGGCATCGCAGAGTTGGAACATCTGTTTTGATGTGGTAGTCAAAGCGTTTGACTTCATCAAAATGGTAGATAAACCTTGTATATACAAAAAGGTAGTAGAGAGTAAGGTGGTCTTACTTGTATTGTACGTAGATGACATACTCTTGATAGGGAAGGTGTTTCCTATGCTACACTCGGTCTATCCCCTCTTATCACAAGGATTCTCCATAAAGGATCAAGGTGATACATCCTAAATCCTAGGTTTTGGATCTATGAGATAGATCTAAGTGGATATTAGGATTCTCACTAAGTGTGGTGAGATGGTATCAATCGATCCTGGGGAGAATCAATGGATAGCTTCCAGGGTGGTAAGGTTGACTAAATCTCAGGCACAGGCACAGTCTTTACCCTCAGTGGAGGGACGGTATGTTGGAAGAGTTCCAAACTAGATACCGTGGCAAACTAGACGATAACGGTTGGATACATTGCTACCAACGATACTACCAAAGAAGCAGTCTAAGTGTATATTAGTTCATGAGATGAACTTCGTTCCTACCATTGTGTGACAATGGAGTTGTGGCTTATACCTAGGAACCTCCGTCCCATCAGTGATCCAGACATATTTTAAGGCAGTATCACCTCATCATGGAGATGGTTGATCTCCAGGGCGATCGAGATTAGGAAAGTAGACTCAGAGGACAACACGGAGGATCCACTCACAAAGGCCTTTTCCCAAGTGCGACTTTTATGGGATGGTTGAGTATGGGATACTATAACCACTGCTGGATATTGGGTATTGGATACTAGAACAGATGGCCCTAGTGCAAGTGGGAGATTGTTATTTATATATATGCCATAGAGGCCATTATTGTACATATGATGTATATTATAGTGGATGCTTGGACATACATAGTGAGGACTTTCTTGCTCGACATGATAGTATGCTATCTGGTTACTCTTTATCTTAACATGTACACTGATTGTCTCTCTGTTACATGTTGGTAAAGCCCTTAGGATGTGTACTTGACTACCTGGATTATGATGCGGATCATACTAGTGGGAAAAAGGTAGTCCGTGAGTACATCCTTTAATGTTCTTAGTCGTGGGTGTATCGAGACAGGGTATCGATATACCAGAGTAGACTAGCGTATAGCTTCTCGATCCATCTAGATGGGCGATGGATGATCCCATATCCATTGGTGTTTGACATCAGAGATGGTATACGGGGGATCAGTGGAGACTGGGTACACTGGAAGGACTCGCCGAGAACATCTAGATGGTATTATCACTCACGTCAGATGGCAGTTCTCTGGTGACACTGGTACAGGTTAGTCTATCGACCCGAGATCGTCATAGAGTCTTGTGTGATTCCCACTGTGCTTTGACTTCCACCATACCATGGTCAAGAGATCGTGCAAAAAGGTGGTTTTTGGGTACAGTCCCGAGTCATATGGAGGTAATGAGCGATAGGATGGGATTCGTCTCTCCCGGTATATGGGGTTGATGTTGCGCTGTGCTCGATTGGCTATAACAAGAAATCCCTGGCCAGGGCTGATTCGGAGATATACTGGTAAGTGTTATTAGTAGTTTCTCGACCCTTTATGAGCCTCACATCGGTATGACTTATTGAGTTAATAGGGTCTGACGTTTACCACCCCTAGACAAGATATGCGACATATCAGACGAAGAGACCAGACTGTACGGTAGTGTTACTGTTTAGATTCGCAGGAGTATGAGCAGGCTTACTTGTTGATCTTCTGATCGCTCAATACCCGGGTGGCTGTTACGTTTAGCAGATCGCTTGCGGCTTGTGGGTGTTTGATATGATCATCACCTACTGCCGGCGTATTGACGAGTCTTTAGTGTCCTACACAGAGGTTTCCTGGTTCATGCGAAACGAAGTAGGAGCACATATGTGATATGTGCGGGACCGAGATTAATGCGCGTATGTGATACCGCATTCTATTCTCGCGATATGTGATATTAGTCGGTTATATGTGATATAGCTGGGTTATCGGATCAAGTGTTGATTCGATAAGTTGTTACATTAGATATTAGTCGGTTATATGTGATATAGCCGGATTATTAAATCAAGTGTTGATTTGATAATTTAATGTATAATTATATATTTGGTATATTAACATACATCAACTAATATTTGCTCACTTATGATTTATCTTTTCTCACTTTGAGTGTGCATAAAGTATATATGTGATATATATTTGTGTACATGATTTTGTGTCATGTTTGATAATACATCCTTCATGGGTGTGTGAGACTTACACCATGCTAAGTGATAATCTAAGGGTTTTTTTTATATTCTTAAGTAATTCAAAAATAGATTGGAAATTGTCATGGCTAGAAGCTTGGAGAAGCTTGGATGCTCATTGACTAAGTCCACTACTTTTGTTTTACTAAAGATATTTATTAACCCAACCATTATCCTATGCTATGGTTAAGTCTCTACATGAGTTAATGTGTGACATATACCCACCCATAGTTACTTTTCTAACCTCATGAGCTTAATTTCTTTAGTTCATCACTTCATCTTCTTCTTCCTCATGAAAGCTTTCTAGCTTTTGAAAAATTGATGAAAATTGTGAGAAAATTAAATCTAAAGTGAGCTCATTTCTTACTTCATCATCCTCTACTATATTAGGCATTTAGTTTAGGGTGTTTACTTCACTAATCTACCATTAGTGAAGAGGTAGCATGAGCTTGAGTCTCCTCGACGTAGATCATTTTCGGCCTCGAAGACTTCGTGCAAGCTTGTTCATTTCTTCAAGAGAACCCTTTATAGAGTTTCGTGTTTTCATGATTTGTAGCGAAAGGACTACTACACGGAGCAATAGAAGTGAAGGACCGGTCTACAAAGGTTGTATTCCTCATTTACTTAGATGTAAAGTTGTTTACATATCGTATCGTCAGATTTTCTAGTAAAGATTCTAGGGTTAGGGTTAGCTAGAACGAAATTTTTTTGAAATTGGCATGGACGATGCCTCCCGAAACCTTGCTGCCGTGCTAGGTAACCCTGCAAGATGTATACAGGTGCTCATTGGGTTATGAGTACACCGGACGGACTCGCCAGGAACCTGCTAGTTGGTATTATACCTATGACATGTGTACAGGTTAGTCTATCGACCTGAGATCGTCAGTTGTCTCGTGTGAATTCCCATTATGCTTTGATTGCTACCCTACCATGGCTCAAAAGAGTCGTACAAATATGTTTTAGTTGGGTACAGTCTAGAGCCACATAGAGGCAGTGAGTGGATCGTCGGGGGATTCGTCTCTCCCGCTATTGGGGGTTGATATCGCGTTGTTCACGGGTGGCCATCACCAGAAAACTTTGGCCATGGTAGTCGGGAATTACTGATCTAGGATCGGTAGTTTCTCAGGCGGTGATGGGTTTCATACTGACACTGAATGTCAAGTTATTATGGGTCTGACTTTATCCACCCCCTAGACTCGATATGCGATACTCATAGACGGACGGACCGGACTATACGTATATTGTCACTGTCAGGCTTAGTAAGGGTTTCAGGATGAGTTTGCTCATTGGCCTCTCTTTCGCTCAAAACCTGGGTAGCATTTATGTACAGCTAGTGCCGCTGACATGCTTGTGGTTAAACCCACTGCCAGCGTATTGATGAGTATTTATAGTCCCGCACAGAGGGTTTCCCTATTTCGGGAGAAACGTTGTAAAGGCTGTATGGTTTTACGGTAGGGTTCGATCATGTACGTGCACTTGTGCATGGAACATGACTCAGACGGATAATACTAGTGGGCTTTGGTTTAAGCCGGATCCTAGTATTATATTGTTGGATTATTTTCGTCTCGTTGTTTGTATTCTTTCGGAATACGGATGCAGGTATGTATATACGGATGAGGGGTATTCTTGTAATTTTATTACAAGATTACTTTAGATGTTGCCGTTTCATTTTCTATTAAACATTTAGTTTAAATGTTTATTGAGTGGAGAGTGTGACTCATGGTTTGCATTAATTCATGCATGTGCACTTGGTGACTCATGGAGATGAGTCATGGGGTGACCCATGCTTGGTTTTGTTTTGTGTGAGATATTTTGTAGTAAGAAGGCATATCTTTTCTTGTGAGGCTTTTTTTAGTTGCTCGCTCACAACAAATAACTCATATAACACTCAAGCCATTACTTCACTTGTTTTTCCTTAGCCTCGCACTCTTCGCTCCATGGCATCTTCTTCTACCTCCACCCTACATGTCTCATGTGTTGAGAAACCTAGGGTGTATTGAGACAAAGTAATCCTACACACTCTCCACTTCATCTTGGCTATCTAGGGTAGTGAACTAGGTACTCGAGTTGCCTCGGATTTGAGGTCGGAGCCCGTATTACATACTCTCAAGATGGATCGTCTTCGATGTGGGAGACCGGAGATCAAACTTGATCAAGAAACCCACGAGGAGCTTGGGATGAAGGTTGAAGACCGAAGGACACGGATTATTCGGTATAACCATTCTTAACTCCTTTATAGATAACCAGTTTAGGGTTAATGGTCGATCCGAGGAATCGGGTTCCGTTAGCGCCGATTTATTAAATTTTTGTTCCGCATTTGGCCACGGTTTGATGGCCAGGGCACTGGCATAACCCAACAGTTGGCAGGACTACGAATCGCCTCCGGGGTAGGACTGAAGACCATCAGAGTTCACAGCGACTCCGCACCGGTCGTTGGCCAAGTAACCAGACGTTTCGAAGCCTGAGAACCGCTCATGATAAAATACCTGGCCGAAGTAAAAAGGTTTCGGAAAAATTTTGACGAATTCCAAGTGGAGTAGATCCCCTGGAACTCGAACACCCGGGCCAACGCTTTGAGCAAGCTCGCTTCTTCCCATTCGGCCACCTGTAAAAGAAATATCCTCTTCGAAGTCTTGCCACGACCCAGCGTGGAAGAGGGAGAGGTAACGTTCCAGATCTACACAACTCAGAAAGAAGGCCATGATTGGAGGAAGCCCCACATGGAGTTCCTAAAAGACAGTGTGCTCCCCGGAGACCAAGGAGAAGGTCGCCGGCTACGTGCCAAAGCATGCCATTTCGTCTGGAGCAACGGAAACATGTATAAGAAGTCATACACTCAGCCTCTACTCCGATGCATCAACCCCCATGATGTTGACTACGTTCTGTGAGAAATACATGAAGGGGTCGGGGGAGCGCATCAAGGAGCCCGCACCTTGGTCCAGAAGACGCTGCTGTAAGGGTACTACTGGCCGAAATTGCACCAAGACGCCGAGAAGCTGGTCAGAAGATGCAAGAACTGCCAACTCTTCGGCAGCATACCTCGTCTTCCTGCCACTGAACTTACACCACTCAGCTCCCCTTGGCCGTTTGCACAATAGGGGATGGATATGGTCGGCCAACTGCCTACAGGCACGGGCAGACACAGATACATCCTTTTCGCTGTGGACTACTTCACAAAATGGATAGAGGCCATGCCTATCAGGAACCGGACACTGTCTCTATGATAAAGTTCCTGCAGAACAACATAATTTCTCGATTCGGAATCCCGAGATGCATAGTTACAGACCATAGGACCAACTTCGAAAACGATAAAGTCAAAGAGTTTTGCAGCGACTACCACATACTGATGAAGTTTGCCGCGGTTGCACATCCTCAATGCAATAGGCAGGCCGAGGTAGCAAACCGAGGCATCATCCGAGGTCTCAGAGCCCGTTTGGAAGGAAGGCAAGACGGTTAGGTCGAGGAACTACCGCGGGTGCTATGGGCATTACGAACATCAAAGAAAACACCCACAGGAGAAACCCCATTCAGCCTCTGCTACGGTACCGAGGCGATGGTCCCCATAGAAATTGGACTGCCCAGTTACAGGGTAGAACATTATGACGATGAAGCCAACACCTCGGTGCTCCGAAGCAATTTGGATATCTTATTGGAAAAATGGGATCGAGCGCAAATCAGAGCGGTCGCCTACCAGTAACAAACCGCCTGCTACTACAATGCCTGAGTTAAACATTGGGCCTTCAAGATGAGGGACCCGGTCTTACGAAAAAACGAGTTCGTAGACCAAGGAAAACTGCATAAGTTCTCCCCGAAGTGGGATGGACCATTTCTCGTGACGGAAGCATTCCCCGGTGGAGCCTACCGCCTGCAAGACGCCGGGGGGCATAATTTTCCTCGGCCCTATAATGTCAAAAAGCTTAAATTGTATGAATAAATATGTATTGTCTTTCAAAATAATGTAATTCCCATTTTGCATATAACTAAGTCTTCCGGGCTAGGTCCTCTCGCGGAAAAGACTTTGTGTACCGCCGCAGGGCTCTAGCCCTTTGTTTCTTTTCTCGGTTCCAAGACTCCGAAGTTTTTTAAGAAAACATAATATATATATATATCAAGGAGAGGAAGAGAGACGGTACACTACAATCAAAGACAAGTTTATTTATTTAAGAGGTATTATGGGCTCCCCGGCCTTACAACAATTACAACAAAGGAGGGCGGGGGTTAACGAAACATTGTCGGTAATACACCGAAAAAAGCTCCTCCATCCGATCCCAAGCAGCTTCGACCCGCTCCCGCCGACAGTACTCATGGACCCTAGAACCCATGGACTCCCCGGTATCCTCCCTCGCCGAGCAAGATGCGACAACCAACCTTTGCTGAAAACTCTCAAGCAGAAGGTCCACCGAGCTGTCCCGCCTACCCTTCGAGATCAGACCAAGCCTATGGACCGTATGCATTTTGTCGAATGCCTTATCCATCAACTGCAGAGACAGCGTGTTGTACAGACCCAGAGAAGTCCTCCATATCACGTAAATTAGCACCTGAAGCAGAAGAGATCGCCGGGGAAGTAAGCGTCCGCAATGGCCCTCCAAGCGGCTTATCACCGCCTCGTTCATCTTCTCGGAACGATCAAGGTTATAAAAATATACATCATCGCGAGAAACGATCTCTCTGATGGTGTACATGCGGCCGGTCATCCTCAAAAACACAAGGCTAGGAAGAAACCAATATGCCTTCGGTATTTATAGCCTCAACGAAAATCTTCCAACGGCCGAGATTTACTCGCACAACGACGCAAATCACGGAATATCACACTTTCCCGATATGGCGCTGCCATGTGTCACCCACGACGATCACCATTCCTGCCCTTTACGGGTCAAGGGAGGTTGAACGGCGTCCCAAGAAGACACTAAAGAGTTAACAAAGCCCTCCTCATGAGGCCACCGAGTAGTTTCCTGCTCGGATCATCCACAGCGAGTAGCTTCCTGCCCAACAACACTGTGGATCCAAAGCCCTCCTCACGAGGCCACCGAGTAGTTTCCTGCTTGGTCCATCCACAGCGGGTAGCTTCCTACCCAACGACGCTGTGGATTTAAAATCCCTCCTCACGAGGCCACCAAGTAGTTTCCTACTCAGTCCATCCACAGCGGGTAGCTTCCTACCCAATAACGTTGTGGATCTAAAAGCCCTCCTCACGAGACCACCGAGTAGTTTCCTGCTCGGTCTATCTACAACGGGTAGCTTCCTGCCCAACAACGCTTTGGATCCAAAGCCCTCCTCACGAGACCACCGAGTAGTTTCCTGCTCGATCCATCCGCAGCGGGTATCTTCCTACCCAACGATGTTGTAGATCTAAAAGCCCTCCTCATGAGGCCACCGAGTAGTTTACTGCTCGGTCCATCCGCAGCGGGTAGCTTCCTGCCCAACCACACTGTGGATCAAAAGCCATATTCATGAGGCCACCGAGTAGTTTCCTGCTCGGTCCATCCGTAGCGGGTAGCTACCTGCCCAACAACGCTATAGATCTAAAGCCCTCAACACGAGGACACCGAGTAGCTTCCTGCTCGGTCCATCTGCAGTGGGTAACTTCCTACCCAACAACGCTGTGGATCCAAAGCCCTCACCATGAGGCAGCAGGGTGGAATCGAGTGACGCCGACCTTCCTACACTTGGCTATCAATCGGTTCATACTCGATGCGTGATCGCCATCTCGACTCCGGGAAAAGGGAGGATACCGACCTTCCTACACTTGGCTATCAATTGGTTCATACTCGATGCGTGATCGCCACCTTGACTCTAAGGAAATGGAGGATACCGACCTTCCTACACTTGGCTACCACGCCTACAAATACTTGCAGAAATGGTGGATACCGGCCTTACACTAGCAAGATAAAGAGACTTACGAGCTAAAAATACTTGCAGAATAAATATTCGAATAATGAAAAGTATACGAGCTAAAGTACTTGCAGATTGATTAGATATCTGAGCGAAGAAAAAGTACACTTTATTCATGGTCAAAATTATGTACAAAGGTATTGTGGGCTCCTCAGCCTTACAAAAATACCCGGAGTCTTACAAAAATCCTAAAAAGAAAAAAGGGGAGAAGGGGGAAGGGGGGGATAGCTTAAGCCGTCCACTCGGCCGGGATCTCTCCCTGCTCGACGCCATCTGTTCTTCGCCGAAAGACGCGACCGGGACGTTGGGACGTCCGGCCTAAGTTTCGAGGGCAGATGCTATTTGGTGCTATCCGTCCACCTCTCCGAAGATGCCAAGTTGATTTATGACACCATGTATCGAAGGTTTAAACGGATGCGGCCGATGTAGCAGACTTCGTCAGATTCGCACTCGTTGAGGGGTTTTTGATTGTAGGGACGCTATTCCCTGCAGGCGCAAACCCCTGCAGTTAATTACGCTACCGTATCGCGGTAACCAATTTCTCCTTCTCCAGATGGTCACTTCGTGTCGTGGGAGTTTGTTTTGCCCGTGGATTGTATACGGAGACTAATTTATGTTATCGCCCGTAGGGCGTGGATTAGTCCAAATCCATATTTTCTTAGATTTGGGTTTGGGTTGGGTTTAAGGATCATTAGTCTCATTTCAGACTAAGATCAACATAAACGTTTATTAAGGATACGTTAGTCTAATTTTAGACTAAAATCAACTTAACGATTTGTTAAGGATACGTTAGTCTAATTTTTAGACTAAGATCAACTTAACAGGATCATTTAGATCCAATAAAAAAGCATTTGGGCTTTATTGTTTTAGTTTAGAGACATTGCGGTCCATAATTAGTTTAAGGACACTACGGTCCAAGGTTAAGGACATCATAGTCCATGGGCTTAAGGACCCTGATTAATCCAAAAATTTGTAGTTTACCGTAATCAGAAACGGCGTCGCTTTGCAGCTAGCCGGTGAATACGGGTCGATCCGCAGGGATGGTTAATTTCTGATTTTGTGTTATAACGAGTTGATTCAAATCGTTGTTGGTTTTTTATCGATGGAGTTTAAGACGAATTTATGTGATGAGAAAGAACTCATTAGGGTTAGGTCGAAGGTAGGTGTGTTGAGATTAATGTGTTCACCTCTTTCAATGTCGTGATTTAAGCTTTTAGGAAAGTCACAACAATCAATAGGAAAAGGGATTAGGATGATCGGGAAGAAACAAAGTTTCTTCCTCTAGATCCTTGTCCGTCTTTTCTTATTGATTGATGTGAGCTTCATGGACATCATATAAGTCCGGCCTTTTATACTACGGAACACCGTTACCTTATAGGTAGGGTGCCGTAGGGGGCGGATCGCATATGTGTGCATGAAGGTTTCGTTTAAAAAATAAGTTGACATTGAAGGAGGTGAGAGACATCCATCTCTCACTCACTCCCTTGTTCCTAACCCTAACGAGCGAGAATTTTTACTCGCACATTAGGGAATTATAAGTAAGAAACATTTTTGTGTTTTATGTTTTAAATAGTTATCTTACGACAGATTTAGGAATTAGCTAACTAGCAATTAAATGATTCCTAGGGCAAGCAAAACAATTATACTAATGCAAGAATTAAATAAGATAAAAGACTTACGCGAAGAAGATGATGCTCTTGATTCCTTCAACAAATCTCACTTTTATTGAATATAAAGAGGCATACCTTTTTACAGATCTAGATTACAATTTATAAGTAACTAGTGAAGCTAGGGTTACAGACTCTCGTAGACATTAATTTACTGATTTACCCCCTAAAAATCCCAACACCTGAAACGACACACCGACACAAGAAGTCGGTGCCGACACGGGCACCATATGGCCGCGGTTCCGCGGCAAAGACATGCCTTTGGCCGCGGATCCGCGGCCATTTAGTGGGCTTGGCCCACCAGCTTTCTGTGCTTGGTTATTCTTCTCTTGGGCTCTCTGTTTTCACTGTTCGTTTCTCTGTTGGGCTTTCTAGTGTTCTCCAGATTCTCAGTGAAACTTGTAAGGCTCTTTTTGACCGTTTCACTTGACGTTCGTCTCGGCTTGAGTAGGATCCGTGTGCTGGTTGGTCAAAAGTCCATTTCCTGTATCAACTTTGTCTTTTTCACTGTATTTGCTTCAAAAATCTGTATCCTGTATCATGTAACAAACGATCGTCAAAAGCACCTGTTTACTTATAAATTGCACAAAAATGGGGCGTATGAATTGCAATATTATGATATGAACAAATACCCCCAAACTTACCTTTTGCTCGTCCTCGAGCAAACTTATTAGTTTATTCTAACCTAACCACATTTTCGCAGGGAAACGCGATTGCACTGAGCACGTGCAACAAGCCGTTAAACCTCTAGGTGTCCCTAGTAGGAGGAGTGTTGTCTCCTGAGGGTTTTCAGCGGATACTACCCACAAAATCCTATCAACTTGGTTTCTCGACTTTTGTTCTCCATTTAGGTTTTCTAACAAGGAAATCTATTATCGTTGACCCGCAAATTATCCACCCATATTCTTCACGCTTGCTCATTATTTAACTTAAGATTACACATATCCTGTAGAATTACCTAGCTTTCGGCATTTCTTAAGTTTTCCTTCTAGAGTTCCATCTCCACTTAGGAATTTCTATCAACTCTATTAAAGACACAAGTTCTATTCTTCATTCCTTTCTCTTATCTAAACTCTAATCACATATCCCCACGTGTGTGTAAATATCACCCCTACACTTGGAAATTCAATTCAAGCAATCGTACTCCAGCCCATTGTCCAAAGCACTTGTGAGACTTCGCTTTCACATCCTTCATGCGACTGTTAATACTTCTTGAGGTACCAACAACCGATTACCAGATGCGTTAGCACTTTAAGGCGTACTTCCTAGTTTTGCAACACCCAAGGCTTTTAGCAGTAGCATCTTCGCTAAACATTTTTCTATTTTTTTTTTTTTTAGCCTTAAGTAATCACAAAAACCAGTGTCCATTTTTTTTTCTCTTTATCCACTCTTTTTTTTCTTTTTCATTGTGCTAAGGACGTTAGACAAGAGTATTTCAAGGTCTCTTCTACTAATCCAAGTTTCAAGGTGCGTGTTTGTGCAATTTGTAGGGTATACATTTTCAGAATCTAGACTTAAGTTAGGAACTATTTTTCAAACTTATACTCTAATAAGAGTTTTAATACTTTTCCTTCGTTTCGACTTAGCCCAAGAACTGAACCCAAAATTTGCCTATTTCTAAATAACCTACAAAGACATATGCTTTCCACAGTTAAACTTTAAGGAAGGTTATTTTTAGGGTTTTTAATTTGCTAAGTCTAAGATTTAGTTTTTCCTAGCCAGTTAACCTATTTATCAAACTCAAGTCAATTAACCAGAATTGAATACATTAATTTTTATAATTTTTGAATTTTTTCCAATTTTTATGGGTTTTTCTGTTTTCTAAATTTTTTTATGTTTTCAAAATTTTCAAATTTTTATGATTTTTGTATAAAGATGCAATGCATAAATTAAATATGCAAATAGGAAAACAAAATATATACAATATGCAATGCAAGGATAACTATGTACATCACCCTCTAACACCCCCAAACTTGAGCAAAGCAGTGCCCTCACTGCCCGGCCCCACGTCGCGCTCGTGAGCGTGAACGTGATCTCTCCCCCCTAGCCAACAGTGTTTGTATCCCTCTCTCAATCTCCGTCAACCGACGGTCGTGTTCTCGTGCCGTTGCCCGAAACTCATCCCTCAAAGAGACTAATCTCCTCACTGTTCTTCTCATTAATCGCGCATGTTCTTGGGGAGTTAACTCTTCCCCGCTCGAAGTCGAGCTCGAGCTGGGGGTGTGTGCAGGTATGTTTTCTCCCGGTTCTGTCCGTGTCCAAATATCCGTCAGTCTAGAGTAAGACGACGAGATGCCCTCTAAGAGTGGTCGAACTATGGTACCGTCTGTCAAATAAGAGTCAAATTCCTCGGCCGGAAGGAAATAACGGCAGAGTTGGGTCACGAGCATGGGACATAGATATACATTACCTCGTTTACCCGAACCTATGGAGTATAGCAAAACTGTGCACATGTCGAATCGAGGGTTTTTCGTCATTAAAGTATGAACGACATGTAAGGAAGGGGTGAAAAAGGTTGTGTTGTGAGAACTTCCAAAAATATTGTTTTGTGCCCACCGGCACACAGTTAAAACATTTGCGAAGAGGGTCCGTGCTTGGATCCCCTTGCGCGGTTCTCGCGCACAGTCATTACCCATTAAAGGAATATAATCTTCAAAGCGAAGGGGTTGTTCGTGTGCCGGTACACGTGGTATTAGTGTCACCTCGTGTATCATATCCCTATCAATGCGAATTTCATTATTTCCCCAAATCAGTTTAATATAACCTAAGTTGTCTAGGCTATTTTCTTCCATTGACTCATAAAATTGGGTAACTAAGCTAGGGACAGCAAATGCAGATCCATGGTTATAGAGGAGGTAATTCCATCCCTTCTGTGCAATTTCGTGTGGAAAGTATGATCCATAGATCTCGTGTGCGAACACCGGTGAGAAATCTCTCTCGTACTGCATTTTGTGGGCCATTTTAAATTTCTACAGTGAAGTATATGTACCAACAGAGAGGAAGGGTTCAGGTTTACCTCCCCTGAAAATTTCAGGGGGTGACGAGGCAGATCGGCGGCGGAAGAGCGGCCGGAGACGTCAATCGCGGCGGATCCACGGTCTTCTGGTGGCGGCGCGTCTCGAGAGTTCTGCAGAGGGCAGGGGCGGCGGCTAGGGTTTGTTGAAGATGAAATGTTTAGGATGTGAGGGCAGGAGGCCTCGGGTTCACTTATATAGGGGGAAAAGGGGTGATTTACAAAAAACACCCTCAAAGGTGAGGGTTTTATTCGTAAATGCAGCTATTAATCTGCAGATTTGCAATTTAGTCCAAAAAAATATTAATTTTTTATTTATTTATTTATTTATATTATCTTATTTTTATGGTATTTTGGAAATGTACATACAAATGATATACACACCCCCAAACTTGTTTGAAATAGTGTAATTGGGAAACAAAGTTTGGGGGTGAAAGCGGAGGAAGATCAATCAGTGTAAAGCGGCTCCTGCAAAAACAGGAGCTCCTCCGAAGGATCCGCAGTGAAGAACGGTTTTAGTCGATGCCCATTTACTTTAAATAAGGTACCGTCTTCAGGGTTCTCAAGATTAACCGCACCGTGCGGATAAACGGTGCGGACCACAAAAGGTCCTCTCCATCTGGACCTGAGCTTACCAGGATGCAAGTGTAACCGAGTGTCATAAAGTAGAACCTGTTGACCAGGTTCAAAAGTTTTTCGTAAAAGGTGCTTATCGTGGAACACCTTGGCTCGGTTTTTAGCAGTTATGGCATTGTCATATGCCTCATCCCTTAGCTCCTCCAACTCATTCAGTTGCAGCTTTCTGTTGCTGCCCGCATCTCCTAAAGACAAATTTAGCTCTTTGATAGCCCAGAAAGCTTTGTGCTCGATTTCCACTGGGAGGTGGCAAGCCTTCCCGTACACAAGCCGGTATGGAGACATACCCAGATCGGTTTTATATGCAGTACGGAAAGCCCATAGTGCATCTATCAGTTTAAGCGACCAATCCTTACGGTTTTTAGAAACCGTTTTCTCCAAAATTTGCTTTATCTGCCGATTTGAAACCTCGGCTTGCCCACATGTTTGGGGGTGATATGGCGTTGACAATTTGTGGGTGATAGAGTATTTACGCATTAAGGACTCGAAAGTCCTATTGCAGAAGTGAGAACCATTATCACTTATTATCGCTCGAGGGTGCCCGAATCGAGAAAATATGTGTTCTTTAAGGAATCGAACGACAACTTTATTATCGTTCGTTCGACTGGGCACAGCCTCAACCCACTTAGAAACGTAGTCAACCGCCAACAGAATATACACATTTCCAAAAGAGTTAGGAAATGGTCCCATAAAATCTATACCCCAAACATCAAAAATGTCCACTACCAAAATGGGTTGGAGTGGCATTTCGTTTCTCCGCGAAATCCGGCCCAAATGTTGGCACCGGGAGCAAGTTTTGCAGTATTCAAATGCATCCTTGAAGAGTCGTGGCCAATAGAAACCACACTGCAAAACTTTTTCGGCTGTCTTCTTTGGGCCAAAGTGCCCGCCACATGCTTGATCGTGGCAGAAAGACAGCACGCTCTTGACCTCACTCTCGGGCACACACCGACGAATGATTTGGTCGGAACAGTATTTGAAAAGATAGGGTTCATCCCAGTAAAAATGCTTTACTTGGGACAAAAATCGAAGCTTATCCTGTTTCGACCAATCATTAGGAATCAGGCCGGTGGCTAAATAATTTACAATATCGGCGAACCATGGTTCGCAAGAAACGGTCAAGAGCTGCTCGTCGGGGAAAACGTCAGAGATAGGAAGATCGAGCGTGGGCGAAGAAGGAAGTCGTGATAGGTGATCAGCTACTACGTTTTCACATCCCTTTTTGTCCTTAATGACAAGGTCAAATTCTTGCAATAAAAGGATGCAACGTATTAGCCTAGACTTAGCATCCTTCTTCGCAAAGAGGTGGCGAAGAGCCGAATGATCAGTATAAACAACGACTGGAGAGCCGATTAAATAAGGTCGAAATTTCTCGAGTGCAAACACAACAGCTAAAAATTCTTTCTCTGTTGTTGTGTAATTAAGTTGGGCCTCATTTAGTGTTCGGCTAGCATAATAAATCACGTGCGGCATCTTATTAATGTGCTGTCCAAGAACAGCTCCAATTGCAAAGTCTGATGCGTCGCACATGATTTCAAAAGGGTGCTTCCAGTCGGGAGATGAGAGGATGGGTGCAGTGATGAGTGAATGTTTTAAAGACTCAAATGCTTCAGTGCATGTAGAGTCAAAAGCGAAGGTCGTGTCCTTGGCCAGTAAAAGGGTCAAGGGTCTAGCAATCTTGCTAAAGTCCTTGATAAACCGTCTGTAAAAACCGGCGTGGCCAAGAAAGGCTCTAATATCTTTGACGCATTTTGGGGGGGGGGTAGGTTAGAAATCACTTCGATTTTAGCCCTGTCTACCTCGATGCCGTTTTGCGAGATAACATGTCCTAAGACAATGCCCTCTCGTACCATGAAATGGCACTTTTCCCAATTTAATGTTAGGTTCTTATCCCTGCAGCGGGTAAGAACAGCGTCAAGATGGCGTAAACACTCGTCGAAGGAGTCGCCAAAGATAGAGAAATCGTCCATAAAAATCTCCAAGAACTTTTCGACCATGTCTGAAAAGATCCCCATCATACACCGCTGAAATGTAGCGGGCGCGTTGCATAACCCGAAGGGCATGCGACGATAAGCAAAGGTGCCAAAGGGACAAGTAAAGGTTGTCTTGTCTTGGTCCTCTTTGGCGATGGGGACCTGATTGTAACCGGAATAGCCATCGAGAAAGCAATAGAATTCGTGCCCTGCCAATCGCTCGAGCATTTGGTCAATGAAAGGTAAAGGAAAGTGGTCTTTCCTTGTAGCGGCATTGAGTTTCCTATAGTCTATGCAGACTCGCCACCCAGTTTGGGTGCGAGTGGGAATCAACTCATTTGCCTCGTTTGCAATGACCGTAATGCCCGATTTCTTGGGCACGACGTGGATTGGGCTAACCCATTGGCTATCCGAGATAGGGTAAATGATACCGCTATCCAGACATTTGACAATTTCCTTCTTAACCGCCTCTTTCATTATTGGGTTGAGGCACCTTTGTGGATCTCGTGCTGGCTTGGCATCATCCATTAAGTGTATATGATGTTCGACTATGAGGGGACTAATCCCGTTAATGTCCGCCATAGACCAGCCGAAAGCTTGCCGATTATTAAGTAAGACCGTCAAGAGAGCCTTCTCTTGCTCAAGAGCTAGAGAAGTTGATATAATGACAGGTAAGGTCTCATTATCACCTAGATATGCATATTTTAGGTGTGTCGGCAAAAGCTTTAATTCGAGTTTAGGGGGTGAAACAATAGATGGTAACAATGGGGTAGTTGTTTCAAACTCGAATGATTCCATCAAAGGTTCGAACTGAGTGTACGCAATAGTGTAGGATGGCTCTACTAACTCATCCGCAAAAGCAAAAGACTCCAAATCAGGTGATGAGTCTTCGAAGTCGTCGACGAATGTAAAACATTCAAAATCATTATCCGCCGCGAAAATTGAGTCGGATTCTAGGAGGAACGCACTAGTGGCGTTAACATTGCTGTGGTCGAATAAAAAATTCTCGAACTCACAGTCCTCCTCCGCGATCTCATTGATCGAGCAAACGTCTAGTACGCTAGCATTGGGCTCAGCAGGCTGACTTCCTAACTTGAAAATATTGAGCTCAATTGTCATATTGTCGAAAGATAAGTTCATTGAACCGTTACGACAATTGATCACTGCGTTGGAAGTAGCCAAAAATGGTCGACCTAGTATAACCGGAATTTGGTTCCGGGGGTTCGCAACAGGTTGTGTATCCATCACTATAAAGTCTACGGGGAAAATGAAATCCCCTACTCTTATTAACACATCCTCGAGCTCTCCCCTAGGATGAGTGATCGACCGGTCAGCCATTTGGAGAGTACAGTGAGTGGGCTTAAGCTCTCCAACGCCCAATTGCTCGTACACAGAATAGGGTAGCAAATTGACGCTCGCGCCAAGATCTAAGAGTGCTCTATTGATATTCTTGTCCCCAATTGTTATCGAAATGGTAGGACACCCGGGGTCCTTTTGTTTTGGGGGAAGGGAATTTACAAGAGCATCACTAATAGCACTGGCGACAAAAACTTTCTTTGGCACTTGCGACTTCCTCTTTTTGGTGCACAAGTCCTTTAAAATTTTGGCATATGAAGGAACTTGCTGAATTGCATCCAAAAGAGGGATGTTTATGCTAACCTGTTTGAACAACTCGACAATCTTCTCCATTTGAGGAGTTGGTTTATTGGATCTCAACCTATTAGGAAAAGGAACATTTTGAAAAGTGGTTGAGTCCAACTTTTGTGGATCAGATTGTCGAGTTGGAACGGTACCTCGTGTAGATGTGTTCGTGTCGTGAGAATTAGGTCCGTTCAAGCTAGAAGAGGTAGAGCCATGTGAAGGGTGGAGAATAGGCTCTAAAGAAGAAGAAGATGGTGAAGAAGAAGAAGAAGACCCACCGGCAGGGGTGTCATTGTTAATGCCCACATTGTTCCGCAACACTTTTCCCGATCTCAACGTGGTCACCGCATTCACGTTATGATTTTGCTGATTGTGTGCAGCATGTGCGTGACCGGGGTTGGGCAACGGTTGAGACGGGAGTTTTCCTTTTTCGCGCTCGCTCAAAGCTGCATTAAGTTGTGCAATTTGTGCCTCAATAGATTTGATACTCTGATCGTGGGAGGCACTATTTTGCACTAAAGATTGAATAGAAGTCTCAAGTCTTGCTGTAGACTGTGTAGATTGCTTAAGAAATGCATCTAGACTTCTCTCGAGCGAGCTAACCTTATCATTATTAGGTTGAACATAATTGTTTGGCTGGTAAGCATTGTTCGGCACAAAATTGTTCACCTGATTAGGGTAAGGTTGTTGTTGAAATTGTTGCGGTTGATATTGAGTTTGCGAGGGTGCTTGTTGTTGTTGTGGAGGAGGAGGTCTTTGAAAATTAGTATTATTTCCTTGGAATTGTTGATTTTGGTTCCAAGCGAAATTTGGGTGACTCCTCCACCCCGGATTATACGTCGAAGAGTACGGATCGTTCCTTTGTCGTTGCTGAAATGCAGCATTGACTTGATCCTGTCCTTGAGTGGAGCATTATAAGGACACTCTTCAGTTAAGTGCGATGGATCCGCACAACAAGCACAGACAGTTCGTGGGGGCATAGCAGGGGCAGGAGAAGACGACGAGATTTTGGTCTCGATCGCTTCTAGATTTTTCGTAAGAGCGGCCATCTCGGCCTTCATAGCAATCGACATCTCTATTTGATGTATGCCCGCCCTAGATTGACCACTAGAAGTTGATGTGGTCTTGGTGCTCTCCCACTGTATTGTCTGCTCACTAAGATCCTCGAGAAACTGCCACGCCTCATCATTAGACTTAGAGAGAAAATGACCTTGACAGATGGTTTCTAGCAACTGCTTCGTTGCCGAGTTCAATCCCTCATATAATGTTTGGCAAAGTTGCCAACTTTCTATCCCATGGTGAGGGCATTGAACTAGTAGGTCCTTAAATCTCTCGAAGCACTTCCAGAATGGTTCGGAAGGAAGTTGTGAAAATTGAATTATTTCATTTCGAATTCTGGCAGTTTTATGGTGAGGATAGAACTTTTTCAGAAAAGCCTTCACAAACTCGTCCCAATTTCTTATGGAATGTGACGCGGTGCTATATAGCCACTTCTCGGCTAGGTCACATAAGGTGAAAGGAATGACCCTTAGCCTTATAGCGTCGTCACTTAATTGGGTTGTCTTCATCATGCTGCAAACGTTTTGGAATTTATTAATGAAAATTTATGCATCTTCGGATTCCAAACCATGAAACTTAGGCAGCATATTGATGAAGTGTGGTTTTATCTCAAAATTGTCCCTATTTGCCGGTGGGGGTGAAAGACATGTGGGTAAAGAAGTGCGAACGGGGTAGAAGAGATCCTGGAGCGCAACTCGTGCGGGCGCTACAACAGGCGGTAGGTTCGGGTTATTCGCACCTGGCGGAGGTGGAATCATTCCCGTCGGTAAGGTATCGTTGGGGTTGAATCCCGACATACCTTCGAATGAAGAATTTGAATGTGAAGGTAAGGAAGTGGACGGAAGATCGACGAAGGGTTCGTCGAAGGGTTCGTTGGTCGGTATCAACGAAACGCGGACTAATCGGGCGTTAGTATCCCTAGTCCAAAATGACATACACTAAAGGGTAGTGCAGTCAGAAAAAAGAGAAAAACAGAAGGTGGGGGTAAGATAACGTCAGTGAGAAGAAGTGGTGAAGTGAGTTTCAAGTTTCTTTAGCGGCAAGTTGCAAGTTTTTAAAAGATTTTATTATTATTATTTTTTTTTTGTTTTTTGTGAGTTTTGCAAGGAGGTTTTTGAAAACGGACTCGTGACACAAAAAGTATCAACCACACATGCACAATCAGGCCTAGATCTAGGGTCGCCTAGGTCTACTAGACAGCTCCTAACTAGGGCTAGAAATAGACCTCAAACCGCCTCTTCACGGACAAATACGGCCAGGTAAGTGGGAAGGAACCACCACTACAGTGGGCCTAATTAAAAACCACTAGCCTAGACACCGCAATGTCGGTTAGGATAAACGGCCGATGCCTACCCTAGTCCTTTTCCTATTGAGCTCGCTGTCCTTAGGTCTGAGTCTAATCTTTTTTAATTAAAGGTGGTCGATGCAAAATGCTTAAAGTGTTTTCTGGGGTCCTGGGAAGGGTGATGAAATCCCCACCCAATCTGAGTTTGGTCAAATAGCCCCTTAAGTCCGATTAAAATATGCAAAACAACAATTCACTTGCAATCAATTTCTTTAAGCGCGGCGCAAAGAAACCTGCAGAAATCTGTTATTTAGAAGGGGGAGAAAGACTCTTTACGCAAAGAAATCCTGCAGAAAGATTTTTACAGAGAGATATATGGGAGATTGCAGAGGGGAGAGAAAGAGATCTAACCAGAAAATTTCAGGTGCTGACGTGTCAGAACAGGCGCGGAACCGCGGCCTAGGGTACACTTATGCGGCGGAAGCGCGGCAATGTAAGGGGTTCAGCCTCTGGAAAAATTTTCACTGCTCTGGACTTGCAATTCCTCTCTGTTCTTATGTTCTCTTTTCTGTTTTGACCCTCTGTAAAATTCCAGATCCAAAAGTTCTTGTCGTTCCTGCAAGATTCAAACGAGAAACCCTTCAAACAGATAAAAATAATGAAAAGCTAATTTTTGTATTTTGTATTTTCTGATTTTTTTTATAATTTTTCAAAGTTTATATCAACCCGAAATCATACAAAAACGAGAAAATTACGCCATCCCCGGCAACGGCGCCATTTGATTAATCCAAAAATTTGTAGTTTACCGTAATCAGAAACGGCGTCGCTTTGCAGCTAGCCGGTGAATACGGGTCGATCCGCAGGGATGGTTAATTTCTGATTTTGTGTTATAACGAGTTGATTCAAATCGTTGTTGGTTTTTTATCGATGGAGTTTAAGACGAATTTATGTGATGAGAAAGAACTCATTAGGGTTAGGTCGAAGGTAGGTGTGTTGAGATTAATGTGTTCACCTCTTTCAATGTCGTGATTTAAGCTTTTAGGAAAGTCACAACAATCAATAGGAAAAGGGATTAGGATGATCGGGAAGAAACAAAGTTTCTTCCTCTAGATCCTTGTCCGTCTTTTCTTATTGATTGATGTGAGCTTCATGGACATCATATAAGTTCGGCCTTTTATACTACGGAACACCGTTACCTTATAGGTAGGGTGCCGTAGGGGGCGGATCGCATATGTGTGCATGAAGGTTTCGTTTAAAAAATAAGTTGACATTGAAGGAGGTGAGAGACATCCATCTCTCACTCACTCCCTTGTTCCTAACCCTAACGAGCGAGAATTTTTACTCGCACATTAGGGAATTATAAGTAAGAAACATTTTTGTGTTTTATGTTTTAAATAGTTATCTTACGACAGATTTAGGAATTAGCTAACTAGCAATTAAATGATTCCTAGGGCAAGCAAAACAATTATACTAATGCAAGAATTAAATAAGATAAAAGACTTACGCGAAGAAGATGATGCTCTTGATTCCTTCAACAAATCTCACTTTTATTGAATATAAAGAGGCATACCTTTTTACAGATCTAGATTACAATTTATAAGTAACTAGTGAAGCTAGGGTTACAGACTCTCGTAGACATTAATTTACTGATTTACCCCCTAAAAATCCCAACACCTGAAACGACACACCGACACAAGAAGTCGGTGCCGACACGGGCACCATATGGCCGCGGTTCCGCGGCAAAGACATGCCTTTGGCCGCGGATCCGCGGCCATTTAGTGGGCTTGGCCCACCAGCTTTCTGTGCTTGGTTATTCTTCTCTTGGGCTCTCTGTTTTCACTGTTCGTTTCTCTGTTGGGCTTTCTAGTGTTCTCCAGATTCTCAGTGAAACTTGTAAGGCTCTTTTTGACCGTTTCACTTGACGTTCGTCTCGGCTTGAGTAGGATCCGTGTGCTGGTTGGTCAAAAGTCCATTTCCTGTATCAACTTTGTCTTTTTCACTGTATTTGCTTCAAAAATCTGTATCCTGTATCATGTAACAAACGATCGTCAAAAGCACCTGTTTACTTATAAATTGCACAAAAATGGGGCGTATGAATTGCAATATTATGATATGAACAGACCCCAAATTCCATGGTTAAGGACATCATAGTCCATGGGCTTAAGGACCCCACAGTCCAAGGTTAAAGACATCATAGTCCATGGGTTTAAGGACCCCACGGTCCAAGATTAAGGACATCATAGTCCATCGGTTTAAAGACCCCACGGTCCATGGAATGTCTAGTTGTCGGGACCCGTCACCTCTCTAAAGAGGTTGAAGAATTACAACGACAAATATCAGAGGAGTGAAGAGATGTACCCTCGAACCGATATTGGTTGGGAGATCTGTAGTCCAATTTGGGACTAAGATTAAAGATTTATGAACATATGGGCTCAATTAATCTGAATGAGGGTTCTGTGGCCACTTTGGGCTCAGCCCGCTCAGTTAAAATGTTAAACATTTGACAATGCTGAGCATTGATTTGGGTTCTGACAGCCTTTCTGTTTTTTATTGAATACTGAGCATTCATCATAGCTCTAGGGCTTTATTTAAAGAATAGTTTATGTTCTATCAGCATACGCATTAGGAACACGTGGCGCGCTTGGCGCTAACGCCAGTTAATGAGCGCAAAGCGCTTCTGTGATATAGCACACATGTGAGGAGCACGTGGCGCGCTTGGTGCTAGCGCCAGTCTATGAACGCAAATCACCGGTTTATGAGCGCAAAGCGCTATTTGTCCAGTGGCGCACACATGAGGAGTACGTGGTACGCTTGGCGCTGAGCGCCAGTCTACGAGCACAAAGCGCTATTCGTTAAGTGGCGCACACGTGAGGAGCACGAGGTGCGCTTGGCGCTGAGCGCCGGTCCATGAGCGCAAAGCGCTATTTATTAAGTGGCGCACACGTAAGGAGCACGCGGTGTGCTTGGCGCTGTGCGCCAGTCCAAGAGCGCAGAAGCGCTTCTGATCAGTTTTATGATCTGAGAAATAAATTCTCGTTTATAAGAGACTTTATCTCAAGGTTCTAAGAACAAAGTTCTTATTTTATAGGAGATGTTTCAATCTTTTATTTTGGTGAAAGGCTTTGCCTTTATAGATCTGTGATCCTAAAAGAATTGAATTATTCTCCCCTCTTTTTATAATAAGATGTTCATGATCTCTTTTTGTAAAAAGACCTTAATCTTATAGATCTATGATCTGTGAGAAGAATTATGTTCTTCTTCATTAATGAGATTTTTCTTATCTCTATTTTTTTTACCTTGAAGAAAAGTTCTTCTTCTACCGAGAGTTTGCTCTTCTTTCTGAGATTTCTCAAAATTTATAGGGGGTTCCTCTATCTGTTTCTGTATATCCGCCTGACTTGAAGTCTTGGGGCATTTATATAGTGAAGGCTGATTTGTTCAATCGGTTAAGGAGATCTTTTCTTCAATTGATTTGGGGATTTCCCCATCGTTGGATCTTTGATCCAAGAGTTTCTGATTTACAGAAGGCAATTTTCTTGATTTTTAACAAGATTGGGAAATTTTCCCCATACAGAATTTATTCTGTATTTTGGTGATTTTTAATCACCTTTAGATCATTGATCCAACGGTGCTCTGATTTACAGAGCACAATCATTTTGTTTGGAAAGATTTGAGGAATTTTTCCTTAACAGAATTTCATTCTGGTCAATTGATGATTTATCTTCTTTATTGGATCTTTGATCTGACGGTGGGGAACATTTAGTTCCAGCGCTAGCGCACTCGTGCTTTGCACGTGAGCGCTGCCTCAGAGCGCTGGCGCTCTTTGCGCTAGTGCACTCGTGCTTTGCACGTGAGCGCTGCCTCAGAGCGCTGGCGCTCTTATGAAGCGCTGCTCATTTCAAATTTTGAAAACTTGAACAGAGCTTTACTCTGATTGGGGGAAACAAATTCCCCCCACCGTTGCGCTCACGTAGCTCACACGTGAGTGCAGCGGTGGCAGCATCTCCACGTCACCCAGCCATACAACATAGGCTTGACTCCCCGTCACCCAGCCGGATATTTGCAATGGGCCCGGTACATTCTGTCCGCCAAGAAGTTGCAGTTGCTGAGACTTGGGTTGTATCCCGCAGTTTACGTTTCTCTCTTTCAGTACTCCACGCCTCCTACATGGTGGGTAAAAGCCTTTTTGGAACAATGGAACGTTCCAACTCACACCTTCCTTTTATTGGATCGGGAAGTCTCCATCTCTGTAGAGAAGTTCACGGAGATCTCTGGCATTCCTGTTAGAGGGGAGCATTATGAGGAACTACTTTCTCATGATGAGTACGTCTTTGCCGCCAAGTCGGTGATGATGAGCCATACCCCGGACAACGCCATCCAACATCAATCACCAAGTTTGATTAAGGTGTTGAATATCTATGAGGGCCTATTTCTCGAGTCTGGGAGCCGTGGAGTTAATTTTACGGATTTTATCGCTCGTTTTCTCCGCTCGGAAGTACTGTCGAAGGAAGCCGCGAAGTTCGCCAAACTTGACGATCCTTTTGGCTTAGGTTTGGGCAACCTGCCGACGGCGGAGGCGGATCAGAAGAGTTTCTTTCTCCCCGACACCCCAGTCGTCCCTTTTGCGGAGCTTGCAGCTCCTGGAATCGATGAAGAAACGTTCTTTTCGGGGTTTCTCAGGCTATGGCTGAGCTGGTTTGTGCTTCTGATGCACCCTCGCCGTATGAGGCCGTCCGTCTTCTACCCAGCGCATCGAATGGTTATTGGGGTGAAAGTGGTCGTCTGGGTCGCTAGGTTGGCCCATTTGTATCACGGTCTTAGCCTAGCGGCAGATACTACTCAACCGGGTGTGCAGCCCGTGAACTTCTCAATGCATTACTTCACCTCGTGGCTCGAGTTGCATGTGCTTGGCGCCTTTGGAATTCACAAAAGACCCTTTTTTTATGAAAGATATAACTTTCCTCGACTGCTGCGGCTGGTTGACACTTCTACTTTGGAACCGACTCCAAGAGAGGCTCGGGGCTCACTCCTTCGCACGCGTACCGTCGGAGATGGCATGACCTTTGTTGACAAGGTCTTAAGTATCGGCAAAGAATCCGTGAAGGCGGTGCAGCCGCTGCGGGACACCTTTAAAGATGGCGCCTCTACCTTGAAAGCTCGGGAGATTCACCACCTATATTTGATCAGGACGGGCTTTCTGGTGTTTAGGCAGAATGATGCGGCATTGTTTATGAGATACAACCCGCATCGTTTTGCCCAATAATCTAGCTACAATCATGGTGTTCCGCTTGAGGCCTTTCTAGCTGAGCCGCCCACCACAGAAGAAGGCATCCGCAACGCGCTACACCATTTCATGAGGCTCAACACCGGTTCTAAATTTTTTATCGGTGAGCCAAGCTGCGTCCCAAAGGTGTTGAATGTGTACATGGCGTGGTACCAGCATGCGATAGGTGTTGTCATCAGAGAGGAAAAGAAGTTGTTTCTTGATCGTAAAGGTGCGGCCCCTGCTGATAATCTAGCTGTTTCTTTGAAGCAACAGACCGTCGTTCGTCCTCCTTTGAGAGAGGTTGCTGCGGTTGTGGTACCGCGTGATATGCCTGAGCTACCGCTACCCCATGCTCCCGTTGAAGTGGCAGCTGTAGCGTCTCTTGATCCGGCTTGGGTGCGGAGATTGGGACTCGCCGCCCGAAGTTGCCCGCTAAGCGCAAGCTCGTGTTACCAGCGACCGGTACTCGCTCGCAGAAGAAGAAGAAGTCAATTGTTTCTGTAGACGTTGTACTCGACCAGGAGCCTCATGCTCCTTATAGCGAGGGCCTAAGCGAATATGGGACCAACGAGGGTTTATTTATGGCGCCGGATGATACTGATCTGGAGGCCGCCATCGCAGCTTCCGAGTGACTAGCTAGCCACAAAGCAGGAGTGATCATCCTCCCACAGTCAGGTAAACTTCAGTCGTATCTTTTTGCTGTTATGTTTTTATTATCATGTTTTGACTGACACTTCTTCTTCAACAGGCATCTCCGCTGAAGAGGCTCTCGCGGCTTCTCTCAAGACTTTTGAGGAGGAGGAAAGGCTTCGTGCTTCCTTAGGCATCGGTACATTTTGGCTCACCGCACCTCCATTCCCGTTTTTATGGGTAAACTAACTCTTCTTTTCCATCTTATTACAGGGACTGCCTCTACTCAGGTTATCCCAAGCGCAGTGCTGATCGCGAGTGGTAACGCGACGACGCTCCCAAGGCCGGCTGCCGAAGTCCCAGCTCCGCCAGTATTGCCGAAAGAAGCTTCACTTAAGCAACCGATGACGGATGCTATAACGGCACCAGAGGTAGCTCCTGGCTCGGACGATGACGTCTCCTTGTCGGGGGTCTTAAGAAGATCAGCTCTCACGGCCCAGGCAGAAAGGAAGTGCAAGAGGCGTGCAGCAAGAGAACGTAACGCCGCCTTGGCTGTAAGTGTAGGCTCGAGCGCTGCTTCTCCTGTTCCTGCTTCTTCAGAGGGTGCTCTGGTCACCCTGTCTACCACTCATAGACAAGTGGCATGTGTGGCTCGGGAAGCAATTGAAAAGCTGACCCAAGGTAATGTAACACTGGGTCCTCTTATTAGAGTTTTATTTTCAGATTCTCATATATCATACCCTGCAGGGCCAAGTCCGAGTGAGGAGGTGGCAGGCGAGATGAGGGCAACTACTGAGCCTGAAGCGGCTACTCTTTCTCAGGAGTCCGGGACTGCTCCAATTGCCGCTCTTTCCCCTTGTGGTTCCCTGCGATCTCCTGGCATTGCGAGTGTCACGACAGCCCTCATAGAATCAGGGGACGAAGCCACGGGCGGCGAAACCATCCCCCCGAATGAGATCGAAGAAGTCGTGATGCTTGGCGATGCTTCCGTCACCGTTTTGGCTGATGACCTGTCTGGTAGGTCTTGGGTCGCTGCATTCTTTTTGTTTTGCAATCCCTTCTGATGACATTTTGTTCCTTTCAAATGTAGGTGTGGTGAGCGCTGAGGTTGCGATACCTGAAGAAGCACCACCAACTGCTGTTTTGACGGTCGTTGCTCCTTCGTCTCCTCTTATATCCTCTCAAATGCTGGAAGGTATGGGTTTGCGATTTAAATTAGGACAGCATATTCCGCGTACTAACCATGTATCATCGTGATCTTGCAGGAGTTCTCTTTGATCATCTGTATCAAGTGCTGAACCCGCACTTCTCCATCCAATCGAAAGTTACTCTGCCTGCTGGTGCCGGTGAGTATAGCTTTCTAAACCGACGTCCCTTCTTTTCTTAGACGGGCGACCCGACCGTTCTTAATTTTGAGTTGATTGCAGCACTACAAATTGGAGGAGGGGACGAGCGAATCGTCACGCCACCAGTACTCCCAACACTGCCCCCTGTCGTAGCTGGTATGGTAGATTCTATTGTTCGTGCATTTTCTTTATTTTTTGAGCCGACATCTGACTATGATTTGTTTTGCAGTGGTCGCACCGACTCCAGCTCCGTTTGAGTCTCGCATCATAATGCCGGCAGGGCCCTTTTCTAGACGTCCATCTTCAAAAGGCGCTATGACCAGCCTGCGTATGTTGAGCGAATATATCGAGGAGCTTGACGCGGAGGCCCCTACATTCGCTGCAGATTTTGCTGCCGAGGTTAATCCAATTTTGGCGACGTTTGTGAACTTCTATAACGAAGGCGTCGTTGAGTCTTGGGTTAACCACTGCAGGAAGATTGAGGCCTGCATACAGGAGCTTGAGTTTAGGCGTCCTGCTCCTAAGATTCTGGCTTTGAACTCCCATCGGGCTGTGTGGGTTGAGCAAAATGCCCCTTTCCTTCGCTATTTTGAATAAGAAGCGACCTTGAGGTGGAAGGAACGCGAGGAGGCTTCAGGTGAATCTGCCCGGCTGCGCGCCCAAGTTGAAGCGAATGCCGCGCAACTGAGAGCCGTCTTTGACAATTTGCAGCGATGTATTTCGGACGGGCTGGCATTGAGGCGGAAGCTCGAGTTCATTGAGCGGGTTACGCAGAGTCACGAAGCTACCCAACGGGAAATCGATGAGAAGGTTTCCTCGTGCTTGCAACAACGGGCTCGAATTGAAGCGGAGCTGGCCACGGCGGTCGATCATGAGAAGGAGTTGAGAGGAGTGCGTGAGCAGCTAGCTGATTTATTGAAGACGCCTCCTTGTCAGTAGCTGTTTTCGTATAGATTGAACACTTGTAATCTTTGAATAACATGTATCCATTTTTATTCTTTTATATGATTCATCTTGTACTCAATTGAATTCATGAATAAAAGATACACATTTTTTTGTTTTACTATTGCTTTCTTCTCTTTGTTATGTTGTTGCCACGTGATTTTATCAAGTGTGGCCTGTAGATAGTATGTAGCTGTCTATCTTGGACTCTTTGCAGGGTGGTGATGGCTTAGGAAACAGGGTTAGGATCTGTCACCTAAGACTTTTCAATTTTATGAGCCATGAGGGTCTCATAAAGATTTTTCTCTCTACGAGTCGAGAGGATCTCGTAGGTGTATTTTCTTCTTAGGAATCGTGAGGATTCCTAAGTGTGTTTTCTCTTGAGAGTCGTAAGGATTTCACAAGAGAATTTTCTTCCTTACAAGTCGAGAGGACTCATAAGTGATTGATGAGTTGACCTGTTCCCGAGTCAAAGCATTGCTTTTGGCGGGGAGGTCGAGGGTTTGCTCTGGCTATTTCCCACGGGGTCAGGATTGACTTTAGCCGTGTTCTACAGGACCAGGATTTGCTCTGGCTGTTTCCCACGAGGTCAGGATTGACTTTGGCCGTGTTCTACATGACCAGGATTTGCTCTGGCCGTTTCCCACGGGGTCAGGATTGACTTTAGCCATGTTCTACAGGACCAAGATTTACTCTGGCAATTTTCCACGGGATCAAGATTGACTTTAGCCGTGTTCTACGTGACCGGGATTTGCTCTGGCCGTTTCCCACGGGGTCAAGATTGACTTTAGCCGTGTTCTACGGGACCAGGATTTGCTCTGGCCATTTCCCACGGGGTCAGGATTGACTTTAGCCGTGTTCTACAGGACCAGGATTTGCTCTGGCCATTTCCCACGGGGTCAGGATTGACTTTAGCCGTGTTCTACGTGACAGGATTTGCTCTGGCCGTTTACCACGGGGTCAGAATTGACTTTAGCCGTGTTCTACGGGACCAGGATTTGCTCTGTCCATTTCCCACGGGGTCAGGATTGACTTTGGCCGTATTCTACGTGACCAAGATTTGCTCTGGCCGTTTCCCACGGGGTCAGGATTGACTTTGGCCGTGTTCTACGTGACCAGGATTTGCTCTGGCCGTTTCCCACGGGGTCAGGATTGACTTTGGCCGTGTTCTACGAGACCAGGATTTGCTCTGGCCGTTTCCCACGGGGTCAGGATTGACTTTAGCCGTGTTCTACGTAACTAGGAGGGGTTGACTTTAGCCATACGGGGTCAGGATTGACTTTGGCCGTACGGGGTCAGGGGTTGACTCTTGGTTGTCTGTGCACCGCCGAGTCCTGGAACTGGGAACTTTTCCACGGCTCCGCTTTGCTGACGTTGCGTCTGTTGTAATAAGACGGATGTCGAGGTGATCTCTAGGTTGTCTGTGAACCGTAGAGTCTTGGAACTAGGGACTTTGCCATGGCTTCGAGATTGATTATTGCGTCTGAATCCTGCTGAAATGAGGAGGAACGCAGTTGTGGGTCTCCCAGCTGTAGATGTGGCCGTCGAGACTTGGAACTAAGGACTTTGCCATGGCTCCGCTTGATTGTCGCGTCCGAATCCTGTTGGAATGAGGAGGTGTTCCCCTCCGAACGGCGGCCTGGACTTCGCGTCCGTGCCTGAGGTTCGGGGCAGATGCTATTTGGTTTTATCCGTCTACCTCTCCGAAGATACCAAGTTGATTTATGGCACCGTGGATCGGAGGTTTAGACGGATGCGGCCGATGTAGCAGACTTCGTCAGATTCCCCCTCAGGGTGAGGGGTTTTTGATTGTGGGGACACTCTTCCCTGCAGGCGCGAGCCCCTGCAGTTAATTACGCTACCGCGTCGCGGTAACAACTTTCTCCTTCTCCAGAATTTCACTTCGTGTCGTGTGTGTTTGTCTTGTTTGTGGTTGCCCGTGGATTGTATACGGAGACTGAGTAATGCCGTCGCCCGTAGGACGTGGATTAGTCCAAATCCGTATTTTCTTAGATTTGGGTTTGGTGTTTTCAGTTTAAGGATGCATTAGTCGCGTTGCGGCTAAGATCAACTTAAACGTTCGTTTAGCCTTGTTTTAGACTAAGATCAACTTAACGTAGTGATTAATTTAATGTATGGCCATCGGGACTCATCACCTCTCTGACGTCGTTGAAGGATTACAACGACACGTATCAGAGGAGCTCGGAGATGTACCCTCAAACCCGAGTTGATTGGGAGTTTTATAATCCGTTTGAATGTTTAAGGATACGTTAGCCATATTTGGGGCTAAGATCAACTTAAACGGGACCGTTTTAGATCCGGCAAAAGAGCGTTTGGAGGCTCTATCGTTCCAGTTTAGGGACGTGATGGTCCATTATTAGTTTAAGGACGTTTCGGTCCATCGCCAGTTTAAGGACGTAGTGGTCCATCGCCAGTTTAGGGACGTGGTGGTCCATCATTAGTTTAGGGACGTCTCGGTCCGTGTTCCAGTTTAGGGACGTTTCGGTCCGATATTAGTTTAGGGACGTTTCGGTCCGATATTAGTTTAGGGACGTCTCGGTCCATGTTCCAGTTTAGGGACGTGGTGGTCTATCATTAGTTTAAGGACGTTTCGGTCCGATATTAGTTTAAGGACGTTTCGGTCCAATATTAGTTTAAGGACGTTTCGGTCCACGAGTTTAAGGACCCCGCAGTCCATATGGGTGTGTGGTCGTTGGGACCCGTCACCTCTTTGACGTCGTTGAAGAATTACAACGATAGATGTCAAAGGAGTTCGGAGATGTACCCTCGAACCGGACGTAAATTGATTTAGAAGAGCCATTTTGCTCAGTCAATTTAATTTAAGGACTTACGGCCAAAATTGGGCTAAGTCCAGTTGAAAATGTTCAACACCATCATTTATTTATTTTTTTTTTATTAGGCCTGTGCTAGGGCTTTGCCCATACTTAAATAATGCATTGCATTACTTCAGGCCATTTATGCCCATTTTGATTGGGATCTGCCTTTTTTTATTATGATGCAGATCATTTATTTTGGTCCATTGGACCTTTCAATTGGGCTCTGCCCTTCCAAATAATGCACAACATTTTATTTATTAGGCTTGTTAAGCCTTTTAATTGGGCTCGGCCCTTCAGGAAGTGAAATGCATTGCATTTGTCAGGCGCTTTGCGCCAATCACTGAGCGCAAGCTCATATGGTGATGACACGTGTCATGCTCTGGCGAACGCAAGCGCAACAGTGCAGCGCGCTGCGCTGTTGCGCTGGAGACACGTGGCGTGCTCTCAGCGAGTTGCGCCAATTCCAGAGAGCAAAGCTCTATCTTAAGGGCACTTAGCGCAAGTGGTTTTATAGCCGACACGTGGCGCTCTCTCAAGAGCGCAACGGCGCAGTTTGGAAGTGCAAAGCACTAAGAATCTTTTAGATTCAAGAAGGGAAGTGCAAAGCACTGCTTAATTTCTTGATCTGAATTAGATCAAAGAAAAATAAATTTTTCTTTATTTGAAGAACCAGAGGTTCATAAAAGTGCAAAGCACTATTTAATTTCTTGATCTGAAATAGATCAAAGAAAAATAAATTTTTCTTTATTTGAAGAACCAGAGGTTCATAAAAGTGCAAAGCACTATTATTATATATTTTTTTTTATTGTTTTTAAAGAACCAGGGGTTCACAAGAAGTGCAAAGCACCGTTTATTATGTAAAGATCATTGGTCTTGTTTTTAGACCAATGATCTATTAGAAGGAATTTCTTCTAATCCATGAAGGTTCTTTACCTTTTTTTTGAAATCTTCTCGGAGTTCTCTCTGTTTAAAGTTCTCGAGTTCTCAAAAAAAAAAATGTTGATGCCTTTGAATTGAGGCTTAGGGTCCTTTTTATAGTGCTCACAAATTAGTTAAATTTGTTAAAGAGATCATTCTCTGAGTGATTTGGGGAATTTTCCCCACCGTTGGATCTTTGATCCAAGGGTTTCTGCTTTGCAGAAGAAAATCTTCTTGTTTTAACAAGAACAGAAAAGATTTCTTAAAATCTTAATTCAGTTTTGGCGCAGATGCCCCAGCGTGTGACACGTGTCGCGCAGCGCAGAGCGCAGCGCAACCGCGCTAGCGCATCTGCGATGACACGTGTCGCGCATCGCAGAGCGCAGCGCAACCGCGCTAGCGCATCTGCGATGACACGTGTCGCGCATCGCAGAGCGCAGCGCAACCGCGCTAGCGCATCTGCGCTGACACGTGTCGCGCAGCGCAGAGCGCAGCGCAACTGAAGCGTTGCTTCAGGCAAATAGAGCTCTGCTCTGATTGGGCGCGCCTTCTTGGGCGCTGCGCTGACGTATTAGCGCCAGACACGCGGCGCGTTGCGCCCGAGACTTGAAGCGTTGCTTCAAAATTCAAATTTTGAATTCAAACAGAGCTTTGCTTTGATTGGGCGAAACAAATGCCCCCCCACCGTTGCGCTCACGTGGCGCACACGTGAGTGCAGCGGTGGCAACCCCCCTGACCGTTAGATCAAGGGGGAATCTCAAGAGGCGCAAGCGCCTTATAAATAGGGCCTTTTGACCCTTAGAAAATCTCACCATTTTCTTAGATTTAGATTTTCAGAGCTCTGCTCTTTGCTTAAGAATTTCAGAGCTTTGCTCTTGCTTTCAGAACTCTAGAGCTTTGCTCTCATTTCCCAAAGTTTAGAAAACTTTAGGTAATAATTAATTTTAAAATTAAGTTAAGTTAATTTAAATCAATTTTAACCAACAGAGCTTTGCTCTCATGGATCTTTTGATCTGAAGAAATTCCTTTTGGGGTTTCATTAACAGAGCTTTGCTCTCACAAATCCATAGATCTACAGAGATATTATTCATGGGTTCTAACCCATGAACAGAGCTTTGCTCTTTGAATCATCTGTAGATCTTTTGGATCTGAAGAATGACAAGTTTTTTTTTTGTTTTTTTTTTATGGATTTTCCAAGATTTCCAAAAGATTTTAAAATTATTTTCAAGATTTTCTTTTTGATGGAATATTACAGAGCTAAGCTCCTTTTTTAAAGAATTTTACTCTTTTGAGGCCAGAATTTGACAAGTGTCATAACTTGACAAGTGTCATTCTGTGACAGAGCTTTGCTCTGAAAGAGGAGATTTTCTCCTTGTCTCTAGGGATTCTTTCCCCCCCTTTTTTTATTATGGGAATGTTCCCCCCAAGGACCAGCTGACAATCTCATCCAATGATGAGTTTGTCTTCTTAATTGACGTATTGTCATTTAGATTTTGTAGGTCCCTTTTTGGTCCCCTACTCACTGCACTGTGGTGCGGTGTAATTAATTAATTTTGATTTTAATTTAATTAATGCATTTTCTTCTTTCAATGCCAAACGTTGGGGTTACAACACTGACGGCTACATTGCTCTTTTTGCAGCGATCATGTCTGAAGACACTTCATTCCCGTTTGTCCGCTCGGAGGAGGGATTTTCAGAGGCGCCTTTGGACCGTGAGGTCCTGGCCATGATCAAGGCATACGACCCGGAGTACAAGAGTCTCCACCTTTGGGGGTCATGGTACAATCAGATCATTATGGGCCGACGGAGCTTTACATGCGCGGTGCCGTCGGAGCCCATAACGGCGATTCATTACGCCAGCCCACCCCCGGTGCAGTATGCCGTGGAGATGACGGATTGGACATCGAAGGGTTGTCTTCATCCGGCCATAGATGCCATCCCGGTCCAGCGTCCTATGGTTTTGGATATCCTAGGATGCCGTATCTGTCAGGGCGAGGCGAGACCTTGGGGGCAATCATATAACATTGGTCTGATCCCCCGCCACCCGGTTGGCTATCTGCCGTAGGCCCGGTATATCCTGTCGACGAAGAAGTCACAGTTAATAAGATTAGGACTGTACACCGCAGTCTATGTCTCTCTCTTCCAGTATCATACGCTTCCCACTTGGTGGTTCAAGGCCTTCCTGGAGCAGTGGAACATTCATACTCATACTTTCCTTGCCATGGATCGGGAAGTGTCCATCTCGCTGGAAGAGTTTACGGAGGTGTCTGGCCTACCGGCTATGGGGGAACATTATGAAGAGTTGCTCCCGCCGGATGAGTACATCTTTGGTGCCAAGCCGATGATAAGGGAGCTTACGCCGGAGAACGTTGTTCAACATCAGTTTCCAAGTCTGATCAAGGTGTTGAACATCTACGAGGCCCTTTTCGTTGAGCATGGGAGCCGTGGAGTTAATTTTGAAGATTTTATTGCTCGGTTCCTTCATCCAAACGTCCTCTCGGCGAAGACTGCCATGTTTGCCAACCTTGAGGATCCTTTCGGCTTAGGTTTGGATAACCTGCCAGCGAAAGACATAGATCAAAAGAACTTTTTTCTTCCCAACTCCTCAACCATGTCTTTTGCAGAAGTCGCAGCCCCCGAGATGGACGAGGAGGCCTTCTTTTTGGGATTTCTTGGGCTTTGGCTGAGTTGGTTTGCACTTCCAATGCACTCTCACCGCATGCGGCCCTCTGTTTTTTACCCGGCCCACCGAATGACTATCGGGGTAAAGGTGGCCGTTGGGATCGCCGGCTTGGCGCATTTATATCATGGCCTTAGCCGAGCAGCGGATGCTAATGAGCCTGGGGTGTTGCATGTGGTTTTCCCAATGTACTACTTCATGTCGTGGCTCGAACTACATACAGCGGGTGTTTTCGGCATGCATAAAAGGCCCTCATTCTACGAAAGGTGCATTTTTCCTCGCCTTCTACAGTTGATCGGCGCATCAATTGTAAATCCATCGCCGCGAGATGCCAGGAGTTTACTCCTTCGCTCCCATACCGTCGGAACCGGTGTGTCTTTCATTGACAAGGTGTTGACCATTGGAAAAATGTCCACCACTGCAGTACGGCCATTGCAAGACACTTTCAAGGATGGCGCTTCAGTTTTAACGGCCCGGGAGACCCTTCACTTATATTCTATCAGACCGGGATTTTTGGTGTTTAGGCAGGACGGGGGAGCGATCTTTATGAGATATAACCCGCATCGTTTCGCCCAACAGCTGAGCTATAACCAAGGGGTACCGCTGGAGGCCTTTTTATCGGAACCTGCCGCGACCGAAGAAGGGATGGAGAGAGCGCTGCATCACTTCATGCGTCTAAACACGGGCTCTCACTTCTTTATCAGTGAGCCGGCTTGTGCTCCCCGACTTCTTAGGGTATATACCGAATGGTATAGTCATTCGACGGGAGCGGTGATAAAGGAGGAAAGGCAGTTGCTGATCGATCGTAAGGTTGCACCCCCAGGTAGCGATCGCAACGCTCCTCTGGTGCCTAGGACTCCAGTAGTCGCTCCCTTAAAAGATGCCGGGGACAGACCATCACGTGTGCAAAGTCCTCCACGTGAATTGCCGCTCCCTGATATCGCGGATGCACCTCCCGCACCCCGTGCTCAGGCGGAAACAGTGGTTGTACCCTCACCGGAGTCCGGCGTGGGTGCGGACATCGGGACCCGTCGTCCCAAAGCGGCTGCCAAGCGTAAGTCGCTTCTCCGTGAGCCTAGGGTTGGAAGGCAAAAGAAAAAGAAGTCACTCTTTGCCGCGGACGTTGCGTTCGGCCAGGAACCCCATGCTCCCTATTCCGAGGGTCTGCTCGAATATGGGACTAACGCCGGGTTGGTGATGCCGCCGCCGGACGATACAGACTTGGAGGCTGCTCTTAGAGCTTCGGCATGGTTGGTGAGGCGTGACGCGTGGCTGGCTAAGCTCGCGCAATCAGGTAACTACTAGTCACCTTTTTTTTATTGCAACATATCCTATTCATTATTTTTGACTAACGCTTTTCTTTCTTTTCTTTCAACAGGCATCACTGATGAAGAAGCCATTGCTGCTTCTCTGAGGACTTTTCTGGAGGAGGAACGTCTCAGGGCATCTATGGGCCTTAGTAAGTTTCAACTCATCAATTTTTTCATTTTCCTTGTGTTATGGTCGATCTAACCCTTCCCTTTTTAATTACAGGGACTTCAATGCCGTTCCCTCCTAGCGACGCAGATGTTGTACCAGCTGCCAACGTTCCTGCTTCTTCTGGGCCACCGCAGGAGGTTCGTCTTGGAGAGCCGATGAGAGATGCCTTAAAGGCTCTGGAGGCATCCCTGAATGAAGACGATGATGCCTTGAAGGAGGCATCACGGAGGTCCCTCATGACCGCTCGGGAGGAGAGGAAACGGTTGAGGCGTGAGGCGAAGGCGAGCAGGGCTACCTTGGCTATGGGAGCGGGCCCCAGCACCGCTCCTCGAGCTGATACTCCCTCTGAAGAGGCCCCTGTCGCCCTATCCACTGCCCGCAGAGAGATGGCTCGAGCAGTTCGGAGCACAAACGGTAAATCCGCTTCAGGTAATATTTCTCTCAGAGTTTTTTGTTATAAGGATTTTAATGTCATTGGTCCTTATATCTCTTATCTTTGCAGGGCCAAGTCCGATCGAGGGAGAGGCGGAAGCCATTGATCCCAAAGAAATAGAGGAGGCGGTGCCTGCCGAACTCGAGCCGACAGTGGGTAATATCGTTGAGGCCATGGAGCCTGAAGTGGAAGTCGAGGGGCCTACCGCCGAGAAGGTCATTGATGCCGAACCTGAAGCGGTGGCAGATGATATGATCATTATAACTGAGTCCAGGGTGGTGGCGGCTGAGGCGCTCGAGGTCGGCGGTCCCCTGGCGACGGTAGACGATACAACTGCAGCTACTGAACCTGAGAGAGTAGTGGGTGAGGTGGCCACGATTCCCGAGGACGAGCCAACCGCTCCCTCTCTGGAATCTGGCAATACTCCAATCGTAGCCCTTCCCGTCCATGGGCCTCCGCCGTCCCCAGGTCTTGCTAGCATGACGACGGTCCCCATCGAGTCGGGTGACGAGGCCACAGGCGGTGGCCTCATGTCGGTAGAGGAGGGAGTCGCCTCCGTTTCAGCCGGGAGCTCCTCAGGTAAACCCTAAGTGGCTGCTTTCCTTTACTTTACAACCTTTTCTGACAAGTTCACCTTTTCGTAATGCAGGTGCAGCTAGTGCCGATGCCCCACCGCTCGAGGGAGCGCCTTCGATGACTGCTTTGGCGGTGGTCACTTCTCAACCTTCTCTCATACCCTTGAAGATGTTGGAAGGTCTGTGTTTACGATTTATTAATCTTGTTTTCCAGACATATAACTCGCGTACTAAAGTGACACTGTTGTGTTTTTAGGAGTACTTTTTGATCATGTATATCAGATGTTGCTCCCACACTTTTCCTTCCCATCTGAGCTTGCTTCTTCGTCTGGTGGCGTTGGTGAGTATGATTTCCGTTGACATCCTTCCTCTATTTCTTTCTTATTGACGGAATTGTCTCTAACCTCTTTTTCTCATCTCATCTGCAGTGCTACAGATTGAAGGAGGGAATGAAAGATCAGCTGCGCCACCAGCCCTTCCGACCTTGCCACCTGTCTCAACTGGTACAATGACCATCATATTGGTAACTTTCCTCTCTCTATTTTCTGTACTGTTATCTGATCGCATCCTGTTTCTTTCAGCTGTCGTTCTGGCTTCGGCGTTCTTCGAACCTCGCGTCACAATGCCGGCGGGTCCTTATCTGAGGAGTCCGTCTTCAAAAGGCACCGCGAATAGTCTGCGCATGTTGAGTGACTACGTCGAGGAACTCGACGTTGAAACTCCTACATCTGCCGCAGACTTCGCTATGGTGGTTAACCCGATGCTAGCAGTACTCGTGAATTTTCATGATGAGGGCATCATTGCATCCTGAGTTAACCATTGTAAGGAGATCGAGGGTCACCTATATCAGTTGGAGTCGCTGCGTCCCGCTCCCGAGACCGTGGCTGCCAGTAATCAAAGGACAGCGTGGATTGAGCAGAGCGCTCCTTATTTCCGCCATCTCGAACAGAAGTCATTTTAAGGCGTAAGGAGCGTAGTGAGGCTTCGAGCAAGTCTGCTCAACTGCATGCTCGGGTGGAGGCCAATGCTGCACGGCTGAAGGTTATCTTTGAGGTCCTCCTGCAATGCCTCTCCGAAGGATTATCATTGAGGCAAAAACTTGACGTTGTCGAGCGAGCTGCAGCCAGCCAGGAAGCAGCCCAGAAGGCGGCAGAGGAGCAACTTTCATCCTTCTTGCAGCAGCGGGCTCAGGTGGAGGCGGAGGTGGAGGCGGAGGTGGCCGCGGCTGTCACTCGAGAGGAAGCGCTGAAGGAAGTGCGAGAGCAGCTTGTGAACTTAGTAAAGACACTTCCTCCTCAGTAGCTATCCACTTTTGTATCGTTCGTACTTATAGATAAAAGAATGTATATGTATATTTTTTATCCTTTGACATAATGTATCCTGTATCCGATCAAGTTTATGAATAAAAGATACACCTTTTTTTTTAATGTGTCATTTCCTGGTCTTTCCCTTCTTTTATTATCAGCATATCACCTTAGCGAACATGGTTGACGGATAGTGGGGCACGCATCTTGACTTTCCTTAGAATCAGCAATGGCTTAGGCCGCAGGTTCAGATCTGCTGCCTAAGACTTTTCAACTCCATAAGCCGTGAGGGTCTCATAGAGGCTTTTCTCCCTACGGATCGAGAGGATCTCGTAAGTGGATTTTCTCCTTAGGAATCGTGAGGATTCCCAAGTGTGGGTTTCTCTCATAAGTCGAAAGGATCCTATAAGAGAATTTCTCCCTCTTACGAGTAGAGGGCTCGTAAGCGGTTGTTTCCCTCTTTGTCGAGAATCGACTTCAGAGAGTGAGACCCGTGAATAGTATGCAAGAGACCATTAGGATTGACTTGCAGGGTCCCATTGCTCAGGAAGCAAGTTTTTGAATCCTTACTGCCCGAGATGTGAGTCAAAGAGGCTCTCGTCACGGAGTGTTTGTATCCGTGAGTTGAGAAGTTTTGCGAGGGATTATTTGTTTCCCAAGCGCCAAGGATTATTTATACCCTTAGGGTTTGAAACGAGTCGAGGGTTCCCACGGAGGCACTGGTGGCTCTGCGAGTCGACGCGGATCAGGAGGCTCTCGTCAAGGAGTGTTTGTATCCGTGAGTCGAGGAATTTGCCGGGATTATTTGTTTCCCAAGCGCCAAGGATTATTTGTGTCCTTGGGGTTTGAAACGAGTCGAGGGTTCCCACGGAGGCGCTGGTGGCTCTGCGAGTCGACGCGGATCAGAAGGCTCTCGTCAAGGAGTGTTTGTATCCGTGAGTCGAGGAGTTTGCTGGGATTATTCGTTTCCCAAGCGCCAAGGATTATTTGTTTCCTTGGGGTTTGAAACGAGTCGAGGGTTCCCACGGAGGCGCTGGTGGCTCTGCGAGTCGACGCGGATCAGAAGGCTCTCGTCAAGGAGTGTTTGTATCCGTGAGTCGAGGATTTTGCGAGGGATTATTTGTTTTCCAAGCGCCAAGGATTATTTGTGTCCTTGGGGTTTGAAACGAGTCGAGGGTTCCCACGGAGGCGCTGGTGGCTCTGCGAGTCGACGCGGATCAGAAGGCTCTCGTCAAGGAGTGTTTGTATCCGTGAGTCGAGGATTTTGCGAGGGATTATTTGTTTCCCAAGCGCCAAGGATTATTTGTGTCACTGGGGTTTGAAACGAGTCGAGGGTTCCCACGGAGGCGCTGGTGGCTCTGCGAGTCGACGCGGATCAGAAGGCTCTCGTCAAGGAGTGTTTGTATCCGTGAGTCGAGGAATTTTTTTGTTGAAGTCACTGGCTTCTTCGGTTGAAATGAACCGTTGAGGTTTGGCTTCGTCGTTTGACGGAATCCGCTGGGGAAATATGGTTCCTTCTTTGTTTACGCCCTTGGATTGTATACAGGGATCGATGTGATCTTAACTGTAGGGCCAAAGTTTCATCATTTCTTCTTTTATTTTATTTTATTTCCGCGATGCTCTATCATTTCAGCTTTTATATCGTGAAGGTCGCGATTGCCCAAACATTTCGGCTATTTTTCGCGGTGCCCAATCATTTCGGCTAATTTTTTATTTTTACTCGCTGCTTTTTATTGCGAGTTGCCCAATCATTTCGGCTATTTTACATGCATACATTTTACTTGCTGCTTTTTATTGCAAGTTGCCCTATCATTTCGGCTATTTCGTATGCATGAGCGGCCTGCTGGCTTTCGCCGTAAACCTGAAATTGGACACCGATTTCGGCATCAGCACCGCTACAACTGGGATATTACCAGGAGCGAATCATCATTTGCCTCTGTCGTTGTCGAACAAAGGAGGCTTAGCGACCAGGGTTAGGGTCCTGTCGGCTAAGGCTTTTGACTTCATGAGCCGTAAGGGTCTCGTGAAGGTATTTCTCCCTACAAGTCGTGGGGATCTTGTAGGTGTATTTTCTCCTTAGGAATCGTAAGGGTTCCAAAGTGTCTTGTTCCTCTGTAAGTCGTAAGGATCCTACAGGAGGGTTTTCTTCTCATAAATCGAGGGGATTTATAAGGGTTGTTCACCATGCGAACGTATTCCCAGTTACGGATGAAATTTGGCTAGGGAAATGTTTATTCGCGCCCGTGGATTGTATACAAGGGTCAGTATTGAGCCACTTGTAGGGCAATATTGGAAGTTGTGGGGTTGCTTAAGCACAGGCTTAGGTCTCTGTAACTTAAGACTTTCAAATCTTATGAGCCGTGAGGGTCGCATAAGAGAGTTCTCCTCACGAGTCGTGAGGATCTCGTGAGTGCATTTTCTCCCTTGGAATCGTGAGGATCCCTAAGTGTGTTGCTCCCTTATGAGTCGTAAGGATCTCACGCGGGTAGTTTCTCCTTACAAGGTCGAGAGGACCCTATAAGTGTTCTTTAATGAAGTTGCGCCCTTTCGGGTTTTCACAAACATTCGCCGGTAGTCCTGCTGTTTTTACTCATGGAGCCCTTTCGGGTTTTCATCCGTGCCCATTTTGCTTATGGACATAACTTTTTTTTTTTTTTACGAGGTCGCGCCCTTTCGGGTTTTCACGAACACTCGCCGGCATCCCTGCTGTTTTTACTCACGGAGCCCTTTCGGGTTTTCATCCGTGCCCTTTTCGCTTATGGACATACCGTTTTTTATTTTATATATATTATTTTTTTTACTCATCTCGTCAGCCTAAGGATGCTGTGGTAGTAGTTTAAAGACGTTTCGGTCTGCCATTAGTTTAAGGACATTCCGGTCCGGCGTTAAGGAAGGCCATTTGCTGCTTATAGAGTTCGGGCTTAAGAAGATAGCGAGCGGACATAGTTGTCGTCATCTACCATTAACCTAGGCCGTAGCTCATTAAGCGTAGTATTTCTTTAGGAAACGACCGTTTATTGGCCTAAAAGGCCTTTCACCGTGCATGTCCATGAGTAGATAGGCCCACCCTGGTAGACCTTATCTATGATGTATGGGCCTTCATAGTTTGGCTCGAATTTTCCTCGCTTGGCGCGATTGGGGATCATAGGCCTTTTGACCACTAGCACGAGTTCGCCTTGACGAAATGTCCTCGGTCGGGTTAGTCTTTCGTATGAGCGCGTCATCTTTGCTTATAAGCTTCCAGATTTTGTTGTGCTAGAAGCCGGATTTCATCAAGAGCGTCAAGCTCTTCAAATCGAAGATGAGCATTTTCTTCGTCTGTCAGTTCGTAGTGGACTTCCACTCGTAGAGAGGGTAATTCTATCTCAAGAGGGAGTACCGCTTCTGTCCCAAACACCAACGCGTATGGCGTTGTGTTTGTGGCTGTCTTGAACGTGGTCCGATACGCCCAAAGAGCTTCTTGCAGTCTCTCGTGCCAGTCTTTCTTATTTCGGGACACTGTTTTCTTTATGATTTTCGTCAATGTCTTGTTGAAGGCTTCAGCTAATCCATTGGCTCGCGGATTATAAACTGAGGAGTATCTCCAATCTATATTGTGCTGCTGTGCGAAGCGGCTAATTTTATGACTTCGGTAGGCTGGCCCATTATCGGAGATGATTCGTCGCGGGGTTCCGAACCGGTATATGACATGCGTTTTGAAGAAATGGAGGATGTTCTCCGTCTTCACTTCCCTCAACGGTACCGCCTCTGCCCATTTGGAGAAGTAATCAGTCGTCGCCAGGATGAAACGATGTCCCTTTGACGATGCTGGTTCGATGGGGCCGACTATGTCAGTTCCCCACATTTCGAATGGGCCAACTAGCCACTGTTGGATGCAGTGGATTGGGATGCTGATGGATGAAGTCCCCATGAATTTGACATGAATGACATTGCCTCGCGTATTCAGGCAATCCTGCATCATCGTGGGCCAGTAGTAGCCCATCCGTTTTATCTTCAACTTCATCTTAGGGCCTGCTTGGTGGGAACCGCAGAGTCCGTCGTGAACTTCTTGGACGACCCTTCTCGCTTCGTCAGGTCCTAGGCATCTCAGCCACAGAGAATCAAATGACCTCTTGTATAGAGTATCATTGACGAAGGCGAAAGACAGGGCTCGTTTTATGAGCTGATGTTTCGTGGACGCTTCTTCAGGAATTCGGTGGAATTTGAAGTAGTCTATGAAGATTTCTCTCCAGTCCTCGGTATTTTCCCAGTCTTTTATTTGCAGGGTTGCCTCCTCGTTCGCTCCTTTTCCTTCGGATGACTTGGGAGGTATTTCTGCTGGGGCGAGCACTCGACGGCTTTGTATCACGATTCTAACGTCATCGAGGTTCTCGTCAGCCAATTCTTTAGCAAGTTTGGCCAGTGCGTCCGCTTTGCTGTTTTCCGCGCGCGGTATACTTTCTAACGTGTAGGAGGGAATTTGGGTTAGCAGTTGCTGCACCTTTTCACCGTATTTTACCAATTCTGGTTTGCATGTTTGGTAATCGCCGTTTACTTGACTGACGACCAGCTGGGAGTCTCCATATATGAGGAGGCTTTCAATTCCCATATCAATGGCGATCTCGAGGCCTGCTATCAAAGCTTCATATTCAGCCTCATTATTCGTTCTCGGCTCTGTTAAGGAGAAGGCGAAGCGCATTATTCCTCCTTGTGGAGTCACAAAGATGAGTCCTACCCCTGATTTGATCATTGGCGTATTTTGTTTGTGCTTTTTCACGGAAGATGCTCCATCGAAATAGAGCTCCCACCGACTATCACCACTGTCGATTGCGTCAAACGCATGTCTGTCCGGCAAATCGCAATTTAAAGGAGAATCGGCAGGTATGGGATGCTCAGCAAGGAAGTCGGCGATGGCCTGGCCTTTCACTGCCCTGAGAGGTTGATATGTTATCGAAAATTCCATCAAGAGCAGGGCCCATTTAGCGAGTCGCCCTGTCAATATGGCTTTTGACATTAGATATTTGAGAGGGTCCACTTTTGAAATAAGACGGACTTCATGCGCCAACGCATAATGCCTGAGCTTTGTTATCGCAAAGATCAATGCCAGGCAGTGTTTTTCAATGGGGGAGTAGTTGCTTTCTGCCCCCAGCAGAACTCGACTTAAGTAGTAGAGTGCTCTTTCTTTCCCTTGATCGTTCTCTTGTGCCCATAATGCGCCTAAGGAACCTTCGAGGGCGGTTGTATAAAGAATGAGAGGCTTCCCCTTAACCGGAGCAGCCAACACTGGCGGGTTCTGCAGGTATTGCTTGATCTCATCCAGTGCTCCTTGGCATTTTTGATCCCAAACGAATGGGGTTCCCTTCTTCATCAGGTGGCTGTAAGGACGGCACTTTCCTGAAAGGTTGGCTATAAATCGCCGTATGTATGCGAGTTTCCCTTGGAGAGACCGCAGCTGTTTGAGAGTCCTCGGCGGAGGCATTTCCATGATCGCTTTAATCTTTGACGGATCTATTTCAATACCTCGGTGTCGAACAACGAATCCCAGGAATTTTCCCGAGGAAACCCCGAACGCACATTTAAGAGGATTCATCTTCAAGTTGTATTGCCGAAGGCGTTGAAATACAGTCTTCAGATGCTCGAGGTGTTCTTCATATGATTTGCTCTTAACCACGAGATCGTCGATATAGCATTCGACGATTTTGTGTATAAGTTCGTCGAAGATCTTCGTCATGGCCCTCTGATAAGTAGCACCGGCGTTCTTCAAACCGAAGGGCATCACTTTATAACAAAATATACCAAGAGGAGTCCTGAAGGCTGTGTGCTTCTGGTCTTCTGGATGCATTTTTATTTGATTATACCCTGACGAGCCGTCCATGAAGGAGAAAACCTCATGAGTGGATGTATTGTCTATCATCAGTTCAGTGACTGGCACTGGAAAATCATCTTTCGGGCAAGCTTTATTAAGATCCCGGAAGTCTACGCATACGCGCACTGTCCCGTTTTTCTTCATCACTGGGACAATGTTGGCGATCCATTCAGGGTACTGAACTTCCTGGATAAAGCCAGAGTCAATTAACTTTTTGACTTCGGTATTTATGCTCTTCTCAAGCTCAAGCCGCATTCTTCTCGGTGCTTGTTTAACTGGCTTGACACCCGGGGATATTGCTAGTCTATGTACAGCAACTTCTGGATCTAGTCCTGGCATCTCGGAATAGTTCCATGCGAAGCAATCTTTATGCTGCACAAGGACGTCTTTTAACGCAGCTACCCTCTCTTCAGACAGCAGCTCGCTGACGAATGTCGGTCGCGGATCATTTACCGTCCCCAACTCAATTTTCTTGAGATTATCTGCAGTAGTATGGATTCCATCTTCCAGCTCTTTTGGTGCTGGTGGAAATTCTGAGATTACCTCATCGCTGCTGTTTTCAAAGCACCAAGGAAGGCTGTTCATGTCTTCGGACTCTTCTTTCAGTATTGTTACCACGTGGAAAGTGCGAATTTTCTGCCAATCCCAATGCGGAGTTGGTTCTATCCTTGTGTCTTCGGGTTCGTGCTTTTGCGGCGGCGCTACCCTCCAGTTGTCAGACAACGCGAATTTGCCAAGCTGATATTGATCCTCAACCCAATTCTTAAAGGTGAAGCAATCTTCAAGCGGATGCCCTACTACTCGATGGTAAGAGCAATAATTTGGGTTGGAGACTTCGCCCGCTTGCTCAGGGTGTTTAGACTCTGGCAGTGTAAGCAGTTGATGTTTTAGAGCAAGATCAAGTATTTTCCTTGTTTTGTTCCGAGGAAACGAGTATGCTCGACCCATTTTCTTCATGAGGGCTAGGTCAATAACGCTCGACTCTCTGATGCGTGGCTTCTTAGCTCTGCTTTGTGGTTGTCGAGCGCCTTTCTTGCCTTTCGACTTGTTTTTGCTTCCGCGTCGAACCTTTTTTGCAGCAGGTTGACAAGGAGCGGCATTTTCCTCCCTCACCGCCTGTTGAAGGATGCGCTGTGTCTTGGCTTTCTCATAGATTGCCATTTCACGATCGTGATCATCTCGGGCTTTTTGATTCGCATCCCTTATAAGTTTGCTCATCTGGTCTTCAAACGATGGACTGGGCGGTTTTGTATCAGGAACTTTTGCTGGTTCAGGATTAGCGTCCTCCCTTTGAGCGTCCGCCTCTTCATCGAAGTCATACATAACATAACAGCTGTTTACTAGCTCCCGTTTCTTTGCCCGGATGTACCCAAGCCCTTTTGTTTCTACTCTCCCGTTAGGCAGTTTGCATTGAGTCCCGGGAATGTTCCAGACCTTGTCATAGAATTTGGCTTTTCTAACGGTCTGTGTGAAGGACATCCCCTGGCGTTTCAGCAGTTTCTTCAACCCTTCGGTATAATATCTGGGAAGACGGATAGGCTGAAGCCTGTCGAGCATGGGATCAGCGCCATGCCAAATTTCTTTCTCCACCTTGTTTTCTTCAGAACGGTAGAATAGGATTGCCTTCTCGCCTTTTCGTCTGGGAGGGATATAAAATGTCTGCAATTCTTCTACGCTGTTGGTGTCGAGTGCATCCAGTTCTTTGTAATGTTCAAGCGGCACCATGGTTACCTGCAGACTTCGCTCTTCATCAGCGGAAACCCGTATTGAACGCCGAGCAGGGAATACAGCATGAATTTCATCCTCTGAATCACTACCGAAGATCAATGAAGGAACGGATGGTCCTGGCCTGGTGGACTGGGATGGACCTGAATAAATTATCTCCTCCTCCTCCTCGGTGTCACTGCCGAAGACAGGGATGGTGGCGTTAGTTTTGTTCTCCGGTTTGTGACACCTTTCCGTGTCTTCGAAACTCGGTAAGAAGTACTTGGCATCTTCATACTTGCGAACTTCGTTCACGGAAAACGGATTCAACTCTCCCGCCACAGTGTACTCAAGGCCATCCCTAGAATACTTCATACACTGATGCTGTGTAGAAGGGATGATATTGTACTCGTGTAGCCATGGTCGGCCGAGCAGAGCATTGTAGCACGTCTTGGCGTCTATAACATGGAATTTGATGTCTGTGACGAGCAACCCGAAGCGTAGCGTTAATATCACAGATCCAAGAGTCTTTGAGGATTGAGAGTCGAAACCGGAGATGGTGATTTTGTCTCGGGCGAGGTGTTGGATACTCATGCAAATCTCCTTTAACACTCGCACATTGAGTAAATTGACAGATGATCCGTTATCGACCAAGATTTTGCCTATCTTTATGTCATGATAATATCCTGATACATAAAGGGGGCGATTGTGTTCACACGTCCCGAGGAGAAGGTCTTCATCACCAAAAGCAACGTCGGCTGTGTGCACTTCCTCTAATTCGTCTTTCATCTTTTCTTCGGCTAGGAAGGCTTGGAACTGGTCCGGCTCTTGTAGGGCCTTAATTAAAGAATCCCTCGCCTCTTTTGATAGTAATAGGGCATCGAGGATGCTGAGTTGTGAGGGTAGCTTCCTCAGATGCGCCAAGACATTGTAATCCACTTTACTCCTCTTTGGCGGGTTCTTGGCGGTTAACTCTTCCGCGACTCGGTCATCCAAAGCGATGTCTTCAGAGACCTTCTCTTTCCCTTTGTCTTTCTTGTTTAAGGGTCCGAGATTCTTTTCAGGCAATGTCCGATTTCGCAGCTGTATATTTTCGCAAGACTTCGGTTCTTCTTCTTTTCCCGAAGTGGATTCTTTGAAGAGGGGGCCAAGCTCTAGCTCCTCATCAGAGTCGCTCCCGAATGTAGGCACTTGTGACCCGGTAGTGTTAACCATGTGACAATTGCCGGCAGTTCTTTCAAGCTCTTTGGTCGTGTTTCTTTGCTCCCGACGAATTTTACGCTTTTCCCGTTTAAAGCGTTGTCGATTGGCGACGTATCCTTGCCACCATCCATTGAAAGCTTTGCAATCTTGGGTGGAATGCGAGACCTTCTGATGATATAAGCAATAAGAGGGGTGCATTTCTACCACACCAGTAACTTTTTCTTCAGAGGGTGGTAGCTTCATGCCCATCGATATGGCCTTAGCAAACCTCTTTTTTATCTTGAACTGGCCTTTGTCAGCGGTGGAGGCATTTTGCTCCAGCGGGATCACCTCAGCTCTTTCCTCAAGTCGCTGGCGCTTGGCCCTTTCGAATATAGCCGTCTCGCGTTTTTGATCAGCTTTACTTTCCAACCGAGCTTCATTAAGAAACGCGCTAATCATTTCAACTGATAACCCTGGGGCTCTTGATTCGGCATTTGCCCCCAGCGTTTCAGTGCCAGAAGTCCCTTCATCGTTCGTGGTCGAATGGGAGATCATATGACAGCTCGCCACATATTCCCCAGATTCATCCGATGAACTTTCTCCCTCATCTTCTTTTTGGAAGACGTGATCAAGGAAATCTTGGAGCGTAATGGGAGTCCGCGCCTTTTGGTTGTACTCATCCAGCGCGTCGATTTGCTTTTGTAAGTCCGTGCGCTTGTCACCAGGCTTCACGGGCTTCTTAGATTTCTTCTTCTTCTTTTTCGAAGATTTTGACGGCTGACTATGAGCGCTTGAACTACCACCATCGGTCTTCGGAATCGGTCGTGGCTTCAACATCCCCTCAATAACCTGCGGTTCCAAGGGGTTCTTCCACTTGACCGCTGGACAGGTCTGAAGATCATTTAGCATTCTCCTCGTTTTGGCTGATAATACAACCTCCCAGGGAGTTTCTTCAATAACGGAGCATGTTGCCCCCGGCGTATTCGTCCCCTTAGAGGTGTGGGGCTGCGGAGGATTCACCTTCCATTTGTCAGATAGCGCAAATTTGCCCTGACGGTACTGGTTCTCAAGCCAATTCTTGAAAACGTAGCAATCCTCAATCGGATGGCCTAGCACTCGATGATAAGGGCAGTAATTGGGCTCGTTGGCGTCGTTCGGTTGCAACGGACGTTTTGGATCTGGCAGATTTATGAGTCTGTTGCGCAGCGCCAGCTCGAATAGCCTCCTCGTTTTATCACGGGGGAAAGAGTAAGGGCGTCCCATCCTGTCCTCAAGGGGTACGTATGGGCGCGTATTGTTTGGACGAGCAACCGGCTTCGAGTCGCTCGGTTGTTGTTGGGCATTAGCGACAATGATCGCTTTTCCCTTTCCTTTATCATTTCGGGAGTCCGGTTTCGGGAGAGGGGGTTTATGGCCCATCTGGTCCATCTGCGCTAATTTGTCGATCAAAGCCTGGAAGGAAGTCGGCTTGAAGAACATCATAAACTGTGAAATGGTTGCTTGTGGATCGAGGGTTCCAACAAACATTCCCACCGCAGGGGCTTCTTCTATGCGCTGTTCACACTTCGACTATAGATTACGCCACCGTATAGCGTACTGAACCCATGTCTCGCCGGGTTTTACCCTGGCGTTAATCAGCGCCGTCATCGGGGTACGCTCACTGGCACTTGCAAAACGTTGGGTGAAGAGCAGCTCCATCTCCGCAAAGGTTTTAATAGAGTCGTTGGGAAGCTCAGAATACCATTCGAACACCGTATCTGATAGGCTTCCAACGAACTGGCGAAGCAAAAGCTTGTCGTCGCCGCCGGTGTTACCGCAAAGCGCCCTGAACTGGGCAACATGTTGATGGGGATTGCCGGTCCCTTTGTAAACATGAAACTTGGGAATCGTGTAACCCGGCGGGTACTTGATTTGGTCATACCAGCCCGGATATGGCCGCCCCGTTTTCACGATCTGACCGGCTGCTTCAGTCGCCTGATGCACCCGTATTTGTTGGGCAATATATTCATCCAAATCAGCTTTTGATATGGTATCCTCTTTAGCTGCGGATAGAGCCGGTGGAGGATTCGATGTCTCTCCCCTATCATCTTCAAGAATGATCGGGGGATCCCCAGCAGGTGGATCTTGTTGAATCATCATACCCACCATATCCTGGAACAGGAGGGCCATTTTCTTTATGTTGGCTGCCTGTTCCGCAGCCTCTTTATCTTTCTTCTCTAGCACGCGCCGAAGGAATTCGGCGTCCGTTTCTTGTTCTTGACGTTCTTCTGAGGATGTTTCCGGGGTTTCTTTCGGCTCAGTGAGTGCAGCCATTGTGGTCATCATCTCCTGGAGCTTTTGTTGCTGCTCCTGAGCCTTGGTCACTGATCGGGTGAGCGGTCGGTGACCCGTAGAAGTACGGCTTTCTTCCTTTCCAGAAGCCATATAAACCGTATGAACAATTATGCCCCCTGACTTGGGGCGTTTAGGTTCACCGCTTTCAAACTTTGCCGCTGACGCGGGAGCTTTCCCTGGCCTCCCTCTTTTGTGGGCCATCGAGGTTAAAGGAGCCGTTGGAGTGGGCATCCTAGCAACTGTCACCCCCTGCTGTTTAATGGGGCAGTTTTTGTTATTTTCCACCTTCGCCTTTTTCTGGTGACGCAAGTGGTCTGGATCAATCACGGAGTCTTGAACCCTCCGCCATACTTTATAAACTTTTGAGGATAGCCGTTGAGGGGGCTGTTCTTGTTTTGTTTCTGGAACTCTCTCCGCAGGTGGAGGAGATCTTTTCAACGTAGCAATTGGAGAGTTCTTTCTCACCTTCCTCAGCAATTCAAAGCTGTTCCCAGTTGGAACAGCAGCGTTGACCTCCACCACTGGAGCAGGTGGGGTTAGCCCTGAGGGAGAGTTGCCCCCTGCTTTTCTCACTCGTCGCCAATGGCGACGTCGCGCACGACGAGCCGTTGGGACTGGCTCGGAAATCGAGATGGTTTCTTGTTGCCCCCTGTTTGAGTGTGGGGTAACTGCCGATGTCAGCCTATCAAAGACTGATGCCTTTTGACCAGCTGGGGGAGGATTGGGAGCCGTCAATCTTGTGAAGACCGACTCTCTGATGGGAGAATCCGCTTTAACGACCTCCAAAGCAGCGGCTGTTGCCCTCTTTGGGACGGCCACTTTATAGTTCTGACCTAGCCTGGTAAAAACGGAGGCTGTCGGCTTAGTAGCGGGCGACCCGTTGACAGGGGTCGTGGTAGCGGTAAGCCGGTCGAATACCGACTTCTTGTTCGCTTCCGGTGCGGATATCGGCATAGAGAAGCTTGCAGGTGGGACCATGGTCCCGAAAAACAGGCCGGTGGTGGCCTGGGTCACCTGCTCTACCGGCAGAGCAAGGAAAGAGGCCGCTTGGGGCCCATATGTTACACCTCTCGGTGAGGTGGAGCGTCCGTTGCAGTGGTGCTTCGAGCAGTTGGTGCAGTTGGAGGCCATTGAATCTTGAATTCTGTGCCAGGTAAAAGACCAAATCTTAGTAATTTGAAATCTGAAGACAACCATTTAACAAACCGCGATTGGTTCGCGAAGACGACACACGAAGTGTGGAGTGGAAAGAGGAAAAGGTCCCACCGGGCGTGCCAGAATCTGTTCCCCTCCGAACGGCGGCCTGGACTTCGCGTCCGTGCCTGAGGTTCGGGGCAGATGCTATTTGGTTTTATCCGTCTACCTCTCCGAAGATACCAAGTTGATTTATGGCACCGTGGATCGGAGGTTTAGACGGATGCGGCCGATGTAGCAGACTTCGTCAGATTCCCCCTCAGGGTGAGGGGTTTTTGATTGTGGGGACACTCTTCCCTGCAGGCGCGAGCCCCTGCAGTTAATTACGCTACCGCGTCGCGGTAACAACTTTCTCCTTCTCCAGAATTTCACTTCGTGTCGTGTGTGTTTGTCTTGTTTGTGGTTGCCCGTGGATTGTATACGGAGACTGAGTAATGCCGTCGCCCGTAGGACGTGGATTAGTCCAAATCCGTATTTTCTTAGATTTGGGTTTGGTGTTTTCAGTTTAAGGATGCATTAGTCGCGTTGCGGCTAAGATCAACTTAAACGTTCGTTTAGCCTTGTTTTAGACTAAGATCAACTTAACGTAGTGATTAATTTAATGTATGGCCATCGGGACTCGTCACCTCTCTGACGTCGTTGAAGGATTACAACGACACGTATCAGAGGAGCTCGGAGATGTACCCTCAAATCCGAGTTGATTGGGAGTTTTATAATCCGTTTGAATGTTTAAGGATACGTTAGCCATATTTGGGGCTAAGATCAACTTAAACGGGACCGTTTTAGATCCGGCAAAAGAGCGTTTGGAGGCTCTATCGTTCCAGTTTAGGGACGTGATGGTCCATTATTAGTTTAAGGACGTTTCGGTCCATCGCCAGTTTAAGGACGTAGTGGTCCATCGCCAGTTTAGGGACGTGGTGGTCCATCATTAGTTTAGGGACGTCTCGGTCCGTGTTCCAGTTTAGGGACGTGGTGGTCCAATATTAGTTTAGGGACGTTTCGGTCCGATATTAGTTTAGGGACGTCTCGGTCTATGTTCCAGTTTAGGGACGTGGTGGTCTATCATTAGTTTAAGGACGTTTCGGTCCGATATTAGTTTAAGGACGTTTCGGTCCAATATTAGTTTAAGGACGTTTCGGTCCACGAGTTTAAGGACCCCGCAGTCCATATGGGTGTGTGGTCGTTGGGACCCGTCACCTCTTTGACGTCGTTGAAGAATTACAACGATAGATGTCAAAGGAGTTCGGAGATGTACCCTCGAACCGGACGTAAATTGATTTAGAAGAGCCATTTTGCTCAGTCAATTTAATTTAAGGACTTACGGCCAAAATTGGGCTAAGTCCAGTTGAAAATGTTCAACACCATCATTTATTTATTATTTTTTTTTATTAGGCCTGTGCTAGGGCTTTGCCCATACTTAAATAATGCATTGCATTACTTCAGGCCATTTATGCCCATTTTGATTGGGATCTGCCTTTTTTTATTATGATGCAGATCATTTATTTTGGTCCATTGGACCTTTCAATTGGGCTCTGCCCTTCCAAATAATGCACAGCATTTTATTTATTAGGCTTGTTAAGCCTTTTAATTGGGCTCGGCCCTTCAGGAAGTGAAATGCATTGCATTTGTCAGGCGCTTTGCGCCAATCACTGAGCGCAAGCTCATATGGTGATGACACGTGTCATGCTCTGGCGAACGCAAGCGCAACAGTGCAGCGCGCTGCGCTGTTGCGCTGGAGACACGTGGCGTGCTCTCAGCGAGTTGCGCCAATTCCAGAGAGCAAAGCTCTATCTTAAGGGCACTTAGCGCAAGTGGTTTTATAGCCGACACGTGGCGCTCTCTCAAGAGCGCAACGGCGCAGTTTGGAAGTGCAAAGCACTAAGAATCTTTTAGATTCAAGAAGGGAAGTGCAAAGCACTGCTTAATTTCTTGATCTGAATTAGATCAAAGAAAAATAAATTTTTCTTTATTTGAAGAACCAGAGGTTCATAAAAGTGCAAAGCACTATTTAATTTCTTGATCTGAAATAGATCAAAGAAAAATAAATTTTTCTTTATTTGAAGAACCAGAGGTTCATAAAAGTGCAAAGCACTATTATTATATATTTTTTTTATTGTTTTTAAAGAACCAGGGGTTCACAAGAAGTGCAAAGCACCGTTTATTATGTAAAGATTATTGGTCTTGTTTTTAGACCAATGATCTATTAGAAGGAATTTCTTCTAATCCATGAAGGTTCTTTACCTTTTTCTTGAAATCTTCTCGGAGTTCTCTCTGTTTAAAGTTCTCGAGTTCTCAAAAAAAAAATGTTGATGCCTTTGAATTGAGGCTTAGGGTCCTTTTTATAGTGCTCACAAATTAGTTAAATTTGTTAAAGAGATCATTCTCTGAGTGATTTGGGGAATTTTCCCCACCGTTGGATCTTTGATCCAAGGGCTTCTGCTTTGCAGAAGAAAATCTTCTTGTTTTAACAAGAACAGAAAAGATTTCTTAAAATCTTAATTCAATTTTGGCGCAGATGCCCCAGCGTGTGACACGTGTCGCGCAGCGCAGAGCGCAGCGCAACCACGCTAGCGCATCTGCGCTGACACGTGTCGCGCAGCGCAGAGCGCAGCGCAACCGCGCTAGCGCATCTGCGCTGACACGTGTCGCGCAGCGCAGAACGCAGCGCAACTGAAGCGTTGCTTCAGGCAAATAGAGCTCTGCTCTGATTGGGCGCGCCTTCTTGGGCGCTGCGCTGACGTATTAGCGCCAGACACGCGGCGCGTTGCGCCCGAGACTTGAAGCGTTGCTTCAAAATTCGAATTTTGAATTCAAACAGAGCTTTGCTCTGATTGGGCGAAACAGGAGGAACGTTGTTGGTGATCTCTAGGCTGTCTGTGAACCATCGAGATTAGGAACAGGGATTTTGCTATGGCCCCAAGGTTGATTGTCGTGCTCGAACCCTGTTGAAATGAGGAGGAACGCTGTTGTTGTTCTCTCGAGATGCAAATGTTGCCATCGAGACTTGGCTCTCTTTCTGACGGAGCCTAGTGGGTTGATATGATCCTATTTTTGTTTATGCCCCTGGATTGTATACAGGGATCGATGTGATCTCATCTGTAGGGCAAAAAGTTTCATTTCATTTCATTTTTTATTTCTTTCCGCGATGCTCTATCATTTCAGCTTTTTATATCGTGAAAGTCACGATTGCCCAATCATTTCGGCAATTTTTCGCAGTGCCCAATCATTTCGGCTATTTTTATATGCATATATATTTTTACTTACTGACTTTGTTGCAAGTTGCTCATTTCGGCTATTTCATATGCATTTTTGGCTCGCTGATTTTTTATCACGAGTATTGAGTTTAGAATCTGATGACAATCTCAGCATCAGCATCGTTACGACTGGAATATTGCCAGGAGCGAATCATCATTTGCCGTGAAAGGACTTAGAATTTGACACCGATGTAGGCATCAACATCGCTACAACTGAGATATTGCAAGGAGCGAATCATCATTTGCCGTAGTCGATTTAAACAAAGATGGCTTAGCAAACAGGGTTAGGATCCTGTCGACTAAGGCTTTTGACTTCATGAGCCGTAAGGGCCTCATAAAAGTATTTCTCCCTACGAGTTGTGAGGATCTTGTAGGTGAATTTTCTCCTTAGGAATCGTGAGGATTCCTAAGTGTGTGTTCTCTTATAAGTCGTAAGGATCTTACAAGAGTGTTTTCTCCTTATAAGTCGAGAGGACTTACAAGGGCCGTTCACCGTGTGAGCATATCCCTAGTCGCTGGTGGGACTTTGTTAGGGAAATGTTTATTCATGCCCATGGATTATATACAAGGGTCAATATTGAAATGCTTGTAGGGCAAAATCGGGGTGTATGAAGCTTAAGAATAGGTTCAGATCCCTGTAGCTTAAGGCTTTTGAATCCTATGAGCCGTGAGGGTCTCTGATTGTTGATATTTTGCGTGTTCAAGTTAATTACCGCAATCAAGACGGTTTCGCTTGTAGCTAGCCGGTTGAGTACGGGTCGTCCGCAGGGAGATGGGAATCTTTTTCTATGTGCTTTAACGAGCTAAGTCCAAATGTCCAGGTTTGTTTGAGATTAACTATGTGCTAAAATGTTATATAAAGAGAGGTTGTTAGGGTTAGGATTATGTTAGTTTGAGTTAGAAGTCGCTCACTTCTTTCGTTGCCACTCTTAATATCGGTGTTACGGTAATCGGCAACAACGGGGATTAGCACGACTAGGAAGGAACTTGCGAGTATAAGCTAGGCTTTCCAACGCTTAAGTTCTTCCTTTTGGTGCTTGTCCGTCCGTTCTTGGCTCTTAGCCTTAACCTCCGGTTAATTCGACCACAACCGGTCTCACTAAGGAATCACCACTATCATGTAGGATAGGGTGCCGTAGGGAGCAGATTGTGGTTGAATTAACGGGAGTCCGAATTAAGATGTTGGGCAAGGAAAGAGTGAGAGAGATTTCCTTCTCTCAAACTTTCCTTATCCTACCCTAACAAGTAAGAAAACTACTCACCCATTACAAGAAAAAGAAAATACAACAAAAGGAGGAAGATAGAAAGAAAGAGCTTAGGAGATTACAACTAGCTATTTGAGACCTCACCTTGGCAAGGATCAAGCTTAAGCATCATTGTTGTTAAGGATAAAAAAAAAGAGAACAAGAAAGAAACAAACAACAAATAACAACAACTAGATTAGCAAATGAAAAATACAAGCAATTATAATTAACAACATAACAAGACAAGCATGATAACAAAAAGAACTCTTTTATTCATCACTTCACTCATGAAACCTCACTACAAGATTTTAATGGAGAAAAGATGAAAAGAGGAAGAAGAACAACAAAGTATATCTAAAACCTAATACAAGAATTAAGCACCATTGGCTTGGCAAGTTCTGGGCTATTTATAGGCAGGAAACTGGAAAACTAGGGCAACAATCTGCCACCAAATAAAAGTACCAAACTGCCCCTGAAAAAGCTTCAGTTGACGAGTCTATTAGGCTGCGGATCCGTGGCTTAACCCCCATGTTGGCCGCGGATCCGCGGCCGTATTGATGAGTTAGGTCATGAGATTTTGTGGGTTTCCCTGTTTGGCTGTACTCTTCAGTGTGGAATATGTTGTTTCTCAGAAGCTCTTCACAATTTTTCCAGAATTTCAGCAGATCAAAAGGTGATGTGATGTGGATCTTTTGCCATGATTTTTCTTGAGCTCCACGTAGACATGTTGGATCTTGTGTTGACATTGTGCTTTGTGCATGAAAATGACATCGATTTGCCATTTTGTCCCTTAAACTGGTGTGCGGCAACATACGGATAGAGAGCGGAGACCCGTGTTTTATTTGTGGTTGGCAGTAATCCGGAATTTGTCGTGCTTTTCCATGAATTTCACTGTTTAGACCTGAGAACCTGTATCCTGCAATTAACTAGCAAACACGGCTCAAGAGTACCTACCGATAAGCAATGTGATAAAAATTGGGCGGTATAAAAATGCAAAAATCTGATATGAACAAATACCCCCTAACTTATCATTTGCTCGTCCCGAGCAAAGCCAATTTATTCACAAAAATTCCTAACCTCACTGAGCATGTGAAACAAGCCGTTAAACCTCTAGGTGTCCCTAGTAGGAGGAGTGTTGTCTCCTGAGAGTTTTCAGCGGATACTACCCACAAAATCCGGTCAAGCTAGTTTTGCAAAATAACTATGATTCAAACCCTAAGGTTTTGTTTCAGAAAATAACAATTCTATTATCCTAAGTCTAGACTATCGAACCTTTATTTTTCACACCTCGCTTCTTATTTAACTTAAGATTTTATATGTCTTTACGTGCAGTGCAAATAGTATCGTTAAGTTCCAGAAGGATCGATTAAAGTCATCATGTCATAAAATAAAGCCCAGATAAAATTTTTAAAAGGATCACATAAGTTTTATAAAGAGTTAAGTATTTTTCAAGTTTCGTTTTCCAGTAAGGTTTCAATTTCAGAATTTCTATCTTGCTTAACAGGAAACTGGGTCTTATTTTTCACTCCACCTTTTTCTTGTTTTCATTTCATACACACCTCTGTGAACGTGCAATAGTCTTTATCATAGAATAAAACCTTCATATCTCCGCTAGAAATATTTTTTTTAATAAAAAAACTGTCTTTTGTCAAGATTATTCTCACACAAAGAACCGTTAGGAATTTTAACTTGGAGAGAACACTTGCTTGACTTTGTTTTAATCTGGACTTTCAAAGCTTCTTAACGAGTTTTGGGCCAATGCACCCAAGCCAGTTGGCTTTAGGGCATTAGGTGTAGAGACACCCCAGCGGACTTAATTACTCAAGTTACCTAGGCCCAAAAACAAAAGACAATTTAGCGTGAAAATCATGATGATTCAATGCGAACGGAGATATAACCGGCAGTTCAATTATTTTTTTTGGATAAAAGATGTGTTTAGTGGGTTCGGTATGTAATCATTCCAATCAAGTTCTAGATGGGTTATTTTTCAGAATTAGTTCCAATCAAGGCATCAATAACATCCCTTCATATTCACTTCACTTCATAAACTATTCTTGATATTACTTATTTCAGAATAAATCTATTTGATCCTCAGAAAATAATTTATCCATTTAAAAGTTTTTAGACACAATAGACTTGTCATCTAATTTTCAAAAACTCACGACACGTGTAATGTGATGTAAAGACGTATATCAGTTATAGTTAACTTCAAAGGAGAGTTATCTTTCAGGTTTTCAAAATCTAAAAATAAGATTTAGTTATTCTTATCTTATCAAACAAAACCGTCGAAATGTTGAATCTGAGTTCTCCCACTAGCTAACTTGACAAAAAAAAGTTTTTATGTTTTTAGAATTTTTTATGATTTTTATGGATTTTATGGATTTTAGTATGCAGATGCAAAATATACATATGAAAGCGAAGGTTAGAAATGCGTACCGAGCGTACCCCCAAACTTAAACTGGACAGTGTCCTCACTGTCATTGCATAAAGAAATCATTGAAGGGTCAAAATTGTCGGTTAGATATACACAATTTCTTTTTTTTCGTTTTTAAAGAAAAGAAACTATTAAAAATGGATATGCACCGGACAAGAATATCCACATATATATACAAAATGGTATATACATCCCCCCAAACTTATTTGAAACAGTGTCCACTGTTTTTGGCTGGATAACCGAAGTTTGGTGGTAGGCAAAGGAAGATTATGCAGGGTAAACAGGCTCCTGTAAGACCAGGAGCTCCTCTGTTGGTTCGGCGCTAAGGTACGGTTTTAGTCTGTGTCCGTTTACTTTGAAAAATGAACCGTCCTTTGGATTCTCCAAATCCACAGCGCCATGCGGATACACATTCCGCACAAAATATGGCCCTTTCCAGCGAGATCTGAGCTTACCTGGATGGAAATGTAGCCGGGTGTCGTAAAGCAGTACATGTTGACTAGGTGCGAATATTTTGCGCAAAAGGTGTTTATCGTTAAACACCTTCGTTCGGTTCTTAACGACAACCGCGTTTTCGTAAGCCTCATCCCTAAGGTCGCTCAATTCGTTCAACTGCAGCTTCCGATGGCTGCCCGCATTTTCGAGAGACTGATTCAGCTCCTTTATCGCCCAAAATGCGCGATGCTCTATTTCCACAGGAAGGTGGCAAGCCTTTCCGTAAACAAGCCGATAGGGAGACATGCCAAGATCGGTCTTATAAGCCGTTCGAAATGCCCAAAGGGCATCAGTGAGTTTCAACGACCAATCCTTACGGTTCTTGGAAATCGTCTTCTCCAGTATCTGCTTGATTTGCCGATTTGAAACTTCGGCTTGCCCACAGGTTTGGGGTGGTAGGGCGTAGATAGCTTATGATTAATGGAATATTTCCGCATCAAGGCCTCGAAAGTCTTATTGCAGAAATGAGTTCCATTGTCTTTAATGATCGCTCGGGGGTGACCATTCCGGGAGAAAATGTTTTCCTTAAGAAATCTAACGACAACCTTGTTGTCGTTAGTCCGGCTGGGCACAACCTCGACCCACTTAGAGACATAATCAACAGCGAGAAGGATGTACAAGTTCCCAAAAGAGCTGGGAAACGGCCCCATGAAATCGATCCCCCAAACATCGAAAATCTCCACAACCAAGATTGGTTGAAGCGGCATCTCGTTTCTCCTGGATATCCGGCCCAAGTGTTGGCACCGGGAGCAAGTCTTGCAGTAGTCATGAGCATCTTTGAAGAGTTGTGGCCAGTAGAAACCACACTGCAAGATCTTCTCAGCTGTCTTTCTGGGGCCAAAATGCCCACCACAGGCTTGATCGTGGCAAAACGACAGCACACTCTTGAATTCATTGTCAGGGACACACCGACGAATAATCTGGTCGGGACAGTACTTGAACAGATATGGTTCGTCCCAGTAAAAGTGTTTTACTTGGGATAAGAATCGAAGTCTGTCCTGACTTGACCATTCAGTCGGTAGTAATCCTGTGGCCAAATAGTTCACAATATCTGCAAACCAGGGTTCGCAAGATACTGTCAAGAGCTGTTCATCCGGAAAAACGTCGTTGATCGGAATTTGAAGCGACGGCGAAGAAGGAAATCGTGAGAGATGGTCGGCGACTAGATTTTCACATCCTCTTTTGTCCTTGATGACAAGGTCAAACTCTTGAAGCAAGAGGATCCAACGTATCAGCCGAGATTTTGCATCTTTCTTCGTAAAAAGATGGCGCAGAGCGGAGTGGTCCGTATAGAAAATAACTGGAGAGCCGATGAGGTAGGGCCTGAATTTTTCTAAGGCAAATACAACAGCCAAGAATTCCTTCTCAGTTGTTGTATAATTCAGTTGGGCGTCGTTCAGGGTTCGGCTAGCATAATAGATTACGTGCGGCATCTTGTTGATGTGTTGTCCAAGGACAGCACCGATGGCAAAGTCGGATGCATCGCACATAATCTCAAATGGGTGGGTCCAATCAGGAGAAGAAAGAACGGGAGTAGAAGTGAGTGAGCTTTTTAATGACACGAACACAGTCACACAGCTCGAGTTGAAGTCGAATGGCATGTCCTTGGCCAGCAAAAGAGTCAAGGGCCTAGCAATCTTGCTAAAGTCCTTGATGAACCGTCTATAGAAACCGGCATGGCCAAGGAAGGCTCGGATATCTCTGATGCATCGGGGAGGAGGGAGATTGGAAATGACCTCAATCTTCGCTTTGTCAACCTCTATGCCATTTTGCGAAATGATATGTCCTAAGACAATACCTTCGCGCACCATGAAGTGGCACTTCTCCCAATTCAAAGTGAGGTTCTTGTCCTTACATCGGGTAAGGACAGCGTCGAGATGCAGCAAACACTCATTAAAGGAATCGCCGAAAATGGAGAAATCGTCCATGAAGATCTCCAAGAATTTTTCCACCATGTCTGAGAAGATTCCCATCATACACCGCTGGAAGGTAGCGGGCGCATTGCATAACCCAAAGTGCATGCGACGATATGCAAACGTGCCGAAAGGACAAGTGAATGTGGTCTTGTCCTGGTCTTTTTCGGCGATGGGAATCTGATTATAGCCGGAGTAGCCATCAAGAAAGCAGTAGTACTCGTGTCCGGCCAATCGTTCAAGCATCTGGTCAATGAAAGGTAGCGGAAAGTGGTCCTTCCGCGTTGCGGCATTGAGTTTTCTGTAATCGATGCATACTCGCCACCCAATCTGGGTGCGGGTAGGGATTAACTCGTTTGCCTCGTTGGTTATGACCATTATGCCTAATTTCTTGGGGACAACGTGAATGGGGCTAACCCACTGGCTATCAGAGATAGGGTAAATGATACCACTATCCAGACACTTTACGATCTCCTTTTTTACAGCCTCCTTCATGACTGGGTTGAGTCGCCTTTGTGGATCCCTGGCTGATTTGGCATCATCCATTAGATGAATGTGATGTTCAACGATCAGGGGACTAATCCCCTTGATGTCCGCCATTGACCAGCCAAAAGCTTGCCTATTGCTGTGCAAGACCGCAAGAAAGGCTCTCTCTTGCTCTGGAGCTAGAGAAGCCAAGATGATAACAGGGAGGGTCTCGTTCTCACCCAAGTAAGCATACTTAAGGTGAGACGGCAAAGGCTTGAGTTCGAGCGTTGGAGGTGAAACGATTGAAGGCAAGATTGGTGAAAAGGTCTCGAACTCAAAGGATTCCAGCAGAGGTTCAAAATGAGTGTAAGCGACCGAGTTGGATGGTTCAGCTAACTCATCCGGAAATTCAAAGGATTCCAACTCAGGTGGTGACTGGTTAAGATCGGTCGAGAAAGTGAAACACTCGTAGTCATTGTCGGGCGCAGAAACAGCAGCAGGTTCGAAAAGGAACGCACCAGTGGCGTTAAGGTTATCGTGATCGAACAAAAACTCCTCGAATTCACACTCTTTTGGGGTGATCTCCTGGATTGAGCAAACGTCTAGTATATGAGCATTAGGTTCGGAGGGCTGATTCCCCAACCTAAAAATGTTGAGTTCAATTGTCATGTTTCCAAAAGATAGGTTCATCAAACCATTTCGACAATTGATCACAGCATTTGAGGTTGTAAGGAATGGGCGACTGAGTATCACCGGAATTTGATTCCGGGGGTTAGCTACAGGCTGTGTGTCTAAAACAATGAAGTCAACGGGGAATATGAAGTCCCCAACCTTGATTAACACGTCCTCTAGCTCACCCCTAGGATGGGTGATTGATCGGTCGGCCATTTAGAGAGTGCAGTGTGTGGGTTTCAGTTCTCCTATACCTAGTTGCTTATATACTGAGTACGGAAGCAGGTTAACACTGGCACCAAGATCTAATAGTGCGTTGTTGATGTTCTTAGCCCCAATGGTAATAGAAATCGTAGGACAGCCAGGGTCCTTCCGTTTTTGAGGTAAAGATTGGGTAAGAGCATCACTCGCAGCACTAGCCAAGAAAACTTTCTTCGGTACCTGAGACTTTCTCTTTTTCGTGCACAAGTCCTTTAAGATTTTTTCGTAGGAAGGGACTTGTTGGACAGCATCTAAAAGGGGAATGTTGATGTTAACCTGCTTAAACAACTCCAGAATCTTCTCCATTTGTGGATTTTGTTTATTGGACCTCAACCGGTTTGGAGATGGAACGTTTTTAAAATTGGTTGAGTCCAATGCTTATGGAGGAGATTGTGGAGTTGGAACGGATCCCAGAGCTGGTGTTTTCGTGGAGGGAGAAATGGGTCCGTTTAGAGCAGAAGAAGAGGAAGAGCCTTTTGAAGAATGGAGAATAGGCTCAGAAGACGAAGAAGAAGAAGAAGAAGAAGAAGAAGAAGAAGCGGCCGGGGTGTTATCGTCGATCCGTGTGCCAATATTGTTTTGCAGCATCCTTCCCGATCTCAATGTAGTCACGGCACTCACATTATGGTTCTGTTGTTCAAGAGCAACATGTACATTATGTGGGTGACCGGGATTTAGGAGTGGCTGGGACGGAAGCTTCCCCTTCTCTCGCTCGCTTAAGGCCGCATTCAGTTGTGCTATCTGGGCTTCGATAGTTTTGATGCTTTGCCCGTGAGCGGCAATGTGTTGCACCAAAGACTGAATGGAAGACTGGATGTTGGCGGTGGATTGAGTTGATTGCTTTACAAACGCCTCCAGACTTCGTTCGAGCGAGGAAACCTTATCGTTGTTTGATGGAACAAAGTTGTTTTGGGGAAAAGAATTGTTGGGTGCAAAGTTGTTCGTCTGATTTTGAAAAGGATGGGGTTGGAAGGGCTGCTGAAATTGATGTTGAGTTTGTTGTTGCTCTTGTTGTTACGGAGGAGGGGGCTCTGGAAATTGTTGCCTTGGAATTGATGCTGGTTCTGATTCCAGGCGAAATTGGGGTGGTTCCTCCAACCGGGATTGTAGGTGGAAGAGTATGGATCATTTCTCGGTCTTTGCTGAAATGCAGCATTAACCTGATCCTGTCCTTGAGATAGTTGATTGTAAGGACACTCTTCGGTTAAGTGAGAAGGATCGGAACAACAAGCACAAATGGTACGAAGGGGAAGAACAGGGGCAGGAGCAGGAGATGAAAATTTGCCCTCTATCGCTTCAAGTTTTCTCGTTATTGCAGCCATTTCAGCTTTCATCGCAATAGAGATATCGAGTTGGTGAATGCCTACCCTAGACTGACCAGTAGAAGTGGAGGAAGAAGAAGAAGAAGAAGTTGGTCTGGCTCTCCCATTGAAGCGTTTGTTCCGCAAGGTCGTCGAAGAATTGCCACGCTTCCTCGTCAGATTTCGATAGGAAGTGACCCTGACAAATGGTTTCCAACAACTGCTTGGTTGCTGGGTTCAGGCCCTCGTATAAGGTTTGGCAAAGTTGCCATTTCTCAATACCGTGGTGAGGGCACTGAACAAGAAGGTCTTTATACCGGTCAAAGCACTTCCAAAAGGGTTCAGTAGGAAGCTAGGAGAATTGGTTGATTTCGTTATGGATCCTCACGGTTTTATGATTCGGATAGAATTTCTTGAGAAACGCTTTCACAAACTTGTCCCAACTGGTTATGGAGTGGGAAGCGGTGCTATACAACCATTTTTCAGCAAGATCGCACAAAGTGAACGGAATGACCCGTAGCCGTATAGTATCGTCTGACAGCTGGGTCGTTTTCATCATGGCACAAATATTCTGGAACTTGTTGATGAAGATATAGGCATCTTCGGATTCAAGTCCATGAAATTTCGGAAGCATGTAAATGAAGTGGGGCCTAATTTCAAAATTATCCCCATTGGCCGATGGAAGGGAAAGACAGGTGGGAAGTGCAGAACGGGTGGGATAGAAACGATCCTGGAGCGCGATTCGCTGTGGCGCTACAACAGGCGGTGGTGGTGGGTTATTCGCATCCATAGGAGGTGGAATCAATCCCGGGGGAGTCAAAGGGATGTTTGGATTAAATCCTAACATCGCGGAAGAAGAGGTTGGTGATGGTGAAGGTGAGGATGTATGAACAGAATTCCGGTCAACGTCGGAGTTGGCCAGCAAAGATAAGGGTGAAAGAGGCATGGAAGGAGTTTCGACGTCTGAGTCGATCGCGTAGTCGGTAGTGACTAATGTAACGCAGACTAGGCGGGCGCTAGTGTCCCGAGTCCAAGCGGACATACACTAAACTAGTTCAGTGTAGTCAAATCGGAGAAGGTGAGGGTAAGAAAACGTCAATGGAGAAATACGATGGGTGGTGGGTGAAAAAATGGGATTTTGGGCGACAAAGGGCAAGTTTTTATAAAAGTTTTTGTTTTGTGTTTTTTTTTTTCTGTTTTTTTAGAAAAGAGCTTTACAGAAATATGTACAGACTTACGGCTTCAAACAATCACAGACAAAATATGCGCAATCACACCTAGATCTAGGGTCACTTAGGTCAGCTAGACAGTTCCTAACTGTTCCAAAGGGCTAGAAATAGGACCTAAAACCGCCTCTTCTCCGCCAATTGCGGCCAGGTAAGTGCCAGGTAAGTGGGAGGCTCCCCACTACGTAAGTAGTGGTCCTAATTAAGTAACCACTTGCCTTGGACACACTTGCCTAGACACCGCAAAGTCAGGATAGGATAAACGGCCGATGCCTACAACCAGTCCTCTGTCCTATTGAGCGCGACGTCCTTAGGGCTGAGTCTAGTATTTTTTAATTAAATAATGGTCAATGCATATGCCTTTTGTGATTTCTGGGGTCCTGCAAAGGGTGATGAAATCCCCACCCAATCTAGATTGGTTTCAAGCCCCTTAAAGTCCGATTAAAATATGCAAAGCAGTAACAATCAACTTCAATCATTTTTTTATTTTTTTAAGCGCGGCGCAAAGAATCCTGCACAAAAACAATTTATTGGAAGGGGGAAGAGAGTTTGCGTGAAGAATGTTGCAGAAAATACAGTTCAGTGGAGTTCAGAGGAGTGGGGAAGAGGGTAGAAGGACTTACCAAAAAAATTGGGATTCTGAAGGCAGCAAACCACCGCGGTTCCGCGGCCAAACACTGCTAATGCCGCGGTTCCGCGGCACAAAGGTAGAATTGGGCCTTCAAATTCCTATGCTGTGCTGGGTTGGGTGTCCTCTTCTTGTCTGGAGCTCCTGAATCTTGATTTGCTTACTGGATCTGCTCCAGAATTTTACAGTAGACCGTTGGCTCCGTCTTGATCCGTCGCGGTGTAGCCGCAAGATATGGGTCTAACTTCCCACGTCTTTGGCACTGAACTCAAACTTCGTTTTATCCTGCACACTTGCACAAAAACTAATCAAAAATAACAAGATGATTTTTTTACAATGTATATTTTTTTTTGTTTTTCGGTTAGATTTATATTCACAAATTAACCCGAAATTACACAAAGAAATAAACTACCGTCTCCCCGGCAACGGCTCCATTTGATTGTTGATATTTTGCGTGTTCAAGTTAATTACCGCAATCAAGATGGTTTCGCTTATAGCTAGCCGGTTGAGTACGGGTCGTCCGCAGGGAGATGGGAATCTTTTTCTATGTGCTTTAACGAGCTAAGTCCAAATGTCCAGGTTTGTTTGAGATTAATATGTGCTAAAATGTTATATAAAGAGAGGTTGTTAGGGTTAGGATTATGTTAGTTTGAGTTAGGAGTCGCTCACTTCTTTCGTTGCCACTCTTAATATCGGTGTTACGGTAATCGGCAACAACAGGGATTAGCACGACTAGGAAGGAACTTGCGAGTATAAGCTAAGCTTTCCAACGCTTAAGTTCTTCCTTTTGGTGCTTGTCCGTCCATTCTTGGCTCTTAGCCTTAACCTCCGGTTAATTCGACCACAACCGGTCTCACTAAGGAATCACCGCTATCATGTAGGATAGGGTACCGTAGGGAGCGGATTGTGGTTGAATTAACGGAAGTCCGAATTAAGATGTTGGGCAAGGAAAGAGTGAGAGAGATTTCCTTCTCTCAAACTTTCCTTATCCTACCCTAACAAGTAAGAAAACTACTCACCCATTACAAGAAAAAGAAAATACAACAAAAGGAGGAAGATAGAAAGAAAGAGCTTAGGAGATTACAACTAGCTATTTGAGACCTCACCTTAGTAAGGATCAAGCTTAAGCATCATTTTTGTTAAGGATAAAGAAAAAGAGAACAAGAAAGAAACAAACAACAAATAACAACAACTAGATTAGCAAATGAAAAATACAAGCAATTATAATTAACAACATAACAAGACAAGCATGATAACAAAAAGAACTCTTTTATTCATCACTTCACTCCACGAAACCTCACTACAAGATTTTAATGGAGAAAAGAGGAAAAGAGGAAAAAGAACAACAAAGTATATCTAAAACCTAATACAAGAATTAAGCACCATTGGCTTGGCAAGTTCTGGGCTATTTATAGGCAGGAAACTGGAAAACTAAGGCAACAATCTGCCACCAAATAAAAGTACCAAACTGCCTCTGAAAAAGCTTCAGTTGACGAGTCTATTAGGCCGCGGATCCGCGGCCTAACCCCCATGTTGGCCGCGGATCCGGGGCCGTATTGATGAGTTAGGTCACGAGATTTTGTGGGTTTCCCTGTTTGGCTGTACTCTTCAGTGTGTAATATGTTGTTTCTCAGAAGCTCTTCACAATTTTTCCAGAATTTCAGCAGATCAAAAGGAGATGTGATGTGGATCTTTTGCCATGATTTTTCTTGAGCTCCGCGTAGACATGTTGGATCTTGTGTTGACATTGTGCTTTGTGCATGAAAATGACATCGATTTGCCATTTTGTCCCTTAAACTGGTGTGCGGCAACATACGGATAGAGAGCGGAGACCCGTGTTTTATCTGTGGTTGGCAGTAATCCGGAATTTATCGTGCTTTTCCATGAATTTCACTGTTTAGAGCTGAGAACCTGTATCCTGCAATTAACTAGCAAACACGGCTCAAGAGTACCTACCGATAAGCAATGTGATAAAAATTGGGCGGTATAAAAATGCAAAAATCTGATATGAACTGTCTCAAAAGGGAATTCTCGTTACGAGTCGTGAGGATCTCGTAAGTGTGTTTTCTCCTTAGGAATCGTGGGGATTCCTAAGTGTGTTGCTCCTTTACGAGTCGTAAGGATCTCACGCAGGTATTTTCTCCTTAAAAAGTCGAAAGGACCTTGCAAGTGTCTTTTAATGAGATTGCGCCCTTTCGGGTTTTCACAAACTCGCCGGTACTCCTGCTGTTTTTACTCACGGAGCCTTTTCGGGTTTTCATCCGTGCCCATTTTGCTTATGGACGTACCTTTTTTTTGCGTCAGCCTTAGGATGCTGCAATCCGTAGTAGTTTATAGACGTCTCGGTCAGTAGTTAGTTTCAGGACGTTGCGTCCCGTTATTAGTTTAGGGACGTTTCAGTCCATTGTTGCTATTTTGGAGACAACGGTTTCGCTGGATACTACTTATAGAGTTTGGGCTTGGGAAGATAGCGAGCGGACATAAGCGCCGTCATCTATCATTGACCTAGGCCGTGACTCGTCAGGCATAGTATTTTTTTAGGAACCGATCGTTTATTGGCCTGAATGGTCTTTCGCCATGCATATCCATGAGCAGGTAAACCCCACCTTGGTAGACTTTGTCTATGATGTACAGGCCCTCGTAGTTCGGCTCGAATTTTCCCCGTTTGGCACGATTGGGGATCATAAGTCTCTTGACCACTAGCACGAGTTCGCCTTGGCGGAATGTTCTCGGCCTAGTCAATCTCTCGTATGAGCGCGTCATCTTTGCTTTATAAGCCTCCAGGTTTTGTTGCGCCATGAGCCGGGTTTCATCAAGGGCGTCGAGCTTCTCACGCCGAAGGTGAGCATTTTCTTCGTCGGTTAGCTCGTAGTGAACCGCCACTCGTAGAGAGGGTAACTCTATCTCGAGGGGGAGTACCGCTTCTATGCCGAATACCAATGCATACGGCATTGTGTTTGTGGCCGTTCTGAACGTAGTTCGATACGCCCAGAAAGCTTCATGCAGTCTCCCGTGCCAATCCTTCTTATTTTTGGACACCGTCTTTTTCACGATCTTCGTCAAGGTCTTGTTGAAAGCCTCAGCTAGACCGTTAACTCGTGGATTATAGACCGAAGAGTATCTCCAGTCTATATTATGCTGTTGTGCAAAGCGGATGATCTTGTGGCTTCTGTAGGCTGGCCCGTTATCGGAGATAATCCGTCGTGGAGTGCCGAACCGATAAATGACGCGTGTCTTGAAGAAATGGAGGATATTCTCCGTCTTCACTTCTCTTAGCGGTATTGCTTCCTGAAAGATTCCTAGGCACCCTAGTGGGTTCTCACAAGGCATCGAACATGCCAATTTAAAATTTTTAGTGCCGAGAAACCCTAGACTACGGATCTTCAACTAGATGTTTAGGCGAAATAGATAACTAGTTAACAGTTAACTACTAAGATACGGATATACAACCTTTGTAGATCCGGATTTCCACCTCCACGGCTCCGCAACGTCATGTCCTCGCTGTCCATCATGAATCCTCGACTCGATCATCGGCTTCATCGGGAAAGCAAGCGGAATAGCTCGTCGGCTTTGTGTCAAAGACGATCTACGTCGAGGTTGCACAAACTCAAGCTCCGACTTCACAAACTTGTGAAACTTGTGAAGTAAACACCCAAAACAACTTGGCAAGAGGTATAGGGTGAAGAAATAGGAGGTGGGTTCACTTTAGATTTGGATTTAACTCACTAGATCTCAACTTGCCATTTTTGTAGCAAGCTTGAAGAAGAAGAAGAAGATGAGCTCAAGAAAGAATTATGATAAGTCTTATGATAAAAATAAATTTAAATCAAATACTTATCATAACTTGAACTAGGGTTAAGTGTAGAGAATTAACCATGGTCACTTTGATGGGTTAGGGTTAAGCATGAAGATAAGGATGGTTAGCAAAGTCAAAGCTTCATGAAGCTTCAATATAAAACAAACTTAGCCACCATTCTTATCATAACTTATTTCAAATAAATAAATAAATAAATAAACAAATATGCAAAACCCTAATTATCAATTAACCATGGATTAATTCTATAAACTTAACTAATGATCAAGTATCATCAAACATGATACAAAAAGTGCACAAAAGTATATCACATATACAATGTGCAATCCAAGTGAGAAAAATCCGTTTAAAGTGAACCAATACTAGTTAATGCAAAGTAATATATCAAATATATAATTATACATTAAATCATTAAATCAACACTTGATTCAATGATCCGGTCATGTCGTACATAACCGACTAGTATTCAATGCATCGATTTATCGAATCAATGATTCGATAACTAGGTCATATCGAATATAACCATTCGAAACATATATCGCGAGAATGAAATGCGGTATCACATACACGCATTATTCTCGGTCCTGCACATATCTCATATGCGCTCCTATTTCGTTTCGCTTGAGCCAGGAAACCTCTGTGTAGGACTCTAAAGACTCGTCAATATGCCGGTAGCAGGTGATGATCATATCAAGCACCCACAAGCCGCAAGCGGTCTGCTAAACGTAACGGCCACCCGGGTATTGAGCGATCAGAAGATCGACGAGCTAGCCCGCTCACACTCCTGCGAATTCGACCAGTAACACTTACCATACAGTCAAGTCTCTTCGTCTGATACGTCGCATATCAAGTCTAGGGGTGGTATACGTCAGACCCCAATAACCCGATAAGTCGTGCCGATGTGAGGCTCGTAACGGGTCGAGAAACTACTGGTAACACTTACCAGCAAATCTCTGATCAGCCCTGGCCAGGGACTTCCCTGTTACGGCCAATCGAGCACAGCGCAACATCAACCCCCAATACCGGGAGAGACGAAACCCCTCCTATCGCTCATTGCCTCCATGTGACTCGGGACTGTACCCAAAGACCACCGTTTTGCACGCCCTCATGGACGTGGTAAGGTGGAGATCAAAGCACAGTGGGAATCACACAAGACTCTATGACGATCTCGGGTCTACAGACTAATCTGTACAAGTGTCACCTGAGAACTGCCATCTGACGTGAGGTATAATACCATCTGGGAGTTCTCGGCGAGTCCGTCCAGTGTACTCAGTTTCCACTGAGCACCCGTATACCATCTCAGATGTCAAACACCAATGGATATGGGATCATCCATCGCCCATCACATGGGTCGAGAAGCGTATACGCTAGTCTACTCTGGTATATCGATGCCCCGTCTCGAGATACCCACGACTAGGGACCTTGAAGGATGTACTTATGGACTACCATGTTCCCACTAGTATGATCTGCATCATAGCCCAGGTAGTCAAGTATAAATCCTAAGGGCTTTACCAACATGTAACTATAAGACAGTATAAAGAGACTAGTGTACATGTTAAGATAAATAGCAACCAGATAGCATACTATCATGTCGAGCAAGAAAGTCATCTCTATATATGTCCAAGCATCCAATATAATATACATCATCTGTACAATACTGGCCTCTAGGGCATACATACAACTAACAATCTCCCACTTGCACTAGGGCCAGCTGCTGTAGTATCTCATACCGAGCATCCCGAAGAGTCTCTCAAACTGTATCTGGGAAATGGCCTTCGTGAGTGGATCCGCCGTGTTGTTCTTCGTGTCAACTCTCCTGACCTCGATCTCCCGGCGATCAACTATCTCCCGGATCAGGTGATACCGCCTCAGAATATGCCTGGATCGCTGATGGGACCTGGGTTCCTTGGCCAAAGCCACCGCTCCATTGTTATCGCAATACAAAGGTATTGGATGCTCGATGGATGGAACCACTCCAAGTTCAGTAATGAACTTCTTGATCCAGACAGCTTCTTTGGCAGCATCGTTGGCAGCGATGTATTCAGCCTCCATCGTCGAGTCTGCCACGGTTTCCTGCTTGGAACTCTTCCAGCTAACCGCCCCTCCGTAAAGGGTAAAGACAAAGCCCGACTGCGACTTAGAGTCGTCCTTATCACTCTGGAAGCTCGAATCGGTAAAGGGCTCCACTTGGAGTTCTCCGTTACCATACACCAAGAACATATCTCTAGTCCTTCGCAAGTACTTGAGAATGCTCTTCACAGCTGTCCAGTGACTCTCTCCAGGATCAGCTTGATACCTGCTCACTACACTTAGTGAGTATGCTACATCGGGTCTGGTACATAGCATCGCATACATGATAGAGCCTACCGCCGAGGCATAGGGTATCCCTTGCAGGCGAGCTCTCTCCAAATCAGTCTTGGGAGACATCTCTTTGGAGAGAGTGACTCCAGAGATCGTGGGCATATTCCCACGCTTGGACTCTTCCATACTAAACCTCTTTAGTATGGTGTCAATGTACCTGGATTGGGACAATCCCAAAATCCGTTTGGATCTATCTCTATAGATCCTGATTCCCAATATGCAGGAGGCATCACCAAGATCTTTCATCGAGAATCTTTGTGATAAGAAGAGCTTGACCGATTGCAGCATAGGAATATCATTTCCTATCAAGAGTATGTCGTCCACGTACAATACGAGGAAGACAACCTTACTCTCTGCCACTTTCTTGTAGATACAAGGTTCATCTGGATTTTTGACGAAATCAAACTCTTTGATAACGACATCAAAGCAGATGTTCCAACTCCGCGATGCTTGCTTTAATCCATAAATGGATTTAAGCAGCTTGCACACCTTCCCGCTGCTCCCACTGTCTACGAAGCCCTCTGGCTGAGTCATGTACACGCACTCTTCTAAATCACCATTTAGAAAGGCGGTCTTAACATCCATTTGCCAGATTTCGTAGTCATGAAAGGCAGCAATGGCAAGCACGATTCGGATGGATTTAAGCATAGCCACTGGAGAAAAGGTTTCGTCATAGTCCACACCTGGTCTTTGACGAAAACCCTTTGCTACAAGTCTAGCTTTGAAAGTCTCCACTTTCCCATCTACACCAAGTTTCTTCTTAAAGATCCACTTGCTCCCAATGGGTTTTACCCCTTCAGGAGCAAATTCCAAAGTCCATACTTTGTTGGTGTACATGGAATCCATCTCGGACCGCATAGCATCCAGCCATTTCACTGAGTCCCCACTAGTGATGGCCTGCTCGAAACTAGTTGGGTCATCATCCTCCATGATGCAATCCTCACTGCCACCATCAATGAGAAAACCGTAGTATCTCTCAGGTTGGCGAGGAACCCTACTAGATCGGCGGAGAGGCTGGGGTTCATCGGGAACTACGGAATCCTCTGGTTCAACCAAATCTTCTGTTGTAGTCTGTATTGCTGGAACCTCTTCCAGTTCTACCTCAATGCCACTTATCTGTTTCATAAGAAAACTTTTTTCTAAGAAAGTGGCATGTCGAGAAACAAACACTTTTTGTTCCTCGGAGTGGTAGAAGATATACCCTCGCGAATGTTTGGGATATCCAACAAACTTACATAGAACAGACCTTGCCTCGAGCTTGTCCGGATTTTGTGTTTTAACATAGGCCGGACAACCCCATATCTGAATAAAATTAAGACATGGTCTCTTGCCATTCTATATCTCATATGGAGTGGTAGGCACTGATTTGGTCGGAACTCTATTCAGTAGGTATGCAGCAGTCTCCAGTGCATATCCCCAGAAGGAAATAGGTAACTCAGCTGTACTCATCATAGAGCGCACCATATCTAATAGGGTGCGGTTCCTCCGTTCTGATACACCGTTGTGCTGTGGTGTATATGGAGGAGTCAGCTGAGAGAGAATCCCATTCTCTTTTAGGAAGCCCAGGAATTCATTGCTTAAGTATTCTCCTCCTCGATCAGATCGAAGGATTTTAATACTTTTTCCGGTTTGGTTCTCAACTTCTTGTTTATATTCCCTAAATTTCTCAAAAGCTTCTGATTTGTGTTTCATCAGGAACACATACCCGAACCTAGAGAGATCGTCAGTGAATGTAATGAAGTATGAAGAACCATCCCTGGCATGTGTAGACATGGGACCGCATACATCACTATGTATCAGTCCTAAGAGTTCGATAACTCTTTCTCCGTGTCCCGTAAACGGAGTCTTGGTCATCTTGCCTTTGAGACATGACTGGCAAGTGTCATAGGATGAAAATTCAAATGGATTTAAATATCCATCCTTATGCAACTTAGCTAGTCGTGTCGCATTGATGTGACCCAGTCTACAATGCCACAAGAAGGATTCGTTGAGTTCAGAACTCTTCCTCTTGTGTGTGTTTGTTATACTGAGGACTGTTGATTGGTTTAGAACATAAATGCCATTGCACAACGTGCCTGATCCAACCAACTTTTGGTTACGGAAAATGTTCATAACATTGTCCTGTAATACAAAATTATATCCTTCTTTGCTTAATAAAGAAACCGATATAATGTTGCATATCAGGTTCGGCATGTAATAGCATTCGTTCAGAACCAATGTATTACCAGTTGGTAATACAAGGTGATATTCCCCGACAGTCTTAGCTGCAACAATTGCACCATTTCCAACTCTAATGTCTTTATCACCTTCTCCAAGTTCTCTACCTTTCCTTAGCCCATGTAACTGATTACATATATGGGATCCCGACCCGGTATCTAATACCCAGGACGTAGAGCAAATGGAGAAACAGTTCTCAGTAACGAATACACCCGAAGAAAATGCATCAACATGTACTTTCTTCATTCGGGTGGCATGGGAATCCTGGTATTCCCCTATATCCTGTTCATTCCTATAACTCTTATAAGAAAGAACGGAACCAACGTTCCCCAGCACAGTATAACATGCGGGTTCGGTCAATACATCCATATTATTATCTTTATTAAGGCATGAAATGGTCGCTACCTGGAGAGAGAGAGAAGAAAACACTTTAGCGTATGCTCGTGCAAGATCAGATTGGTTATTATCTTATCTAATCAGGATGGCTCCCACTGCTTTTTATCAAATCTTCCTCCAAACCTTAAAAGGAAAGACTAGCCGGGATTAATTACACACTACAAGTTCGCCAATCTTTCAGCCAGGCCAGTGTCGGTACTTTGAGGGAGGTCCCCCGTGCTTTCGCACGAACCTAATTAATGTAAACCTCATTTTCCCAGAGGCGTAACCCCGTTAACACCTTTCTAGACACCTACTTGATCGGCTAATTGTAATGTGTAAAACTCTCCCAGGAGTAACTCTTACTCGCAGCGGGTATCGGGATCCAACTATCTCATAGAAGGTATGCAATCTCATTGCAAATTTCAACACTTGAAATTCCCGATAATATTTTGCCCCTAGCGTCCTATGACCTTGACGGAGGCCAAACAACCCATAGTCCGCTAGTCAAGTTCAACCCGTCATTTCCTGATTGAATTAAACCCACCCGCACGACCCTTGACGGAGGCCAAACAACGCCGTACGAATACCCTAATCCAATCGCATCATATGCTAGCAGATAAGCACTAGTTAGCTACCGTACACTGCGCCTTGACGGAGGCCAAACTACCGCAGCACGAATACTAACTAATACTTATCTGAAATGACGGAGGGCTACGCAGGTTTTTCATAAAAACCATGAGCGTAATGAACTTGATATCGTTGTAGAATCAAATGATGTTTTGAAATGGAGTGATTTTGAGGCTTTTCTAGTTTTGCTAAAGGAGTCACTCCCGGTGAAGGGATCTCGGTCCTTTCCTCGTCGAATGAGGTGCGGGATATATCATATATATCGCTGTGCAAAGCAAAAACCCAAAAGCAGTCAAAAGCAAACCGAATGTGTAGCATCTGCCAGTTATTGCTAAAGAAGTCACTCCCGGTGAAGGGATCTCGGTCCTTTCCTCATCGAATAAGGTGCAGGGTATATCATATATACCGCTGTGCAAAGCAAGAACTGTAGCTACCTGTTTTATTTAAAATCTGATTCTACAACATCTTAGGTTTCTTTTCTTTCATTAATCACATTAATGAAGTCCCATCATTTAAGTACCTAAACATCACAGATAGATATGACGTACGCTTATGCCATCCGCATTCGCCTCGATGTCCCCTCGTGCACCGTTAGGTTAGGTAACTAACGACAGAGCAGGGCAGGGCTAGTGCGGGTGCAAAACATAAGTAACGTCTATATAATATATCATATATACTATATAATATATCCATCACAGAATCTCAACACAGATATCGCAGCAGAATAAACATATGAAATATTGGATATACTAGGACGTCCGTGTTTTCAATACGAGCCAGTATAAAACACGGATTCCACGGTCGTGATGAATAGCCAATCCCACACCCCTAGACCCCTACGAGAGCGGCAAGCAACCCTGCCAATTCTAGGGTTAGGAGACCCGGACTCGACACCTCGAGTTGGTCTCCCACGGGACCCCAGAACCCGGTTACTTGTGCTCCCCTCCTTGGGTCTATCCTAGTGCAGAAAAGTAAATAATATACAAAGGGTGACAACTCCCGCATCCTGGAAGTGCCCCAAATAAAAGAATATTACATACAAGTTTTTACATGAATGAAAATGAAAAACACTCATCTCACATAAAAACCCCCGGCTATTCGAACACGACGATCCAATATAACATATCCAGCAACACATAACATCACATGTCATCAACGTAAGTAAGTATGCATACCCCAATTGTCGTTGACGTATAGCAACGAAACCGGCGATATGAACATACTACACTTACGGTCACAGAAAAGAAAGTGTAAAACTACAACAATTGGAATCCGCAACTACTTTAGACATCACATGCCTAACAGTTACAAACCCAGCATTTTAGTCTCATTATCGAAAACTCTTTTCAATATCATATGGGACTAAATTGCTAGATTTATAACATTCATTTAGTTATCACATAACTACTTGTGAATTCCAATTATTGTATCCCATTCCAGATAAACAGAAAATGTTAAACTTTTCGATCGAACAATCGAACACCCAAGTTTTCCCGACGCCGATCAACACATGAAATAGGTTCAAAGACATTCACTTCATACCTCAGTACCAACGGTCCAGCCGTAGAAGGGTCAAGCCAACGCCTCACATGTGGCACGCCGTACTGCCCCAAACCCGAAGGTTCAAAGGGCAGTTCAAGACGGTCACATAATCGAGTTAAGGTTTGTGTCTTCTAGAGGGACCATCGCGTTACTTGCACTACTTCGAACATCTTTTAACCACAGAAAAGTCCAACACTTGGAATTATTCGGAAGGGGAAAACCTGGGTATTTATATCCGGTCGAACTCTTTAACATATTCTACAGTTATCTGGAAAAACACAAAAGACGAAATTTGATAATCCGATCGAAATACTGATTCCCAATAGTACCCCAAAATACTCTTCTGTAAAGTCACAATAAAAATATCCCAGAAAACATAGCAGTATATTACAAGAGTTACTGTGCAGAAATAATTATGAAAGGGAACAGTACGGCCGCGGAAGCGCCGCACATGCCTAGCATGTGCCGCCCTTCCGCGGTGGAAAAGTTGAATTACCCCCTCGTATTTCACAGTAATTCTAATAACACCCTGCTTGATTTTCTACATATTTTTAATTGACAAAAATCCGAATTTTTAGAAAAAGTCCAGAGAGCATTTTTAGGTTTTGGATTTCGGTTCGATCGGGTTTCAAACGTCGTCGGGACTTCGCCTAAGGCTCTAGCTAGGCTCTGATACCAGTGAAAGGTTCCTAGGCACCCTAGTGGGTTCTCAAAAGGCATCGAACATGCCAATTTAAAATTTTTAGTGCCGAGAAACCCTAGACTACGGATCTTCAACTAGATGTTTAGGCGAAATAGATAACTAGTTAACAGTTAACTACTAAGATACGGATATACAACCTTTGTAGATCCGGATTTCCACCTCCACGGCTCCGCAACGTCATGTCCTCGCTGTCCATCATGAATCCTCGACTCGATCATCGGCTTCATCGGGAAAGCAAGCGGAATAGCTCGTCGGCTTTGTGTCAAAGACGATCTACGTCGAGGTTGCACAAACTCAAGCTCCGACTTCACAAACTTGTGAAACTTGTGAAGTAAACACCCAAAACAACTTGGCAAGAGGTATAGGGTGAAGAAATAGGAGGTGGGTTCACTTTAGATTTGGATTTAACTCACTAGATCTCAACTTGCCATTTTTGTAGCAAGCTTGAAGAAGAAGAAGAAGATGAGCTCAAGAAAGAATTATGATAAGTCTTATGATAAAAATAAATTTAAATCAAATACTTATCATAACTTGAACTAGGGTTAAGTGTAGAGAATTAACCATGGTCACTTTGATGGGTTAGGGTTAAGCATGAAGATAAGGATGGTTAGCAAAGTCAAAGCTTCATGAAGCTTCAATATAAAACAAACTTAGCCACCATTCTTATCATAACTTATTTCAAATAAATAAATAAATAAATAAACAAATATGCAAAACCCTAATTATCAATTAACCATGGATTAATTCTATAAACTTAACTAATGATCAAGTATCATCAAACATGATACAAAAAGTGCACAAAAGTATATCACATATACAATGTGCAATCCAAGTGAGAAAAATCCGTTTAAAGTGAACCAATACTAGTTAATGCAAAGTAATATATCAAATATATAATTATACATTAAATCATTAAATCAACACTTGATTCAATGATCCGGTCATGTCGTACATAACCGACTAGTATTCAATACATCGATTTATCGAATCAATGATTCGATAACTAGGTCATATCGAATATAACCATTCGAAACATATATCGCGAGAATGAAATGCGGTATCACATACACGCATTATTCTCGGTCCTGCACATATCTCATATGCGCTCCTATTTCGTTTCGCTTGAGCCAGGAAACCTCTGTGTAGGACTCTAAAGACTCGTCAATACGCCGGTAGCAGGTGATGATCATATCAAGCACCCACAAGCCGCAAGCGGTCTGCTAAACGTAACGGCCACCCGGGTATTGAGCGATCAGAAGATCGACGAGCTAGCCCACTCACACTCCTGCGAATCCGACCAGTAACACTTACCATACAGTCAAGTCTCTTCGTCTGATACGTCGCATATCAAGTCTAGGGGTGGTATACGTCAGACCCCAATAACCCGATAAGTCGTGCCGATGTGAGGCTCGTAACGGGTCGAGAAACTACTGGTAACACTTACCAGCAAATCTCTGATCAGCCCTGGCCAGGGACTTCCCTGTTACGGCCAATCGAGCACAGCGCAACATCAACCCCCAATACCGGGAGAGACGAAACCCCTCCTATCGCTCATTGCCTCCATGTGACTCGGGACTGTACCCAAAGACCACCGTTTTGCACGCCCTCATGGACGTGGTAAGGTGGAGATCAAAGCACAGTGGGAATCACACAAGACTCTATGACGATCTCGGGTCTACAGACTAATCTGTACAAGTGTCACCTGAGAACTGCCATCTGACGTGAGGTATAATACCATCTGGGAGTTCTCGGCGAGTCCGTCCAGTGTACTCAGTTTCCACTGAGCACCCGTATACCATCTCTGATGTCAAACACCAATGGATATGGGATCATCCATCGCCCATCACATGGGTCGAGAAGCGTATACGCTAGTCTACTCTGGTATATCGATGCCCCGTCTCGAGATACCCACGACTAGGGACCTTGAAGGATGTACTTATGGACTACCATGTTCCCACTAGTATGATCTGCATCATAGCCCAGGTAGTCAAGTATAAATCCTAAGGGCTTTACCAACATGTAACTATAAGACAGTATAAAGAGACTAGTGTACATGTTAAGATAAATAGCAACCAGATAGCATACTATCATGTCGAGCAAGAAAGTTATCTCTATATATGTCCAAGCATCCAATATAATATACATCATCTGTACAATACTGGCCTCTAGGGCATACATACAACTAACACTTCCGCCTACTTAGAGAAATAATCAGTTGTCGCCAATATGAACCGATGTCCTCTCAATAATGCCGGTTCGATGGTCCTGATTATGTCAGTTCCCCACATTTCGAATGGCCAGCTAGCCACCGTTGGATGTAGCGGATTTGGATGCTGGTGGATAAAGTCCCCGTGAATCTGGCACGAGTGGCACTGCTTCGCGTATTCGAGGCAGTCTTGGATCACCGTGGGCCAATAGTAGCCCATCCTTTTGATCTTCAGTTTCATCTTCGGCCGGGCTTGATGAGAACCGCAGAGTCCGTCGTGAGTTTCTTGGACGACTCTATTTGCCTCTTCAGGTCCCAGGCATCTTAATCATAGAGAATCAAATGATCTCTTATATAAAGTGTCATTGATGAAGGCGACGGATAGAGCTCATTTCATGAGCTGATGTCTTGAGGACGCATCTTTAGGTGCTCGACGGAATTTGAAGTAGTCTATAAAGATTTCTCTCCAATCCTCAGCCTTTTCTTGGTCTTTTATTTGTAGTGCTGTCTCTTTGGTCACTTCTTTCTCTTCAGACGACTCCGAAGATATTTCTGACGGTGCAAGAACCCGACGGCTTTGCACAACGATCCTTACATCATCGAGGTTTTCGTCAGCCAGTTCTTTAGCGAGTTTGGCTAACGCATCTGCCTTGCTATTCTCTGCTCGCGGTATGCTTTCCAGGACGTAGGAAGGGATTTGGGTCAGCAGTTGCTGCACTCTCTCACCGTACTTTACCAACTCCGGTTTGCACGTTTGATAGTTTCCATTTACTTGACTAACAACCAGCTGGGAATCTTCGTATATGAGGAGGTATTCAATTCCCATGTCGACAACGATCTCAAGACCTGCTATCAAAGCTTCATATTCGGCTTCATTGTTTGTCCTCGGCTCTGTTAAGGAGAAGGAAAAGCGCATTATCCCTCCTTGTGGAGTAACGAAGATGAGGCCTACCCCAGACTTGATTATGGGGGAGCTGTGCTTTCGCTTCTTCATGGAAGATGCCCCGTCGAAGTAAAGTTCCCATCGTCTATCACACCCTCCTTTCTCTCCGTCGATTGTGTCAAACACGTGCTCGTCTAGCAATTCGCAGTTCAAGGGAGAGTCGGCAGGTATAGGATGCTCGGCGAGGAAGTCGACGATGGCCTGGCCTTTCACTGCCTTGAGAGGTCGATAAGTTATCGAGAATTCCATTAAGAGTAGGGCCCATTTAGCGAGCCGTCCCGTTAATATGGCTCTTGACATCAAATACTTGAGAGGATCCACTTTCGATACGAGATGGACCTCATGCGCCAACGCATAGTACCTGAGCTTCATTATCGCGAAGATTAATGCCAGGCAGTGTTTTTCAATGGGGGAGTAATTGTTTTCTGCCCCCAGAAGAACTCGACTCAAATAGTAGAGGGCTCTCTCCTTCCCTTGGTCGTTTTCTTGTGCCCATAATGCGCCTACAGAATGAGAGGCTTTCCCTTGACCGGAGCTGTTAGCACCGGAGGATTCTGTATATATTGCTTGATTTCGTCCAGCGTGCTTTGGCATTTGCGATCCCAAACGAACGGGGTTCCCTTCTTCATCAAGTGACTGTAGGGACGACATTTGCGGGAAAGGTTAGCTATGAACCGCCGGATATACGCGAGCTTCCCTTGGAGAGACCGCAGTTGCTTGAGTGTTCTTGGCGGGGGCATTTCCATGATCGCCTTGATCTTCGACGGGTCTATCTCGATGCCTCGATGTCGTACGATGAATCCTAGGAATTTGCCCGAAGAGACTCCGAACACGCATTTCAGAGGGTTCATCTTCAAGTTGTATTTCCGAAGACGTTGGAACACTATTTTTAGATGCTCCCAATGCTCTTCGTGCAATTTGCTTTTCACCACAAGGTCATCAATATAGAATTCGACGACTTCATGTATGAGGTCGTCGAAAATCTTCGTCATAGCCCTCTGATAGGTAGCGCCGGCGTTCTTTAGACCGAAAAGCATCACTTTGTAGCAGAATATGCTCAGAGGAGTCCGGGAAGCGGTATGCTTTTGGTCCTCAGGATGCATCTTTATTTGATTATACCCTGACGAGCCGTCCATGAAGGAGAAGACTTCGTGAGTGGACGTGTTGTCTATCATCAACTCGGTGACTGGTACGGGAAAATCGTCTTTCAGACAGGCTTTGTTGAGATTCCGAAAGTCCACGCAGACGCGCACTATCCCGTTTTTCTTCATCACTGGGACAATATTGGCAATCCAGTCAGGGTACTGAATCTCTTAGATGAAGCCGGAGTCGATTAGCTTCTTGACCTCGGCGTTGATGCTCATTTCAAGTTCAAGCCGCATTCTTCTCGGTGCTTGTTTGATTGGCTTGATGTCCGGAGATATCGCCAATTTGTGCACAGCTATTTCTGGATCTAATCCCGGCATTTCGGAGTAGTTCCATGTGAAGTAGTCTTTATACTGCATGAGTACGTCCTTGAGCATACCCACCTTTTCTTCAGACAATAGCTCACTGACGAACGTCGATCGTGGGTCGTTTGACGTTCCCAAGTCGATTTTCTTGAGGTTATCTGCAGTAGTATGTATCCCATCTTCCAATTCTTTTAGTGTTGATGGAAACTCTGAGATCACCTCATCATCATCGTTTTTGAAGCACCAGGGGAGGTCTTCCATATCCTCGTGTACTCTTTCTCCTGACAGCGTTATCGCGTGACAGGTACTAGATTGCTTCCAAGACCGCTATTGATCCGACTCTACTCTCGTGGTTTTCGGTTCATGCTTTTATAGCGGGGTTACCCTCCAACTGCTGGATAAAGCAAACTTGACTTGCTGATACAAGTCTTCTACCCAGTCTTTGAATGTAATGCAGTCTTCGAGAGGATGCCCTATCGCTTGGTGATAGGAGCAATAGTCTTGATGATGGGCCTCGCCTGCTTGCTCGGGGTGTTTGGACTCCGGGAGTGTCATCATCTGATATTTTATGACAAGATCGAATATCTTCCCTGTCTTGTCTTGGGGAAAAGAGTATGCTCGACCCATCTTCTTTACAAGAGATGAATCCAGGCTGCCCAATTCTCGATCGCGCTGCTTCTCAGACCCGCTTGGCTACTGTCGGACATTTTTTCCATTCTTTAATTTGTTTCTACCTCTGCGTCGGGTCTTTTGTATGACGGGCTGACGACGAGGGGCATCGTCATTTTTCGTAGCCTGCTGAAGGAGGCGCTGCGTTCTGGCTTTCTCGTAAATGGCCATTTCGCGGATATGGTCATCCCGGGCCTTTTGACCCGCTTCCCTTATTAGCTTTTCCATCTGTTCTTCGAACGACGGACTTGGCATTTTCACGGCGGGACCTAGTCTTGGTTCAGGGTTAGCGTCTTCTACTAGAGCATCTCCTTCTTCATCAAAATCATGTATGACGTAGCAGCCATGGAATCGCTCCATTTCTTGGATTGAACATATCTAAGCCCGATCGTTTCCATTCTCCCGTTGGGCAATTTTCGCTGAGTTCCGGGAACGTTCCAGATCCTGTCATAGAACTTAGCTTTTCGAGCAGTCTGTTTGAAGGGTATGCTTTGGCGCCTCAACAGCCTTTTCAATCCTTCTGTATAGTATCTGGGTAGCCGTATGGGCTGGAGCCTATCAAGTAGGGAATTGGCGCCATGCCAGATTTCTTTCTCCATTTTTGTTTCTGCGGATCAATAAAAGAGGATCGCCTTTTCATCTTTTCACCTGGGAGGGACGTAGAACGTCTGCAGTTCTTGCACAATGTCGGTATCAAGTGCGTCGAGCTCTTTATAATGTTCTTGCGGAACTATGGCGATTTGAAAACTCCGTTCATCTCCAGTAAAGGCTTGTATTGATGGCCAGACCGAGAATACTGCATTGACCTCATCTTTAGAGTCGCTGCCGAAGACCAGAATAGGGGTGGACGGTCCCAGCTTGTTGCATTGGGGCGGTCCTGAGTAAACTATCTCTTCCTCCTCTTCGGTATCGCTCCCAAAGACCGGAATAGTGGTGATAGCTTTCTGCTTATTCTCCGGCTTATGGCACCTTTCCATGTCTTCGAAGTCTGGCAAGAAGTATTTTGCATCTTCGTATTTTCAGACTTCATTCACGGAGAATGGGTTCAGCTCCCCTATGTATACTCGAGACTGAAATACTTCATACACTGATGCTGTGTATAAGGGATGATGTTGTACTCGTGTAACCAAGGCCTGCCGAGCAAAGCATTGTAACATGTCTTGGCGTCAATGACGTGAAATTTGATGTCCGTAACGAGTAGCCCAAAGCGTAACGTCGGTATCACAGACCCGAGCGTCCGTGATGACTGGGAGTCAAACCCGGAAATGGTGATTTTATCATGAGCGAGATGCTGAACGCTCATGCAGATTTCCTTCAACACTCTTACATTGAGGAGGTTGATGGAGGACCCATTGTCAACCAGGATTTTGCCTATCTTGATATCATGACAGTATCCGGAGACATAAAGGGGACAGTTATGCTCGCACGTTCCGAGGAGGAGGTCTTCATTGCCGAATGTGGTATCGGCAGTGTGCACTTCTTCCAGCTCATCATCTTTTCTTCGGCTAGGAAAGCTTGAAATTGGTCAGGCTCTTGTAATGCCTTGATCAAAGAATCTCTCGCCTCCTTAGATAGCAGAAGGGCGTCAAGAATGCTTAGCTGTGAGGGGATCTTCCTCAGGTGTGCCAGAACGTTGTAATCCACCTTGTTTTTCTTGGGCGGGTCCTTGGCTTCCAGCTCTTCGATGACTCGATCATCGAAGGCGATATCCTCAGGAACCTTTTCTTTCCCCTTATCCTTTTTGTTCGATCCCTTGTTTGCGGGTCCGAGATTCTTTTCAGGCAACGTGCGATTGCGCAGCTGAATGTTCTCGCAGCTCTTCGGTTCTTCCTCTTTTCCTGGGGTGGATTCTTTGAAGAGAGGGCCGAGAGTCATTTCTTCTTCAGAATCGCTCCCGAAGGTGAGAACTTGCGATCCCCTGTTATCACTATGTGACAGTTGCCGGCAGCTCTTCCTCGTTCGTCTGTCGCATTTTTCCGCTGTCGACGAGCTTCACGCTTCATCCTCTTGAAGTGTTGCCTGTGAGCAACATATCCTTGCCATCAATTTTTAAAGGCGTTGCACTCTTCGGTGGGGTGTGCAATCCTTCGATGATATAAACAATAATTAGGATGCACATCCTCTTCATTAAGGTGTATCTCATCAGAAGTGTTTCCTTCAGAGGGTGGCAGCTTCATTCCTATCGATATGGCTTTAGCGAACCTTTTCCTTATCTTGAACCTTCTTTTGCTGGTGGCTGAAGTGCTCCTATCTGGTTGGGGTGCTTCAATCTTTCTATTCAGTCGCCAGCATTTGCCTTTTCTAAATATGACCGTTTTGCGCTCTCGATCAGCCTTGCTTTTCAGAAGAGCTTCATTTAGGAATGCATCAATCATCTCGTCTGACGGTCCTAGGAGCTCCTATTCGGGATCTGCCCCCGGTTTCTCTGCGTCAGGACCGTCTATTGACTAGTGAGAGATCACATGGCAGCTTGCCACATAATTCTCAGGTTCATCCGACGAGTCTTCTCCTTCATCATTTCCGTCCTCAAGGATGTGGTTGAGAAACTCTTGGAGTGTGACTGGGGTCCGCGCATTCTAGTTATATTCCTCCAACACGTCAATATGTTTCTGCAGGTCCGTGCGCTTGTCACCAAGCTTCACGGGCTTTCTAGTCTTCTTCTTCTTCTTCGTCGAAGACTTTGACGGCTGGGTATGGGCGTTTTGACCATCCCCACCAATTTTTGGCGTCGGGCATGGCTTCAGCATTCCCTTGATGACTTCGGGTTCCAGCGGACTTTTCTATTTGATCGCCGGGCATGTTTGGAGATCCTTCAGCATTCTTTTCGTTTTGGCTGAAAGAACGACCTCCTATGGAGCTTCTTCTACAAAAGAGCATGATGCCCCCGGTGTGTCCGCCTTTTTGAGAGCGTACGGCTGGGGCGGGTTTCCTTTCCAATTCTCGGACAGTGCGAATTTGCCCTGTTGGTATTAGTTCTCAATCCACCCTTTGAGGACGAAGCAATCTTCGATTGAATGGCCTATCGCTTGGTGATAGGGGAAATAATTGGGATTATTAGCCTCACCGGGTTGCAATGGGCGTTTTGGATCCGGCAAGTTGATGAGCCTGTTGCGCACCGCCAGCTCGAACAGTCTCCTTGTTTTTTCCCGGGGAAACGAATAAGGGCGCTTCAGTTTCTCATTGAAGAATCGCCGTCTTTTATCTTGGCGATCAGTTGGCTTTGGACCACTAAGCTGCTGCTGAGTATTGGCGACGAAGGTCGCTTTCCCTTTCCCTTTTTCATTTCGAGATTCCAGCTTCGAAGGAGAGGGTCTATGACCCATATGATCCATTTGTGCCAGTTTGTCAATCAAGGCCTGAAAAGTAGCCGGCTTGAAGAACATCATGAATTGCTAAATGGTCACCTGAGGATCGAGGGTCCCTACGAACATGCCTACCGCAGGCGCTTCTTCGATGCGCTGCTCGCACTTCGACTATAGATTCCGCCACCGTATCGCATACTGCACCCATGTTTCGCCTGGCTTCACTCTGGCGTTAATTAACGCGGTGATCGGGGTGCGCTCGCTAGCGCTTGCGAAACATTGGGTGAATAGCAATTCCATCTCCGTAAAAGTTTTGACAGGGTCGTTGGGAAGCTCCAAATACCATTCAAAGGCCATTTCCGCCAAGCTGCCGACGAACTGGCGAAGCAGTAACTTATCATCCCGCTCTGAACTGAGCGACGTGTTGATGGGGATTGCCTGTCCCCTTATACACATGGAATTTAGGAATTGTGTATCATGGCGGGTACTTTATCTGATCGTACCAACCCAGATAGGGTCGTCCAGTTCTGACGACTTGGCCAGTTGCTTCATTCGCTTGATGAGCTCGTATTTGCTGAGCTATATAATCATCGAGCATGGCTTTGGAGATGGTCTCCTCCTTGGCTGCTGACAGAGCTGGCAGAGGATTTGATGTCTCTCCTCTATCATCTTCAATCATTACTGGAGGATCTTCGGCTGGAGGGTCCGGCTGGATCATCAGGTCCACCATATCTTGGAATAAAAGGGCCATTTGTTTTATGTTGGCCGCTTGTTCCGCAGCCTCTTTGTCATTCTTTTCAAGCATTCTCCGAAGGAATTCGGCATCCATTTCCTGGTCATGACGCTGCTCCGAAGATATCTCTGGGCTTGCTTTTGGTCCCGTGAGTGCGGCCATGGCTGTTAGCATCTCTTGGAGCTTTTGTTGTTGTTGCTCCTAAGCCTTAGTCACTGATCGCGTAGGCGGTCGATGACCTGTGGAGTTACGGATGTCCTTTTTTTCGGATGCCATATAGACGGTATGCACCACCATGCCCCCAGACTTAGGGCGTTTAGGCTCAGTGCCCTTGACATTTGTCATAGACATGGGAATTTTCTCCGGCCTTCTCCTCTTGTAGGCGGTCGAAGTAGAGGGAGCCGTTGCAGCGGGCACCCAGGTAGACGATACCTTCTGTGGTACGACAGAGTGGTCCTTCTCTTGCCGAACTTTCATCTTTTTCTGTCGGCGGTGGTAGTCTTGATCAATCACGGAGTCTTGGACCTGTCGCAAGACCTTGTAAATTTTGGAGGACAGCCGTTGAGGGGGCTACTCTGGCTTCACCTTTGTAGCGCTCTCCATTGGTGGAGGAGATCTTTTCAGCACAGCCGTCAGAGAGTTCTTGCGGACCCTCCTTAGTGGTTCAAAGTTGTTCCCAATTGGAACAGCAACATTGACTTCTACCATTAGAGCTGGAGGAGTCAATCCAGAAGGAGAATTGCCCCCGGCCTTCCTTACTCGACGCCAGTAACAACGGCGAGCATGTCGTGCCGATGGGACTGGCTCAGTTATGGGGGTGGCTTCGTCATGCCCCCTGTTCTGGCGGAGGGTTGCTGCCGGCGTTAGCCACTTGAAAACTGACATCCGCTGAGCGGGGATGCCAACCTGTCGAAGGCAGACTTTCGAGCAGGAGGAGCAATCTTGATGACTTCGTTTGGAGCGGGAGCCGCAACAGTCAATCTTGCAAAGACCGACTCCTTAGCAGGGGAATCCGCTTTGGCGACTTCAGGAGCAGGAATGGCTATTCTTTTTGGGATAACCCCTTCCGGTATCGCGGGCTTCTTCACAGGTCCATTGGAGTTTCGGCCCAATCTGTTAAAGACTGAGGCGCTTGGTTTGGGTGACCCGTTAAGAGGGGCCGCAGTAGTTGTGAGCCGATCAAAGACCGACTTCTTCTTAGCTTCTTGTGATGGCAATGGTGTGTTGAAGCTTATGGGTAGGAGCATGGTCCTAAAGAATAGCCCTGTGGTGGCTTGCGTCACCTGGTCCACCAGCATTGTAAACGGAGGCCGCCTGAGGCCCGTAGGTCACTCCTCCCACAGGGACGGAGTGGGAGTTATTGCCGTTGTTGCAGCTTGTGCAGTTGAAAGACATTTGATCTTCTGTTTTTCTACACGAAGCAAGATACCAAATCTTAGTACTTCAAATCCAAAGGCAACCATGTCAAACCGCGACTTGTTCGCGAAACACGACACACGAAGTGTGGAGTGGAAAGAGGAAGAGGTCCCACCGGGCGTGCCAGAATCTGTTCTCTGCCGAAAGACGCGACCGGAACGTTGGGACGTCCGGCCTGAGTTTCTAGGGCAGATGCTATTTGGTGCTATCCGTCCACCTCTCCGAAGATACCAAGTTGATTTATGACACCATGTATCGAAGGTTTAAACGGATGCGGCCGATGTAGCAGATTTCGTCAGATTCCCCCTCGTTGAGGGGTTTTTGATTGTGGGGACGCTCTTCCCTGCAGGCGCAAGCCCCTGCAGTTAATTACGCTATCGTATCGCGGTAACCACTTTCTCCTTCTCCAGATGGTCACTTCGTGTCGTGGATGTTTGTTTTGTTTTTGGTTGCCCGTGGATTGTATACGGAGACAAATTTATGTTGTCTCCCGTAGGGCGTGGATTAGTCCAAATCTGTATTTTCTTAGATTTGGGTTTGGGTTGGGTTTAAGGATCGTTAGTCTCATTTGAGATTAAGATCAACTTAAACATTTGTTAAGGATACGTTAGTCTAATTTTAGACTAAGATCAATTTAACGATTTGTTAAGGATACGTTAGTCTAATTTTTAGACTAAGATCAACTTAACAGGATCATTTAGATCCAACAAAAGAGCATTTGGGCTCTATTGTTTTAGTTTAGGGACATTGCGGTCCATAATTAGTTTAAGGACAGTACGGTCCAAGGTTAAGGACATCATAGTCCATGGGCTTAAGGACCCCACAGTCCAAGGTTAAGGACATCATAGTCCATGGGTTTAAGGACCCCACAGTCCAAGATTAAGGACATCATAGTCCATGGGTTTAAGGACCCCACAGTCCATGGAATGTCTGGTTGTTGGGACCCGTCACCTCTCTGAAGACGTTGAAAGATTACAACGACAAATATCAGAGGAGTGAAGAGATGTACCCTCGAACCGATATTGGTTGGGAGATCTGTAGTCCAATTTGAGACTAAGATCAAAGATTTATGAGCATATGGGCTCAATTAATCTGAATGAGGGTTCTGTGGCCATTTTGGGCTTGACCCACTCAGTTAAAATGTTAAACATTTGACAATGCTGAGCATTGATTTGGGTTCTGACAGCCTTTCTGTCTTTTATTGAATGCTGAGCATTCATCATAGCTCTAGGGCTTTATTTAAAGAACAGTTTATGTTCTATCAGCGCACGCGTGAGGAACACGTGGCGCGCTTTGCGCTAGCGCCAGTTAATGAGCGCAAAGCGCTTCTGTGATATAGCGCGCACGTGAGGAGCACGTGGCGCGCTTAGCGCTAGCGCCAGTCTATGAACGCAAAGTGCCGGTTTATGAGCGCAAAGCGCTATTTGTCCAGTGGCGCACATGTGAGGAGCACGTGGTGCGCTTGGCGCTAAGCACCAGTCCATGAGCACAAAGCGCTATTTGTTAAGTGGCGTACACGTGAGGAGAACATAGTGCGCTTGGCGCTGAGCGCCAGTCCATGAGCGCAAAGCGCTATTTGTTAAGTGGCGCACACGTGAAGAGCACGTGGTGCGCTTGGCGCTATGCGCCAGTCCAAGAGCGCAGAAGCGCTTCTGATCAGTTTTATGATCTGAGAAATAAATTCTCGTTTATAAGAGATTTTGTCTCAAGGTTCTAAGAACAAAGTTCTTATTTTATAGGAGATGTTTCAATATCTTATTTTGGTGAAAGGCTTTACCTTTATGGATCTGTGATCCTAAGAGAATTGAATTATTCTCCTCCCTTTTTATAATGAGATGTTCATGATCTTTTTTTGTAAAAAGATCTTAATCTTATAGATCTATGATCTGTTAGAAGAATTATGTTCTTCTTCTTTAATAAGATTTTTCTTATCTCTGTTTTTTTTACCTTGAAAAAAAGTTCTTCTGCCAAGAGCTTGCTCTTCTTTCTGAGATTTCTCAAAGTTTATAGGAGGGTTCCTCTATCTGTTTCTGTATATCCCCCTGACTTGAAGTCATGGGGCCTTTATATAGTGAAGGCTGATTTGTTCAATCGGTTAAGAAGATCTTTTCTTCAATTGATTTGGGGATTTCCCCATCGTTGGATCTTTGATCCAAGGGCTTCTGATTTACAGAAAGCAATTTTCTTTTGTTTTAACAAGATTGAGAAATTTTTCCCATACAAAATTTATTCTGTATTTTGGTGATTTTTAATCACCTTAGGATCATTGATCCAACGGTGCTCTGATTTACAGAGCACAATCTTTTTGTTTGGAAAGATTTTGAGGAATCTTTCCTTAACAGAATTTCATTCTGGTCAATTGATGATTTATCATCTTTATTGGATCTTTGATCTGACGGTGGGGAACATTTAGTTCCAGCGCTAGCGCACTCGTGTTTTGCACGTGAGCGCTACTTCAGAGCGCTGGCGCTCTTTGGGCCAGCGCACTCGTGCTTTGCACGCGTGCGCTGCTTCAGAGCGCTGGCGCACTCGTGCTTTGCACGCGTGCGCTGCTTCAGAGCGCTGGCACTCTTTGAGCGAGCGCACTCGTGCTTTGCACGTGAGCGCCGCCTCAAAACGTTGGCGCTCTTATGAAGCGCTGCTCATTTCAAATTTTGAAAACTTGAACAGAGTTTTGCTCTGATTGGGGAAACACCATCGTCGGGGACCAAAACGGATACCTCAGGCTCGGCGCTTCCACCAAGAGCCTCGCCTCCTGCGGCCGGCTCGGCGCCTCCCACTGCGGTGCTTCCTCGGCGATAGGGAACCTAGCGCGGAGCTCACCATCCGCGAACTCCGGCATTGATTCCTTGACGGCATCGAGCGCTTTGTGCCACCCGATGGCCGTGGATTCGGCGAGATCAAGATAAAATTGATCGGACGCCTTATATTCTTCCACGACCTTCGCCGCCCGGCTCTCAGCTAGCTACGCCGCTTCTAAAGCTGCCCGAGCATCCTTCTTGAAGGCGTCCCTCGACCTTTTCATGGAGTTGTAATGTCCGATCGTCTCCTGCATCTTGGCTTGATAGCCGGGTTGGATTCGGTGAGAAGACAGTGGGACTCCTTCAACTTGGAGTTCGTCAGCCCTTCGGCGACCAATCTCGAGTCAAGAATGGCCGCCTTCTCCTCCGCCTGCTGCAGTTGGAGGCGAAGTTTCTCCTCTCGCGAGGAGGATTCGCCCGCCTTCTTCATGGCTGGGGCTACCTCCTTGGACTCCATGGGAACGAGGAGAGCGCAGTGATGAAGGACCTGAGGAAGACAACAAACATGTTAGAAAACTAAAACCGAGGAAATATAACTTAAGAAATTTTTAAGGGAAGGCTATATTGTTAGTGTATATGCCCTAGGGGCCATTATTGTATCATACTAGATTGTATATTACTTAATGGAAGCTTGGGATATTCATATTTGTATATACAGTCTTGCTAAAAATGGTAGTATGCTACTTGGTTTGTGTCTACTTTAATATGTGCATATGTTTCTTGTAACGTATCACTTATACATATTAGTAGAGCCCATAGGTTCTTTGCTTGATTACCAGCGTTGTGATGGCAGTCACACTAGTGGGGGCTGGGTAGTCTATAAGCAACATCCTATACAGGTCCCTAGTCGTAGGATTATCGAGACAGGGCATCGATACTCCAGAGTAGACTAGTGTATACGCTTCTCATCCCAGTTGGGGAGATGGTCTGTCCCATAACCATCAGTACGTCGTACTGGAGATAGTATACAGGTGCTCGTTAGGTTACGGGTACACCGGACAGGACTCGCAGGGGAACTGTTGGTTGGTATTATACCCATCGTCAGTTAACAGTTCCCAGGTGACATGAGTACAGCATAGTCCGCAGACTTGACACTGCTACTTCGCCTCGAGTGTGTCCCACTGTTCTTAGATTGCTACCCTACCACGGCTCAAAGGAGTCATGCAAACAAGTAGCAGTTGGGTGCAGTCCCGAGCACTTGGAGGCAGTAGTAGTTTGATAGGATTCGTCTCTCCCGGTATTGGGAGATGATATCGCGCTGTGTCAGAGAGCCATTACGCAAAGTCCCTGGCCAGGGCAAGCGAGATATACTGGTAGGTTCCAGTAGCTTCTCAGGGTGTAATGGGCTTCGCTCCGACACGACTTATACCGCTATTAGGGGACTGACGCTTGCCGCCTCCTAGGCTCGATATGCGATAGTCTTAGACGAACAGACCAGACTGTATGGAGATTGTCACATCAGGCTCAGTGGGAGTTCGGATGAGTTTCCTCATCGGCCTTCTTATCGACATCTACCTGGGGACCGTTACGTACAGCTAGTGCCGCTTGCGATCTGTGGTTAAACCCACTGCCAGCGTAGTGTCGATTCTTTAGAGTCCCACACAGAGAGTTTCCCTGCTCCAGGCGAAACGATATAGAGGTCGTATGGTTTTACGACAAGGGTTCGGACGCATACGTGTGTTTACGCACGTACGACTTTTCGGACAGTTTTTACTAGCCGGCTTTGGTTTAAGCCAGATTCTAGTATCGGGTTATAGGATTTATACAGTCTAAAGTTTTTCCGTGTTTTCACGGATTGGAGGGGCGTTCTCGTAATTTGTCGGGAAGCTTCTAGAAGAGTGGTGACTTGGGGGGTAAGGTGGCATTGCATTAAATAAGATTAGTGACTCATTTGTGTGATTCATCCATGTCATTAATGCATCATAAATGCTTAATGACTCATGGAGATGAATCACTCATAGATATTTATGAAGCATGGTTGTTAATTCTATTATTTCATTTTTGGATAAATAAATAATGCTTCATATATATTATGATAGATCATTATCTCATTTCATAATCATCTTCACCTTCTCTCTCCTCAAGCTCTCTCATTCTTCAAACCCTAACCCTAACCTCTCATGAGTTGAGATCAAGGGTTAGCTAGACTAATACATCCATAACCTCACTCTATATCCCCTAGGTAGCTTAGATTAGCACTTTAAGCAACCTAGTTATCTCAAGTTTGAGATTAAGCTTGGCGTAGGAGCTTTCGGGTGGATCGTCTTTGACTCGAGGAGGCCGTTGAGGTGCCGATATTCTAAGGAGCCTACGAGGAGTGGAGGACAGCGATGAAGACCCGAAGGACATGTAACGTGAGGTATAACTTCGAATCCGAGTAGTTAAACCTCTAGTAGATAGTTAGCAATGGTTTAGATAACGATTCATGCGCTCAAGTCCGTGTTACGAAGCTTTGATAATCGTTTTTCATATATTCCGCCTCCTCGCAAGTTCGTGGGGTGCGTGACATGGACTTACAGTGGTATTAGAGCCAACTAAACCATTACTAGCTTGTTAGAAACTAATTAGAAGTTCGATCGACGGACAACACGAAAACAAAACCCCCGAAATTCCAAGTTTCTGTTAATTTTAGAAGTGTCTTAAAAATTATTTGACATACCTTAAAATTCACAGCAGGGAAATTTAAGAATACTGGGAAAATACGGAGTCCGAACTCGGTGTTATGGCCGCGGATCCACGGCAATAGAGTGCTTTTGCCGCGGATCCGCCGCCGAGTCAACACCTGGTTGACTCGGATTTGCTCTGTTATTCATGTTTTCTGGTTTTTTGTTTTCCTGTATGTTCTGTTTCTACCCAGGTTACTTCAGTGCCGGTTTGCTTTTGGGGTAGACACGGAATATGGTATTCGATCGATGTTCTATTATATTTGCTAATTGGGTTTTTATCTGTAATGTTTAATGTGTTCGTAAACCTCCCCTAACTGCTAGTATGTCGGTTGGCAGGGGGTTGTACATTTCTGAAATGTTTACTGCTTGTGTATATGAACTGTGTTGGACTGTTGTGATGATTAGCCGGGGTTTGAGATGTGTTTAATATTCATTCATTCAATGTAAATGTAATTTGATATAATATTCTTTTGCGGGGCACATCCAGGTTGCGGTTGTAGCCACCGTTGTATTATTTCTTTTTACTGTTTTTTGCTCCTAGGATAGACCCAAGGTGGGGTACACAAACTACCGGGTACGTCAAAATGTTTAGTGGCCTACTCACGTTGTTGAGGGAGACCGCTTCACTTCGGGTACTTGACGGGTAGTTTGCCGTACCCGTAGGGGTCTAGGGTGGGGTAATGGCTATTCATCACAACTGTGTAATCCGTCTTTTATTGCAGGCTCAAAGCAAATGCGGATTGCTAGTAAATCCAATAAAGTTCATCTGTGATCTGTAATGCTTATTATTGCGTCTGACGAATGTACAATATCTATATATGATAGCTATTAGACGTCACTTATGTTTTACACCCGCGCTAGCCAAGCCCCGCTCTGTCGTTAGTTAAGTAACCTAACGGGTGATGACGGGACCCAGTGGCGAATGCGGATGACATAAGAGGACGTGGTATTTTCGTTGTTTTCTGCAATGATAGGATAAAAGATGGGACACATTATTATAATGCAAAGAAAATAAACCAAAGTTAAATCGTTGGAACAAATTTAAAAGAAACCACTCGGTTATTTTAAAAGAGCAGATTTTTTAATTGTGGAGCTTTAACCACTCCTTTTAAAAAGCTATCAGGTTCCTTCGATTATATCAAGTTCACTACGTTCACGGTTTTGCCAAAACCAGTCGTAGCCCTCCGTCATTTCTTATGGATGGTCAGTAGTATTCAAGCTATGTATTTTGACCTAACGCCAAGGCATAGTGTTTGGTAGCTGCTGGGTATTCATTTGTTGCATAGATAGATGTGTTAGTTTGGGACAGTCGTATTATCATTTTGGCCTAACGTCAAGGATATGTACGGATGAGTTCAAATTAACAAGGATAATGATGGGAAGAACTTGACATGTGACTTATGACATTTTGACCTAACGCCAAGGTCATAAGAGCATGGGGCAAAAATCTATATCGGGAATTTCTAAAGAAACTAAAATTTGCAGAGAGATGCATACCATTTTGGAGTTTGATGAATGTTGGTAGGATTCCTTCAACATTATCATACGATGATATTTTGGATCCCGATCTTACTGTGAATATATACTACTTAACAGGAGATTCGTCACTTAACGATCAATACTATAAACCAAGTAGGTGTCTAGAAAGGTGTCAGCGGGGTTACGCCCCCAGAGAAAAGAGGTTATTTAATTAAGGAACTTCGCGAAAGCGTTGGAAAACCTCCCTCGAAGTATCGACACTGGCCTGGCTGAACGGTTAAGCAAGTATTGTACAGTGAGAATTGTCCTGGCTAGTTCTTCTTTTATGGTTTGAGGAAGGATTCGAGAAACAGTGGGAGCCATCCAGTTTAGATAAATTAAAAACCACTCTAAACTTGCAAGAGCATCATGCTAATAGGTTTTTCTTCTCTCTCTCTCTTAATTGCAGCGACCTTGTCACCACACATAGGTTACATCTAGATAACAATTTGACTGAATCTGACTTATATGACTGGCAAAAGTCTGTCCAGATGTCTATTGCCTATGACAAGCTAGAACACCCTATTACTACTTAAGATCCTGCCGTCCCAGGTCCAGTTTCCACCGTCACGGATATGGATATCCGTAAGACAAGGGAAAAGGATAAAACGAAAGCCAAGTGCCTCGTGTCAGCTTCAGTTGATGGTGTATACCAGAAGCAGCATGAGAAGATGGACTTAGTTTCCATCTTTCTCCATAACAAAGATTTTTATGGAGAGCAATCTCATATCGCAAGATATGAGACCTCGACCGAATTAAATCAAGCGAGGTTGGCCGTCGGGTCATTTGTAGGGGACAACGTCCTTACAATGACTAACTATATTGATAAGCTCCAGGACCTGGAGACCACGTTGGGAAACAGGTCAGATACTGACTTGATTCTACAGTCTCTACCTTCTACCCTAAAGGAAACCAGGGAAGCAGAAGGAAAGAGAAGGGCAAAAGTTTCGGGACTTAATGTAATAAAAGAGGGTAGTTCCTATTAATATGGGATTGGACATTGGCAGAAAGATTGCAGGGCTTTAGAAGCCAGTAACCAGGATACGAAGCATATTGTGGCTTCTGCCTCAAGTGTGTTTGTTATTGAGAACTGTTTGTCAATTAACTCTACTTCCTGGGTATTAGATACCGGAGTAGGATCTCATATCTGTAATTCATTACATGCTTTGAGAAACCGTAAAGTTATAAAGATAGGTGATTGGTCTCTCAAAGTTGCAAACGGAATGACAGTGAACGCTGAATCCGTGGGAGAATATCGCCTAGGTTTGACAAGTAGGCATATATTGATTTTACGTAACTGTTTATATATACCTAGTATGACTTGTAATATCATATCAGTGTCCTCTCTTTCGAAAGAGGGATATGATTTTACATTCATAAGCGATGTAGTTAACATCCACCTAAATCAAGTTATGATTGGGTCAGGTACATTAGATAACGGTATATACGTATTAAGTCAAGCTCAGGTTTTCAATATCCAGAATACACTTAAAAGAAAGTCTCCGGAATTAAATCAGGCTTTCTTATGGCATTGTAGACTAGGTCACATCAATGAGAGAAGGTTGACTAAGTTACATAGAGAAGGATATTTGAATCCGTTCGAATATCAATCTTATGCTACTTGTGAATCTTGTCTCATAGGAAAGATGACAAAGACTCCGTTTTCTGGACACGGAGTAAGAGCAAGCGAGCTCTTGGGACTCGTACACAGTGACGTGTGCGGTCCAATGTCTACACACGCGCGAGGTGGTTATTCCTACTTCATTACTTTTACGGATGATTTCTCTAGGTATGGATATATCTTCTTAATGAAACATAAATCCGAGGCCTTTGAGAAATTCCAAGAATACAAGAATGAAGTGGAAAAACAAACCGGCAAAAGTATCAAGACATTGAGATCTGATCGAGGTGGTGAATACTTAAGCGCCGAGTTCCTGGGTTACTTAAAAGAGAAAGGAATTCTCTCTCAGCTTACTCCTCCATACACACCACAACACAACGGTGTATCAGAAAGGAGGAATCGAACCCTATTGGATATGGTTCGTTCCATGATGAGTAAGGCTGAGTTACCGCGATCATTCTGGGGATATGCACTAGAATCAGCTGCATATCTTTTGAACATAGTTCCTACCAAGACTGTGCCTACCACACCATATCAGATGTGGAGTAGGAAGAAACCCTATCTTCAGTATCTGAAGATTTGGGGATGTCCAGCTTTTGTTAAAAAGCAGCATGCGGACAAGCTCGAGGTACGATCAATACAGTGTAAGTTTGTGGGATATCCAAATAACTCCAGGGGGTATCTATTCTATTACGCAGAGGAACAAAAGGTTTTTGTTTCTCGTAATGCCCATTTTCTAGAACATCAGTTTTTAGAAAAGGAAATAAATGGGAGCGAAATAGAACTGGAAGAAATTCCAGAACCACAAGCTGTTACTGAAAGTATGGTAGAACCAGAGGTTCAAGAAGAACCGGACATCCCAGCGCCACTCCGCAGGAGTAGTAGGCAGTCTCATCCACCCGAGAGATACTACGGTTTTCTCATAGACGGGGATAGAGAGGATTGCGTCATTAATGATGATGACCCTACTAGCTTCCAGCAAGCCATTCAGAGCGACGACTCGGTAAAATGGCTGGATGCAATGCGGACCGTAATGGAGTCCATGTACACTAACAAAGTATGGACTTTGGACATTGCTCCAGATGGGGTAAAACCCGTAGGATGCAAATGGATCTTCAAAAAGAAGATTGGTGTAGATAGACAGGTTGAAACCTATAAGGCTAGACTTGTTGCAAAGGGTTTCCGTCAAAGACCTGGTTTGGACTATGACGAAACCTTTTCTCCAGTGGCTATGCTCAAATCCATTCGGGTCCTTCTTGCAATTGCTGCCTTCCACGATTATGAGATCTGGCAGATGGACGTAAAGACGGCCTTTCTAAATGGAAATTTGGAGGAGAGCGTCTATATGGATCAGCCAGAAGGATTCATTCAGAGTGGGAGCAGCGGTAAAGTATGCAAGTTGCTTAAGTCCATTTATGGACTAAAGCAAACATCGCGGAGTTGGAACATCTGTTTTGATGATACTGTCAAGGAATTTGACTTTATCAAAATCCAGATGAACCATGCATATATAGTAAGATTGTAGGGAGAGCTGTAGTATTCCTCGTCTTGTACGTGGATGACATTCTCCTAATAGGAAATGATATTCCTATGTTACAGTCAGTCAAAAGATTCTTGTCACATAAATTCTCCATGAAAGATCTGGGTGATGCCATCTACATTCTGAGGATCCAGATCTATCGTGATAGATTAAAAAGGATGTTGGGACTTTCACAGTCCAGGTACATAGACACCATATTGAAAAGATTCAGTATGGAAGATTCTAAGCGCGGTAATCTACCGGCTTGTCACGGAATCACCCTCTCCAAAGATATGTCTCCCAAGACTGATTTGGAAAGGGATCGCATGTCGGTTATACCCTACGCTTCAGCGGTAGGCTCTATAATGTATGCGATGTTATGTACCAGACCAGATGTAGAATATGCATTGAGCGTAGTAAGCCGGTATCAAGCAAACCCAGGGGAGAATCATTGGATAGCAGTAAAGAACATTCTCAAGTACCTGAGGAGGACTAAGGAGATGTTCTTGGTGTATGGCGGAAAAGACCTCCAGATGGAGGCCTTTGCCAACTCCGGCTTCCAAAGTGACAAAGATGACTCCAAGTCCATGTCGGGTTATGTCTTTACCCTCAATGGAGAGGCGGTCTGTTGGAAGAGTTCCAAACAGGAGACCGTTGCTGACTCAACAATGGAAGCGGAGTACATAACTGCTTGCGATGCCGCAAAAGAAGCTGTCTGGATGAAGAAGTTCCTCACAGAACTTCAGGTGGTTCCTTCCAGTGTTGGTCCAATACCTCTGTATTGTGACAACAATGGCGCTATAGCTTTAGCGAAGGAACCCAGGTCCCATCAGAAGTCCAGACACATCTTAAGGCGGTATCACCTGATCAGGGAGATCGTAGATCGCCGGGAGATCGAGGTGAAAAAAGTAGAGACGGAGAATAATATTGCTGATCCATTCACAAAGGCCATTCCTCAGACGCAGTTCGAGAGGCTATTCGAGATGATAGGTCTACGATATGCCAGCTCATGGTCCTAGTGCAAGTGGGAGATTGTTAGTGTATATGCCCTAGGGGCCATTATTGTATCATACTAGATTGTATATTACTTAATGGAAGCTTGGGATATTCACATTTGTATATACAGTCTTGCTAAAAATGGTAGTATGCTACTTGGTTTGTGTCTACTTTAATATGTGCATATGTTTCTTGTAACGTATCACTTATACATATTAGTAGAGCCCATAGGTTCTTTGCTTGATTACCAGCGTTGTGATGGCAGTCACACTAGTGGGGGCTGGGTAGTCTATAAGCAACATTCTATACAGGTCCCTAGTCGTAGAATTATCGAGACAGGGCATCGATACTCCAGAGTAGACTAGTGTGTACGCTTCTCATCCCAGTTGGGGAGATGGTCTGTCCCATAGCCATCAGTACGTCGTACTGGAGATAGTATACAGGTGCTCGTTAGGTTACGGGTACACCGGGCAGGACTCGCAGGGGAACTGTTGGTTGGTATTATACCCATCGTCAGTTAACAGTTCCCAGGTGACATGAGCAGCATAGTCCGCAGACTTGACACTGCTACTTCGCCTCGAGTGTGTCCCACTGTTCTTAGATTGGTACCCTACCACGGCTCAAAGGAGTCGTGCAAACAGGTAGCAGTCGGGTGCAGTCCCGAGCACTTGGAGGCTGTAGTAGTTTGATAGGATTCGTCTCTCCCGGTATTGGGAGATGATATCGCGCTGTGTCAGAGAGCCATTACGCAAAGTCCCTAGCCAGGGCAAGCGAGATATACTGGTAGGTTCCAGTAGCTTCTCAGGGTGTAATGGGCTTCGCTCCGACACGACTTATACTGCTATTAGGGGACTGACGCTTGCCGCCCCCTAGGCTCGATATGCGATAGTCTTAGACGAACAGACCAGACTGTATGGAGATTGTCTATCAGGCTCAGTGGGAGTTCGGATGAGTTCCCTCATCGGCCTTCTTATCGACATCTACCTGGGGACCGTTATGTACAGCTAGTGCCGCTTGCGATCTGTGGTTAAACCCACTGTCAGCGTAGTGTCGAGTGTTTAGAGTCCCACACAGAGAGTTTCCCTGCTCCAGGCGAAACGATATAGAGGTCGTATGGTTTTACGACAAGGGTTCGGACGCATACGTGTGTTTACGCACGTACGACTTTTCGGACAGTTTTTACTAGCCGGCTTTGGTTTAAGCCAGATTCTAGTATCGGGTTATAGGATTTATACAGTCTAAAGTTTTTCCGTGTTTTCACGGATTGGAGGGGCGTTCTCGTAATTTGTCGGGAAGCTTCTAGAAGAGTGGTGAATTGGGGGGTAAGGTGGCATTGCATTAAATAAGATTAGTGACTCATTTGTGTGATTCATCCATGTCATTAATGCATCATAAATGCTTAATGACTCATGGAGATTAATCACTCATAGATATTTATGAAGCATGGTTGTTAATTCTATTATTTCATTTTTGGATAAATAAATAATGCTTCATATATATTATGATAGATCATTATCTCATTTCATAATCATCTTCACCTTCTCTCTCCTCAAACTCTCTCATTCTTCAAACCCTAACCCTAACCTCTCATGAGTTGAGATCAAGGGTTAGCTAGACTAATACATCCATAACCTCACTCTATATCCCCTAGGTAGCTTAGATTAGCACTTTAAGCAACCTAGTTATCTCAAGTTTGAGATTAAGCTTGGCGTAGGAGCTTTCGGGTGGATCGTCTTTGACTCGAGGAGGCCGTTGAGGTGCCGATTTTCTAAGGAGCCTACGAGGAGTGGAGGACAGCGATGAAGACCCGAAGGACATGTAACGTGAGGTATAACTTCGAATCCGAGTAGTTAAACCTCTAGTAGATAGTTAGCAATGGTTTAGATAACGATTCATGCGCTTAAGTCCATGTTACGAAGCTTTGATAATCGTTTTTCATATATTCCGCCTCCAATCGTTTTTCATATATTCCGCCTCCCCGCAAGTTCGTGGGGTGCGTGACATGGACTTACATAGATACCGACCTGAACGGCCTCCTGCGCTATTGCGGCCACCTGGGACTTCATAGTTCCCCGGGGAATCTTCGTCCTGGCTGCCGCCTCCATGTCCGCCAGCAAGCTGTCGGCCACGAATAGCTCCGAGGGCACCTCAATGCAGAAATCGCCCTTCTGCACTGGAATCCCGGTAGGGGGCGGCCGAGAGACCACCCGCTTTATTCTCTTAAAAGGGACATCGGCGGGCTCCTCCTCCTCCTCCTCCCTCACCCGAGGCGCCGGCTCCCGCACGTGCTTCTGAATCCCCCCACGGCGCTCCTCCCGGATTAGAGGTGCTGCGGAAGGTTTGGCCGGAGGTGTTTGCCTTGGGGCCGGGCTCGGACCGGGGCGGGATGAGCTTGCGCCCCCGGCCTTCTTTCCTTGGACCTTCACGGCCATGTCTGCCATGATTTTTGATCGGTCCATGGGCTCTACAAAAAAAATGAACACACAAACAAAAAGGGGTTAGCGACACTGAAGTGGCAAAGAAAATTTTGCAAAGTCTAAACAGATCGTCGAAAGCCCTAATTTACCCAGGAAATGCGCAGGACTGAGCCCAGCCCAGCTTAGTACCTGCTCGGAAAGCAGGACGTCAGCCCGTTGGATCGGTTCCCACTGGGACACCACGCTCGCCTCGGGGGAGGTCGACTGCTTTGACCTCGGGCAGTCGGCCCTGTGACACTATGTGGGCACAAGCTAATCCTTGCCCTCCGGTGGCTCGACGAATACATACTTCTCCTTCCATTCATGAATGGATGAAGGGACGACCACTACCCCTGACCCCGCCCAACCCCTATGTTTTTTAAATGAAAAATACACCCAGCTCGGCTCTTCCTTGCTGGTGCCGGGATGATTTTTATAACAAAAAAAAGATACAAGGAGGGTCAAACTGAAAGGAATATGATCAAGTTTTAATCGGACCAGAAACCCGACGAGAATTCTCCACAAGTTCGGCGCTAGCTGGCCCAGGGCTAGACGGAAGTAATGAAGCATCTCACAAACCGCGGGTGAGAAGGGCTGACGCATTCTTGCCCAGAACGCTTCTAGGTACAGAGCAATCTCCTTTCCCTACACCTGCTCTTCCCACTCACCTTCTCTAACTAAATGGAGTGAATAGCTAGAGGGGATAAGGAACCGAGCCCAAATGTCGGAAAGCTTGTCCAGACTCTTCAAGACGGAGGGCGCATCGCGGGTGTTCCCGATGCGCGCCTTAGGAGCCCTTGTCGCCGCCCGACGGCGAGTGACAAGGACAGCCCTGACTCTAGGGGAGAACCCGACACAGAAGACGAAGAAGAAGAACCCACTTAGCTATCTGAAGCCGAAGAGGAGGAAGACCCACTGGACTCAGTCCCAGCAACTGGAGCCTCATCGTCTGAATCTACCTTTACAGCATCTGCAGACTTCTCGGAGGAAGACATCTAACCTGATTCAAACTGAGGAAAGATCAATAGAAGATCCAATCTAAACGGAGGTAGGCCGGGCAATTTTCAACAATGAAGGAAATTGAAGCAAAGTGTTGGCCCTAGGATGGTCCCCTCCTATTTATACACCCTAAAGAGAACATCCTATGACCCAGATCGATTCCCGCCAAAACTAAACGTCGCGCCTAGCGGCAATTGAAGCTCCACATGGGGGTTGACCATTGGGGACATCACTTCGATCGCAGGAGTCAAAGACAGCCTGTCTCGCCCACCAATCGACGTCCGACATGTGGCCCGTACCCCAACTGACGAATTGACTGAAACGGCGCCCTCTATTTAAAGCTCAATCATTTCACTGATCCGCTGACGCCATCGGGGATACGCGCGAAAATTCAAGCGCACGACGAGACGACACGTGGGCCCAAAGATCGAAATGACACAACTGCCTAACGCCATGTCGTTCCCGGGCGATTCACATTATGATTCTCGGCCCGAAACTGAGCAGAGGAAAAACCAAACAGGCCACTCTCGACCCGACCCATGAATGGGTCGGAATGAGAGTGGGGGGCTAATGATGATGCTCACAAGTGGTATTTACTCAGATTATGACACGTGGCGGATGACGTGTCCCGAAGGCTACGGAGGTGGAATAAATGAGATGCATTAGGGGCGTTCCTCAGGATCTCGTCTCAGAGAGCGCATCCGACCTTTTAGGAGACCTCCCTGGGTACTTTCCACCTTCACCTAGCAAACAGCCAACAGCTCGTCTCCGAACCATCTGACAGGTCGAGCATCCTCGGCCTCCCTGCTCGTCTCCGAGCAATCTGACAGGCCGAGCTTCCTCGGCCTCACGGCTCATCCCTGAGCAATCTAATAGGCCAATCTTTCTCGTCTTCCCCGATCAACCGAGAGCACGGAACCCAAACGCCCCCGCAACGGCTCCACGTATCTCGCCAGGGCGAGATATCCGCCTCCCCACGTTCCGCGTCCCACACTAGCGCGTCCCCCATTAATGGGCGTATCCCTCCATTAATGCGAGGATAACGCATGGGTGTAACTGACGGCGATGATCTTGCGCCTGCTCTCTCCATGCGACCACTATATAAACCCCTCTCTCGGACGACTCAGGTAACTCGAACTCATTCCAATACGTCGTTACTCTGCACCTATTTATCGGCACTAACTTGATCATCGGAGGGTCCTACGGTGGTTACCCACCCCGGGACTTCCTTTGCAGATAGCTTGGTGTCAATACCAACCCATTGAGATCCACACACTCAACAACTCCAAAACCGAATCTCAACCGTTAAAGACCACCATCACAGAATCGACGGAGGACAACAACTGAAGGAGATCACCGCCTCCATCAGATAGGAAATTTGTATTCAGGTCGAATCCATATTCAGATCCGGATACTAACAAAATCCTTTTGGATATGGATTTTTAGTATCCATATCCGCAAGTTGTCGGATTCGGAAACGGATCCGGATCGGATTACCCGGGTCCGTTTACATCCCTATTGACTATCACATTTTTTAAATTAAAATAACTTTAAGCTGAAAAAACTTCTCTACAAGCCACTTGCAAGAGCTTATATGGGCATCGAGATCAAGCTTTAAAAGTCAATTTTTCTACACAAAACACGGCTGATTTTTTTGGATAGAAAACAACAACTTTTTGTATGGGTTTTGTGATGATATTCTATGGTCATACGAGCTAGTTTAGGTGTATGGATTGACTCTGATATCATTGAAGGTTCCTAGTGCCTTCGCCACTAACCCGCGGTTAATGCGGAATCCGAAAATAAAAAATTTCAGAGCACTAAAAAGTTATACGCAAGAATCTAAACCAAACACCTAAACTAGTGTGAACAAAAAAATAGAAATCACAACTTTTGTAGCGTCTTCATTTGCTCCAATTTGGTTAGACTTTAGCATGCTCTCAAGAGCTCCGGATCGCGCTTGCTAGCCGGTCCTCCTTCGCCGAAGATGATCTACCCGAGAAAACCAAGTTCAAGCTTCAACTTCACAATGAAATAACTAAAGATCTTAGGTTGGTAATATAGGATACTTAGTGATGTGTGTGAGTGTTCTAATAACTTTTCTTTCTCTTAATCCTCTTGAATCTCAACTCATGAGAAAGTAGAGGAAGAAGGAGGAGGAGCCATAGAAGAGAGAGAAAACCAAATGGTAGAATCAATAAAACTTGCACTCATTCAAGCATGCTTGATTTCTTTTGTTAAAGGAATTTTTCCATTTTAAAACAACAACCATACTTGAATAGTATTTGCAAATGAATTATAAATTCATTTGCCCATACCCTCCACCATTTCTCTTTCCCATCTCATTCCTTAATTTTTTAAAAAGAAAAACCTTGAAATAAGTTGTCGTTCTTCTAGAAGTATTCTGGTATAAATACAAGAATACGTCCCCGCAAATACATGCCCGTATTTGTATCAAAATACGAATACCCAAAAGATAGAAAAATATAATGAACATAATATTAGAATATACATATCGAAATATATATATGTAAATTATTAAATCAAAACTTGATTTAATAATCCGGCTTAATCTTAAACCGGCTAATATTATCATCCGCCCGATTAAAGTCTGTGTGGCTAGCATATATGCCTAATCCGAACCCTGCACGTATCCATATACGGCCACTACATCATTTTGCCTGAACTGGGAAAACTCTCTGTGTGGGACTCTAAAGACTCGTTAATACGTTGGCAGTGGGTTTAACCACAAGCACGTCAACGACACTAGCTGTACGTAACGGCTATCTAGATATTGAGCGAAAGGAAGGCCGACGAGCAAACTCATTCGTACTCCTATTGAGCCTGTCTATGACAATCTCCGCACAGTCTAGTCTCTTCGTCTGAGATAATTGTATACCGGGTCCAGGGGTTGGATAACGTCAGACCCCTACTAACCCGATAAGTCGTGCCGGTCTGAAACTCATTACTCACTAAGAAACTACTGATATCGTGTCAGTAAATCTCATTCACCTTGGTCAAGGATTTCTGGTGATGGCTGACCCAACATAGCGCGGCATCGACTCCCAATACCGGGAGAGACGAATCCCTGACTATTGTTCACTGCCTCCATGTGACTCGGGACTGTACCCAACTAAAACATGTTTTCACGACTTCTTTGAGCCGTGGTAGAGTAGTAATCTAAGTACAGTGGGAACTCACATGAGACAAATGAAAATCTCAGGTCAAAAGACTAACCTATACTCATGCCACAAGAGAACTTCAATCTGACAATAGGTATAATACCATCTGGAAGTTCTCGGCGAGTCCGTCCGGTGTACTCGCCTCTAGTGAGCACCTGTATACTATCTTAGGTGACTCAACACCAATGGCTTGTGAGACCGGCCACCGCCCCTCGTCGAGATCTCGAAAAATATACACTAGTCTACTCCGGAGTATCGATGCCCAGCCTCGATACACTCTCGATTAGGGACATTTAAGGATGTGCTTATGGACCTCCCAGCTCTCACGTATATGATAGCCATCATAATACTGGTAGTCAAGCAATAATCCTATAAGGTTTATCAAAACGTATACATATAATGATAAAAACAAACCAGATAGATAATATCATCTCGAGTAAGACTGTTCTACCTGTATAGATTTTCGTTCAATTATCATAATTGCCTATCCGCAATTACAATAATTGCCTTAAGGGCACTATATCCAACAGACGTAACAAAATAATTGCTTTGATTGAAAGTTTTTTCAAACACTATAAATTCTTTCTTGCTTTCTGTTCTGTTCTTTGGGTACAAAGTCTATTTCTTGCATAGGTAAGTATTGATTTTTCGTGCGAAATCTTTCTTTCTGCGAGTCTCTTCTTGCTCATGTTGTTTTTTGATTTCAATGGCATAATCGTTGAAAGAGAATAAATCACTCATTTGTACTTCGACAAGAGGCAATGTGGATTTATGTTCTAACCTAATTAAAGCCTTCACTTTCTCTCAACTCCAACTTAGTCGCAATCCGGTTCTTTCCATTATAATTGTTGAAGTTTTTCTCGACAACAGTTATAACGAATTAATTATGGTTCTATCAAGTTTAACATACGATCATGATACTCATTTCCAGGCATCAATGCAATAACAGGAAATCTTATGGCATATTATGTCCATAACTAATTATATACAAGGTGAGAATGTTCCTAACCTTGTAACAAGTACTGGTGCTTATCTAAATACTATTTGATTTTTATTTTTTTCCTTCTCGGGGGCTAGAATACATCTTTAAAACACAAGTTACACAACCGACATCAGATGTTTCTAATATACCGAAGATTACCAAATTGCCCATCGCAAGCATGTGCATAACAACCGCAGCCTCATCTTTCCACAAAAGATGACAGAATCCTTCGTGCGACTTGGATATCATTCCGTCTACTGTGGGGCCCACTCCACGTCCTCGAAGCATCTGAGGCCGTCGATCCGTGGACAACAGATCCAACGGTTGTAATAGGGACACGTGGAGGTGCGAGTGGGGCCCGCGTCGCACGAACAGAGAGCTCCCACTATCATGTGCCGACGGTGCCCTTAACATGGCGCCGTACGCTGACACCATCGTGAGCCAGTCGAGACCGGGGCCCACCTTTTTCGTCGGACATTTCGCAGAAACCTCGTTGTGAATTTGATTTGTAGCATAAGTCTATTTCAGCTTGGGTTTTAATTTAGCTAATTGGTACTTGTGTTGCCTTTATATTGGGTAAATTACATTGGAACATCCTTGACTTCGAGGGATGTAAACGGGATAGTATACAGGCATTATCATATCCGTATCCGACATCTACTTACGGATACGGATACGGATACAGATAGTTGTCGGTAATAATAATTTACTGTCCGCATCCGCTACAAATTGAATACGGATACGGATTGGATATTGTGAAAATCATATCCGCTAAAATCGGATACAGATAGTATTCGGATAAATATAAAAAGACATAATTCATAACCACAACTAATAAAATATTTAAATAGGATAAACAATTTTTTTATATTTAAACACCCATCTCAAGTACACAGCTCAATAGTTTGAAATTATGAGTTTTTGTAACATCAAGTTCATGGACCATCCAGCAATAACTAATAGCAATTAGTTGTTTACAGTGGATACCATTAGTTCGGATATCCGTATCCAGATTTGGATAGGAAATTTGTATCCAGGCCGGATCCGAATACTAACAAAATCTGTTCGGATATGGATTTTTAGTATCCATATCTACAAGTTGTCAGATTCGGAAACGGATCTGGATCGGATTACCTAGGTCCGTTTAAATCCCTATTGACTATCGCCTTTTTGAAAATTAAAATACATTTAGCGGAAAAAAACTTCTCTACAAGTCATTTACAAGCATTTGGATGGGTTTTGAGATTCGTGCCCTTCTCTTGTATGAATCTCAAAAACCATTTAAGAGTTTGCAAAAGGCTAGTGGGGAACCTCCCGTTTAAGTTCCTTTGACTTTTTACCTCCCGCTATGCATTCAATTAACTTGTTGGCTATAATTATATTCTACAGTTAAATCAGCCAGCAGCAACAATATATATATATATATATATATATATATATATATATTCTATATATAATGCAAATATGCTTGGTTAGAGATCTATCCTTCTCCTTTTTTGTACAAAAAAATTGAGAAAAATCCTCACCTCTCAAGCCCTCCGCATCATCTCTCTCAGCTCGTAAAGCCCTCCACATCATCCCTCACCTTTTATAAAAATAAATAAATAAATAAGAACACGTGCAACACAAGTACGCAAATTCTAATCTTCTTCTATATCTATATATCTTCTATATATAAAGCAAATACCCTTGGTTAAAGGTCCAACCTTATCTTTTTTTCTAGAAAAAATGATAAAAATCCCCATCTCTCAAGCCCTCCAGCTCATTCCTCCACCTTTTTTAAAACAAACAAATAAATAAGACTCTAGAACCCTCCACATTTCTCTTTCTTCCCTTCTCAAAATTTTTTAAACACGTGCAACGCATGTGCATAAATTATAGTCTCTATATATAATGTAAATATCTTTGAGTAGAGGTCCACCCTTCTCCTTTTTTCTAGAAAAATAGAAAAAAGGAGAAAAATCCTCACACCTCAAGCCCTCCGCATCATCTCTCTCACCTCTCAAGCCCTCCATATCATCTCTCTCTTTCTCTTCTAAAAAACAATTAATTATTTATCTAAAACTTTTCAAATCATCTCTCCAAATATATATATTTATCACTTCTATATACATCTAGAATCTTTCATATCATCTCTCCACACACACACACACACACATATATATATATAATGCAAATACCTTGGCTAGAGATCTTCCCTTCTCATTTTTTCTTGAAAAAATAGAAAAAATGAGAAAAATTCCCACTTCTCAAACCCTCCACATCATCTCTCTCACCTCTCAAGCCCTCCACATCATTTCTCTCTCTCTCTCTTCTAAAAAACAATTAATTATTTATTTAGAACCTTCCTTATTATCTCTCCAAATATATATATTTATCACTTCTATATACATGTAGAATCTTACATATATATATATATATATGTAATGCAAATAACCTTTGCATAGAGGTCCACCCTCTCCTTTTTTCTTGGAAAAAAGAATTAAGGAGAAAAATCCTATATTTTCAAACCTCCACATCATTAAAAAGACCTCCACATAATCTAGAAATATCCACATCTCTCTCTCCTCCCTAAAATATTTAATCTTTTAATTATCATCAAAGAAAACTCCACATCTCTCTTTTCTACTAAAAATTCAAATTTTTAATTAACACGTGCAACGCACGTACACAAAATCTAGTTCTATATATGATGCAAATACCTTTTGCATAGAGGTCCACCCCTTTTTTTTTCTAGAAAAAAAGAGAAAAATCCTACATTCTCAAACTTCCACATCATCAAAAAGACCTCCACATAATCTATAAACATCCACATCTCTCTCTCTTCTCCAAAAAAAATTAATATTTTAATTATCATCAAGTAGAAAAAAAGAAAAAAGAAGAAAAATTCTACATTCTCAAGCCTCCACATCGTCAAAAAGATCTCCACATAATCTAGAAACATCCACATCTCTTTCTCTCTTCTTCGAAAAAAATTAATTTTTTAATTATCATCAAGTAAAAAAGAAAAAAAGAGAAAAATTCTAATTCTCAAGCCTCCACATCGTCAAAAAGACCTCCACATAATCTAGAAACATCCACGTCTCTCTCTATCTTCTCCGAAAAAAATTAAATTTTTAATTATCATCCAGTAAACCTTCCTATCTCTCTTTGTCCAAAAAAATCAATTTTTAAATCAACACGTGCGTGCACAAAATCCAGTATATTTACAGCTAATTGATGTCTCCCTACTCAATGAAGTAATTAAGTCTTCTATGGAAAATGGAGAGCTGTCTTCCTTTAATTAGTACGTTTTTACCTACAAAAGCTTATTGCCACCCAGCAAGGAATTTTAGCGCCAGAACATGGGTTATTCATGCATAGCAAGAACGTCAGAATAATATAAGCTCGGTCATCAAAAGGTAGCTAATATTCTTAATAATTAGGGTGTTTTTTTTTTTTTTACCCCCAAAACTTCCATATTTTAAAATAATATATCCAAACTTGGAATTTTCAAAAAGCACACTCTAAATTTAAACGTTAACTAAAAAACATTCCATTAAATTCAATGTTTAAAACCTAAGTATAAAGACAAAACTGCCAAACGTTAACTAAAAGACATTCCATTAAATTCAATGTTTAAATCCTAAGTATAAAGACAAAACTACCTCCCCGCTTCTTTTTCTTCTGTTTTAAACCAGATGAGGGTATTTCGATCATTTATGGTCCCCAAAACAGGTATATTTAACGGAATTTGGATGTGAGTTAACAGAAGGATTTTTTTTAGTTTAGTTAAAAGGTTTTGGATGTATATTTTGAAAATACCAAATTTGGGGTGCCATTTTTTAAAATATGGAAATATGAGAGGTCCAAAATAAATAAATAAAAAACCCTGATAACTATTATTTCACAATAGTCGGCTTGCATGGTAGCTATATACAATCATAGATACATATAAAGCTGGGCTACCATCGAACACACATGAAGACCATTACTCGGCCATTTACGGAAGTTGGTTTAGCTTGTCAACGGATTCACTTGTATATAATCATTATAGCCTGGTAATGACCTGAGCCGAGAATATCTTTCCCGGCGGTTTACTGGTAAGTCAACACTCGAGCCCTTCCCTACGCATGTGTAAAGTATGTCGAAGCCATGCACTATGACCCTACCCCGAAGCATGCCAAGAGACGATATGCATCCCCAACTTTGCCCAGAAACATGTCTAAAAATGTTAAGCACCCTCATCCCTTCAATACTGCGCATTCCTAACCTTGCCCGAAAGCATGTCTAAAGACGTTAAACGACGTGCCTTGATCCTGCAATAGTATTAAACTATTATGTAGTCTTGATATACATTGTTATCTCACAACCCAAAAGCTTAAGCTCTTAGGCTTAAATTTTTGGGTAAAGTGGTTCTTGACATGGTATCAGAGCACACAAGATTTAAGAGGTTCTAGATTCAAACCTCGTTATTATCAATTTAAATTATATTTACTTTCCCGTTTGTTCCGTCTATACTAACGAGAATTTCCGCTGGATGCCTACGTGAGGGGAAGTATTAAACTATTATGTAGCGTGTGTGTGTGTGTGTGTGTGTGTGTGTGTCTCTATATCATTATCCCATAACCCAAAAGTTTAAGATTTTGGGTAAAATGGTTCTTGACAAATGATTCACATTTGAGGGCCGTCATGTTGACCACCGATGGCACCACGTCGAGCAAGTGTTTGAGCTGTGCCCAACTCTATCATTACCGCGGCCAGCGCCATAAAGCTGGCAGGTTTTACCTGACAGTGAAGGGTTTGCACTCTACTCCTGTAGGACCTCTACTGCTGCTTGATAAAGGCTAACCATGGCATAAATAAATTACAAGATACAGATAATTAAGATAAACAGTTGTTTGATTGGTCGAGGACCATGTTTGTTCCCTTATAAAAATTACCCTTTATTTAAATAAATACAATCAGATGGTGCTTCACGTAGAAGGCACGTGAGCGCCGCGGCGCCAATCTCTAATAGGATTAAATCCTATGGAAGCGCCTCATGTGGTACACGCGTGAGCGCCGGCATGCAAAACATGTGAAAGCTTGTTTATGTAAGAATTAAATTCTTGAGCGGCGCCTACATGCATAACACGTGAGCTTCAGCGTCCAAATTAAAGCGGGTAGAATTAAATTCTATATGGGAAATATTTTTCTAGAATCTGGGAATATTCTCTGTTAAACAGAGCCGTTGGATTAAAAAAATCCAATGATAATTAAAATTCATATGATGAGAATTAAATTCTATTAGGGGAAAAGATCTCCCAGATTATTCTAAATGAGAAAAATATTCTCTGTTAAACAGTAAGCTGTTGGATCAAGAATCCAATGATAGAATTAAATTCTATTTTGGAAATATATTTCCCCAATCTTTCTAAATAAGAAAAATATGCTCTGTTAAATAGAGAGCTTTTGGATCAAAAATCCAATGGTAATTAAAAATCACTGTTTAATAGAATAAAATTCTATATATGGGAAACTATTTTATTAATTTTGTTAAAAATAAGAAAATATATTCTGTAAAATAGAAACCACTGGATCAAAAATCTAACGGTGGATAAAATCCCTAAATAATCTTTGAGACCAATTAAATCAATTGGTATCTCTCAAATGAGAGATTTTATCAAGACTGGTCAACAGTTTGCCTTAGCTATATAAATGACCTGAGACTTCAAGTATCATATAGAGAGAACCTCCATCAGCTTCTGCAAAAAAAAAGTTAGAATTTGTAACTGAGAATTAAATTCTTTCGCTGAAGAAAACTCCGTTCTCCTTTCAAACCCTAGCTAAAGAAAAGGAAGAGATTAAATATATATCTCTTTTGTCTAGTACAAGTAAAAAATAAGAGTTTAACCCTTCAAAAAAGAACTTAGTTCTTTCTCTGAATCTGAGATCCGTTAGACAAATCTTCCACAAGCAGAGAATTTAATTCTCATTGGGAAAATACTGTTTTGCAAACTCAAAATTTAAGGGAAAAAGTAGATAAAAAGGAAAAGAGAGAAAAGAAATATATTTCAGGAATTTAATTCCTCTGAAAACAGGGTTTAACCCTATAAAGAACTTAGTTCTTATAATAAAAAACATAAAAACTTAGTTCTTAAAGAAAACTTGATTTCAGATCTTTAAAACAGAGATCTTGATGACCATCGATGGTCAAAACGCCATCAACAGAGATTAAATCTCTAAAAGAAAAGAACTCAGCGCCTCACGTGTTTCCCACGTGAGCACCCAACAAAGAAAAGAGCTCAGCGCCTCACGTGCTTCCCACGCAAGTGCCCAAAAATATAAACTCAGCGCCTTACATGCTTTCTACGTGAGCGCCCAAAAATATAAACTCAGCGCCTCACGTGCTTTCCATATGAACGCCTAGAGGTGAAGACTCAACGCTTCACGTGAAACACACGTGAGCGCTGTATAAAATTGCTTAGCACTGTATATAGTCAAAATGACTAAGTGTTTAGCACTGATTGGGCAGCGTCCATATCTGAGCGCCTCACATGCCTCCCACGTGAGCGCCAGAGCAGTAATTAAGTGCTTAGCACTTCTGAAAAAAGAAAGCCCAAAACCGAGCAGACCGAGCCCAAATTTGGTAAGTCTCTCTGAAGTTTTCTTGCATCTGAGCCCAAATACTATGTTGTTAGATCTTAACTAAATTTAATGATCCTGAAAATATTTCTAAATTGATCTTAGTCTCAAATAGGAATAACGTATCTTTAGTTAAAATAAATTGAGCCCAAATACTTATATATTTAAGTTGATCTTAATCTAAAAACAGATTAACGATCTTTAAATAAAATATAATAATCTTTGGACTAATGGAACATACAACCTAAGTTCAAACCCCGAATCTAAAATGTACAGATTTGAACTAATTCGCACCTTACGGGCGACGACATAAAATAGTCTCCATATACAATCCATGGGCAACCAAAACAAACAAAATATAACACACGACACGAAGTGAACTACTGGAACAGGAGAAAGTGGTTATCGTAACGCGATAATGTAATTAGCTGCAGGGGCTTGCGTCTGCAGGGAAGAGCGTCCTCACAATAAAAATCCCTCCACAAATGAGGGGGAATCTGATGAAGTCTGCTACATCAGTCGTGTCTATCCAAAACTCCGATATACGGTGCTATAAATCAACTTGGTATTTTCGGAGAGGTGGATGGATATGTCCAAATAGTATCTGCCCCCAAATTCAGACAAGACGATCAATCCCAGTTCGTCTCTGTTTTCAGCAGTAAACGGATTCTGGCACGCCCGTTGGGATTTCGTCCTCTTTGCACTCCACACTTCGTGCGTCGTGTTTCGCGAACAAAATTTTGGTTCATTATATTCATGGTTGCCTCTGAGTTCGAGATACTAAAACTTGGTGTTTCACTTCTGTGCAGAATCAATGGCTTCTCACTGTACCAATCCCAATATTATTATATCTTTGTATTTTCTTTCTTTAGTAAAATATTGTATTGATTTATTCTTAGTATTTTCCATATATTTTGTTTTCTTTTAAATATATTATTTATTTCCAAATACATTTCTTTAAAACTAAATTTTAACTTTTTTCAAATTAAACACAAGACCTAAATCAACTCACAAACTAAATCCAATCTCATTTTCATTTTTCTTTTATAAAACTATGAGCCCAAAAGCCCACTTTCTTTTCAAGTAACAATATATATATAATTCTTGTTAAATTTATGCATGAACAACCTTATAGCTCATTGATTAAGTCCTTACATTATTATTCCATAGGTTACATGTTCGAATCTTGGGTCTTACAATCATTTTTATCTATTTTTTTACTCTCTCATAATCTATAAATGAGACCTTTCATTTTCTTTAACTTCCAAATGAATAGGCACCATTTCAATTTCTCTTTAACTCTCATTATGAATTCATATTAATTTGAATTAATATGACATAATTCGTTTATATACTCATCTTACATTTTTATTCTCCTTTCTCTTAAAAAAATTAGAAAGAAGAACAACTCCTCTACTTTGTTTCTTCCTCACAAACTATTATTCATCTCCTAGTCTCTCTTCTTCTAGAGTCCTTGAAGAAGAACATGAAAAAGCTTTAAAAAAGCCCCTCCAGTGACGCGAGGCTATCGTCGAATAGACAAGCCCGGTGACGATACCGGCTTGTGCATGTAAGTTCCTCCGTCTTCTCCCCTCTTTCCCTTCTTCTTCTCACTCTCTTTATCTTGTTTCCTCCCTTCGTCTAGACTTGCATGATTATCTATAACCTTTGTTTGATTTTTAGTAAAAGAAATCGGTTATGAAAAATATGTGCATGAATAATTGTTTAGGTATTCTACATGTTATGTTTAGATATTTGTGGTATTTATGCGTAGTCTATAGTAATTGTCTCATGCTAATATCATTCCTTTAAATGAAAGTAATACTGTAAGTAGTATCTCATATTTACAAATGATATATGTGAAAGGTTTTTATGGTAGTTTCATGAAAATTCGTATGTATTTTTTTTATAATCCGATCACGCGATTGAAATATCGATGATATCTTACAATTTATGACATGATTTTTATAGAATCATTGATGTATTTTCTCATGTATATTCTCAATTAGAATGTTAGCAAGTATAAAGAAAACAAAGTTGCGGATTGATACCATAGTTTTATTGTTTTTAAATACGATTCCAAATACCTTTATCTTAAAAATAATTTTTTAGAATTAATTTCCACTTCTGGAAATTCTTGGAACATTAGGATAAAATAATAGATAGAATTCAAAATTTACAATAAAAATTTCATATCAAACCGAATAACGGTTTAGGAGTTACGTAATTTTTTATTCGCTATTTTTAAAACCAGAAAACTGCCATTAAAGATCTTCTTCGAGAGACCATAACTCTATAATAGATAATCCAAATTAAGAATTTTAAGATGTTTTGAACATCTACATCGAAAGATATAGATTTTATTAGTTTTAATTTTTTACTAAAAACCGACGTAAAATATAGAAAACTGCGTTACAATATTAAGCGACGAATCTGGACAGAATCTATCCTGATTTGCACACTGTTTTTAAATAGGACATAACTCGAACTTCCGATGTCTGTTCATAACAAAATTTAGATGTGTAGATGCATAATTGATAGAGCTATAATTTACTGTATATTAGATTACTTAGAAATGCATAAAACAATCCGATATAGGCTTTGTAATTTAAACATATAGTTGCGGTCCAGAAATCTGAATTTCTGTTTTAAACGCTGATATTAAAATGATCATAATTAGAGCTTCAAAAATCCAAATCGTGCAAATCTTAGTATTTTGGATAAATACATTGAAAGACTTACAATTTTCTAATAATTTTTGTAACTTGAAATTTGAGGGAAATCGACCCAAACTATATTTTAAAAATATGCGACAGTGCTGGACATATTCTGATCTGTTCTGCACGATGAAACGAAAATGGGTATATCTCTCAAACCGGTAGTCGTATTTAGATGCGACTAGAACTCATGCGTGCACAACATTTAGATCTATATTTTTGTTTATATTCCTAATTTGATTGACTTGATTAATTAGTCGTGCACGACACTTCTTTACAACATTGTTTATAGTCATTATTTGAATAATATACTTGACTCGTTTCATACTATTCGAACTTATTTATCTTGTTTTTCTCGATCTTTGAATTGTTGTATGTACATGAAGATATAATTAGATATTATATATTTGACATAATCCAATTACATACTAGACTTTACTTGACCGAACTATGAATATAACTTGACATGAATACCTGAATATATGATTACAACTTGAATATGAACTTGTACTCTTTATATTTATGGATTTGGCCAATACTTGTAAACTTGAATTATACACTGCATTACGCGGGGATAAATGGTAGATTGGTACGGAACATATATCGTGGCACGAGAGGCAGCTACATGAATTCACATGCCGTTGTCCTATGGGTTATGACGGGGCCTTATACTACATGTTAGCTTAGTTCACGGGGTAAGTTGGACTCCTCTCGTATACATGAATACCTTTTTTTATCAAACTACAAACAACCACGTTAGAATAATCATACTTACATATTGATATTCACTTCATGTTTACTATACATATACTACACAGCTATTTCAATACTTGTTTGCTATACTCATGTTCCATTGTCATGCTTATATAGTTGTAATTATTTACCATGTTATATAGAATTACTCTATTACATACATTTGCCATGCTTATATTAAATGTCCTATTTAATCACCATATCATACTTAGTCCATTGTTTCGTGATATTTTTTTCCAACTTGTCATTATATTTTTATATTTCACATTCATATTTTTTAGGGACTTACCGAGCGTTAGTTCGCTGACGGGCATTTCACCCATCTATTTGTTTCTTAAAATGTTCGTCGTGAATTTGGGACAGAGGATTTAGAAGCAGTCAACGAGGAGTATTTTCATCTCACATCTCAAGTGGACGAATAGTTTTGTTCATCTTCACAGTTATTACAACTTTTCTTCTAGTATACCACATGTTTAAGCATTTTACCTTTATCTTATTTTTATTGTTCAGACATATTGTATCAATTGAAAATTATAAAATCTTGAATGTAATATATCGATATTGGATTTTATTACTCTTATTATTCTTCCACTTTATTATATTGCTTACTTATTCTTAATATATTTATTAAGGGAAATGAGTTTCTCATAATAAATACGTTGTGGGCTTGCCAGGTCACCGTTTCCGTTTACTGGGAAGCGGGACGTAACAGGTTTTAGTGGCGGCCTATACAGGTCAGTTCTGCATGAAGTCTTAAGCAATATATCATAAGAATTATGAAATTCAGCAACTTTTACATTTCTTACATTTCAATTCCTTTGAATCTTATCATATTTTTTGAATCCATCTTAAATTTCACTTTCGACTTTCTTGAATATAACATCTCGACTTTTGAATTCTCAATTCTTGTTCATCCATTCTTCTTGGCTTATTAGCTCGGTTAGTTGGTACATCGATCGAAGGACCTCGAAGACGACATCATCCTTTGCCTTATTTCACCCTTCTACTTATATCTTATAGACTCCTCAAGGAATTTCGAGGACGAAATTCTTTTTAAGGAAGGTAGAATGTAACGATCCTAATATTACTATACTTTCATATTTTCTTTCTTTAGTATAATATTGTATTTATTTATTCTTAGTATTTCCCATATATTTTGTTTTTTATTAAATATATTATTTATTTCCAAACACATTTCTTTAAAACTAAATCTTAATCTTTTTCAAATTAAACACAAGACCTAAACTAGCCCATAACCCAAATCCAATCTCATTTTCATTTTTCTTTTATAAAATTATGAGCCCAAAAGTCCACTTTCTTTTTAAATAACAACATATATTTAATTCTTGTAAAATTTGTGCATGAACAATCTTGCAGCTCATTAGTTAAGTTTTACATTATTATCGCATAGGCCATATGTTCCAATCTTGGATTTTGCAATCATTTTTATCTATTTTTTACTCTCTCATAATCTACAAATAAGACCTTTCATTTTCTTTAACTTCCAAATGAAGGGGTATCTTTTCGATTTCTCTTTAACTCTCATTATGAATTCATATTAATTTGAATTAATATGACATAATTTTTTTATATATTCATCTTACCTTTTTATTCCTTTTACTCTTAAAAAGATTAGAAAGAAGAACAACTCTTCTCCTTTCTTTGTTCCTCACAAAATATTATTCATCTCCTTCTCTCTTTTCATCTAGAGTCCTTGTAGAAGAACATGAAGAAGTTTTCAAAAAGTCTCGCTAGTAACGCGAGACTTTCGTCAGATAGACAAGTCCGGTGACGATACCGGCTTGTGCATGTATGTTCCCTCCGTCTCTCCCTCCCCTCTTTCTCTTCTCTTTCTCACTCTCTTTTATCTTGTTTCCTCCATTCGTCTAGATTTGCATGATTATCTGTAACCTTTGTTTAATTTTTAGTAAAAGAAATTAGTTATGAAAAAATATGTGCATGAATAATTGTCTAAATATTCTACATGTTATGTTTAGATGCTTGTGATATTTATGCGTAGTCTATAGTAATTTTCTCATGCTAATATCATTCCTTTAAATGAAAGTAATGTTGTAAGCAGTGTCTCAAATTTAAAAATGATATATGTGAAAGGTTTTTATGGTAGTTTCATGAAAATTCGTATGTATTTCTTTTATAATTCGATCGCGTGATTGAAATATTAATGATATCCTACAATTTGTGACATGATTTTTATAGAATCATTGGTGTATTTTCTCATGAATATTCTCAATTAGAATGGTAGCAAGTATAAGGAAAATAAAGTTGCAGATTAATACCATGGTTTTATTGTTTTTAAATACGATTCCAAATACCTTTATCTTAAAAATATTTTTTTAGAATTAATTTCCACTTCTAGAAATTCTTGGAACATTATGATAAAATAATAGATAGAATTCAAAATCTACAGTAAAAATTTCATATCAAACCGAATAATGGTTTAGGAGTTACGTAGTTTTTTATTCACTGTTTTTAAAACTAGAAAACTGTCATTAAGGGTCTTCTTCGAGAGACCATAACTCTGTAATTATTAATCCAAATTAAGTATTTTCAGATTTTTTGAATATCTACATAGAAAGATATAGATTTTCTTAGTTTTAAGTTTTTACTGAAAACTGACGTAAAATATAGAAAATAGCGTTAGAATATTAAGCGACGAATCTGGACAGAATCTGTCCTGATTCGCACGTTGTTTTTAAATACGACATAATTCGAACTCCCGATGTCCGTTTGTGACAAAATTTAGATGTGTTGATGAAAAATTGATAGAGATATAATTTCCTGTATATTAAATTACTTAGAAATGCATGAAACAACCCGATATAGGCTTTGCAATCTAACATATAGTTGCAGTCCAGAAATCTGAATTTCTGTTTTAAACGCTGATATTAAAATGATCATAGAGAGAGCTTGAGAAATCCAAGTCGCGCGAATCTTAGTAATTTGGATAAGTACATCAAAATACTTACAATTTTCTAATAATTTTTGTAACTTGAAACCTGATGGAAATTGACCCAAACTATATTTTAAAAATATGCGACGGTGCTGGACAGATTCTGATCTGTTCTGCACGATGAAACGAAAATGGGTATATCTCCTAAACCGGTAGTCGTATTTAGGCGCGATTAGAACTCACGCGTGAATAACACTTGGATATATATATTTTTGTTATTCCTAATTTGTTTGAATTGATTAACTTGTCGTACACAGCACTTTTTTACAACATTGTTTATGGTCATTATTTGAATAATATACTTGACTCATTTTATGCTATTCGAACATGTTTATCTAGTTTTTCTCCATCTTTGAATTGTTGCATGTATATGAAAACATAATTAGATATTATATATTTGACATAATCCAATTACATACTAGACTTGACTTGACCGAATCATGAATATAAGTTGACATGAATACCTGAATACATGATTACAAGTTGAACGTGAACTTGTACTCTTTATATTCATGGATTTGGCCAAGACCTGTAAACTTGAACTATACACTGCATTATGCGGGGATAAGGGGTAGATTGGTACGGCCCGTATATCGTGGCATGAGAGGTCACCTTAAAAGACACTTGCATGAAGTCACGTGCCGTTTTCCTGTGAGTTATGACGGGACCTTGTACTACATGTTACCTTAGTCCGTGGGGTAAGTTGGACTTCTCTCGTATACATGAATACCTTTTTTTATAATCAAACTACAAACAACCACGTTAGAATAACCATACTTACACATTGACATTCACTTCATATTCACTATATGTATACTACACAGCCATTTCTATACTTGTTTACTATGGTCATGTTCCATTGTCATGCTTACATAGTTGCCATTATTTACCCTATTATATAGAATTACTATATTACATAGATTTTCCATAGTTATATTAAATGAGAGGTTATTCCAATCTTTCAGAGAAAACCCTGTTTAATCACCATATCACACTTGGTCCATTGCTTCATGATATCCTTTTCCAACTTGTCACTATACTTTTATATTTCACATTCATTTTTTTGGGGGACTTACCGAGCGCTAGTTCGCTGACGGGCATTCCACCCATCTCTTTGTTTCTTGGAATGTTCGTCAGGTGAATTTGGGACATAGGATTTAGAAGCAGTGAACGAGAGTATTTTCATCTCACATCTCTAGTGGACGAATAATTTTGTTCATTTTTGCGGTTATTACAGTCCTTTTAGTATACCACATGTTTAGGCTCTTTACCTTCATCTTATGTTTATTATTCAGATATATTGTATCGGTTGAAAATTATGAAATCTTGAATGTAATATATCGATGCTGGATTTTATTACTCTTGTTATTCTTCCACTTTGTTATATTGTTTACTTACGCTTAATGTATTTATTAAGGAAAACGACATTCTCATAATAAATACGTTGCGGGCTTATCACGTCACCGTTTTCATCTACTGGGAAGCGGGACGTGACACTAGCTGCACTGCTTACAACAACGACTCCCTTTCTATCCCAGCTTGAGGAGTGACATACGGGCTTAACATGACCTTCATTTTCTCAATGTCGGTGGGGCAGGTTACTCAGGCCACTACCGGAAACTTTTTTGGGACCATGCTCCCACCTGCGAGCTTTGGCGCCTCAATGCCACAAGGAGAAACTTCTAGAAGGTCGGTCTTTGTAAATTCCCAGTTCCGTAAATAAAATTTTTCCATATTTTTCCAAGTCCCCTTGAATATATTTTCTATTTTATCTATATTTTTGTATGAATTTAGATGCATATTTTTAAGTTCTAATTTTCCTAAACTAAGAATCCTAACCGGCCTAATCCCATACCCGACCCAGCCCAAGCCCCGCTACCCGACCCGTTTCTCTTCTTCCCCACTTCCTTTCTTTTTCCTGCTCCTTTTCCTTTCTTTCCCACGTCGCCACTCGTCCCCACATCCCCGCTCCTCGCCGTGACCACGTCCCCGCTCCTCGACCCACGACCTCGCTCGCGCGCGCTCATGAACTTCCCTCCCTCGACCTCGTCTCTCTCTCTCTCTCTCCCCTACAAGCCGAGCCTCCTTCGCCATCACCTTCACTACCTTCTTCACCAAAACTCTCCCCATCCACTGAGCTCCGACCACGACCACTTCACAGCACCACCTCCTTCCACCAACACCCTCGCCTCCTCCTCAAACCCTCGACCACCTCAACACCCGAGCACCTTCGCCTGCACACCGACCACCTCTCCCCAACAGCCTCACCCTCTTCCTCCTCCACTTCTTTCCATCCCCGACTGCACAACCTCAAACCCAATGCACCCCCGTCGAGCTCCTCCTCTGTCGCCGGCGACCACCTCAGCCACCCTGGTTGCCTCGCCATCGAGCGCCGACAATAGCGACTACCACCATCCTCGCCGTCAAGACCCCAGCAACCAAGCCGTCGCTGCCGAGAACTCGAGCTCGAGCCAAGTCGAGTTGCCGTGCCACGCTTGTGTCGCAATCGCGCCGTTGCCGCTACCGTACTGTCGTCGATACGTCGTCAGGCAAGTATAATGCTTGCTTCATGCTAATATTACCTTTTCAATTCAATTACCAATCAATTTCATATATACTCTTCGTGCGAACTAATGTAATACAAGTGTTCGATGCAAAACCCGAATTGAAACCCCCCGTTAAATTGACGAAAACTAATCACATAGGATGGCCCGAGTGATAACGAACGTTGTGTTATGATTTGGCTGGAAAATACGGTCTTTAATGACGTGATAGGTCTTTCCCATTTAGACCCGTTAAAACTGAAATTTTCCCATACCTGAACCTTGTAAAAATCACAGCTAATTGGTTAAAAATCAGAATGTTGCGTTCGATGGCTCATATCGAATAAGACTCGACGACCTAGAACCCCATAAGAGTTTTAATCTGTTTCTATGCTAAAAAGGTGACGGAAACTGGTTCGGAGTATGGCTCTGGACTTCAGTCCAGAGCAGCACTGGCTGTCGATTCTCGTTTTGTAATACTTTCACCCTACTGTATGAAAATGTTATGATGCGGAACCCTATACCATAGAGAATATAAATCTGTTATCTAACCATTGAAAGTGGTTTCATTCATTTTTACTGTCGTTTACTATTTAAATTATATTTTAAATCAACAGAACATATAGCAGTCCTAAACAGGGACAGAACGTATACCCATTTATTGTACAATGTATAACTTCCAGTACACCATGGATATTATCGATCCGTCTGGTGCGTTGGAAATCTAACTGATAAACCTAAATTTTGTTCAACTATAGAGTCACCTAATTTTGATCCCAACAGGGTGAAAACCGTATTACGAAATGGACTTTCAGTTCAGGAACTGAATTTCCAGCAGCGAACACTTAAAATGAAACGACTGTAACTTGCGAACCCGAAACCAGATTGACTTGAAATCAATTTTGTTGAACTTCCGACTGAGTTTACTTATTACCGCTTTTTTATCTTTTGTTTAATTCTGAAAGCATGATTTAATACGAATTTTCTATTTTCATAAGATGCATAACAAGTTGTACTGCATATAAACTGTTTAGCGGCATGATTCACAGTTTTACCCGACTACAGAACCTCTAGTGATAGTGAACATTTGTGTTAATTCTCAGTGTATATTGCATTGTCGAACGTGTACAGTATCGGTGTGGTTGTGTCAAGTACGCCAGTGAATAGTGAGTGATTCGTGATAATGAACCATACATTGAACATTGAATAAAATCGTATTATTGATGTGTATTTGTACACAACTAGCTCATACTCATGAATAGTGAAACCTGGGGAAAAAGGGGGAAATCAAAGTGGAAAGGAAATTGTATTTAGCGAGGTCAGTGACTTAGAGGATGATCATTCGAACAACGACTCTTATATATTAGGTTGGACCTAGCGGTCCGGCCGACAGGGTTGTGTCCCGGGAAACAGCGGGCCGTAGTCTCGGGTACGTACGAGACCCTCGTTAAACATGATCATCCTTTCCACAACTCGATTTCAAAAGTGACTTAGAGACCGATAGGGACACAGATCATACATTGCGTCAGTTAGTGACATATTGGTTACCTGCATTTTATCTCCACCGTTATTACTTTCATTTTCTTGCCTTTTGTTATTATTATAATATTGCTATTACGTCGCTCTGACGATTTGAGTATGCATGCTCAGACCTTGGAGAAGAACCAGTTCAGGAGTCAGACCTGTCCTTCGAGCTTGCAGAGATTTAGACGGTCGTGCCTCCAGCACCTTTACTGTTTTTCCCTAAAGAAACCTTGTATTCACACTTGGTTAGTAGTTTCTTTTCTTTTGTTCTGTTGCAAATTGTGAACAATGAAAGTTGATGTAATAACTAATGATGTGTTTCCTTTACTTCTGTACTGTATTTACTGATTACCATGTAATGCTAGAAACCGAAGTGTGACTACGGCGGGATTATTCCTTGACCGTAGGAGCATGGCTGGCCTAGTCGCCTCCCGTATTCCGTATTTTGGGAAGCGGAGCGTGACATGGTTTTGTTGGTATCAGAGCCAAAGGTTTAGTAGTAAGGGATAACATTAACTACACTTTATTACATTATTTTCGCTTCACTATCCCTCATTTTCATCCCTGTATCTAATCATATCCGTTTAAATATTTTCTAGCGACATGACGTCCCCGAACGACCACTCCTTGGACTCTAATTCTCATTATTGCACGGAGAGGATCTTGAATGCACTGACGACCCTCACAGAAGCTCAAGAGAGAAAGACGGACCTACTCACCGAGGGACTCAGGGCAATTACCGCAGTAGGGGGATCCTTCGCTCTCATTACCGCCCCCGAGGGCACCACTTCACCGGCTTTTTCTTCCAGGGATGGCACTGTGTCGGATTTTCGGAGGTTACATCCAGATGTATTTACAGACTAGCCGAACCACTCGAGGCCGAGCAATGGCCGGTCAATATGGAGAACCTACTGACGGCCGCAAGGGTACCAGATGAAGAGAAAGTGAATGTGATAAAGATCCAGTTGGAGGACGAAGCCTGTACTTAGTGGTCGGTTGAAGAAAGCAGACTCGAAGGGCCAATCGAATGGAGCAAATTCAAGGAGTGTTTCTTAGACCACTATTTTCCTTCCACCGCCAAGGCAGAGATGGAAGAAAGATTCATCTTACCGAAGAAGAATGGCCGTCCCGTGGACATGTATGCGGCAGAATTCAACCGTCTGACCCGATTTGCTTCGTATATGGTCATTTCAGAGGCCACCAGGGCCAGGCGTTTCTTATAGGGACTTGATTTTGATCTACAATAGTTGATCGCGTCACTTGAGTTGCAGACTTTTGCGCAGGTGCTCAACGCGGCACGAATTCAGGAGAAGGTGATCAATAAATTTAGGGGCCCCAGCTCGAGTGATAGGAGGCCCCCAGTAGCCCCACCGCGTACTCACACATCGTCCCGAGGGGTTATACCAATCCACAGGCCAGGGACGACGCAGATGAAGCGTCCATTCGTGCCCCAGCATCGCCCTCAGAGTAAAGCCTTAGTTTGCGGCTACTGCCACAGGGATGGGCACACCCAGAAGGACTGTCGCCGTGCCAAGGGACAGTGTTTGATTTGTGGATCCAGCCAGCACCGAGTTAGTGGTTTTCCCGAGTGAACAGAGTTACAGGGAGGGTCTGGACCACAGCAGCAGAGGTCAAAGGAGCAGAGGCAACCCTACACAGGCCGCGGTCAAGGACGGGCTTTCACCTTGACCGCCGAGCAGGCAGAGGCTTCAGGTGAAGTTGTTACAGGTATTCTACTCATTCATTCCATGCCAGCTAGAGTACTGTTTGATTCTGGAGCATCACACTGTTTCATATCTGTGCATTTCGTTGATACACACTCCATACCACATGAACCATTAACTAAGGGTTGGGAAATACATACGGGTAATGGTGTTATAGTATCCAGTCGAGAATGTAGATCCTGTCCAGTTGTAGTGTCTGGCAGGGAATTCTATGCGAATTTACTTTTAATCGGAACAAGCAGCTATGACGCAATTCTCGGGATGGATTGGATGAGTACATTCCATGCAATTATTGATTGCCGAGCAAGGAATGTGACTTTCCGCATTCCCAAGGAGGAAGCGAGTCATTGGAGCCAGCCAAATATAGAGCTAAACCGAAGGTATCGACGGCTATGGGAGTTGATGGACACCCTGCACCAGAAATCGTTCGGTATTTTCTTGACGTGTTTCCTGAAGATTTACCCGGTCTGCCACCTCTCCACATTTTGGGATTCACGATAGATTTGATTCCAGATACATCACCAGTTTCCAAGGCCCCATACAGAATGGCACCGGTTGAGTTGGCAGAATTGAAGAAACAAATTGGAGAACTCCTGGAGAAAGGATTTATCCGCCCAAGCGCTTCACCGTGGGGTGCACCAGTTTTGTTGGTAAAGAAAAAGGATGGATCGCTACGGATGTGCATAGACTACCAGGAGTTGAACAAAGTCATGATAAAGAATAAATACCCCATTTCGCGCATCGACGACTTATTTGATCAGTTAAGTGGGGCCAAAGTATTTTCGAAGTTGGATCTCCGTTCGGGCTATTACCAGATCAGAGTAGCGGCCGAGGATATATGCAATACGACTTTCAGGACCTGATACGGGCATTATGAGTTCCTTGTGTTGCCGTTCGGTGTTACCAATGCTCCAGCTATATTTATGGATCTGATGAATCGAGTATTTGCGAAGTACTTGGACACGTTTGTCGTTGTATTCATCGACGACATACTAGTCTACTCTAAGACCCGGGAGGAGCATGCCGAACACTTGCGAACAGTATTATAAATTCTTCGGGAAGAGAAGTTGTACGCAAAATTGAGCAAGTGTGAGTTCTGGCTCGACAAGGTGCAGTTCTTGGGACACGTTGTTTCGGGCGAAGGCATCTCAGTGGACCCGGCAAAGATAGAATCTGTTAGAGATTAGCCGACACCGAAGTCAGTGGCCGAGATCAGAAGCTTCCTGGGACTGGACGAATATTATCGGCGGTTCGTTCAAGACTTTGCATGAGTCGCTGAATCTTTGACGAAGCTGACACGGAAGGATGTACCGTATGTGTGGACGGAGGAGTGTACTCGGGCTTTTGAGGTACTAAAGCAGAAATTGACCACGGTGCCTATTCTTACAGTGCCAGACAATTCCGGTGGGTTGGTGATACATAGCGATGCTTCAAGGAAGGGCTTAGGCTGTGTTCTGATGCAGCACGGTCGGGTGGTTGCTTACACCTCACGACAGCTGAGGAATCACGAGAGGAACTACCCTACTCATGACTTGGAGTTAGCCGCAGTGGTTTTCGCATTGAAGATCTGGAAGCATTACCTGTTAGGCGAGAAGGTAGAGGTGTACACGGATCACAAGAGTCTGAAATACGTGTTTACTCAGAAAGAACTGAATATGGAGAACTATGACTTAGACTTACAGTATCATCCGGAAAAAGTAAACGTTGTACCCGATGCTCTCAGTCGCAATACAGCGGTCATGATGTTGACCAGCTAGAGGAGCATCATTGAGGATTTTCAGAAGCTCGAGCAAGAGGTCGTTACACCGAGTGCAATCAGGCAGTTTTGGCAACTACAGGTGCAGTCTTCTCTTGTAGATTACCTCAAGGCTGCGCAACCTGATGATCCTCGATTGCAAAAGTTCAGAGAGCAGGTGGAAGCCGGGCTGAGAACAGACTTGCTCATACATCGAGACGGTTCTCTGAGATTCGGTAGCAGACTCTGCGTACCCAAAGGGGATGTTCAGGAAGAGGTACCAGCTGAGGCTCATAGTTCAGCTTATTCTGTGCATTCAGGAGGCACGAAAATGTATTGAGATCTAAAGCAACACTTTTGGTGGAACGGGATGAAGCGAGAGATTGCACGGTTTGTATCCAGGTGTTTGGTATGTCAGCAAGTGAAGGCGGAACACCAGAGAACAGCGGGACTGTTACAACCGCTTTCAATACCAGAGTGGAAGTGGGAGCACATTACTATGGATTTTGTGACTGCCTTACCACGGAGCCCTGGGGGCAACAACACCGTTTGGGTTATCGTCGACCGCCTTACGAAAGCTGCACACTTTATACCCTTCCGGATGGGACAGTCGACAGAGTCGCTTGCGGAGAAATACATGGAAGAGATAGTGCGAATTCACGGAGTTCCGGTCAGCATTGTGTCAGATCGAGACACCAGATTTGTTTCGCACTTTTGGAGGAGCTTACAGGAGAGTCTGGGTACCCGCCTCAAGTTCAGCACATCGTATCATCCACAGACGGACGGACAATCCGAGCGTACGATTCAGACGCTCGAGGACATGTTGAGGGCTTGCATGTTGGACTTCCAGGGTTCTTGGGATGATCATCTGCATCTGGTTGAGTTTTCTTATAACAACAGTTACTAGGATAGCATCCAGATGGTCCTTTTGAAGCACTTTACGGACGTAAATGTCGATCCCCCATTTGTTGGGATGACGTGGGCGAACGAAGATTACTGGGCCCCGAACTCATTGTTCAGACGGTAGACAATGTCTAAATGATCAGACAGCGCATTAAGACGGCTCAGGACCGACAGAAGAGTTGGATGGATGCCAGCAGGAAAGCGCTAGAATTTGAGGTCGGAGATCACGTATTCCTGAAGATTTCCCCTACCCGCGGAGTTATCAGGTTTGGAGGTCGCGGGAAACTCAGTCCCCGTTTCATCGGACCTTTTGTGGTGCTAGAGCAAGTAGGAGAGATGGCCCATCGACTTGCCTTGCCTCCGTCTCTAGCTGCTGTGCACAATACTTTCCACGTATCTCAGTTGCGGCGTTATGTTCGGGATGACAACCATGTTCTGGACCATTCAGAGTTAGCTTTGGGCACTGACCTGTCTTACGAGGAGCATCCCACCACTATCCTCGACCGCAGAGAAAAAGTGCTGAAGAATAAAGTCATTCCGTTAGTCCGAGTGTCTTGGGGCGGTCGTTCCCTAGAAGAATCTACCTGGGAGCATGAGGAGGATATCCGTGCACGTTTTCCACATCTGTTTGTGTAGTGCTGTTGTTTCGTTGTCTCTTTTTAAATTTCGAGGGCGAAATTTTGTAAGGAGGGTATGATATAAATTCCCAGTTCCGTAAATAAAATTTTTCCATATTTTTCCAAGTCCCCTTGAATATCTTTTCTATTTTCTCTATATTTTTGTATGATATTAGATGCATATATTTTAAGTTCTAATTTTCCTAAACTAAGAATCCTAACCAGCCCAACCCCATACCTGACCCGGCCCAAGCCCCGCTACCCGCCCCGTTTCTCTTCTTCCCCACTTCCTTTCTTTTTCCCGATCTTTTCCTTTCTTTCCCACGTCACCGCTCGTCCCCATGTCCCTGCTCCTCGCCGCGACCACGTCCCCACTCCTCGACCTACGACCTCGCGCTCGCGCGCTCGCGAACTTCCCTCCCTCGACATCGTCTCTCTCTCTCTCCTACAAGCCGAGCCTCCCTCGCCATCACCTTCACTACCTTCTTCACCAAAACTCTCCCCATCCACCGATCTCCGACCAAGACCACTTCACAACACCACCTCCTTCCACCAACACCCTCGCCTCCTCCTCAAACCCTCGACCACCTCAACACTCGAGCACCTTCACCTGCACACCGACCGCCTCTCCCTAACAGCCTCACCCTCTTCCTCCTCCACTTCTCTCCATCCCCGACTGCACGACCTTAAACCCACTGCACTCCCGCCAAGCTCCTCCTCTGTCGCCGGCGACCACCTCAGCCATCCCGGTTGCCTCGCCATCGAGCGCCGACAACAGCGACCACCACCATCCTCGCCGTTAAGACCCCAGCAACCAAGCCGTCGCTGCCGAGAACTCGAGCTTGAGCCAAGTTGAGTTGCCGTGCCGCGCTTGTGTCGCGATCGCGCCGTTGCCGTACAGTCGTCGATACGTCATCAGGCAAGTATAATGCTTGCTTCATGCTAATATTACCTGTTCAATTCAATTACCAATCAATTTCATATATACTCTTCGTGCGAACCAATGTAATACAAGTGTTCGATGCAAAACCCGAATTGAAAACCCCCGTTAAATTGAAGGAAACTAATAACATAGGATGGACCGAGTGATAACGAACGTTGTGTTATGATTTGGCTGGAAAATACGGTCTTTAATGACGTGATAGGTCTTTCCCATTTAGACCCGTTAAAACTGAAATTTTTCCGTATCTGAACCTTGTAAAAATCACAGTTAATTGGTTACAAATAAGAATATTGCGTTAGAGGGCTCATATCGAAGCCGACTTGAAGACCTAGAACCCCATAAGTGTTTTAATTTGTTTCTATGCTAAAAAGGTGACGGAAACTGGTTCGGAGTGTGGCTCTGGACTGCAGTCCAGAGCAGTATTGGCTGTCGATTCTCGTTTTGTAATACTTTCACCCTGCTGTATGAAAATGTTATGATGCGGAACCCTATACCATAGCGAATATAAATCTGTTATATAACCATGGAAAGTGGTTTCATTCGTTTTTACTGTCGTTTACTATTTAAATTATATTTTAAATCAACAGAAATATAGCAGTCCCAAATAGGGACAGAACGTATACCTATTTATTGTACAATGCATAACTTCCAGTACACCATGGATATTATCAATCCGTATGGTGCGTTGGAAATCTAACTGATAAACCTAAATTTTGTTAAACTATAGCGTCGCCTAATTTTGATCCCCACAGGGTGAAAACTGTGTTGCGAAATGGACTTTCAGTTCAGGAACTGAATTTCCAGCAGCGAACACTTAAAATGAAACGACCGTAACTTGCGAACCCGAAACCCGACTGACTTGAAATCAATTTTGTTGAACTGCCGACTGATTTTAATTATTATTGCTTTTGTATCTTTTGCTTAATTCTGAACGCATGATTTAATACGAATTTTCTATGTTCATAAGATGCATAACGACTTGTACTGCATATAAACTGTTTAGCGGCATGATTCACAGTTTTACCCGACTACAAAACCTCTAGTGATAGTGAACATTCATGTTAATTCTCAGTGTATATTGCATTGTCGAGCGTGTACAGTATCGGTGTGGTTGTGTCAAGTACGCCAGTGAATAGTGAGTGAATCATACAGTGAACAGTGAATAAAATCGTGTTATTGATGCGTACTTGTACACAACTAGCCCATACTCATGAATAGTGAAACCTGGGGAAAAATGGGGAAATCAAAGTGGAAAGGAAATTGTATTTAGCGAGATCAGTGATTTAGAGGATGATCATTCGAACAACGACTCTTATATATTAGGTTGGACCTAGCGGTCCGGCCGACAGGGTTATGTCCCGGGCAACAGCGGGCCGTAGTCTCGGGTACGTACGAGACCCTCGTTAAATATGATCATCCTTTCCACAACTCGATTTCAAAAGTGACTTAGAGACCGATAGGGACACAGATCATATATTGCATCAGTTAGTAACATATTGATTACCTGCATTTTATCTCCACCGTTATTACTTTCATTTTCTTGCCTTTTGTTATTATTATAATATTTCTATTACGTCGCTCTGACGACCTGAGTATGCATGCTCAGACCTTAGAGAAGAACCAGTTCAGGAGCCAGACCTGTCCTTCGAGCTTGCAGAGATTTAGACGGTCGTGCCTCCAGTACCTTTACTATTTTGCTTAAAGAAACCTTGTATTCACACTTGGTTAGTAGTTTCTTTTCTTTTGTTCTGTTGTAAATTGTGAACAATGAAAGTTGATGTAATAACTAGTGATGTGTTTTCTTTACTTCTATGCTGTGTTTACTGATTACCATGTAATGCTAGAAGCCGAAGTGTGACTACGGCGGGATTATTCCTTGACCGTAGGAGTATGGCTGGCCTAGTCGCCTCCCGTATTCCGTATTTTGGGAAGCAGGACGTGACAGTCTTTGATCGGATGGCAACCATGGCGGCTCCTATCGGCAACCATGGCGTCCGTCTAAATTTGACGTCTCAGTCTTCAACAGGTTGAGGAAGAACTCGAGCAGGCCCGTAAAGAAGCACATGATAACAGAGGGAGCTACCCTAAAATGCCTAGCTCTTCCTATTTCTGCTATGGGTGAAGCCGGTAAAAGTGTTTCCTCTCCGAGACTGTCGGTCTTCGAAAGATTGTCTAGCTCCACTCCAGCTCCACCAAGAATGTCAGGCTTCCAATGATTGCCAGCAAGCGAAACTCCCCAGCAATGCCGGGGGCATGATGAAGGCGCCTCTAATATGGAGGCACTTCCTGCTGCAAGGAATGCTCGATATCGCCACCGGCACCGAGTGAGAGAAGCTGGGGACAACTCTCCCTCTGGGATCACCTCACTAGCTCTTATGATGGACATCAACGCTGCTGTTCCAACTGAGAACAATTTTGACCCGCTTAGGAGGGTGCGCAAGAACTCCTTGTCACGCCCCGCTTCCCAGTAGACGGAAACGGTAGTGGAAAGCCCGCGGCATATTTATCTAGAGAAGGTTATTCCCTAAATAAATATACTAAGCGTATTGAAATAATAATACACAATAAAATAATAAATGGAGACTGTAAAATTTTTTAACAAATATTTTTATTTACATTCAACTTTCAATATTTACAAATACATGAGTTTATGCTGGAAAATAAATACAATAGGGAAAATGCATAAACAAGTTGCATACATAAACTGAAAGAAAATGAAACTGAGCTAGCCCTGAGTAGCGATCTGGTTATATTCCTCCTCTGTGGCTTCAACTTCCTCTGTCTCGACCGTATCTGACGAACATTCCAAGAGAAAAAAGTGGGTGGAATGTCCGTCAGCGAACTAGCGCTCGGTAAGTCCCAAAGATAGGTAAGAGTAAAGAAAAATGATAAGTGTAGAATATATATAATTAGTAATAGTATATGTTCATGGGTAAGAGGTTAATACGGGACTCTTGTAATAGAATATATAGGTCTCTATATGGTCAAGGCAGCCGTAGAAGTATTCACGAGTAATAGAATATATATAATAGTATCTGACGAACATTCCGATACTATAGGTCTCTATATGGTCATTATGCTAACGTTAAATTCCAAGTGTGAATGTCAAAGCAGCCGTAGAACTATTCACGAGCTCAAGGGTGGGACCCCAGGAGCAAGGAAACACGGGCCCGTTTCATGTGTTAGTATCGGGGCTCTGGGCTTTGGATGAGTCAACCCGACTGATATTTGAGTAAAATAAAAAATAGGTTAATACGGGACTCCTGAAACTCCGTTGGATTCATACAAGAAATTATCCCAAGCATTCCGAGTATAATATATATAACTGGTTAATATACTTAATTGATTTGATTGATTGATTAATATGCCTTGATCGAAACCATAGATTGCAAAAGGTGTAGAATGTATTCGAGTAAGTCGAGTAATATGCGAGTCATGACAATTGCAATCTTGGTTCGAGTCAAGTTGGCTCGAGTAGTTTGGGTTTGCGTATATATTCAAGTTTATATTCGAGTTAGGTTAGAGTTCGAGTTTGTGTTCGAGTCTAGATTCGAGTTTAGATTCGAGTTCAGGTCTTTTCATGTGAATTGATGTAAATTGTTAAAAATCTTATGTTCGGGAGAAATCGGCAACTGCTGCACATGGACGGTTGGATTTGTGTCTTTTTCCAAGACAATTGCCATCGATAACTCCGTTAAGTTATCTAACTTGAATTGGGAAGCACTCACTTTCTCCGGCTTCCTGAGACTCAAGAGAAATGATACCGCTTAAGCTTATATTAATTCCAGAGTCCTAAAATATTTTTTGCATATCTCGAGGGGGTTTTATGAAAAATATATATTAATATTGTTTAAAAATAATCTAGAGGATGATTTGTAATATTTAGGGTTTTCATGAACAAGTATTGTAATTGTTGTGGTGTTTTGGTGATAAAACCTAGTTTTTTTTTGAAAGTTTATGGTATTTTTGTGAAAACTACTACTTTTAGAAACTTGGTGGTATTTTATTAAAAATTCTAATCTTTCATTTTTAAAAATATATAGTTTCTTAATTTGTTTTTATTGAAAATATGGATTCATAAATTTTATATAATTTTTTCAAAAATTAGTTTTGTTTAGAAAAGTCGCGTTTCTTAAAACCGTATTTTTATTTCCTTTCGAGATCGAATACTCTGTGAGGAGTTCTGCATCTCGCTCTACTATCCTAAGGATATGCGATAATCCACACCATCTATTAGCGGGTTCCCTAACGAGGGTTGTAGAAGCGTAATTGCCAAGGATTTCGAAATACCGATTTAAAGAAACCCGTTTTGAAACGATGTGGTATTTTAATGAAAAAGTTCTTCTTTAAATTAACTATAGCTCTAGAATACCGTGCTATGGAACCATGGTGTGCGTGTGGGGTAGGTCGTTACCCCGTGAAGTTTTTCTAAAGGTATTTAAACTAATTATCGATAAGAGGGCGATACTAAAGTTCATGGTATTTTAATGAAAAAGTTCGTTATATGTTTGTTTCATATGAAAATTTTGTTAAAATTAAAAACTAAATGATGGGAAAAGGGTTAAGATTAGTGTAGCATATTAGTTTGATTTAATTTTTCCTATCACATGCATTACAAATATTAAAAAGAAACTATATCGGAGATAACTCCTTTTTTGTCGGTTTGTTTTAAAAAGTGGTTTTGAGATGGAAAAGAATAGAGATGAAGGGACTTACTGTTTTAGGTGGTTAAAAAGAGATCGAAGAATCTCTTGGGGGCCGTAGTTTCGTCGGAGATGCTCCGGTCATTGAGTTTTGGTTCGCTACTCCACTTGAGGGGTTTAACTCCACTTGGCATTTAGAGAGTTTGAGAGAATTTTTGCTAGAATTTTCAGAATGGTGAAGAGCTAGGGCATGGGTTGGTATTTATAGTGAAAATTAGGGTTTATGAATTAAAAATGTGGATTAAAATGCATTTAAAAGGTGTTAAATGGTAAATTGAAGAGTCTCTGTTTAATTGCAGGAAAATCAAACAGTGCAGGGGAGTCGAAGGGACAAGTATGCAAAGCACGGAGGGATTTGGGTGCATCAGGACCGTCGGCGGCAGGTAAAAGAGAAGAATGGGCGGTCGAGATTTGTCGATCTGTCTCGAGATTTGTGCCACGTGTCAAGTTGGGTATGTATACCTCATTGCGCCTAATTGATTTTTCTGAAACTTTTTGGTTCTCCGTGTATTGCACGTTCAACTCTTGAGCTTCCGAAAAATTAAAAAAGAAAAATCTTAAAAATAATTATGTCTGATGGGAATCGAACACACTGACTACGTCACAGCAGTGCAGAGGCTTTACCAGTGAGCTACAAGTTGCTTCTTGCTTTTATTAAACAAAAATAACTTTTAACTCTTACACAGGCTGAAATACCCTTTTCTGTACAGTAACAAGAAATTTCTGTACAGTGATTTCGGAGTCGTTATATTCTACCATCCTTATAAAATTTCGTCCTCGAAATTTACAATTACATAGGGACTAATTTTCAAAAAGATAAGGGAATCGTGTACGCATATCTTTTTCTCTTTTCTAAGTTGATTCTCCTGGCGAATTCTTTCTCCACATCACTCGGACCAAGTTTACCTCCTTGTTCCGTAATGTTTTCTCTTTTCGGTCCAGGATCTCAACTGGTTGTTGCTCGCAGGTTAAGTCAGTTTGTACTGTGAGCTCTGAGTGATCCAGTATGTGGCTGGGGTCGCTCACATATCGTCATAGTTGGGATATGTGGAACACGTTGTGTACTCCTTCTAACGAGGGTGGTAGTGCTAAACGGTACGCCACTTCTCCAACTCGTTCATGTATGTTGAACGGTCTTATGTATCTTGGACTTAGTTTACCCCTTTTGCCAAGACGTATCACTCCTCTGTTTTGATAGATCTTCAAGAATACATGGTCTCAAGGTTGGAACTCCAGATGTCGACGCTTTTCATCTGCCCAATACTTCTGTCGGTCTTGGGTTTGCATCCTTTCTCTGATCTTGCGAACCACGTCCACAGTTGCCACAATCATCTTTGGTCCAAGGAGTTCACGGTCTCCAACGCCATCCCAACTCAGCGGAAACGACATTTCCGTCCGTAGAGTGTTGCGAAAGGTGCCATCCCATTGCTTGCCTGATAGCTGTTGTTGTATGAAAACTCCACAAGGTGTAGGTGATCTTCCCACAAACCTCCGAAGTGTAACATACAGGCTCTCAGCATATCTTCCAGGATCTGAATTTTTAGCTCAGACTGTCCATCTATTTATGGATGATACGCCGTGTTGAAATTCAGACTTGTCCCTAGGCTAGCTTGCAGACTCTTCCAAAATTGTGATCGGAATCTTGTATCACGATCGGAGACAATGCAAACAGATACTCCATGAAATCTCACGATCTCCTGCATGAGTTTATGAGTATCAAATATGCTACATCTTGAAGGCTTAAATCTTATTTTAGATTTATGCTCACCTCCATGTACTTCTTTGCTAACGCCTCGGTTGATTAGCCAACTCTGAATGGAATAAAGTGAGCCGACTTGGTGAGTCAATCCAAAATAACCCAAATCGCATTATTACCCTACGTGCTGTGAGGGAGAGCAGTCACGAAGTCTATGGTAATGTGCTGCCATTTCCATTCTGGGATTGGTAACGGCTGATGTGGACCAGTACTTCTGTGATGTTCAGCCTTCACTTGCCGACACATCAAACACTTGGCTATACTCCCTGCTACTTCGCGCTTTATTCCATACCACCAGTAGTGTTATCGTAGATCCTTGTACATTTTCGTGCCACCGGGATGTATCGAATATGGAGAGCTGTGGGCTTCTTTCATCAACTCTTCTCGAACAGGTCCGATTGATACGTATAAACGGCTTCCATATCACAAGGATCCATCTTCGTGGATGATGAAGTCAGTTCGAAGTCCACTTTCTACTTGTTCTCGGATCTTTTGTAGCTTGGCATCATTTGCTTAAGCTGCCTTGATCTGATTTACAAGAGTGGACTGGACTTGTAAATTCATCAAATATGAAGAGTTACCTGGCACAACCACTTCAATTTCCAATCCATGCAGTTCTTGTTGTAGTCTCCACTGAGCAGTGAGGTTCATTGCTAATGGCTGGTGACTAAGCGCATCAGGAACTACGTTCACCTTCTCAGGATGATACTGTAGGTTGATGTCGAAGTCCGCCAGGAGTTCTAGCCATATTCTTTTCCGCATGTTGAGTTCCTTATAAGTAAATGCATATTTCAGACTCTTATGGTCGGTGTATATATCCATTTGTTCTCCCAAAAGATAGTGGTGCCAAATCTTGAGTGCGAAAACTACTGCTGCTAGCTCCAGATCATGTGTTGGATAGTTCGTTCAAGAACTTTTAATTGTCTTGATGCAAAAGCCACAACCATTCTATGTTGGTGTAGAACACATCCTAATCCTATACCGGACGCATCACAATACACAAAAAATCCTTAGATTGATCCGGTATTACAAGAATAGGTGCAGAGGTTAACCTTGACTTAAATTCTACAAAAGACTTTTCACATGCTTCTTACCACACGAATACTTCGTCTTTACATGTGAGCTTGGTTAGGGGTGCTGCGATTTTTGAGAAGCCTTCAATGAATCGTCGGTAGTATCCTACTAATCCCAATAAACTCCTTATATCCTTCACCGTTTTTTATGTCGGCTACTCACTGACAGCTGACACCTTAGTTGGATCTACAGAGATTCCTTCGCCTGAAACGATATGTCCAAGAAATCCGACTTGATCTAGCAAAAACTCACACTTGCTATACTTGGCGTAGAGCTGATATTGTCGTAATGTCTCCAAGACAATCTGTAAGTGCTCGGCGTACTCTTTCCGATTCTTTGAATACATCAGGACGTCGTCGATGAATATAACAACAAACCTTTCTAAGTACTCTCGGAAAACTTAGTTCATCAGGTTCATAAACATGGCAGGTGCATTGGTCACTCCAAATGGTATCACGAGATATTCATAATGACCATAACGAGTCCTAAATGCCGTCTTCGGAATGTCGGACTCTTTGATCTTCACCTGATGGTAACCCGAACGAAGATCTAGCTTTGAAAAGACACACGATCCACTTAACTGATCAAAAATGCCATCGATGCATGGTAGTGGATACTTGTTCTTAATTGTCACTTCGTTCAGAGCTCGATAATCCACACACATCCTGTAGGAGCCTTCCTTCTTCTTCACCAGTAGAACCGGAGATCCTCAGCTCAAAGTACTGGGACGAATCCAACCTTTCTTTAGGAGTTCATCCAACTGAATGCGGATCTCCTTCAATCCCTCCGGACTTAATCGGTACGGAGCTTTTATTACTGGTTGTGCGCCGGGTTGTAAATTGACGCTGAATTCAAGAACTCGATCAGGAGGCATACCTGATATATCTTCCGGAAATACATCCTCGAACTCTTGAACTACCTATGGCTTCGATTCTTCCGCTTGCAACAATCCAATCTCTGCCTGCTTTAGTTTTGCTCGGTAGATGCTAGGATCCAAGGTTCGGTCTCCAATTTTGAAGTAGAACACTGGATGATCTGGTATTTTGAACACTACCCTCCTTTGGTGACAGTCGATGGTACCGAAGAAAGTTCCCAGCCAGTCCATTCCCAAGACTACGTCGAAGTTTGGTATGTCCAGCACCTTGAAGTCCGCATAGAATTCTCGACTGCATATGACCACTGGACACGGATCTTATCCCAAAGTTGCTTTTAGAACGCCGTTCCCGGAACTGACATTTCAGCTGGATACGAGCGGTTTAACTGGGATCACATGAGTTTGGACGAACCGTTCCAACATAAAGCAATGTGATGCCTCAGTGTCGAAGAGCGCGAGTGCAGGTAGGGAGGCTACTAAGATTATACCTAAATCACATGGGATAGCTTTAGGTATAACATATACAAAATGACTATGAATTGAAAGGACTTGAAAGAGAATAGGAAAGAGATTTACCAGTGATAACCTGACCAGTAGCTTCGGCCTTTTTGACAGACATAGTGATGAAGGGTTACCCTAGCGCCCCGGCCATCTCACGTGGCCTAATGCGGAACAAAATTTTTTCTTACGATTAAAACTTGGCGCTAGACTAAACCCTAAAACCGGATCTTTCCATAAAACTAACTAGCTATACTAAAAGAGCTATCTACTATGATAGAAACCTCACCAAACGAACCATGTCCTTCGGTCTTCTTTCTTCATCCTTAGCTCCTTGCATCCACCTTGAACATGCTTGAACTCCAACTACCGCTCAATCGGTCCTCCGGGATCGAGCTTGTTCTCCGGCCTCCTTTTGTCGTAGATGATCCACCCGGGGAGTATGATCCATGGCTCTAGCTCTTTGCAATATGTCAAAAGAGCAACTAGAGAACTTGGGATGCTAGTTCAAGTGGTCTAGGATGTAGTGGGGTTGTCTAAGTGTTAGCTATCTCTTTTCTAACCTCTTCACTTGTTTCTCAACACATGAGAATGTTAGTGAAGAGGAAGAAGATGAAGGTGGAGCAAAGCAAGAGGAGGGAGAAACTTGAGAGAAAAATGGGAGCTCAAGAAATTATGAAGCATGAAGTGAGAGAAAATCACACACCTTGGTTTTGTGTGTGAATTCTTTCAATAAACAATTAACAACCATGCTTCAATAGTAACTCTAAATGAATTATAAATTCATTTGTGAATTATTAAAGCATGGTCATTACCATTCCTCCCATACCTTTCACTTTCCACCTCATTTCCAATTATCAAATAAATGGAAAATACATAATGAGGTGGCCACCTTCTAGAAGGAAAACTGTAATAAATACGGATTTCCAACTACTGTACAAATATTCCGGCAATCAGATAAAAATCCGAACGCCCAAAAGAGATAGAATAACACGAAGAACGTAATACTAGAATATATATATCGAAATACATATATGTAAATTATTAAATCAATACCTGATTTAATAATCCGGCTCAGACCTGAGCCGGCTAGTATTACAAACTGTCCGATCGAAAATCCGAGTACCAAGTACATCAATCGATCGAACCCTGCACTATCCAATACGGCTACTACATCATTTTGCCTGGATCAGGAAAACCCTCTGTGTGGGACTCTAAAGACTCGACAGTACTCTGGCAGTGGGTTTAACCACAAGCACGTCAGCGGCACTAGCTGTACGTAACGGCTGCCCAGGTACCTGTCGAAAAGGAAGGCCGACGAGCAAGCTCGTTCGAACTCCTACTGAGCATATCCGTGACAATATCCGTACAGTCTGGTCTCTTCGTCAAAGAGTATCGCATACCGGGTCTAGGGGATGGTGAACGTCAGACCCTAATAACCTGATAAGTCGTGCCGATGTGGCTCAGGACCAATCCGGGAAACTACTGATCGGCCTATTAGTAGATCCCAACTGCCTTGGCCAAGGTATTATGGTCCTGACCAATCGAATTACAGTGCGATATCGACTCCCTATACCGGGAGAGACGAATCCCCGACAATCGCTCACTGCCTCTATGTGGCTCGGGACTGAACCCAACCAAAACCTGTTTGCACAACTCAGTAGAGCCGTGGTAGGGTAGTGATCAAAGTTCAGTGGGAACTCACACGAGACAAATGCCGATCTCAGATCCAAAGACTAACCTGTACACATGTCACCTGAGAACTTCCATCTGACGATAGGTATAGTACCATATGGAAGTTCTCGGCGAGTCCGTCCAGTGTACTCACACCCAGTGAGCACCTGTATACGATCTTAGGTGCATCAGACCAATGGCTGCGGGACTAAACATCCCCCGACGGGGTAGAAACGTATACACCAGTCTACTATGGAGTATCAATGCCCAGTCTCGATACTCACGCGACTAGGGACCATTTAAGGATGTGCTTATGGACTACCCTGCTCCCACAAGTATGATCGCCATTACAACGCAGGTAGTCAAGCAAGATCCTAGGGGCTTTATCAACATGTAACCGCAATATGTAATAACGAGCATGACATATGCCATGTTAAGATAAAGACAAACCACAATAGTATACTACCGTATCGAGCCTTTATCAATATGTGCAAACCAGACATAATAACAATAAACACACATATCCCGATAAAGACAAGTCAAATAATATACTATAAAACTGAGGAAGATTGTTCTGTACATACATATCCATAGTATCCATATATACACATATACAATACTGGCCTCTAGGGTATATACATCCAACAATCTCCCACTTGCACTAAAGGCCAGTGATTGGCGTACCGAATACCCAACGTCTGCTCTAAGGCCAGCTGCTGGCGTACCGCATACCCAACATCCCAAAAAGTCGCTCGAACTGTGCTTGAGGGAGGGCCTTTGTAAATGGATCCGATGTGTTGTCCTTCGTATCCACTCTCCGTACCTCGATCTCCTGGCGATCTACGATCTCCCTGATCAGGTGATACCGCCTTAAGATGTGCCTGGATTTCTGATGGGACCGTGGTTCCTTCGCTAAAGCTATAGCCCCATTGTTATCGCAATACACTGGTATTGGATCAACAATGGACGGAACTACCTGAAGTTCAGCTATGAACTTCTTTATCCAGACCGTCTCTTTTGCGGTATCGCTTGCAGCAATGTATTCAGCCTCCATCGTCGAGTCTGCGACGGTATCCTGTTTGGAACTCTTCCAACATACCGCCCCTCCGTTGAGGGTAAACACAAAACCCGAGACAGACTTTCTGTCATCCTTTTCACTCTGGAAGCTTGAGTCGGTAAAGGACACGACCCTGAGGTCTCCATTACCGTAAATCAGGAACATCTCCTTAGTCCTTCTCAGGTACTTGAGAATGTTCTTTACTGCTGTCCAGTGGTCCTCACCTGGGTCTGACTGATACCGGCTCACTACGCTCAGCGCGTAAGCTACATCTGGTCTTGTACATAGCATCGCATACATTATAGATCCTACCGCCGAAGCGTAGGGTATAGTGCTCATGCGAACCCTCTCCTCGTCAGTCTTGGGAGACATCTCCTTGGAGAGGGTGATTCCGTGCAATGCGGGTATGTTACCGCGCTTGGAATCTTCCATACTAATCTCTTTAGTACGGTCTCTATGTACCTGGACTGTGAAAGTCCTAATAGTCTCTTGGATCTATCTCTGTAGATCTTGATCCCCAGAATGTACGAGGCATCACCTAGGTCTTTCATAGAGAACCTTTGTGATAAGAATAGCTTGACCGATTGTAGAATAGGAATGTCATTTCCTATCAAAAGAATGTCGTCTATGTACAAGACTAGGAACACGACAGTTCGTCCTACAATCTTCTTATATATACATGGCTCATCTTCGTTCTTGATGAAGTCAAAGTTCTTGACTGTCTCATCAAAACAGATGTTCCAGCTCCGCGATACTTGCTTCAATCCATAAATGGATTTGAGCAGCTTGCACACCTTCCCGCTGCTCCCACTGTCTACAAAACCTTCTGGCTGATCCATATAAACGCTCTCTTCTAAACTTCCGTTTAGAAAAGCCGTTTTTACGTCCATCTGCCAGATCTTATAGTCATGGAAGGAAGCAATGGCAAGCAGGATCCTAATGGATTTGAGCATGGCCACTGGAGAAAAGGTTTCGTCATAGTCCACTCCTGGTCTTTGACGAAAACCTTTTGCAACGAGTCTAGCCTTATAGGTTTCCACCTGCCCATCTACACCAAGTTTCTTCTTGTAGATCCATTTGCACCCAACGGGTTTTACCCCAGGTGGAGCAACTTCCAGGGTCCACACTTTATTGGTGTACATGGACTCCATTTCAGATTGCATAGCATCCAGCCACTTATCAGAGTCCCTACTGATAATGGCCTGTCTGAAACTAGTAGGATTATCTTCTTCCAAGATGCAATCCTCTCGATCCCCATCTATGAGAAAACCGTAGTATCTCTCGGGCGGATGAGAAATCTTACTAGATCTGCGGAGTGGCTGAGGTTCATCTGGGATTACTGAATCTAGTGGTTCCTCCAAATCATCAGTTACATTTTGTGGTTCATGGATTTCTCCCAGTTCTACCGTACTCCCACTAGTTTCTTTTGCAAGAAACTCCCTTTCTAAGAAGGTAGCATGGCGAGATACAAACACCTTCTGTTCCTCAGTGTGGTAGAACAGATATCCTAGTGAATCTTTAGGATATCCCACAAATTTACATAGAACTGACCGTGCCTCTAGTTTGTCCGGTTTTTGTGTTTTCACATAGGCCGGACAACCCCATATCTTAATAAATTTAAGACATGGTTTCTTGCTACTCCATATTTCATACGGAGTGTTGAGCACAGATTTGGACGTAACTTGATTCAAAAGGTATGCTGCTGTCTGAAGTGCATATCCCCAGAATGAAAGAGGCAACTCAGCATTACTCATCATGGAGCGAACCATATCTAATAGGGTACGATTCCTCCACTCCGATACACCGTTGTGCTGCGGTGTGTAAGGAGGAGTAAGCTGAGGGAGAATTCCATTCTCTTTTAAGTAATCTAGGAATTCCGTGCTCAAGTACTCCCCTCCCCTATCAGACCGGAGGATCTTAATACTTTTGCCAATCTGGTTCTCTACTTCATTCCTGAATTCTTTGAATTTCTCAAAAGCTTCAGATTTGTGTTTCATAAGATACACATACCCGAATCTAGAGAGATCGTCAGTGAATGTGATGAAGTACGAGAACCCACCCCTTGCATGTATAGACATTGGACCACATACATCACTGTGTATGAGTCCCAAGAGCTCTACTGCTCTTTCTCCATGCCCGGTGAACGGAGATTTGGTCATCTTTCCTTTGAGACAAGACTGACAAGTTTCATAAGATGAAAATTAGAATGTATTCAAGAATCCATATTTATGTAAATTACTTAGTCTTTTCTCTCCGATATGACCAAGTCTACAATGCCACAAGTAGGATTCGTTCATATCTGAACTCTTCCGCTTGCGTGTGTTTTGTACATTGAGAACCGTGTTCTGATTTAGAACATAGATACCATTACACAGTGTACCTTCTGCAACCAGTACCTTATCAAGGTAAATGTTCATGATATTTCTATCAAGAACAAAGTTATATCCATCTTTATCAAGTAAAGAAACTGATATGATGTTGCAAAGCATGGAAGGCACATAGTAGCAATTGTTCAAAATCATAGTATTGCCATTTGGCAATACTAGGTGATATTCACCGACGGCTGCAGCATTAACTTGTGCTCCGTTCCCTACTCTGAGGGACATATCACCAGGTCTAACTATCCTACTTTTTCTCAGTCTCTGCAATAAATTACAGATATGAGATCCTGATCCGGTATCGAGTACCCAGGAGGTAGGACTGACCGAAAAACAGTTCTCAATAACAAGAACACCTGAAGAAGACGTAACAACATGTTTCTTCTTCGATGGGGTTATCAAGGAATTCAAATTTTCTTCTTTCCCTTGCTCATACTTATGACAGTTGTCGTAAGTTAGAGCCGAACCGACGTTCCCCAGCCCCGAATAAGAATTCGGATCGGTCAAGCGATACATTTTATTATCTTGATTAGGGCGTGAAATGGTTGCTACCTGGAGAGAGAGAGGGAAAACACTCAGCGTGCGCTCTTGCAAGATTAGATTGGTTTATTAATTTATCTAATCAAGATGGCTCCCACCGTTTCCTCAAATTCTTCTTCAAACCCTAAAAGAAGAACTAGTCAGGATTAATCGCACGTCACAATACTTGCTTAACCTTTCAGCCAGGCCGGTGTTGGTACTTCGAGGGAGGTTTTCCAACGCTTTCGCGAAGTTCCTTAATTAAATAACCTCTTTTCCCTGGAGGCGTAGCCCCGCTAATACCTTTCTAGACACCTACTTGGTTTATAGCATTGATTGTTAAGTGTGATAATCTCCCGAGAGTAATCCTACTCATCAGTGGGATCGGGATCCAACTATCATTGTGTGATGTACTAGATGGAATCCACTCTAGTCACCATACTCCAGAAGGTATGCTAAATTTGCAAGTTTCCTGTATGTTTGAAACTCCCGATGTGGTTTTTACCCCTAGGACCCAAGTGACCTTGACGAATAATCAACAAATCAAAAGGTCTTAGTCAAGTTCAACCCGTCGTTATCCTGGATTGCATTAGACCCACCCGCATGATCCTTGACGAATGATCAACAAAATCATGCGACCGTCCTAACCAATCGCATCTATCTGTGCAACAGAGAACTATTACTCAGCTACCGTTCACTGTGCCTTGACGAATAATCAACAAACACAGCACGAATACTAAGTAGTAATTATCTGAAACGACGGAGGGCTATGGCTGGGTTTTTGGCGAAAAACCCGTTAACGTAATGAACTTGATATCGTTGAAGGAACCTGAGGGTTTTCTGTAAATATATAGTGGCGAAAACTTCTGCTAAAGAGGTCACTCCCTATGAAGGGATCTCGGCTCTTTCCTCGTCGAATGAGGTGCAGGATATTCCAAAATGAATACCACGGTGCAAAGCAAAAATAGTCGGCTATATTGAAGTTATTACCTTGACGCAAACTTTTACTCAAGGGGTCACTCTCGGTGAAGGGATCTCGGCCCTTGCCTCGTCGAATGAGGTGCAGGATATTCCAAACTGAATACCACGATGCAAAGCAAAAGAGAACATCTGTAATGTCAGTTTTAAAATATGGTTCCAACAACATCTTTTTAAATTTTTATCTTGCATTAATTAAAATTAATGCGGCCCCATCAAATTTGTAACCTATCACATCAGAAAAGAACGAAAATAAAATGTATGTATATGCCATCCGCATTCGCCATGGGGCCCAGTCATCACCCGTTAGGTTACTTAACTAACGACAGAGCGGGGGCTGAACTAGCGCGGGTGCAAAAGATATACAACATCTACTAGTATATATATAAGTATATATAACATTCGTCCCAGGTATGATAATAAACAACATCACAGATAACATTACAGAATGGCGGATAATCTTGGAGCCCCGGGTTTCATTTGAGCCGCAAATAAAACCCGACGTTCCCGGTCGTGTGGATAGCCCGTGCAATGAAAACCTGTACCCCCTACGAGTGCGGCGAATAGCCCGCCGGTTCTAGAATGAAGCCCCCTCCGTCTCAGCGCCTTGAGATGCGGGCTTGTTGCCTTTTAGAACCCGGCTATTCGTGCATCCCATCGCGGGGTAATCCTAATACAGAAAATGAAAATAATATATACAAGCGGTGACATCAACCTCAGCCCGGTCATGCCCCAAAATAATATACAAACGGCAAAGACGGCAATCCACATGTCGGACGCTTGCCCCGTAATAACAAATGTACAATTGAATTATAAACTGTATTTCTAATATTGCACCACATGCTATCCACCACGACAATCCAACCACAATCACAGCACAAGCACACAACATCAACGCGAATGTCACGTTCGCAAAACCCGTCTAAAAGAACATATAGCTATCAGACGAGTTTTCCCGATCGAGTGACATTCCCGGTCGCAGATAAAAGTGAAAGTACTGATAATAAAACACGTATCTTAAAATTACGATCGACTAAACTTTCCAAGTGGGCCCCAAGTATTAAATCAACACTGTAACAAATCTGGGCCCAAAATGTAATTATTCCAGAAACCACAATTTTCAAAATAAGAGGCCCAGAAAAATAATTTATCACGTGGGCCCCATAAATGGCCGCGGATCCGCCGCCAAATGGGGGTTTGCACGGCGGATCCGCGGCTGTTTAGAAGGATCATGTACCAAATTTTCTCCAGTTGTCTTAATAAAGCCTGCATGATTTTCTGAGAGCAAAAAATTGATTTTTCCAGCACTTTTAAAATCGACAGAAACTGCAAAAAATTGAAACGTGGTTTTTGGAATTTTCGGTCGATCATTATTCTAAACATGTTAGAACTAGCTAGTGTAAGTTTTATGGGTGGCTCTGATACCATGAAGGGTTACCCTAGCGCCCCGGCCATCTCACGTGGCCTAATGCGGAACAAATTTTTTTCTTACGATTAAAACTTGGCGCTAGACTAAACCCTTAAACTGGATCTTTCCATAAAACTAACTAGCTATACTAAAAGAGCTATCTACTATGATAGAAACCTCACCAAACGAACCATGTCCTTCGGTCTTCTTTCTTCATCCTTAGCTCCTTGCATCCACCTTGAACATGCTTGAACTCCAACTACCGCTCCATCGATCCTCCGGGATCGAGCTTGTTCTCCGGCCTCCTTTTGTCGTAGATGATCCACCCGGAGAGTATGATCCATGGCTCTAGCTCTTTACAATATGTCAAAAGAGCAACTAAAGAACTTGGGATGCTAGTCCAAGTGGTCTAGGATGTAGTGGGGTTGTCTAAGTGTTAGCTATCTCTTTTCTAACCTCTTCACTTGTTTCTCAACACATGAGAATGTTAGTGAAGAGGAAGAAGATGAAGGTGGAGCAAAGCAAGAGGAGGGAGGAACTTGAGAGAAAAATGGGAGCTCAAGAAATTATGAAGCATGAAGTGAGAGAAAATCACACACCTTGGTTTTGTGTGTGAATTATTTCAATAAACAATTAACAACCATGCTTCAATAGTAACTTCAAATGAATTATAAATTCATTTGTGAATTATTAAATCATGGTCATCACCATTCCTCCCATACCTTTCACTTTCCACCTCATTTCCAATTATCAAATAAATGGAAAATACATAATGAGGTGGCCACCTTCTAGAAGGAAAACTGTAATAAATACGGATTTCCAACTACTGTACAAATATACCAGCAATCAGATAAAAATCCGAACGCCCAAAAGAGATAGAATAACACGAAGAACGTAATACTAGAATATATATATCGAAATACATATATGTAAATTATTAAATCAATACCTGATTTAATAATCCGGCTCAGACCCGAGCCGGCTAGTATTACAAACTGTCCGATCGAAAATCCGAGTACCAAGTACATCAATCGATCGAACCCTGCACGTATTCAATACGGCTACTACATCGTTTTGCCTGGATCAGGGAAACCCTCTGTGTGGGACTCTAAAGACTCGACAGTACTCTGGCAGTGGGTTTAACCACAAGCACGTCAGCGGCACTAGCTGTACGTAATGGCTGCCCAGGTACCTGTCGAAAAGGAAGGCCGACGAGCAAGCTCGTCCGAACTCCTACCGAGCCTATCCGTGACAATATCCGTACAATCCGGTCTCTTCGTCAAAGAGTATCGCATACCGGGTCTAGGGAATGGTGAACGTCAGACCCTAATAACCTGATAAGTCGTGCCGATGTGGCTCGTGACCAATCCGGGAAACTACTGATCAGCCTATCAGTAGATCCCAACTGCCTTGGCCAAGGTCTTATGGTCCTGACCAATCGAATCACAGTGCGATATCGACTCCCTATACCGGGAGAGACGAATCCCCGACAATCGGTCTCTGCCTCCATGTGGCTCGGGACTGAACCCAACCAAAACCTGTTTGCACGACTCAGTAGAGCCGTGGTAGGGTAGTGATCAAAGTTCAGTGGGAACTCACACGAGACAAATGCCGATCTCAGGTCCAAAGACTAACCTGTACACATGTCACCTGAGAACTTCCATCTGACGATAGGTATAGTACCATATGGAAGTTCTCGGCGAGTCCGTCCAGTGTACTCACACCCAGTGAGCACCTGTATACGATCTTAGGTGCATCAGACCAATGGCTGCGGGACTAACCATCCCCCGACGGGGTAGAAACGTATACACCAGTCTACTCTGGAGTATCAATTCCCAGTCTCGATACTCATGCGACTAGACCATTTAAGGATGTGCTTATGGACTACCCTGCTCCCACAAGTATGATCGCCATCACAACGCAGGTAGTCAAGCAAGATCTTAGGGGCTTTATCAACATGTAACCGCAATATGTAATAACGAGCATGACATATGCCATGTTAGGATAAAGACAAACCACAATAGTATACTACCGTATCAAGCCTTTATCAATATGTGCAAACCAGACATAATAACAATAAACACACATATCCCGATAAAGACAAGTCAAATAATACACTATAAAACCGAGCAAGATTGTTCTGTACATACATATCCCTAGTATCCATATATACACATATACAATACTGGACTCTAGGGTATATACATCCAACAAGTGAATGCTTGGCATCACGGAACTTTCCTCTGTGCTTGGTTAAACACTCGGCGTTGGGGTTGAGTGGTCTGGGTGCGGGGAGATGGAGCTGGTAAAGCCCACCGGGTAGGAGGAGCTTGGATCGCCAGTCTAGCTGGAGGATTGTTGGGTCCTTGGTTCTGTTAGCAAGCTGCAATGGCATGAGTATAAGAACCACAGATCAGGCATAACTTGTTTGCCCTACGACAGTTCTTCATAAGATGACATGTTCTCTTGCAGTGGATGCAAAAGTCCGGCCTGTTGTTGGCGAACGACCCTACTGGCCTCCGAGATGGTCCGTTAAAAGCTGGCCTAGAAGAGGCCCCTCTTATGATCTGGTGCACAAGGTGTTTCACACCGGCAGTCTGCGGCCTGCCCTTCTTATTCACAACTGTCTCATAGTACCGGGCAGCCTTCAAAGCAAGTTCATGGGTTGGGAAATCCCCTGTAGCGAGTGCAGCTTGGATTTCAGAGTCCAACCCTTATTGAAATTGTCGTGCCCAGATCTCAGCAGTGGGAATAAGGTGTGCAGCGAACTTGTTACGACCTTATGTTAGCAATGTAGTAAGTGATATCGGAAAATTGAATTTGTGACAATGTCTTACTTTCTGAGCATGGTAAACTCAGCATTATATTCATCCACCGACTTGACCCACATTGAGCTTTGCCGTAAATGGATGAATTGCTGCTCCATGTCAAAGCGGGCAGTCTTCGGAAAGTACTTGGTGTCGAAGAGGTCTCAGAATGTTTTTCATTCTATCGGTTGTGCGAGATGGCTCTCTTCAGCCTTCCACCATGCCTTGGCGTTATCGATCAGTTGCAACTTAGCAACTCTCACCCAGGAAATATCTGGCACTTGAGCTGCTGCCAGGTCATCCTCGATCGCTTGAGCCCATTCTTCTGCCTTAAGAGGGCTCTCTTTTCCCGAGAAGTTCTTTGGGTGCAGTGTCCGAAACTGCTTAACTGCGGGTGTCTCGGCTTCGGGACGGTGCATGAGGATAGCAGTATGCTACTGCTGACCCTCTAATAGGCTCTTGATAGCCTCAAGTAGTACTGTTTCCTCATTGATACGAGCTGCAACGGTAGGTGGTGGTGGTAGTGTAGGCGGTAGAGTATTGCCATTGACATTTGTGCTGGTATTGTTCGGAGATTCCATCACCTTGATATAAAAGATAGGTTATGATAGATTCAAGAATTTCGAAATGCAAGAAATGTAAATATTTATTGAACTCATTAATTCTTGTGGTATATTGTTTACGACTTCATGCAGAACTGACCTGTATGTGCCACCAATAAAACTTGTCACGTCCCGCTTCCTAGTAGATGGAAACGGCGACGCGGCAAGCCCGCGACATATTTATCCAGAGAAGGTCATTCCCTAAATAAATATACTAAGCATATTGAAACAATAATACACAATACAAGAATAAATGGAGACTATAAAATTTTTCAACAAACATCTTTATTTACATTCAATTTTCAATATTTACAAATACATGAGTTTATGCTGGAAAGTAAATACAATAGGGAAAATGCCTAAACAAGTTGCATGCATAAACTGAAAGAAAATGAAGCTGAGCTAACCCTGAGTAGCAATTTGGTTGCAGTCCTCCTCTATGGATTCAACTTCCTCCGTCTCGACCGTATCTGACGAACATTTCAAGAAAAGAAAAGTGGGTGGAATGCCCGTCAGCGAACTAACGCTCTGTAAGTCCCAAAGATAGATAAGAGTAAATAAAAATAACAAGTGTAGAATATATATAACGAGTAAGAGTATATGTTTATGGGTAAGTATATACTATAGGTTTCTATATGGTCATAATGTTAACGTTGAGTTCCAAGTGTGAATGTCAACGCAGCCGTAGAAGTATTCACGAGCTCAAGGGTGGGGCCTCAGAAGCAAGGAAACACGGGTCCATTTCATGTGTTAGCATTGGGGCTCTACATCGTAGATGAGTCAACCCGACTGATATTCGAGTAAAATAAAAAAGAGCATAATACGAGACTCCTGAAGCTCCGTTGGATTCAAACAAGAAACTATCCCAAGCACCCCGAGTATAATATATATAACTGGTTAATATACTTAATTGATTTGATTGATTGATTAACATGTATTGATCGAAACCATAGATTGAAAAAGGTGTAGAATGTATTCGAGTGAGTCGAGTAATATGCGAGTCATAACAATTGCAATCTTGGTTCGAGTCAAGTTGGTTCGAATAGTTTGGGTTTGCGTACATATTCGAGTTTAGATTTGAGTTAGGTTAGAGTTCGAGTTTGTATTTGAGTCTAGATTCGAGTTTGGATTCGAGTTCAGCTCTTTTCATGTGAATTGATGTAAATTGTTAAAAATCTTATGTTCGGGAGAAATCGGCAACTGTTGCACATGGACGGCAGGATTTGTGTCTTTTTCCAAGACAATTGCCATTGATAACTCCGTTAAGTTGTCTAACCAGAATAGGTAAGCACTCACTTTCTCCGGCTCCCTGAGGCTCAAGAGAAATGATAGCGCTTAAGCCTATATTAATTCTAGAGTCCTTAAAATATTGTTTGCATATCTCGAAGGGGTTTTATGAAAAATATATATTAATTTTGTTTAAAAATAACCTCGAGAGTGATTTGTAATATTTAGGGTTTTCATGAACATGTATTGTAATTGTTGTGGTGTTTTGGTGATAAAACCTAGCTTTTTTGAATGTTTATGATATTTTTGTGAAAACTACTACTTTTAGAAACTTGATGGTATTTTATTAAAAATTCTAATATTTCTTTTTAAAAAAAAATATAGTTTCTTAATTTGTTTTTATTGAATATACGGATTCATAATTTTTATATAATTTTTTCAAAATTAGTTTTGTTTAAAATAGCCGTGTTTCTTAAAACCGTATTTTTATTTCCTTTCGAGACCGAATACTCCGTGATGAGTTCTGCATCTCGCTCCACTGTCCCAAGAATGTACGATAATCTGCACCATTTATTAGTGGGTCTCCTAACGAGAGTTGTAGAGGCGTAATTGCCAAGGATTTCGAAATACCGATTTAAAGAAACCCGTTTTGAAACGGTGTGGTATTTTAATGAAAAAGTTCTTTTTTAAATTAACTATAGCTCTAGAATACTGTGCTATGGAACCATGGTGTGCGTGTGGGGTAGGTCATTAATCCGTGAAGTTTTCTAAAGGTATTTAAACTAATTATTGATAAGAGGGTGATAGTAAAGTTCATGGTATTTTAATGAAAAAGTTCGCTATATGTTTGTTTCAGATGAAAATTTTGTTAAAATTAAAAACTAAATGATGGGAAAAGGGTTAAGATTAGTGTAGCATGTTAGTTTGATTTAATTTTGTCTATCACATGCATTAAAAATATTAAAATGAAACTATATTAGAGATAACTCCTCTTTTGTCGGTTTGTTTTAAAAAGTGGTTTTGAGATGGAAAAGAATAGAGATGAAGGGACTTACTGTTTTAGGTGGTTAAAAAGAGATCGAAGAAGCTCACGAGGGTCGTGGTTTCGTCGGAGATGCTCCGGTCGTCGAGTTTTGGCTCGCTACTCTACTTGAGGGGCTTTACTCCACTTGGTACTTAGAGAGTTTGAAAGAATTTTTGCTAGTATTTTCAGAATGGTGAAGAGCTAGGGCATGAGTTGGTATTTATAATGAAGAATTAGGGTTTGGGAATTAAAAATGTGGATTAAAATGCATTAAATGGTGAATTGAAGAGTCTCTGTTTGATTACAGGACAATCAAACAGTGCAGTGGAGTTAAGGGGAGTCGAAGGAACAAGTGTGCAAATCATGGAAGGATTTGGGCGCATCGGAACCATCGGTGGCGGGTAAAAGAGAAGAATGTGCGGTCAAGATTTGTCGATCTGTCTCGAAATTTGTGCTACATGTTAAGTTGGGTGTGTACACCTCATTGCGCCTGTTTGATTTTTTTGAAACTTTTTGGTTCTCCGTGTATTGCACGTGCAACTCTTGGGCTTCCGAAAAATTAAAAAAGAAAAATCTTAAAAATAATTGTGTCCGATGAGAATCAAACACACAGGCTACGCCACAGCAGTGCAGAAGCTTTACCAGTGAGCTACAAGTTGCTTCTTGCTTTTAGTAAACAAAAATAACTTTTAACTCTTACATAGGCTGAAATACCCTTTTCTATACAATAACAAGAAATTTATGTACAATGATTTCAAAGACGTTACACTCCCCGACAACGGTATAGAAGAGATCACCTCCGCCGGCAACGGCCCCAGTACAGAAATAGCCAGAGCAGCCATATCAACGACTCTCCTCGCAAATCCATAGAGTCTGGAGAAATGTTCAAGACTCTGTGTTTCACGAAAATTACTCTCATCGACCGAAGAAATCTAAGGGCCGACAAGAAAATGGCCGCTCCTTCGCCATACAACGGAAGGCTTCTCCTAAACAGGTGCCCGTCAAAATGGCTCCTTCAACTGCAATCACTCATAAAAGAACGAGACTGGAGAAAACTTTACCGCCAGTGGCAAAATCTAAAAGCGGAAGATCTAAACGCCCCAAGTCTGGGGGCATAACGATACATACGGTCTACATGGCTAGCGGCAAAGAAGAAAGCCATGCTTCAGTGAGTCACCGACCGCATACTCGATCGCTGACAAAGGCTTAAGATCAACAGCAAAAGCTCAAAGAAATGCTGACCAAAATGGTAGCGCTCACCGGACCAAAATAAAGTCCGTACAAAGAAGCCGAACATCACCAAGAGAAAAGGTCCGATACAGAGTTCTTGCGACGAGTGCTGGAGATAAAAGACAGAAGCTATGGAGCAATCTGCTAACATCATGCAGACAGCTTTCTTATTCCAAGACATTGTCGGAACGATGATCCAACCAGAACCACCGGTAATTATCGAGAATAACATAGGAGAAAAATCAAATTCTCCCCCGGCCTTATCAGCGGCCATGGAGGAAACAATCTCCAAAGCGGCCCTGGATGACTACATTGCTCAGCAAATCAGAGCTCACCAGGCCAACGAAGCCGCCAACCAACTCGTCAAAAGCGGGCGACCGTATCTGGCATGGTATGACCAAATCAAGTACCCCCGGGATATACGATCCCGAAGTTCCATGTTTACAAAGGAACGGGTAATCCCTACCAGCACGTCGCACAATTTAGAGCTCTGTGCGGCAATATTGGAGGCGACGTCAAACTGTTGCTTCGCCAATTCGTCGGGAGTTTGTCCGAGACAGTTTTCAAATTGTACTCGGAGCTCCCAAATGACTCCGTGAAAACCTTCTCCAAAATGGAACTGCTGTTCATGCAACGGTTCGCCAGCGCAAGTGAACACACTCTGATCACGACACTCATCAATGCTAGGGTAAAGCCGGGAGAAACATGGGTCCAATATGTGATCTGGTGGCGGAACCTATGGTCTAAGTGCGAACAACACATTGAAGAGTCTCCAGCCGATGGCATGTTCATCGGGACCCTTGATCCTCAATCGACTGTGTCCCAGTTCATGTCATTCTTCAAAGCCACAACCTTTCAAGCGCTGATAGACAAGCTGGCCTAAATGGATCAGATGGGTCATGGCCCCTCCTCCTCAAATAAGGACCCTCGAAATAATACGGGTAAAGGGAAATCGGCATTCGTTGCCAATACACAACAACAACCGAGCGGTCCAAAACAGGCTGCTCGCCAAAACAACGCACGTAAACGCCCGTCCTTGGAAGAAAGGCTGAGACGTGCATACTCGTTTCCTCGCAAAAATGCGGAGGTTTTTTGAGCTGGCGATGCGAAATGACCTCATTACATTTCCAGACCCATGACATCCAGCACAACACGGCGACGTCAACAACCCCAACTACTGCTCTTATCATAGGATAATGAGCCGCCCAATTGAAGATTGCTACATTTTCAAAAATTTGGTCGAGGACCGGTATCGGCAGGGGAAGTTCGTGCTGTCCGATAGCTGGAGGGTAAATCCGCCCCAAAAGCACGCTCCTAAAAAGGTGGTCGTGCAGGGAGCATCATGATCACTTATGGAAGAAGCTCCATGGGAAGTAGTCCTTTCAGCAAAAACTAAAAGAATGCTGAAAGTTCTACATGAATGTTCGACGATTAAGTGGAAAAGCCCGCTTGAACCAGAAATTATTGAAGGGATGCTGAAACTACGTCCCGCACCGAGAGTTGTTGACAAGGGAAAAATCCTCCAAGTCAAGCCATCAAAGTCTTCTAAGAAATAGAAGAAGACCAAGAAACCCGTGCAACCTGTCGAGTATGACGACAAGCGCACAGTGCTTCAGAAATATATAGACGCGCTGGAAGAATATAAGCAAAAGGGGCGAACTCCAGTCACGCTCGAAGAATTCCTCAAGTATACTCTTGAGGACGGAGACAATGACAATGATGAGGAAAACGACTCATCAGAAGAAACGGACGATCGCATAGCAAGTTGCTATGGTCTCTCATTCATCGTTATATGATGAAGAAGCTCTGCCGGCGTCAGAAAGTGACGTGGAGGAAATGGGGGAAGAATCGGCGCTAAAATCCCCAAAACTTTCAGAAGAAGACCCGATTAAGAGGCAGCTAAACGATGCCTTTCAAAAGAGAAAAGACGACCGCGGACGCGAAACAGCTATATATGAAAAGGCTAAGTGTCAGTGTCTGAATAAAAAAGGCGTGGTAAGAACGAGTCATAAAGCGCTCCGAACAAACCAAAGTACGCTTGCAACAAATAAGAGAAGGATCAAAACTGAAAAGTAGTTCGCCAAACCCCTATCCATAGGGATGAAACTGCCACCGCTCGTGATGTACACTCCCGGAGTCCGATACTTCGACGGAGGAGAGTCGCATCGAAAATACTGCCTATATCACCGAAGGGTCTTCCACCCCATTGAGGAGTGCAATGCCTTCAAGAAGTGGTAGTAAGGATATGTTGCCTATCGAAAACTGTCACGACCATAAATAGCACGTGACTGGCACTTGAATCATATGAAGTCTATAGGACCCCATCTAATTCAAGTAAGCAAAAAGCCCAGAAATCTAAAACCATTTTAAGGAGTAAATAAAGAAAACTGGTTTTTAAGAAAGAAGGAAAACATGTTTTAAAAACAAGGTTTTTAAATAAGTAAGCCGAATATGCATTTTTAAAATCTATAGTCCTTTTCTGAAAATTTCGGCAGAGTTTCCTTTGTAAATACTGGCCCCAAACGGGGTACAACATGAATAATATATATACAATGATAAAAGGCATCCCCAAGCGGGAGCTAGCTCTTCGTCAATCAACGGTCACAACCACGCAAGCAGTATAATATACAACGCCGAAGGGCGAGGATCAAAACTCAAGAAGGAAGCTCAAAATCAGCATGAAAACCAGAATACTACAACGCGCGACTCTAAGGTCGAAATAATACACAGCTGGTTTTCTAAGTTTGAAACAATATACAAGTTTGGTTAATGGAATTACTAGATACAACTGAATAATACATGTACAATGGTGGTTCTGATGCAAAAGAACCCACCTACCAAAGCAAATCACCCGTAAGGGAAGCAGTGTGCCAGAAACCGCAATGGAACCTGTACGGCAAAACCTGCAAGAACTGTGGCACAACGGGGGTGAGTTGCCAACTCGTGAATAGAAAATATCACAGAGCAAAAATCGTATGTATGACACAATCCTAGGTCAATACGATCAGATATATATATAAAGCTCAAATGAATAAGTCTGAAGCAAGATAAGGTGGCAATGTAACATCTATACATGAGTGTAGTGCTAAGTGCCCGTGCCAGTGCCTCAGGTAATAGCATATCATAAATATGAGGTATGATCAATGTCGACTATATCATGAAGTCTAAGAATATGTGGATATCATCCAACTGTGTGATCAATATCATCAATGTCAATATATGTTGGTGGAAATCATCCACGTGTCACCCAATGACAATAAGCATTATGCATGTAAATATCATAAACATATGCATGGAAGTATGAGGATGTAAATCAACATGTGTCTCTCGCGACATATCAAAATCATGGAACCTGAGTGTCAAGCATTGACACTCGAAAACATCATGAAACCTGTGCCTAGCATCGGCACGTAAATCCTCATATACATAGGGCTCCGTCAGTCCGGATCGGCCCATCTCATCTCTCAACTCCGGTCGGTATTCCCAGATATCCGCCGAGCTCAACCCAATCACCGGTAGGTAGTACTCCCCTGCCAGGCTCACCGTCTAACATATACGAGTCTTCTTGCCCCGGGGTACCTCACCGGGTCCACCACGTACCCGCAGACGGTGCCTACCGCTCCTCGAATCGGGTTTCACATGCCACTCTCAGAACCGAGAAAACACATGGTGGACGCACTGAAATATCATATCAAGGGTAACCGGGTTTTTAAAACAATACATACTCTCTTTTAAAGTACCCACAGTTCCCAAATCCAGAAATATTATGGAAACAACATATCTCAATACGTATAATCAGAAAGCATGATGTATGAGACATATAAAAGAAATGTAAGCATATCAGTATATCATGAAACATGGAATAGTAATATGCACATATTGGGGGAAACCGCTCTTTTAAAATGAATCAGTTTTAAAGAGTATCTTGCGGTTCCCAAATCTCCAAATCAAGCGAGAATCATCTATGTACGTGCACAAGTATGGGTGTATAATATGTAAGTACACGGATATGAATTTACAATAGGTATGTGCACAAGTAGGAGCGTACAATATGTAAGTACACGAATATGAATGTACAATAGATATGTGCAAAAGTAGGAGTGTACAATATGTAAGTACACGAATATGAACGTACAATAGGTATGTGCACAAGTATGCCGTGCAAGGGTCATATCCTGAATGCAACAGTACTACAGTGTAGTGACATGGCAATTATCGATGATGAAGTGTGTGAGCCGGCAAGCAGGTGTACGTGAAACATATGCATCATCGATAATGGTGCTGGTGTCCTAACATCATGGATTTCATACAACAATACACATATTTAACATGCAATGCGATGCAAACAGTAAGAATCTGCGGCAAAAGAATAATAAACACCACAGTGTAGAATCTACATCAATGTATCTATGTCATACTGTTTTTGCCATTTGAAATAATACGAATCGGGGTTTTTAGGAAAATAAGGGCTACGGTGTTTTTAAGAAAAGATGCGTCTTTTTGAAAATATCCGTAGAATCCCTTTGCCTCTCTTTAAAATACCCCCGATTCGTTAGTTTTTGAAATAGGTGTGACATCGGCCTAGCCTAACCGGCTAATCGGGAGGGGTATGGAAACCACCTAAATCTGAGTCGATATATATATATATATATATACAAGTCGGTGATCTCGCCTCAAAGGTACCGCGTACGATACAATATCATATGACATCCTCGAGTCATGAGTGCGGATCTATCATCAATATAAAGCTCGTACGGTAAATTATCGTACGGCATCCCAAAAGCTGGGTACGGGTCAATATCACATTCATCTCATCAATTATCCGGTATCCTTATCATCATATCTCATGATCTGGGGTACTGATCTATGTCTAGTACAAATCGATACTATTTATGTAAATATAAATGCGTGTGTGAAACACACGTCCAAAGGCCCGCTAAAATCTCATGTCGTATCCCAAATACAAACTATATCATATCACCGATCTCATGGCCCTATGCCCAATCTCATCGACTCATCTCCAAATATCATCCACTATCCTCATCATCCAGATATAAGTGTAACAGATAAGCATGTGTATGCGTGTGGGTGTAAACCTATTATTGGGTTCGCAACTAGGAAACTATACTAGTTTACTTCTAAACCCTAATCTATCCATAGTACACCTAATCACATCTAGAATATCCATATCACACTTAACTCTAACATACGTGTATATATAGTATATATATAGTATACCAAACATCGAACAGCGGGGGTGCTATACGCCATCCACCCGACTTCCCCCGTAGATATAATCTACTCACCTTGATCTAGCTTGCCGATGTCGATGTCGCCACCATCTTCTTCATCGTCTCGGATCACCGTGGTGGTACCTACATGTCACACGTATCGCATCGCATTAAAACCAAATCGAAACCAAAACGACACACGAAAACCAAAACGATACGCTTAAAAGCCTATAGGTTAGAACCTATGGTCTACGCTTTCAAAACCATCAAACAACTCTCGATATCGTCGTACAAACGTCAAGTGATCGAGGCAAAACACAAATACGCAAATCTAGAATTCAAAATACGCAAAACCATAACTCGAATAAAAATAGCAACACATGCATTCAGTCCCAGATTTTGATTGAGGTGCAACCAATGTTCCAAAACAATACTGGAGTGATGTACAAAGTGTAAATGAGCTATGAAAGCAACCAGGACTCCTGAATCCACAAGGTGGCCGGCCCCTTACCCTAAAATTCCGGCGACGCCGGCCCTGGTAGGGAGTTGGGGAGTCATGTTTGTAGGGTAGTCTCCTGGTAGTCAATATAGGGTAATGGTCTTGCTAGTTTTTCCTGTAAGTGTCTAGGGTCACTCCAGATTCCCTGGGGGCTACCAATCTAACATAAAAACCAAGATTTGGTATCTATGGTTTAAGTAGTGGCAACGTCATGATACTACATTGTAGGAATTTGGTCCCAGATTTGGATGAGGGTGAAAAACATGTGAGCAAACAATAATATGCTGTTATATAGGGTACATGTGACCTACAGAAGAAACCTGGACCCACACCCTCACCAAGTGGCCGAGCCCCCTCTCATGAAAATCCGGTCTCACTGGCCCTGCATGATCCTATGGGGTTCGTCTTTCTACAGGGGGTTCCTATGGTCTCAAATTGGTCTCTGGAGTTGTTTATTTTTCCAGTAAAAATCCCAGTTCATTCCAGATTTGCCTGCACGCTCAAAGTTCACAAACCGACATCAAAAGTTTCTGTTTTTCCGTATTTTGGGTTTTAGTTTTAATCTAGTGTAAGTTCTGGGTTTGTAAAGTCACGGGGGGTGGGGGTGGGGGGTGGGTTTAAGGTCACTCAAAACACTCAAGTTCACCATGAAATCTCAACTTAACCCTAACCCTCTTTAGAAATGTCCAAAGTGCACAAAACTACACGAAATTGAAACTAAACTTGAATAGAGGCTAAAACAAAGGGAATACTACAATTAATGTGAAAGATATACCTAATTTGACACTCACGAATTCTCTACAGCGCCAAAATGCGAACTTTCTTGGTCCAATGGGTAGCTTGTGAGCTTGTGCACCATTTTTGTGAAAAGGGAATGGGGTTTTGAGGTGTTTTTCATGGAGTTTGAGAGGGTTGAAGATGGTGGAGGAGGAGGGCAGCAGCAGCAGCAGCAAATGATGAGGAGAGGAGAGATGAATGAGTGAAGGAATGGAGGGGAATGGCTCAAGACAAGGTTGACCCCTCACCCTCTCTTTCTCTCTCCTAACCATACCTAATTCTTTACTCATTTCCTTTTTCTTTTCTATTTTATTTCTCACCTCAATAGTAACCCCAAAAAAAAAGCCATGCACCCAAAACATGTAGTAAAAATGCAACAAGTATTAATAAAAAGATATGGTGCATGTTTTGCACAAAATACGCTTAAAGCGCGATTAGCGATTTTTAATCGCGATTAGCACTAAATTAGTGTATAATAAATCATAAAAACTTAAAATTTGCATAATTCACATAAAACACCCTCTTTTAATAATTTCCATAATTTTTCAAATTTTTTCCCAATTTATCGGTATTTAATTATACCGCCTTATTAAAATATTCAATATTTTATTATTAAATTATAAAAATTCCCAAAAATAATATTTTATTTTTTTGTAATGTTACAATCTTCCCCCATTAAAGAAATTCGGTCCCCGAATTTAAATTTAAACCCCTCAAATACTAAAACATTTCAGTAAAAGTCCAAGTCGTCGGGGCTCCGAAATCATCAATAGATAAAACGCATCATAGCACAATGCATGCACATGAGTAATGAGCAGATAACTCAAAAACAAAGCTCCGTCAAGCATCCCGCAATCATCGGAGTCATGGTAAAGACACAAATGTCAAATCCAAAATAGAACCAATATGATATAAATCAGAACTATATATGTAGACCTCAAATCTATACATGTAAATATCTAAAAGAAATGCATGCTAAGCCTTTCATGTTGCTGTGCGATGCACATAACACTGCACAGTGGCGGACGTCTATTATAAGAAAATAACCATGTATGTATATATTTTTTGTTTAATATGTACGTTCCGCCGTTTTGAAAACAATTTAGAAGAGTTTCCTTGTTTTAAACGTTTCGTGTCATGTCAGACACGTTGGTATATACTGAGACTATAGCTCGCCTTTTGGAAATCCCTTCGATAACTATCAATTCATGCAAAATATATCCAGGTACTGTCCTCTGACCAGTCATGTTCAGTACGAAAACAAATAGAAAATATCATAAAAACGTACTGGTCCATAAGGAATAAATCCCAAAACGTATATCAGAATAACCTGTGTGTCTGGTGCGCACGGAAATCAAATCCATCTATGTGCCATACATGTGCACATAAACAACATCCAGGTGCAATGGGTGTGCATTCTGTCATAGGCAACGTGTGTGCCTGGCAGCAAAATCAGGTGCATCTGACATGCACGAAGAATCCCGATTTAGTGTATCTGGTGTGCACCAAAATCGCATCTCAAAACATGCGCTCAACACGCGCGAAAATCCAAATCAGGTGCACGGAGTGCAATAAATCAACATCAATAGTAGAATCAAAATCGACGGTATACAATACGGCTCAATAAAAAAAACAGGTATACCGCGGTATATAAGCTCACAACCATGTGCATCAGCGTGCACAATCAAATCAAAACACTAAATAGCATAAAAACGATGCCGAAAGCATAAGTCAAATCACATGCATACATAGGCATGAAATCAAAATCAACATATCGAATGACATCAAATCGATGTCAGGTGAAACAAACGCACGAAATATAAATCTGGTGCGACAAACGCACAAAGTATAAAACTGGTGCATCCTGTGCACAAAACCCAAACAATAAGTCAAATGCATAAATAGCAATGTCGAGTGTACCAAGGTGTAAAAAGCATAAACGTGTGCAACTGCGTGCACAAAACACATATCAATGCACTACAAGCACATATAAGCTATACCGAGTGCAAAAATCAAATCGTGTGCGTAACATATGCACAAAATCAACTCAACCATATGAAATCCATGAAGTCATAAGCATGTGCAACCAAGGCACAAAAACGATATCAGGTGGAAAACTGTGCACAAATATGAATACCCAGTAGGTGCAACCATGGTGCACGAAAACAGAAATCATGGAACTCAGCCATCAAGATCAAATCATGCGAATAGATCGCCCAAAATACCGAAATCCAAGGTGACGGATACGTGATAATCGAATCACAAAATCAAAAATCATAAATACCTTCGTCGGTATATTTCTTCCTTCGAAGTCGAGAAGGTGCCGGTGCGTCCAATGCTAGCCGAGCAAGATATCTACTTGCCTCTTGCTCACGGTCTGGCGTCCTCTGTTTCTGGGCCCTTATCTTCTCTGTGGATTACCAATCTCGCGATCCATCGGCTCATCGGCCCTGTCAGGTGTGCTAACGGGGACGATTCCGTTCTGGCACTTCTCTGGTCATCTCTCGGTCAATCCTCACGACCACTCGTAAAGCAGCACGTCGCTGGCGCCGACCTCTGGTCCTCTGAATACATATTACACCTCCGATCCTGGTTGCAAATCTTATTGCATCAGTGTCCTGGAAGGAATCCTGCTCAAGGTCTCTTCCGATCTCGCCTATGCCGAACTATACGGAGGCTGGTACTCTTGCATAATCTCTTCTCGCTCTATGGACATCTGCGTCCTCAGCACAACATTTTCTCGGAAGCTGGTCGCGTCCCAACGCCTCTGTAGACATATCCGACCTTCAATCTTAACGGGGAGTAACAACAGCTCGTCAGCATCTCGCACGAATCTCTTGTCCCGCTTGTCTGTATCATCGTTCACTTCGACGTCACGTCTCTATCTGCACACTGCAAATGTTCTCGGCTACGTTCAATCCGAAGTCTCTCACACGGATTCGAAATCACGAACTCGGTATCTTCATCACTCTGTGGAATATATCTAGTCGAACACGCCCTCAGGAACTCGTCCTAACCTTTGCAGGTATATTCCATACGCGTCCATTCTTGCTCAAGTTACAACGCATCTGGTTGAGGTCCTTTATCCTAACCTGGTCAACTATCTCGTCGACAATGCCGAACTCTGGCCTGCTGGGTGTGCGCAATATGACCACTCCTGGGTCCAAGTCTTCTCGTATAGTATTCCAGAAAGGTCCTGTCGAGGTCTTTCTCAAATCTCGTTTCTGCCGAATTGCCCGGAAGTTACCATCCTTCACTATATCTGTTTCTTGTTCCGGAATGGCTGCATACTCATCGCGACTCCTTCTGGAAGGTATATCAACATATAACGCCTCTGCATGCGTATCACATCTCTGATGTCAGCGGAGTGGAACGTCATCTCGTCGAAATCTCGTGCGAACTCTTTACTTCACTCTGCTCCAATGTCGACTGATTCAGACTCTTCTCCTTGTGGCTTCATGGACTGCGCTCCAACGGCTATACTCGTATCTGGAGTCTCTCAAGCAATGTGTCCCGTCACATGATATCCGAATGATGTCGAACCATCCGATCGACTCGTCAGAACCTCATAATCCCCCAAGAGATCAACATCTTGAGTACAGTTTAATAGTAGTCCGGTACATACCACAGCACCTGTGGACCAACAGTAGAAGGGCAAACCCAAGCCTCATAAATGGCACCGCTAAACTGCCGTAAACCCTAAGGTTCGAAGGCGTTCCATGGTCATTACGTCGAGTTAGGGTTTCATTCTTCTAGAGGGTCTATAGCATTACTTGCATTGTCTTCCGAATACTTTAAACTTGGAATTGGGTTCTTGACATTCGATCGTCTCTATCGATTCTCAACAAATCTGCGTGAAGTCGTCTCTAGCTGGAATCAATTTATCTGATGACCTCGCATCAGGGTAAGCGAACGAACCACATGTCCTAGTCGTTCATCTTCGGGTGACTAGCGACCTTCCATCATATCTCTGAGTATATGCTCAAGCTGCAGTAGCTCCAATCATCTGGGCGATATCTCGTCATTTGCAGCAACAACGACTCATTCGTCTGTATGCTGAGCAGCGCCTCAATCATCATGAGTAAGCGATATATCAATGGTCATCACATTCTGGCTGGCCTCTAGCAGTAGCCTGATCCTCTGGTGCCGATCAGCACATCCGGGAAATCTCGTAAAGCGACTTGTCAAACGCCCATGGCACGAAAACACACTTAAACGACGCCTCTCTATGCAATCGTACGTCTCTGGAATCACGCCCTGGTCAGTCCTCGTCCGTGACGAGCTCAAGCTGACGTAACTCTAGCCGTAGCTCTCTCTGCCCGTGTAATCGTGGCAGCAAAATCATAACCAGTACCGATGAGGATAGATCATAGGAATGAATATAATACTGTGCAAGGAAATGTACATCCTAAGGTTTCTTAAGCGGAGTAGCGTATCGTAAGTATGCCGCGGAACATACGTACGGTACGTCACTCTACTCAAGCTACCTACTCCATTAACCAAGGGTCATCCTACACGACGAACGTTCGGGTATAGTACCCCCTCGACTAAGTCTAAATTCCGTAAGGTCAAGCCTAAGTTCCATATATATATAAACGCTCTAGGCTCCGCATAGTCAAACTTAGACTCGAACCAAGGTTAACCAAGCGCTCTGATACCAATTTTGTCACGACCCGAAATATCACGCGACTGGCACTTGAATCATATGAAGTCTATAGGACCCCATCTAATTCAAGTAAGCTAAAAGCCCAGAAATCTAAAACCATTTTAAAGAGTAAATAAATAAAACTGGTTTTTAAGAAGTAAGGAAAACATGTTTTAAAAACAAGGGTTTTAAATAAGTAAGCCGAATATGCATTTTAAAAATCTATAGTCCTTTTCTGAAAATTTCGGCAGAGTTTCTTTTGTAAATACTGGCCCCAAACGGGGTACAACATGAATAATATATATACAATGATAAAAGGCATCCCCAAACGGGAGCTAGCTCTTCGTCAATCGATGGTCATAACCACGCAAGCAGTATAATATACAATGCCGAAGGGCGAGGATCAAAACTCAAGAAGGAAACTCAAAATTAGCATGAAAACCAGAATACTACAACGCGCGACTCTAAGGTCGAAATAATACACAACTGGTTTTCTAAGTCTGAAACAATATACAAGTTTGGTTGATGGAATTACTAGATACAACTGAATAATACATGTACAATGGTGGTTTTGATGCAAAAGAACCCACCTACCAAAGCAAATCACCCGTAAGGGAAGCAGTGTGCCAGAAACCGCAATGGAACCTGTACGGCAAAACCTGCAAGAACTGTGGCACAACGGGGGTGAGTTGCCAACTTGTGAATAGAAAACATCACAGAGCAGAAATCGTATGTATGACACAATTCTAGGTCAATACGATCAGATATATATATATAAAGCTCAAATGAATAAGTCTGAAGCAAGATAAGGTGGCAATGTAACATCTATATATGAGTATAGTGCTAAGTGCTCATGCCAGTGCCTCAGGTAATAGCATATCATAAATATGAGGTATGATCAATGTCGACTATATCATGAAGTCTATGAATATGTGGATATCATCCAACTGTGTGATCAATATCATCAATGTCAATATATGTAGGTGGAAATCGTCCACGTGTCACCCAATGACAATAAGCATCATACAAGTAAATATCAAAAACATATGCATGGAAGTATGAGGATGTAAATCAACATGTGTCGCTCGCGACATATCAAAATCATGGAACCTGAGTGTCAAGCATCGACACTCGAAAACATCATGAAACCTATGCCTAGCATCGGCACGTAAATCCTCATATACATAGGGCTCCGTCAGTCCAGATCGGCTCATCTCATCTCTCAACTCCGGTCGGTATCCCCCAGATATCCGCCGAGCTCAACCCAATCGCCGGTAGGTAGTACTCCCCTGCCAGGCTCACCGTCTAACATATACGAGTCTTCTTGCCCCGGGGTACCTCACCGGGTCCACCACGTACCCGCAGACGATGCCTACCGCTCCTCGAATTGGGTTTCACATGCCACTCTCAGAACCGAGAAAAAACATGGTGGACGCACTGAAATATCATATCAAGGGTAACCGAGTTTTTAAAACAATACATACTCTCTTTTAAAGTACCCACGGTTCCCAAATCCAGAAATATCAGGGAAACACCATATCTCAATACGTATAATCAGAAAGCATGATGTATGCGACATATAAAAGAAATGCAAGCATATCAGTATATCATGCAACATGGAATAGTAATATGCACATATTGGAGGAAACCGCTCATTTAAAATGAATCAGTTTTAAAGAGTATCTTGCGGTTCCCAAATCTCCAAATCAAGCGAGAATCATCTATGTATGTGCATATGAATGCTACGTGCACAAGTATGGGTGTACAATATGTAAGCACACGGATATGAATGTACAATAGGTATGTGCACAAGTAGGAGCGTACAATATGTAAGTACACGAATATGAATGTACAATAGGTATGTGCACAAGTAGGAGTGTACAATATGTAAGTACACGAATATGAATGTACAATAGGTATGTGCACAAGTATGCCGTGCAAGGGTCATATCCTGAATGCAACAGTCCTACAGTGTAGTGACATGGAAATTATCTATGATGAAGTGTGTGAGCCGGCAAGCAGGTGTACGTGAAACATATGCATCATCGATAATGGTGCTGGTGTCCTAACAGCATGGATTTCATACAACAATACACATATTTAACATGCAATGCGATGCAAACAGTAAGAATCTGCGGCAAATGAATAATAAACACCACAGTGTAGAATCTACATCAATGTATCTATGTCATACTGTTTTTGCCATTTGAAATAATACAAATCAAGGTTTTTAGGAAAATAAGGGCTACAGTGTTTTTGTTGGGTAGTGGGAGCTCCCCGGCCATCGAACCGTGGCCAAATGCGGAACAAAAATTTCTTAAAACCCGGCGCTACCATTACCCGATTTGCAAGATCGAAACCATTAACCCTAAAACTAGCAAGCTAACAAAAGGAGATAGAATGGTTATTCCTAATGAACCAAGTCCTTCGGGTCTTCAACCATTTCCAAGCTCCTAGCGATGCGGATCGACTTTGGTCGCGGCGCAAGCTTCGGGTTCGCCAAGCGAACCAACTGACTCTTCAAAATTGCTAGTAGTGGAGAGTGGGGAGTGTAGGATAGTGTCACTAAAACTTTCTCTCAACCATGAGCTCAAAGTGAGCATCTCAAGAAGAAGATGAAGAGGGTGATGATGGCAAGGCATGAAAATGGCTAAGTATTTTGTGTGAGCATGAGAGTGAGAGAGTAAGAAGAGCACCAACTCCAAATTAACCAAATGAACAAAATCCCACACCCCAAAGGAGTGGTCGGCCCCCCTCTCATGCCCACCCAAAAAACATTGCAAAATTGCAATAAATTAATACCACCATACCAATCACTACATATCCAAAGACCATGCTTTGACCCAAAGCCCATACCCTTGCCAAGTCACCATTTCCACCTCATCTAAAACAAATGATTTTCTAAAAAAAATCAATAATGAGGTGGCATCAACTAGAAGCCATTCCGTATAAATACGGAATGCTTCCCGGTATATGTATCGAAATACACATACGCGTATTCGTATGAAAATACGAATAGCCAAAGGGAGAAAATAAATAGTGAGCAATAATACTAGAATACATATATATATATAAATACATATGTAAATTATTAAATAAAAACTTGATTTAACAATCTGGCTTAATCCTAAGCCGCTAGTATTATCAACCGTCCGATTAAAGTCTGTACAGTCCGTGCACATATTTAATCGGACACCTATGTATCAACATACGTCGCCTACACCATATCGCCTGAACCGTGAAAACCCTCTGTGTGGGACTCTAAAGACTCGTCAATATGCTGGCAGTGGGTTTAACCACAAGTACGTCAGCGGCACTAGCTGTACGTAACGGCTACCCAGGTATTGAGCGAAAGGAAGGCCGACGAGCAAAATCATCCGAACCCCTACTGAGCCTGTCAGTGACAATATCCGTACAGTCCGGTCTGTTCGTCTAAGAGTATCGCATATCGAGTCTAGGGGGGTGGATAAAGTCAGACCCCTAAAAACACGATAATTCGTGTCGGTATGAAACCCATCACTACCCGAGAAACTATCGATCCTGGATCGGTAATTCTCACATACCCCGGCCAAGGATTTCTACCGTTGGCCACCCGTGCACTGCGCGACATCAACCCCCAATACCAGGAGAGACGAATCCCCGACGATTCGCTCACTGCCTCCATGTGGCTCGGGACTGTACCCAACTAAAACCTGTTTGCACGACTCCTTTGAGCCGTGGTAGGGTAGTAATCAAAGCACAGTGGGAACTCACACGAGACAAATGACGATCTCAGGTCGACAAACTAACCTGTACACATGTCACCAGGGAACTGGTATCTGACTATAGGTATAATACCAACTAGCATGTTCCCGGCGAGTCCGTCCAGTGTACTCATAACCCAATGAGCACCTGCATACTATCTTCGGTGAACAACTAACACCAATGGCTTGTGAGACCGGCCACCGCCCCTCGTCAGGGTCTAGATAAATACACACCAGTCTACACTGGAGTATCGATGCCCAGTCTCGATACTCCCACGACTAGGGACATTTAAGGATGTGCTTATAGACCCCCAGCTCCCACGTATGTGATCGCCATCACAATGCTGGCAGTCAAGCAAGATCCTAAGGGCTTTATCAACGTATACATGATGACAAAGACAAACCAGATAGCATACTATCATGTCGAGTAAGACTGTTTTATCGGTATAGGTCCTCGCTCAATTATCATAATCACGTGCCTGCGACTACGATAATTTCCTTGAGGGCAATATAGCCAACAATCTCCCACTTGCACTTAAGGCTAATTATTACGATGTCGCATACTCACAGCCTGTGTGATACCGAACACCCAACTCCTCTACTAATCAGTTTCACAAACCTCGTTCGTAAAACTATTGCGTTTGAGAAACAGCCTTAGTGAGTGGATCCGCTCCAGTGTTTCTTTCTATGTCTCTCTTTATCTTAACTTCGTGGAGAAAACTATCTCCCGAAATGAGCAATACCTGTCATAGAATATTTCTGGATATCTGATGGGACCCAGTTCATAAATGAACTCCAAATCCAGCAAACATCTTAGACTGTATTGTCTACTGAACTTAATCAGTATGCTGCACCATGCCTTCCTCAGTATCCGCTTGGACCACCTGTCCAAACTACCGCCCCTCGTCAGAGGGAAAAACTATAACTCTGACAGTCACTCTGTCATCCAGGTCACCTTGGAAGGCTGGAATGATAACCGTCTCTCAAAGGAGGTTGCCGTTATCAAATCCCTAGAACATCCACTTATGTTCATAAACTGCTTCCAATCGTTTTTCTCCAGGATTGGATTAATATATCAACCTTTTGCATCTAATGCAAAAACAATATCTGGTGTGGTACTTGATATGTCATGATTGACTCAATTGCCTAAACAAGTGATATGCCAATCATGCACATCCCTCTCCTCTTTAGTCTGTAAGACATCGTTAGAGAGGGTGACTCCATCACCTGCAGGTTCACCACCATACCAGGAGTCGTCCATTCATAATATCTTTAGAATACCGTCTAAGTACCCAGATTGGGACACTTCCCAAATCTAGATCTAAAATCATAGATCTAGTAACCAGAATGTCTGATATAATATCCAAAACCTATATGGAGAAACTACTGTGTGACAACCAAAGTATAACCGATCGTAGTATAGGAATTTCACTTCCTATAAAGTGCATGTCATCCCAAATACCAGGACACACACCCTACTACCTTCTTAACAGATCCATCTCCTATTCTGATGAAGTCAAAAACCTATGACTGTCACATCAGAATAGATGATCTATCTCCGCTATATCCGCTTTAGTCTATATATAGACACAAGCTACTTGTCCACTACGCTTCCGTTGCTCCCACTGACTACGACAACCCTCTGGCAGAGTCATATACACGTGCACTTCTAAACCTAGTTTAGAATGACTCTAAATTCATCCTTCTGCAGGGTCTTATAGTCTGGAACAACAGTAGTGTCAAGTCCGGGTAAACAAGAACCTCCCTGTCACCGTTCTTGAGGCCACCGAAGTACCTCTCGGGTGCCTGAGGTAACCCACCATATCTGCGGATTGGCCAATGGAATGTCCATCCTGATTGAATCTTTAGGTCCTATTAAATTTTCCGTAATCGTTTGTGGTTCTGGAATCACTTCCAGTTCTACCATACTCCCACTTCTGTTTTTCTAAAAAAATTCCATTTTACTAAAACTGTGGCGAGTCAAGAACAATATCACTATTGATCTTCCAGATGGTAGAAAGTTAACCCTCGTCAAAGCCCGGGATAACCCACAAACATCCATTACTGAAACGTGCCTTGAGTTTATCCGGATTCTGGTTTTAAGCATCAGCCGGACTACTCCCTATACCTTAACATCGTTAAGATATAAATTGATTCTATATATATCTAATATAGAAACAAAAGGACTAATTTAATTGGAACCAGATTCAAATCATGCAGCTATCTCCAGTGCATGTCAACTAAATGGAGAGAGGCCAATCAGCATTACTCAACTTAGGAGTGCGTCCAATTATGAGTAACCTGAAAGAGAAACAAGTTTCTCAAAACCATTACTATCAACTGAATACCTCATACAAGTATCTACATCTTCGAGCACCTTAAAGAATCCCGATACTTGCGACACCTAGTTCTCTACTTTATTCTTATACCTATAACTTCTCAAACTTGGACCTTGTATTTCTACGAAACACTTGTCCAAAACTTGAGAAGTCACAAGTAAATAGAATATAGTACGAGGACCAACCCCTTTGTCCTAATGGACACTGGACAACATACAATACTTTGTATAAGTCCTCTGAGTTTAATCTTTCAAACCCTGTGCGTCGTAGGTTGAAAACTGAACCCAGTTGATTTCCTCAAATATCACCAATTATAACGAATTCCGATATAATGAGGATGATCACCTAATTCCCAATAACTTACTCCCACTCATCATCTGTAAAACCATACAGATGTGAGAATCATACCTGGTAAATACATACCCTGGAGCAAGGGCCTATTTGGGAAATCAGTTTTCTATTAACAATACACAGTGAAACTGAAATATGAATATGTTTCAAAAAGGGTATCCGGGTATTCCTAGTAATGTCTCTTCCATTATTAGATTCATGACTGTAACCGTATATTTCGTTGCCATCTCTCCAATTCTCTTTATTTGTCTTTACTCATTACCTTCTGTACACCATCGTTAGGCTAAGTGGTTTTCTTCCTTCCCTACCGTTCGGCACCAGCCTATGGTTTGGAAGAAGACTATCCAATAAGCATAATAGGTGTAATCTCCTAATCCTAGGAGCACTCGCAACCTGAGAGAAGGTAAGGATAAAAGACAACTGAATAAACTTTATTCCTATTTCTCCTGAACCAGAATCCATCCTCGAAAAAGTTCCTTCGAGTTCGTATATAACCATATGATGGATTTATCCAATGGAATTGGATGTTCGTAGTGATACGGAGTGTTCTAGAGAAATACAAAGGTGAAGTAGGAGTGGCGATGAAATACGTGGTTTGGTCGTGAATCATAGCAGTCACATTTTACTTTGCCCTCTTTCTAATCCCTTTATTTGTCTTTACTTATTACTTTCTGCACACCATACTTAGGCTAATTGGTTTTCTTCATTCCCTACCTTTCGGCACCTGCCTATGTTTTGGAAGAAGACTATCCAATAAGCGTAATAGGTGTACTGTCTCCTAATCTTAGGAGCCCTCACAATCTGAGAGAAGGTAAAAGGAAAAGACAACTGAATAGTCCTATTCAATTTCTCTAGAACCAGAAACCATCCTCGAAAAAGTTCCTTCGAGTTCGTATATAACCATACGATGGTTTTATCCAATGGAAGTGGATATACGTACTGATACGGGGTGTTCTGGAGAAAAGCAAAGGTTAAAAGAAGGAGTGGCAATGATGTATGCAACTTGGACAATCCAAAAGCCAGTGTTTTTAAGAAAGTTCGGTTAACTTGGTTACTGAGTCAATGTCTAAGGTCGGGGCATGGTCGATGCCAAAGAGAGAGAGAAAAGAAACACTCAGCGTGCACTCTAACCTAGATCAGAATGGATAATTATTTTATCTAATGGCTCCCACTGTTTTCTCAAATTCTCCTCCAAATCTAAAAGGAGAATTAGTCGGAATCACCCGAGGAGTAATCCTACTCATCAGTGGGAATCGGGATCCAACTATCATCGCATGATAACTTGATGGAAGCCACTCACCACACTCCAGAAGGTATGCGCATGCCTGGAAAGTTTCCTGTATGTTTGAAACTCCCAATATTATTTTTACCCCAAGCTGCTTATGACCTTGACGGATGCCAACAAATCATAATTTGCAAGTCAAGTTCTACCCGTCATTGTCCTGATTAATCTAGACCCACCCGTACTCGCCCTTGACGGATGCTAACAAGGCTGCACGACTGTCCTAGATTAATGCATATCCATGCTACAGAAAAGTAACACATTGCTACCGCACACTATACCTTGACGGAAGCCAACAAACATAGCACGAATACTAGGCGCTGCTTTTCTGAAATGACGGAGGGCTACGGCTGGTTTTTGGCGAAAAACCTTTAACGTAATGAACTTGATATCGTTGAAGGAATCCAAGTGGTTTTTACCAAAATATAGTAGCGAAAACTTTTGCTAAAGAGGTCACTCCCGGTGAAGGGATCTCGACTCTTTCCCCGTCGAATGAGGTGCAGGATATTCCAAACTGAATACCACGATGCAAAGCAAAAAGTAATTGACTATAGTAAAGTTATTACGTTGACGCAAACTTCTGCCCAAGGGGTCACTCCCGATGAAGGGATCTCGGCACTTGCCTCGTCGACTGAGGTGCAGGATATTCCAAACTGAATACCACTGTGCAAAGCAAAAGCGTACGTCTGTAATGTCAATTTTTAAAAACTTGGTTCCAACAACATCATATATATATAGGTTTGTTTTCCTTGCATTGATAAGAATCAACGCAGTCCTATCAATTAATCACACAAGAAAAGAACGAAAATAAAATGTACGTATATGCCACCCGCATTCGCCACTGGGTCCCTTCATCACCTGTTAGGTTACTTAACTAACGACAGAGCGGGAAATGGGCTAGCGCGGGTGCAAAACATATACAACATCTACTAGTATATATAAACATATATAACAATCGTCCCAGGTATGATAAATGCAACATCATAGAAAAGTAATAAGCATCACAGAACAATACAGATAATCTGGGAGCCCCGGGTTTCATAGAGCCACAACTGAAACCCGACGTTCCCCTGGTCGCGTGGATAGACTGTGCAATGAACTCCTAGACCCCTACGAGCGCGGAAAGTTACCCGCCAAAACCTGAAGTGAGGCAGCCCCCTTCAGCAAAGTGAATGGACCACCTAGCACTTCGCGGAATCCGGTAACTTGAGCACCCCTCCTTGGGTCAACCTGTACCTCCTACGAGTGCGGCGAACAGCCCGCCAATTCTAGAGTGAAACCCCCTCCGTCTCAACGCCATAAGATGCGGGCCCGTTGCCCTCTAGAGCTCGGCTATCCATGCACCCCACCCTGGGGTAATCCTAGTATATAAAAGAAAATAATATACAAGGGTGACATCGACCTCAGCCCGGTCATTCCCCAAAAGAATAATATACAAACAGGCAGTGACGGCAGTCCACATGTCGGACGCTCGCCCCGCAATATCAAATGTACAAATACAACAAAACTGTACTACCACTGCACCCAGGCTATCCACCACGACAATCCGCAACATCACAGCACAATACAGAACATCAACGTGAATGTCACGTTCGCAAACCCGTCTAAAAGGACTATAGCGATTAGACAAGGTTTACCGATCAAATGACATTCACGGTCACAGATAGGAATGTAAAGTACTGAAAAATTACACAGTTAAAATTTCGATCGAATAAATTTATCCGCAAAGGCCCCAAAAGCAAATCCAGTACTCAAAAGATTCTGGGCCAAAACAAAACATCACAAAAAATCACAATTCAATGTTCTGGGCTACAGGAAAAATTTCATGGCGCGTCGCTACTAAACGGCCGCGGAACCGCCGCCAATAGGGGGTTAGTGCGGCTGTTCCGCGGCTCTTTAGAGGCTTCAGGACTCCAAATTTTTTCTGCACTCATAAAAATGCCTGCACGGAATTTTAAGCCTCTGGAAATAATTTTTGGAGCACTTTCAGAAATCGACAGAAACTTGACAAAACGGAAAATTGTTTTCGAAATTTTGATCGATCGAGATTTTAAGCTTGTGCAAACTAGCTAGAAGAGGTTAATGGGTGGCTCTGATACCATTGTTGGGTAGTGGGAGCGCCCCGGCCATCGAACTGTGGCCAAATGCGGAACAAAAATTTCTTAAAACCCGGCGCTACCATTACCCGATTTGCAAGATCGAAACCATTAACCCTAAAATTAGCAAGCTAACAAAAGGAGATAGAATGGTTATTCCTAATGAACCAAGTCCTTCGGGACTTCAACCATTTCCAAGCTCCCAGCGATGCGGATCGACTTTGGTCGCCGGTCTTCCTTCATCTCCGATGATCCACCCGAGGGAAACGGCGCAAGCTTCAGGTTCGCCAAGTGAACCAACCGACTCTTCAAAATTGCTAGTAGTGGAGAGTGGGGAGTGTAGGATAGTGCCACTAAAACTTTCTCTCAACTATGAGCTCAAAGTGAGCATCTCAAGAAGAAGATGTAGAGGGTGATGATGGCAAGGCATGAAAATGGCTAAGTATTTTGTGTGAGCATGAGAGAGTAAGAAGAGCACCATCTCCAAATTAACCAAATGAACAAAATCCCACACCCCAAAGGAGTGGTCCCCCCTCTCATGCCCACCCAAAAAACATTGCAAAATTGCAATAAATTAATACCACCATACCAATCACTACATATCCAAAGACCATGCTTTGACCCAAAGCTCATACCCTTGCCAAGTCACCATTTCCACCACATCTAAAACAAATGATTTTCTAAAGAAAATCAATAATGAGGTGGCATCAACTAGAAGCCATTCCGTATAAATACGGAATGCTTCCCGGTATATATATCGAAATACACATACGCGTATTCGTACGAAAATACGAATAACCAAAGAGAGAAAATAAATAGTGAGCAATAATACTAGAATACATATATATATATATATATAAATACATATGTAAATTATTAAATAAAAACTTGATTTAACAATCTGGCTTAATCCTAAGCCGCTAGTATTATCAACCGTCCGATTAAAATCTATACAGTCCGTGCACATATTTAATCGGACACCAGTATGTATCAACATACGTCGCCTACACCATATCGCCTGAACCATGAAAACCCTCTGTGTGGGACTCTAAAGACTCGTCAATACGCTGGCAGTGGGTTTAACCATAAGTACGTCAGCGGCACTAGCTGTACGTAACGGCTACCCAGGTATTGAGCGAAAGGAAGGCCGACGAGCAAACTCATCCGAACCCTACTGAGCCTGTCAGTGACAATATCCGTACAGTCCGGTCTGTTCGTCTAAGAGTATCGCATATCGAGTTTAGGGGGTGGATAAAGTCAGACCCCTAAAAACGCGACAATTCGTGTCGGTATGAAACCCATCACTACCCGAGAAACTATCGATCCTGGATCGGTAATTCTCATATACCCCGGCCGAGGATTTCTAATGATGGCCACCCGTGCACTGCGCGACATCAATCCCCAATACCGGGAGAAACGAATCCCCGACGATCCGCTCATTGCCTCCATGTGGCTCGGGACTACGATAATTGCCTTGAGGGCAATATAGCCAACAATTTTTAAGAAAAGATGCCTCTTTTTGAAAATATCCGTAGAATCCCTTTGCCTCTCTTTAAAATACTCCCGATTCATTAGTTTTTGAAATAGGTGTGACATCGGCCTAGCCTAACCGGCTAATCGGGAAGGGTATGGAAACCACCTAAATCTGAGTCGATATATATGTGTGTGTGTGTGTATGTGTGTGTGTGATCCCGCCTCAAAGGTACCGCATACGATACAATATCATATGACATCCTCGAGTCATGAGTGCGGATCTATCATCAATATAAAGCTCATACGGTAAATCATCGTACGGCATCCCAAAAGCTGGGTACGGGTCAATATCACATTCATCTCATCAATTATCCGGTATCCTTATCATCATATCTCATGATCTGGGGTACTGATCTATGTCTAGTACAAATCGATACTATCTATGTAAATATAAATGCGTGTGTGAAACACATGTCCAAAGGCCCACTAAAATCTCATGTCGTATTCCAAATACAAACTATATCATATCACCGATCTCATGGCCCTATGTCGAATCTCATTGACTCATCTCCAAATATCATCCACTATCCTCATCATCCAGATATAAGTGTAACAGATAAGCATGTGTGTGCGTGTGGGTGTAAACCTATTCTTGGGTTCGCAACTAGGAAACTATACTAGTTTACTTCTAAACCCTAATCTATCCATAGTACACCTAATCACATCTAGAATATCCATATCACACTTAACTCTAACATACGTGTATATATAGTATATATATAGTATACCAAACATCGAACTGCGGGGGTGCTATACGCCATCCACCCGACTTCCCCCGTAGATATAATCTACTCACCTTGATCTCGCTTGCCGATGTCGATGTCGCCACCATCTTCTTCATCATCTCGGAACACCGTGGGGGTACCTACATGTCACACGTATCGCATCGCATTAAAACCAAATCGAAACCAAAACGACACACGAAAACCAAAACGATACGCTTAAAAGCCTATAGGTTAGAACCTATGGTCTACGCTTTCAAAACCATCAAACAACTCTCGATATCGTCGTACGAACATCAAGTGATCGAGGCAAAACACAAATACACAAATCTAGAATTCAAAATACGCAAAACCATAACTCGAATAAAAATAGCAACACATGCATTCAGTCCCAGATTTTGATTGAGGTGCAACCAATGTTCCAAAACAATACTGGAGTGATGTACAAAGTGTAAATGAGCTATGAAAGCAACCAGGACTCCTGAATCCACAAGGTGGCCGGCCCCTTACCCTAAAATTCCGGCGACGCCAGCCCTGGTAGGGAGTTGGGGAGTCATGTTTGTAGGGTAGTCTCCTGGTAGTCAATATAGGGTAATGGTCTTGCTAGTTTTTCCTGTAAGTGTCTAGGGTCATTCCAGATTCCCTGAGGGCTACCAATCTAACACAAAAACCAAGATTTGGTATCTATGGTTTAAGTCGTGGCAACGTCATGATACTACATTGTAGGAATTTGGTCCCAGATTTGGATGAGGGTGAAAAACATGTGAGCAAACAATACTATGCTGTTATATAGGGTACATGTGACCTACAGAAGAAACCTGGACCCACACCCTCACCAAGTGGCCGAGCCCTCTCTCATGAAAATCCGGTCTCACTGGCCCTGCATGATCCTATGGGGTTCGTCTTTCTACAGGGGGTTCCTATGGTCTCAAATTGGTCTCTGGAGTTGTTTATTTTTCCAGTAAAAATCCCAGTTCATTCCAGATTTGCCTGCACGCTCAAAGTTCACAAACCGACATCAAAAGTTTCTGTTTTTCCGTATTTTGGGTTTCAGTTTTAATCTAGTGTAAGTTCTGGGTTTGTAAAGTCACGGGGGGTGGGGGTGGGGGGTGGGTTTAAGGTCACTCAAAACACTCAAGTTCACCACGAAATCTCAACTTAACCCTAACCCTCTCTAGAAATGTCCAAAGTGCACAAAACTACACGAAATTGAAACTAAACTTGAATAGAGGCTAAAACAAAGGGAATACTACAATTATTGTGAAAGATATACCTAATTTGACACTCACGAATCCTCTACAGCGCCAAAATGCGAACTTTCTTGGTCCAATGGGTAGCTTGTGAGCTTGTGCACCTTTTTTGTGAAAAGGGAATGGGGTTTTGAGGTGTTTTTCATGGAGTTTGAGAGGGTTGAAGATGGTGGAGGAGGAGGGCGGCAGCAGCAGCAGCAGCAAATGATGAGGAGAGGGGAGATGAATGAGTGAAGGAATGGAGGGGAATGGCTCAAGACAAGGTTGACCCCTCACCCTCTCTTTCTCTCTCCTAACCATACCTAATTCTTTACTCATTTCCTTTTTCTTTTCTATTTTCTTTCTCACCTCAATAGTAACCCCAAAAAAAAGCCATGCACCCAAAACATGTAGTAAAAATGCAACAAGTATTAATAAAAAGATATGGTGCATGTTTTGCACAAAATACGCTTAAAGCGCGATTAGCGATTTTTAATCGCGATTAGCACAAAATTAGTGTATAATAAATCATAAAAACTTAAAATTTGCATAATTCACGTAAAACACCCTCTTTTAATAATTTCCATAATTTTTCAAAATTTTTCCCAATTTATCGGTATTTAATTATACCGCCTTATTAAAATATTCAATATTTTATTATTAAATTATAAAAATTTCCAAAAATAATATTTTATTTTTTTGAAATGTTACAATCTTCCCCCCTTAAATAAATTCGGTCCCCGAATTTAAATTTAAACCCCTCAAATACTAAAACATTTCAGTAAAAGTCCAAGTCGTCGGGGCTCCGAAATCATCAATAGATAAAACGCATCATAGCGCAATGCATGCGCATGAGTAATGAGCAGATAACTCAAAAAAAAAGCTTCGTAAAGCATCCTGCAATCATCGGAGTCATGGTAAAGACACAAATGTCAAATCTAAAATAAAACCAATATGATATAAATCAGAACTATTGTAATACCCCAGAGCAGTGCGGTCTTAAGACATCATGGTGATCTACTCTGTCCCCAGAGCAGTGCGGTCTTAAGATATCATGGTGATCTGCTCTGTCCACACTCAGTGCGGTCTGTTGCGGACATCTTGGTGATCTGAGTGAGGGAGCCATTTCAGAACAATGCGATCGGGTCCTTAAAGCACATTCCGAAAGAGGACCGAACTGCATTATAAATATAATGATACCACCCTCAATTACAGAGGCGCCTTTTAAGTGAACCGGAACTACAGGAGCTTGAGAACTCCGTAGTTAAGCGTGCTCGGGCCAGGGAAGTCTTGGGATGGGTGACCTCCTGGGAAGTGGCCCCTGGTCGGGTCCGGTTCACTCTAAAGGGGAAAACCGTGCGGTTTCGGCCAGAGCGGACAATACCATCTGTACTGAGGCGTGGGGCGTTACATTTATGGTGGCCCATGCAGGTCCTCAATAGTAGGTCTGTGGTTCGAGGACGAACCATTGTTCTTAGATGGGGGGAATGTAATACCCCAGAGCAGTACTGTCCTCTGACCAGTCCTGTTCAGTACAAAAACAAATAGCAAATATCATAAAAATGTACTGGTCCATAAGGAATAAATCCCAAAACGTATATCAGAATACCCTGTGCGTCTGGTGCGCACGGAAATCAAAATCCATATATGTGCCATACATGTGTACAGAAACAACATCCAGGTGCAACGGGTGTGCACGAAACATCTGTCATAGGCAACATGTGTGCCTGGCAGCCAAATCAGGTGCATCTGACATGCACGAAGAATCCCGATTTAGTGCATCTGGTGTGCACCAAAATCGCATCTCAAAACATGCGCTCAACACGCCTGAAAATCCAAATCAGGTGCACGGAGTGCAAGAAATCAACATCAATAGTAGAATCAAAGTTGACGGTATACAATACGGCTCAATAAAAAAAACAGGTATACTACGGTATATAAGCTCACAATCATGTGCATCAGCGTGTACAATCAAATCAAAACACTAAAAGAGCATAAAAACGATTCCGAAAGCATAAGTCAAATCACATGCATACATAGGCATGAAATCAAAATCAGTTCGGAATGGGAAAACCCCCAAGTTCTTATGCTCATATGGTTGGTATCAGTTCGGAAAGGGAAAAACCCCAAGTTCTCACGTTCGGGAGTGATTCCGAGGATGAAATACCCCTCGACTCTCTCTTTGAAAACTCTATCTCGGAAAAAGAAGAGGAGGAGAAGAACTACGAGAAAATTCAGCTGCATAACCATACGCTGCCTGAAAAGAATCTCGGACCTGCAAACAAAGGTTTGAACAAAAAAGACAAAAGGAAAAGGAAAATGCCCGAAGAAATTGCCCTCGATGAAGAAGTAGTCAAATAGCTCGCCGCAAAGGACTCACCTAAGAAAAACAAGGTGGATTACAACGTTCTAGCATATTTAAGAAGAATACTCTCGCAGCTAAGCATATTGGATGCTCTTTTTCTGTCCAAAGAGGCACGAGATTCCTTGATCAAGGTGTTATAAGAGCCCGATCAGTTCCAAACTTTCCTCGCAGAAGGGAAGATGAAAGATGAGCTGGTAGAGGTCCACACGGCCGATATTACATTCAGCGATCAAGATCTACTTCTCGGTACGCGCAAACATAATCGATCGCTCTACGTCACCAGGTACTGCCACGACATCAATATAGGGAAAATCCTTATTGACAACGGATCCTCCGTCAATCTTCTCAATGTTAGATTGCTGAAGAAAATTTGCATGAATGTTCAACACCTTGCCCGAGATAAAATTACTATATCTGGGTTCGACTCACAGTTGTCACGGACACTTGGGGTCTATAATACTGATGCTACGCTTCGGATTGCTCATCACTGACATCAAATTTCATGTCATTGATGCCAAGACTTGTTATAACGCTTTACTCGGCAGGCTTTGGTTACACGAGTACAACATCGTCCCTTCTACACAATATCAGTGTATGAAATATTTCAAGGATGGTTCGGAGTACACCGTCACGGGAGAACTCAATCCGTTATCAATAAATTAAGTGCGGAAGTATGAAGATGCGAAGTCCTTTCTGCTTGACTTTGAGGATACTGAAAGATGCCACAAGCCGGTGAGTAAACAGAAATCGGCGGTCACCATCCCGATCTTTGGAAGCGATACCAAGGAAGATGAACAAATAGTCTATTCGTGGCAACCTTAAAGGAAAAACAATAAGCCCGGACCATCTACTCCTATTTTGGTCTTTGGCAGCGACTCTGAAGACGAGGTCAATGCAATGTTCTATATCCGCTCGTTGATGCAGACTCTTCCCGAAGCGGATAAAAGTATACAAATCATGATGGCTCCGCCTTGACACTACAGGAAAATTGATGCCCTCGATACATACAACGTACAAGAACTGCAAACCTTCTACATGTCTCCTAGGCGAAGAGGTGAAAATGCGATCCTCTTCTATAAATCTACGGAGACCAAGGTGGAAAGGGAAGTCTGGCACGGTACCAATCCTACTCTCGAAAAGCACCAGCTGATCCGTCTGTCAAGATATTACACAGAAGGATTGAAAGAGTTATTAAAATACCAAGGCGTACCTCTCGAACAAACGGTTCGGTAGGCCCAATTCTACAAAAAAATTTGGGATATTCCCGTGACTCAACGAAAGAAGCCCAATGGGAAAATGGAAACTATTGGGCTGGGATATGTTCGGTCCAAGAAACGGGATCAAATTTACAGATGCTACGTCATAAATAGCTCAAGTGAAGACGAAATCACTCTTCCAGATAACCATGACGTCAAATTGGAGCAAGATCCCGCTTTGAGAATGTTAAGTCCGTCGCTCGAAGAGCAAATTGACAAGTCAATCAAAGAAACTTGTCTGGCGAGTTGAGACAACCACAGCCGTGAATGGCCATATATGAAAAAGCCAATACGCATCGTCTCAGTCAGCAATCATTGGAAGTAGAACGTGATGCCCTCCATCTACAACCCGCTGTGTACTACCGTGGAAAAGGAAAATCCTGAAGCAACAATAAAAATAGGGCGAGGAACGCAAACAGCGTTCAAAGACAACAAAGCGGGTCCAAGATACTTTTCAATCGAGAAAAGCATGATTGGAGCCCGTCCTTTATAAAGAATATGGGGGTACGAATACTCATTCCCGCAGAACAAGATAAGGAAAAAAGTTAATCTTGTCATGAAGCACCAAATGATGACTCTTTCAGAGTCCCAGCACCCAAAAAAAATAAACGAGGTCCATCACCCAGATTATTGCTTCCATCACCAAGTAGTAGGTCACCCCCTTGAAGACTGCTTCACGTTCAAGGACTGGGTAGAGGACCGGAATCAACATGGTAAGTTTACTTTATCCTACAGCTGGAAGATAAGCTCGCCACAAAAATACGAGCCAAAGAAGACTTATACCTTCAGGATAGGACCAGTTCGACCGCGAAAATGGAAGCGGACTCGTACCTGCCATATGATAACTCTCTCAAGGGAGGAAAGGCACGAGAATATGATTGACCTCTTCGGATGCTTCACAAATGAAGATGACGAGGAAATCTTAGAATATCCACCAGCACCAAAAGAGCTGGAGGATGGGATACACACCACGGCGGACAACCTAAGGAAAATCGACTTAGGAATGGAGGACGATCCGAGGCCGACGTTCGTCTGTGAGCTACTATCTGAAAAACAAGTAGCCACACTCAAAGACGTACTTATGCAGTACAAAAACTGCTTCATATGGAACTACTCCGAAATGCCGGGTCTAGATCCAGAAGTAGCTGTACATAAATTTTCCATATCACCCGACATAAAGCCAATCAAATAGGCATCAAGAAGGATGCGGCTCGAACTTGAGAGAGTATCAACGCTGAAGTTAAGAAACTAATCGACTCCAGCTTCATCCAAGAGGTTCAATATCTTGACTGGATCGCTAATATCGTTCCGGTGATGAAGAAAAATGGGACAGTCCGCATCAGCGTGGACTTTCGGGACTTCAACAAAGCATGCCCGAGAGATAACTTCCCAGTATCCGTTACTGAACTGATGATCGACAGCACATCCACCCATGAGGTTTTCTCCTTCATGGATAGATCTTCAGGATACAACCAATTAAAAATGGATCCTGAGGACCATAAGCATACCTCCTTCCGTACACCGTTAAGCGTATTCTGCTATAAGGTGATGTGAGGTTCTTAGGCACTAGAACAAGGTTCTACAAGGCATCAAACAAGCCGTTTTTAAATTTTTACAAGTACCAAACAACCTAAGCAAGGATCTTAACTAGAGAATTAGGGTTATAAACTTAAAGCAAACAACTTTACTACTAAGTGAGAGGGATTACAACCTTTGTAGTCCGTTCCTTCGCTTCATAAGCTCTAGGTGAATGATACATCTTGCTTGAAGTCTTCGAAATCCAAGATGACCTACCTTGAGGAAACACAAACCCAAACTCTCACTTCACTAATGAGGTATTAGTGAAGCAAACACCCTAATCTAAGTGGTTAGAATAGATGAGGATGATGAAGTAGGAATTTTGCTCTCTTTTGTTTTCTATTTCTCAGTTTAATTCATCACAAATAAAAAAGCTAGAAAGTTTTTGTGAGGAGGAAGAAGAAGATGAAGTTGTGATGAAAAAATAAAATGAATTATTGTTGAGGTTAGAAATGCAACCATGGGTTAAGCATGGCATGCTTAACCCTTGTAGGGAATAAACCATGGGATAGGGTTAAGAGATTATGTTAACAAATATCTAGAAAATATCTAAAGGGTGGACAAAGTCAACTTAAGAAAATATCTTAAGTATTTATCCACAATTTAGAATTAACTAAAATAAATAATAAATCCAACCATAAACCCTAAGCATGGTTTAATCTCACAAACCCTAGTTGCATTTGTAACCCTAACATGTTACAATATTATATATCACATATATAATATATAATGTAACAAAAAAAATAATACAATTAACATATATCACATATATATCAATGTATTATCTAGTGAGAAAAATAATCATTTAAGTGAGCTTATATTAGTTAATGTAATGTAATATATCAAATATATAATTATACATTAAATTATCGAATCAACACTTGATCCGATAATCCGGCTATATTACATATAACCGACTAATATAATAAGTATCAGTTCATCGAATCAACACTTGATTCGATGACCCGGCTATATCACATATACCCGGCCGATATCACATATCGCGAGAATCGAATACGGTATCACATACACGTATTATTCTCGGTCCCGCACATATCACATATGTGCTCCTACTCCGTTTTGCCTGAGTTAGGAAACCTCTGTGTAGGACTCTAAAAAATCGTCAATACGTCGGCAGTAGGTGATGATCATATCAAACACCCACAAGCTGCAAGCGGTCAGCTAAACGTAACAGCCACCCGGGTATTGAGCGATCAGAAGAATGGGTGGTAAACTTCAGACCCCAGTAACCGATAATTCGTGTCGATGTGAGGCTCATAACGTGTCGAGAAACTACTGATAACACTTACCAGTAGGTCTCCATATCAGCCATGGCCAAGGACTTCCAGTTATAGCTAATTGAACACAGCGCAACATCAACCCCCAATATCGGGAGAGAAGAAACCCCTCCTATCTCTCATTGCCTCCATGTGATTCGGGACTGCACCCAAAAGCCACCGTTTTTCCCATCCTCTTGAACGTGGTAAGGTGGAAATCAAAGCACAGTGGGAATCACATAAGACTCTATGACGATCTCGGGTCTACAGACTAACCTGTACCAGTGTCACCAGAGAACTGCTATCTGACGATAGGTATAATACCATCTAGGAGTTCTCGGCGAGTCTGTTCAGTGTACCCAGTCTCCACTGAGCACCTGTATACCTTCTCTGATGTCAAACACCAATGGATATGGGATCATCCATCGCCCATCATATGGGTCGAGAAGCGTATACGCTAGTCTACTCTGGATCTGGCTTAAACTAAAGCCAACTAGTATTATCCATCCGAACATCATCCGTGCATAAGTACACGTATGTGATCGAACCCTGCCGTAAAACCATACGGCCTTTATATAGTTTCGCCCGAAGCAGGGAAACCCTATGTGTGGGACTTTAAAGACTCTCCAATACGCTGGCAGTGGGTTCAACCATAAGCACGTCAGCGGCACTACCTGTACGTAACGGCTACCCAGGTATTGAGCGAAAGGGAGGCCGGCGAGCAAACTCATCCTGAAATCCCTACTGAGCCTGACGGCGACAATATCCGTACAGTCCGGTCCGTTCGTCTGTGAGTATCGCATATCGAGTCTAGGGGGTGGATAAAGTCAGACCCCTAGTAACGCAACATTTAGTGTCGGTATGAAGCCCATCACCACATGAGAAACTACCAATTCTAGATCAGTAATTCTTGACTACCTTGGCCAAGGATTTCTGGTGATGGCCACCCGTACATAACCGTGACATCAACCCCCAATACCGGGAGAGACGAATCCCCCGATGATCCGCTCACTGCTTCCATATGGCTGGGGACTATACCGAACTAAAACCTGTTTGCATGACTCCTTTGAGCTGTGGTAGGGTAGTAATCAATGCACGGTGGAAACTCACACGAGACAAATGACGATCTCAGGTCGATAGACTAACCTGTACACATGTCAACAGGGAACTTCTATCTGACAATAGGTATAATACCAACTAGCATGTTCCCGGCGAGTCCGCCCGGTATACTCATAACCCAATAAGCACCTGTATATATCTTAGGTGAACAAACTAACACCAATGGCTTGTGAGACCGGCCACTGCCCCTCGTCGGGGTCTCGATCAGTATACACTAGTCTACTCTGGAGTTTCAATGCCCAGTCTCGAAACTCTCTCGACTAGGGACATTTAAGGATGTGCTTATAGACCACTCATCTCCAACGTATATGATCGCCATCATACTGCTGGTAGTCAAGCAAGAATCCTATGGGCTCTATCAACATGTAATAGTGATCTGTAATGCCACCTAATACTGTACATGATGATAAAGACAAACCAGATAGTATATTATCATCTCGAGTAAGACTGTTCTACTGGTATAGGTCCCCCCTCAATCATCATAATCACCTGTCTACGACTATGATAATTGCCTTGAGGGCACTATAACCAACAACAACAACCCTTGAGGGTCCTCTAGGCGCACAATATGCAAAAGAGAATGATCAAGGAAAAGAGAGAGTTCTATACTATTTTAGTCGAGTTCTCTTAGAGGCAGAAAGCAACTACCCCCTATCGAAAAGCACTGCTTAGCGTGATCTTCACAATAACGAAGTTCAGAAATTATGCCATGGCACATGAGGTCCACCTCATATCAAAGATGGATCCTCTCAAATATCTGTTGTCAAAGGACATACTGACGTAACGGCTTGTCAAATGGGCCTTCCTCCTGATGGAGTTTTCGATAAAATATCGCCCCTCAAAGCGGTGAAAGGACAAGGCATCGCTGACTTTCTCGTTGAACATCCGATACTTGCCGACTCTCCCCTAAATTATGAGTTTCCAGATGAACATGCGTTCAACGCAATCAAAGAAGAGAGAAGAAAATGATTTCCAATAAGAATTCTACTTCGATGGAGCATCTTCCATGAAGAGGTGAAAGCAAAACACTCTCATAATCAAAGCCGGGGTGGGTGTTATCTTCGTGACCCCACAAGGAGGAATATTGCATTACGCCCTCTCCTTGATGGAACACAGGACTAATAATGAAGCAGAATATGAAGTTTTAATAGCCGGTCTTGAGATCGCTATCGACATGGGGATCAAGAACCTCCTCATATATGGAGACTCCTAGTTAATCGTTAGTCAAGTAAACGACGATTATCAAACATGCAAGCCAGAGCTGATAAAGTATGGAGAAAGAGTGCAGTAACCGCTAACACAAATCTCTTCCAATACCCTAGAAAGCTTACTGCGAGTGGAAAACAACAAAGCGGATGCGTTAGCCAAATTGGCTAAAGAATTGGCCGATGAAGACCTCGATGACGTAAGGATCATTGTGCAAAGCCATCGGGTCCTTGCGCCAACAGATAAATATTCGGAAGACCTGATAGAACTACTTGAAGGAGAAGAAACGACCAAATAAGTAGCCCTTCAAATAGAGGACGAAGAAAAGGTTAAGGATTGGAGGGAAGTCTTCATAAACTACTTTAAGTCCCAACAAAAGCCTGAAGATGCGTCGTCGAGACATCAGCTCATGAAACGAGCTTTGTCATTTTCCTTCGTCGATGATACTCTATGTAAGAGATCATTTAAATACCTATGGATAAGATTCCTGGGGCCATAGAAAGCAAAGAAAATCGTCCAAGAAATACATGACGGACTCTGCGGTTCTCACCAAGTTGGGCCAAAGATGAAGTTGATGCTAAAAAGAATGGGCTACTATTGGCCCATGATGATTAAAGATTGCCTTGAATATGCGAAGCAGTATCACTCGTGCCAAATTCACGGGGAGTTCATACATCAGCACCCAAATCCGCTGCACCCGACAGTGGCCAGCTAGTCGTTCAAAATGTAGGGAACCGATATAATTGGCCTTATCGAACTGGTATCATCCAAAGGACACCGGTTTATACTGGCAACAACCGACTGCTTCTTTAAGTGGGCAGAAGCAATACCGCTATGGGATATGAGGACGAAGAATATCCTCTATTTCTTCAAGACCCATGTCATATATCGGTTCGAGACTCCATGACGGATTATCTTGGATAATGGACCAGCTTACAGAAACCATTGTTCACCACCGAAAGACCGGACCGAGACGTTGAGACGTCTAGCCTGAATTTGGGGGCAGATGCTATTTGGACATGTCCATCCACCTCTCCGAAGATACCAAGTTGATTTATGACACCGTATATCAGAGGTTTGGATAGATGCGACCATTGTAAAAGACATCATTAGATTCCCCCTTATTTGTGAGGGGCTTTTGATTGTGGGGACGCTCATCTCTGCAGGTGCAAGCCCCTGCAGTTAATTACGTTACCGCATTGCGCTAACCACTTTCTCCTGCTCTAGCAGTTCACTTCGTGTAGTGTGTATTTTGTTTATTTTGGTTGCCCGTGGATTGTATACGAAGTTTAATTTATATTATCGCCTTTAGGGCGCGGATCATCCTAAATCTGTATATATTAGATTTAGGTTTGGGTTTTGAACTTAGGTTATATTTTCCTTTAGTTCAAAAATATTTTGTTTTGTTTTATTTAAGCATCATTATTCTAGTTTGAGATTAGGATTAACTTAAATATATGAGCATTTGGGCTCAATTTATTTTTTTACTAAGGATACGTTAGCTATATTTGAGACTAAGATCAACTTTGCAATATTTTAAGGATCATTAAATTTTAGATGAGATCCAAAAAACAGAGCATTTGGGTTCAGCTGCAAGAAACTTTCGGAGAGACTTTTAGCCAATTTTGGCTTGGTCTACTCGGTCTTGGGCCTTCCTTTTTATTTTACTCAGGAGTGCTAAATGCTTATTTGTAGTTCTGGTGCTCACGTATGAAATATGTGGGGTGCTCAGATATGGGCACTGCCCAATCAGTGCTAAGCACTTAGTCATTTTGACTGAGTATAGTCATTTTGACTGAGTATAGAGTGCTAAGCACTTTGTACGGCACTCGCGTGAGAAGCATGTGAGGCGATGAGCATTGATTTTGGGTTTTGTTTGTTCACCCCTTTTTCTCTATACAGAAGTGCTAAGCACTTGGTAAGTGCTCTGGCGCTCACGTGGAAAGCACATGAGATGTACAGACATGGGTACTGCCTATTGGTGCCAACGCTTAATCATTTTAGGTATATATAGTGCTAAGCACTTGGTATGACGCTCACGTGGGAAGCACGTGAGGCATTCAGTCTTCGTTTTTGTAGCTCACGTGTATTTCATATGATTACTTTATTTTTTGGGTGCTGGGTTGCTTTGTTTTGGTGGCTGCCCAATCAGTGTAAATGAGTTTCTTTATTTTTGGGGGCTCACGTGGGAAGCACGTGAGGTGCCAAGTTCTTTCTTTTCAGAGATTTAATCTCTGTTAATGGCATTTTGGCCATCACCCAGAAGATCTGAGATCAGTTTTATTTAAGAACTAAGTTCCTTTTTTATAAGAACTAAGTTCTTTACGTAGGGTTAAACCTTATTTTCAGAGGAATTAAATTCCCAGAATATAGGTTCTTTTTCTTTCTCTTTTTTTTAACCTAGTTCTTTCTTGAATCTTTGATTTTCAAGAACAAGATCTTCCCGATGAGAATTAAATTCTCAACCTGTGAAAGACTTATCTTGTGGATCTCTGATCCAGAGAAAGAACTAAGTTCCTGAGAAGGGTTAAACCCTTGGATATGTTAGGTAAAGAAGATGTTTTGATCTCGATACTTTTTTTCTTTACCTAGGGTTTGAGAGGAGGAAAGTTTTCTTCTTTATCGAGAATTAAATTCTCTTGTTGTTTTGAAAGCTTTCTGTATTTTTTCAGAAGCTTATGGGGGGTCCCCCCCTCTCTTTTTTATTTTTCTTCTCCGAGACTTGAAGTCTCGGGTCCTTTATATAGTGGATGCAAATTATTAATTAGTTTTGAGAAAATCTCTTATTGAGAGATTCCAATTTATTTAATTGGTCTCAAGATTTGTTTGGGAAATTCTACCCACCGTTGGATCTTTGATCCAAAGATTTCTGTTTTACAGAATATGTTTTCTTATTTTTAACAAGATTGGGGTCATATTTTCCCATATATAGAATTTTATTCTATTAAACGGTGATTTTTAATCACCATTGGATTTTTAATCCAAGTGTGCTTGGTTTAATAGAGCACAATCTTTCTCTGTTTAGAAAGATATAGGAGATATTTTCCCATCTCATTGGATCTTTGATCCAACAACTTTCTGTTTAACAGAAAATGTTATTCTCATTTGAAAAGATTAGGGGGATATTTTCCCTTAATAGAATCTTATTCTATATTTGGTGATTTTTAATCACACTTGGATCTTTGATCTAACAGTTCTCTGTTAACAAAGAATATTTTTCCCTTTTAGCTATATCAAGGGTGATATTTTCCCAAGAATAGAATTTAATTCTATATAGGGAGGCACTCTCACGTGCTTAACATGTGACCCCTATGTGGATGTTTAGCCTATTTTATTTAGCGCCCATATTCTTTGCATATGGGCGCTCACGTGTTCAACACGTGAGGTCAATTTGGCTTTCAGCCATCTACTCTTAGTGTTTTATATGCTTTGCATACCAAATAGAATTTAATTCTATGTATAGAGTTTAACTCAATCTGAAGCTAATGCTTCAAAAGGGTGTTCTCATGTGTTTAACACATGATCCCAATGTGGGATTTTAATCTGTTTATTCAGTGCTTATATGCTTTGCATATAGGCACTCACGTGTTTCACATGTGAGGCCTATTTAGCCTTTAGTTGTTTGATTGTAGCGCTTATATGCTTTGCATATAAGCGCTCATGTGTTTAACACGTGAGGTTTATGTCATGGGGAATTCTCTCTTCTTTTCTCTCTCTTTTTATAAGAGAACAAATGCCCCCAGCGTTGCTCTCACGTGGCTTGCACGTGAGTGCAACGCTGTCCATCTTTACCACCGTTGGATTGCCTAAGGGAATGGGAAGTCGAATCGCTCCTATCTCGTCTTATAAATGGGGCCTTTGGCCCTTGAGATGACTATTGTTTTTTCATCTTCTTCTTTAAGTTTCTTTCTTCCTTGAGAATTTAATTCTCATTTCAGTGCTTAAATCTCTGCCCACAGACCTCCTTCTGATCAGAGTTAAGCTCTGCCAAAAAATTTGGTAAGAATTATGAACAGAGCTTAGCTTTTAAAAAACCCTTTTTTTTTGGATTTTTAACCCATTAATAGAGCTTGGCTCTTTTCTTAGACTGATCTCTTAGATATTTTAAGAAAGAACTTTTTCCCTTTTTTCGTAGACCGTGGGTCTTGAATCAATGGACATTCTTGAGAATCGTTGGTTCTTTTCTTAGGGTTTCACCCTATTATTGATTCTGCTCTTTGAGAGTCTTTGGAATTTAATTCCATTGTGTTTCCTATCTGTTTCCCATCATGGGGATTTCTGGGATTTAATCCCATTATTGGAGGAATTTAATTCCATTTTGTCTTACAGAGCTTAGCTCTGAATTTTTTGGAACTTCGAGAATTTTATCCCCTTTCCTGTTCTTAAGTATTTTCCTTTCTAGGGATTTAATTCCCTCTTCACAGATTTGAGTCTGTTGTTATCTTTTAAAAAAGACCGCTTTTCGAAGATATTGGGAGTTTTTAACTCCACTGTTCACTTAATGAGAATCCTTTTAGATTCTCACAATGGGCACTTTGTCTCATCATTGACGAGCTGCCATTTTGATTTCATGGGGTCTACTTGCTTTTTAGTTAGTAGTCCCATAAGACCAAGTTACACATTTTGTTGATTGTTTTTTTGTCCCTATTTTTAGGTACAATGGCCTCACTTCCCTACTTCCCTTATACACACTCATAGGTTGCTTTCCCACGGTCGCCGTCAGACCAAGAAGTGATGGCTATGATTAAGAATCACGATAAGGACAGAAAGAGCCTTCTGCTATGGTCACATTATAAGGGACTGTTGCAGTTTTACGTGTGGAGTACCAACGGAACCCATTCGTTCAATTCAGTTTACGGAGCGTCTGTGTACTCTTTATGCAGTGGAGGCGGTTAATTGGGCTCTTGAAGGGCGGCTTGAGCCATCAACGACAGGGATACCCAATCAGCCCTCAGTGGCTATCGAAATTTGGGGACGTCGAATATGCCAAGGCGAGGCTCGACTTTAGGGGCAGGTCTACAAGATAGCCGTCATCCCACGGCATCCAGTGAGCTATCTTCCTTGGGCCTGATATATTCTCTCCTCCCAACATTCACGTTTGCAGAAAGTTGGATTGTACCGGGCGGTGTACGCATCTTTGTTCTACTATCATGCTCCACACATTTGGCAGGTTAAAGCCTTTTTTGAAACCAATGGAATCTTCCAATGCACACGTTCCTACCGAGGGATCGCAAAGTTTCCATTTCGTTGGAGGAATTCCGAGAAATTTCGGGACTTCCGATCAGGGGAGAACATTACGAGGAATTACTACCCCCTGACGAGTACATTTTTGCTACGGTGCCAGCGATGCATGAAGGCTTGACAACTGAGAATGCTGTTCAGGATAAGCATACAAGTATAATCAAGGCCTTGGGTATTTTTGAGAGCTTGTTCGTGGCATCAGAAGGGCAAGGCGTTATATTTGACAATTTCATCGCTCGCTTACTTTGTAAAGATGCTCTATCCAAGAAAGCTCTGAAATTTGCGAAGGTCGAGGATCCCTTCGGATTTGGTCTGGAGAAATTGCCGGCTAAAGAAGAAGATCTGCCGCAATTTTATGTCCCAAGTTCACCGGCCGTGACTTTTGACGCGATTGCTGCCCTTGGTATGGACGAGAAAACATTCTTTGTAGGTTTCATCTGTCTTTGGCTCAGCTGGTTTGCCATGCCGATACATCAACGCTTTACGAGAGCCTCTATCTTCTACCCCGCACACCGCATAGCCGAGGGAGCGCGATTGGCCATTGGTGTTGCAGGGTTATCACACCTGTATCATGGTTTATGTACCGCAGCAAACACTTTAAACCCAGGTGCAGACACCGTGAACTTCTCCCTCCATTACTTCACGTCCTGGATCGAGATGCACGTATTAGGCGCGTTTGCTGTGCACCGGCGGCATGATTTCTATGAGTCTTATACCTTCCCACGAGTCATGAGATTGGTTGATGCTTCCGCTCCTGATCCGACTCTCTTAGGGGCTTTGTGCGTGCTGCTTAACCCGTATTCAAACGAAGATGGCATGGTTTTTAATGATCGGGTTCTTTCTGCACCAGCGGGGCCTATTCAAAAGTTATTTGATCTATTGAAGAATGGAACGCCAATTTTGAAACACAAGGAAATCATGTTCTTGTATTCGATCAGGACAGGGTACTTTGTGTTCCGATTGAATGATGTTGCTCTCTTCATGCGGTACAATCCGCATCGCTTTGCCCAACAGTTGGGTTATAACCAGGGTGTCCCCTTGAGGCTTTCTTAGTTTGGCCTACTCCCTCGCTGGAGACTGCCCGTGACACTATTCATCACTTCACGAGGCTGAACACTGGTTCTCTCTTCATGATCCCCGAGCCCGATTACATTCCAAGGCCTGTGGGACCCTTCAAGGGCTCATATCGTCACCGGGTCAGTCCTATCATCACAGAGGAAAGACGGGTGTTTTTCGAGTGTAAGGTCTCTACGCTTGCCCAAGCCATCAATATTCCGTTATGACCACGGTCGGTCGGTCGCCCTCCTCTGAGAGACCACGATTCAGTGGTCATCCCAAAATCTGCTCGAACAGAGTCGGCCCCCCGTATTGCTGGTATGCCAGTTCGTACTGGAGCTGGTGCGGGGGCTCCTGATAAAGCACAAGCTATGGCATCATCAAAGTCGGACCCTGATGATGAAATTAGGCAACGCCGCAAAAAGGTGCCTAAGGGGAGGAAGCGTCCTTCTGCGAGTGCTGGCTCGGGACTTAAAATAAGGAAGAAATCGGCCGCGCGTTTAATCGATTCCTTGCTCGGATCTGAACCTATCACTTGTGATGAGCCTATATCTGCGGACGAACTACAAGATAGTCTTCTTTTTCCTGATACATCTGCCGAGGAGGCCGCTCAGCTGGCTGAAGCCTTAAAGCGATCACAGGATGAGACTAAATAAGTGCGCCCTAAGAATAGAGGCTTTACCCCTGTCGAGTTCTGTGATGTTGATCCGGTTCATGCTACGTTACCGGCAGTTCCTTTGACGCTGGCAGAAGAACGGGCTCTTAAACAGCCAATATTGTCCGCTTCTGAAGATGAGGCTGCTCTGAAAGCGGGTAGGGAGTTATCTTCGATCAAAACCCGATAAGCGCGATTAACTAGAAAAGAGCAGCGGCTCGAAAAGGTTATACTTTAGGATCCCTGGTGTATCGGTATGTACCTTTTACATCCTTCTCAGTAAATGATTTATATTGCTTTCATATTGTATTCGTCTTTACACATTTTTCTATTGTGGAGCCTTCCACTGCGAGCGTAGTTTCGAGCGCAGATCGCGCCTTAGAGACTCCGGTGATGACCTTTATTCCTTCAGCGGAGGTTACCAGACCAACTATAAACTCTGTAAATATTACCAGTGGCACACCGGAGGATGTAGAGGAGATTCCTGAGACCGCTGTCCCTTTGGTCTAGAATGGACGAAATATCGAAGGTAATCTTATATCTTTCTTTCTGTTTAATGATTTTTCAATATGTATGACCCTTTCTTTTTTTTTTTCAGAATTGCGGGAGCTGGCGTCCTCTATTGTGGATCGTTCTCCGGAGGAAACCTTCTTACGTTTACTTAACATGGCGGCCCCACACGCGATACCCCCACCGCATCGTCCTTTTTTCTGGCCAAGGTTGGTAATCCTTTTCCTTCCGTATTATATTTTCATAATGATGCTGACGTGCCCTTACTTTAAACCATAGTCCTACAGGCTGATGACGAAGTTGAAGTTCTTGATGGGCCCGGGGATTTCTCAGATTTGTCTTCTGTGGCCATGGGTAAGTGATGCTTTAGCCCTGGTATTCTTTTACTTATTCCCCGTTCGGAAAGACGACTAACCATACATGTATCTTCACAGTTTTGCCGACCCTGACTCCACTAGAGTCCCATATTTGCATTACGCCGGGCCTTTATGCCAGACGTATGTCTGAGAGGATGGTGAAACAGAGTATTCATTCACTGGCTACTCATATTGAAGATCTTCATGCTGGCACTTCCGTCATGGCAGAGGAATTTGCTGTCGAAGCTAATGCTTCTTTGTCCGTCTTTCCCACCTACTATGACGAGGCGTTGGTGCATACTTGGGTTGAATATTGTCGTCGAGTGGAGTCTTCTCTGCATGGAGTCGAGTGCATACGCCTTCCCTCTGATATATTATCCGTAAAGGCCAACTTGCATGAATGGATTGATGGGTGTGCGGCCAACTTCCGATCTTGTGAGAAAAGGCTCAACCGGAAATTTTCGGAGAGGGAGCTAGCCTTGAAGGCTTTGGGGGAACTTAAGCCCAGCTCACAACCAAGACTACTCAGACCTATGAAATTTGGCGGGTCATTCAGAAGGAAATTACAGAGGTGTCGGCTCTCGATAAAGCTGTCATTTTTACGCGCGAAATGATTGAGACTCACAAGACTGCTGAGAAAGAGTTTGAGCATCAGTTTTCTTTATATCAACAACAACAAGCATGGGTAGGGGCTCAGCTTGTGGCATTGCTACAGATTGATGCGGAGGTCTGGCGGAAAAACGATGATCTAACCGGCTTATTGAACCGTCCATCATCTTAATTTTTTTTGTCCCTGTATCTACCCCCCCTTTTTTTTATCTTGTATTCATTTTGGATTATGAATAAAAAACATATTTTATTTCATGCCTGCGCCTCTCTAACTTTTGATGTCTTGATTTTTCACAAATTAGTTTATTTACTCGTTTCGGAGTTTGTAGTTTATTCACTCATTTCGGAGTCTCTATTTATTTACTCATTTCAGAGTTTATAATTATGTACTCATTTCGGATTGTTTTTAGTTTACCTCCCTTGGGTTTACATACAAACTTGTCTTAACGTTGTATGTAGATAACCCCCATTCTTTATGACAGGGGTCCGTTAGGTTTGTGGTACTAGGGTTTTAGTCCGTGGTACCGTTGCGTTGGCTGATGTATTCCCTGATATGCAGTCTTTAAGCCGCCGTTCGAGTAGCCCCGTGACAGTCGTGTCTCTGATCCCTTCGGGGGTTGGACAAGACGTCTTCAAGTAATCTCCTTAAGCCATATTACTGTTGGAAGAGCAAGCGTTAGGAATTTGCCATGACGCTTTTTACTTGAGGTTAGGCTTAATTTGGAGCCCCGATGTGCCATAACCGCACCCTTCCGGGGTGGGATGATCTCCAATGGTCTTTTAGGCTTTATATGAGTTGCCTAAAGTAGGGTTGACATCTGTAGGACCTCTATGCTGCGTGTATTGTAATTGAAGTCCGGAGCTAGGAATATGCCATTGCTCCAATTTCATTTGATAGCTGCGTTCGCATGCTGTTGAAATGAAGTGGAACGCCGGGATAATCTCTAGGTTGTATATGTACCGTCAAGATTTGGAGCTAGGATTTTTCCATGGCTCTATTTTTGCTTTGACCCTTGGGCCTTTTGTTGATGTTGCGTCTACACCCTACTGGAATGAGAAGAACGTCGGGGTGATCTCTAGGCTTTAGATGTTTCCATTAAGACTTGAAGCTAGGATTTTGCCGTCACTTCACATTTATTTGATCGTTATATCTGCCCCTGCTGGAATGAGGAAGGGGGACACAGGGATAGTCTTTAGTATATGTACCGTCAAGACTTGGAGCTCCTTTTGACGAAGTGTGGTGGGAAAACATGGTTTCCTTTTCTTTATTTGTGCCTATGGATTGTATACAAGAGTCAATATGGACTTACTTGCTGGGAAGAAAAGTTTCATTTTCAATTTTTTAATTTCTTTCTACGATACTCTATCTTTTCAGCTTTTACGTTGCGAAAGTCGCGATTGCCCAATCATTTCGGCTATTTATCGCGGTGCCCAATTATTTAAGCTGTTTTTGTTTTTACTCGCTGCTTTTTGTTGCGAGTTGCCTTATCATTTTGGGAATTTGAAATCTGATACCAATCTTGGCATTGGCGTCGCTACCACCGGAATATTGCCAGGAGCGAATCATCATTTGCCTTGAGAGAACTTAATGTTTGATACCTATTTAGGTATCAGCATCACTACAATTGGGATATTGCCAAGAGCGAATCATTATTTGCCTTTTTCGATTTGAACAAAGATGGCTTAGCAAACAGGGCGAGGATCCTGTCGACCAAGGCTTTTTGACTTTATGAGTCGTAAGGGTCTCATAAAGGTATTTCTCCCTATGAGTCGTGAGGATCTCATATGTGTATTTTCTCCTTAGGAGTCGTGAGGATTTCTAAGTGTGTTTTTCTCTTATAAGTTGTATGGATCTTACAAGAATATTTTCTCTTTATAAGTCGAGAGGAATTACAAGTGTCGTTCACCATATGGGGACATTTCTCGCCATTGGTGGAACTTGGTGGGAGAGTATTTATTTATGCCCATAGATTGTGTACAAGGGTCAATATCAGACCGTCTGTAGGGCAAAAAGGTTTTGTAGGTTTTTTTGGTGGCTTAAGAACAGGTTTAGATCCCTGTAACTTAAGGTTTTTGAATCCTATGAGCTGTGAGGGTCTCATAAGGGGAGTTCTCTTTACGAGTCGTGAGGATCTCGCGAGTATAATTTCTCCTTAGAAATCATAAGGACTCCTAAGTGTGTTGTTCCTTTGTGAGTCGTAAGGATCTTACGCAGATTTTTTTTGACGAGTTCGCGCCCTTTCGGGTTTTCACTGACTTACTCGCAGTCTTGCTGTTTTTACTCACGGCGCTCTTTCGGGTTTTCATCCGTGCCCATTTCGCTTGTAGACATACCTTTTTTTTACGAGTTTGCGCCCTTTCAGGTTTTTACTAGCTCGCTGGCAGTCCTGCTGTCTTTACTTACGGCGGCATTTTGGGTTTTCTTCTGTGCCCATTTCGCTTGTGGACATACCTTTTTTTTATTTTTAGGCGGCCCGCAAGGTAATGCACCATTAGCTGTAGGCCCTGGTCTTCTTCAAAGGACCACATCACGTGGGACCCGGGCGAATTATGAATCGTTTATTCTCGTGGATTGTATACGGTAATCGATATGGGGATTTACCGTAGGGCTAAACGTGTGAGTTTAAGGACATGACGGTCCTTTATCGCCATATTTTAGAGCGAAATGCTAGTTTAGGGATGTTCCGGTCCAACATTCCCAATTTGGGGACGAATATTAGTTTAGGGACATTTCGGCCCAGCATTAGTTTAAGGACATTTCGGTCCATTGTTAGTTTAGGGATGTTTCGGTCCATTATTCCCGTATTTCGGGGCGACGGAGCTTTTTGGATAGTACTCTCAAGGGTTCTGACTCAGGAAGATAGCGAGTGGACACAAGCGCCGTCATCTATCATTGATCTAAGTCATGACTCGTCAAGCATAGTATTTTTTTAGAAATTGACCGTTTATTGGCCGGAAGGGTCTTTCTCCATGCATATCCATGAGCATGTAGGCTCCACCTTGGTAGACTTTGTCTATGATGTACAGGCCTTCATAGTTCAACTCAAACTTCCCCCGTTTTACATGATTGGGGATCATTGGTCTTTTGACGACTAGTACGAGTTCTCCTTGGAGGAATGTTCTCAGCCTGGTCAGTCTTTCGTATGACCGTGTCTTCCATAACTTGTGAGCCTCCAGATTTTGATGTGCTATAAGGCGAGTTTCGTCGAGGGTGTTGAGCTCCTCAGACCTAAGATGAGCATTTTCTTCATCTGTCAGCTCGTATCAAACTGTTACTTGTACAGAGGGTAGTTCTATTTCCAACGGGAGCACTGCTTTCGTGCCGAGCACTAATGCGTATGGTGTTGTTTTCGTGGCCGTCTTGAACGTTGTTCGGTATGCCCAGAGAGCTTCATGCAGCCTTTCGTGCCAGTCCTTTTTCTTTCTGGACACTGTCTTCTTTATAATCTTTATCAAGGTCTTGTTGAAAGTTTTTGCTAGACTATTATCCCAAGAATTATAGATTGAAGAGTATCTTCAATCTATTTTATACTGCTGTGCGAAGCTGCTTATTTTATGGCTTCTGTAAGCTGGCCCATTATCCGAGATTGTCCGTCGCGGAGTGCCAAACCGATAGATGACATGGGTTCTGAAGAAGTGGAGTATATTCTCTATCTTCACCTCCCTTAGTGGTACTGCCTTTGTCCATTTAGAGAAGTAGTCAGTTGTTGCTAATATGAACCGATGTCCTTTGGATGATGCCGGTTCGATAGGGCCGATTATATTAGTTCCCCACATTTTGAACGGCCAGCTAGCCACTGTTGGGTATAGCGGATTTGGGTGTTGATGGATGAAGGCCTCGTGTGACACTGCTTCGCATATTCGAGGCAGTCCCGAATCATTGTGGGCCAATAGTAACCCATTCTTTTTATCTTCAGCTTCATTTTTGGTCCAGTTTGGTGAGAACCGCAGAGTCCGTCGTAAATTTCTTTGACGACTTTCTTTGCTTTCTTTAGCCCCAGGCATCTTAGCCACAGACAGCTGAACGATCTCTTATAAAGAGTATTATTGATAAAAGCGAAAGACAAAGCTCGTTTCATGAGCTGATATCTAGACGACGCATTTTCGGGCATTCGTTGGGACATAAAGTAGTCTATGAAGGCTTCCTTCCAGTCCCTAACCTTTTCTTCGTCCTCTATTTGAAGGGCTACTTGTTCAGTCATTTCTTTTCTTTCGGATGGCTATATTAGGTCTTCCGAAGATATATCTGTTGGCGCGAGAACCCTGCGGCTTTGCACAATGATCCTTACGTCATCAAGATTTTCATCGGCCAATTCCTTCGCCAATTTGGCCAATGCATCTGCCTTGCTGTTTTCCGCACGTGGTATAATTTTCAGGGTATAGGCAGGGATTTGTGTCAGCAGTTGTTGCACTCTTTCGCCATACTTTATCAGCTCTGGCTTGCATGTCTGATAGTCGCCATTTACTTGGCTGATGATCAACTGGGAGTCTCCATATATGAGGAGGTCTTTGATTCCCATGTCGATAGCGACTCGAGATCTGCTATCAAAGCATCATATTTGGCTTCGTTATTAGTCCTTGGCTTTGTTAAGGAGAGGGAATAACGTAATATCCCTCATTGCTGAGTCACAAAGATAAGGCCCACCCCGGCTTTGACTATAGGGGTGTTCTGCTTTCGCTGCTTCATGGAAGATGCTCCATCGAAGTAGAGTTCCTATTGGGAATCATTTTCTTCTTCAATTTCATCGAACGTGTGTTCGTCTGGCAACTCGCAATTTAAGGGGGAGTCGGCTGGTATCGGATATTCTGCTAGAAAGTCAGCTATAACCTGACCTTTTACTACTTTAAGGGGTCGATAGGTTATTGAGAATTCCATCAGGAGGAGGGCCCATTTGGCAAGCCTTCCTGTTAGTATGGCCCTTGACATTAGATATTTGAGAGGATCCACCTTCGATATGAGATGGACCTCATGTGCCAAGGCGTAATGTCTGAGCATCGTTATTGAGAAGATCAGTGCTAGGCAATGCTTTTCGATGGGGTAATAGTTTTTTTCTGCCCCCAGAAGAACCCGACTCAAATAGTACAGAGCTCTCTCCTTTTCCTGATCGTTCTTTTGTGCCCACATTGCGCCTAGAGAACCCTCAAGGGCTATTGTATATAGGATAAGGGGTTTTCCCTTAACCGGAGTGGTCAATACCGGCGGATTTTACAGGTATTGCTTGATTTTGTCCAGTGCGGTTTAACACTTTTGATCCCAGATGAACGGGGTCCCCTTCTTCATCAAATGACTGTAGGGACGGTATTTTCCAGAGAGATCGGCTATGAACCGCCGGATATACGCAAGCTTTTCATGAAGAGATCGTAACTGTTTGAGGGTTCTTGGCGTGGGCATTTCTATAATCGCCTTGATCTTTGAGGGGTCGATTTCGATACCTTGGTAATGTATGATGAATCCTAGGAATTTGCCTGAAGAAACTCCAAACACGCATTTTAGAGAATTCATCTTCGAATTATACTTCCGAAGACGTCAGAACACTATTTTTAGATGTTCCCAATGTTCCTCGTGAGATTTGCTCTTTACCATAAGGTCGTCGATGTAGCATTCGACGATCTCGTGTATGAGGTCATCAAAGATCTTTGTCATGGCCCTCTGGTAGGTAGCGCCAGCGTTCTTCAAACCGAAGGGCATCACTTTATAGAAGAATATGCCCAATGAGGTTCGGAAGGCAGTATGCTTTTGGTCTTCAGGATGCATTTTTATTTGGTTCTATCATGAAGATCCATCCATGAAGGGGAAGACCTCACGGGTAGACGTGTTATTGATTATCAGCTCGGTAACAGGTACCGGGAAGTCATCCTTTAGGCAAGCTTTGTTAAGGTCCCGAAAGTCCACGCAGATGTGCACCGTTCCATTTTTCTTCATCACTGGAACGATGTTAGCGATCCAGTCGGGATATTGGACTTCTTAGATGAAGCCGAACTCGATTAGTTTCTTGACTTCAGCGTTGATACACATCTCAAGTTCGAGTCGCATCTTTCTTGGCGCCTATTTGATTGGTTTCATATATGGTGATATTGCTAGTTTATGTACTTCCACCATTGGATCCAGACCCGGCATTTCAAAGTAGTTCCAGGCGAAGCAATCTTTATACTGCATGAGAACATCTTTTAACGTGGACACCTTTTTTTCAAATAGTAGCTCACTGACGAACGTTGGCCTCGGATCATTTTTCGTCCTTAAGTTAATTTTTATTAGGTTGTCAGCCGTAGTGTGTATCCCATCTTCCAACCCTTTTGGTGCTGGTGGAAACTCTGAGATCACCTCATCCTCATTTTTGTTGGCGAAGCACCTATAGAGGTCATTCATAGTCTCGTGCCCCCCTCTTTTGAGAGTGTTATTATATGGCAGGTACGAGTTCGCTTCCATTCTTTTGGTTGAGCTGGTCTTAACCTGACAGTGTAAGTCCTTTTTGGCTCATGTTTTTGTGGCGGGGCTACCCTCCAGCTGTCGGATAACATAAACCTGCCTTATCAATACTGATCTTCTACCCAGTCTTTGAAGGTGAAGTAGTCTTCAAGGGGATGACCTATTACTCGGTGATAGGAGCAATAATCCGTATGATGGACCTCTTTTATTTGTTCGGGGTGTCGAGACTCCGGAAGCGTCATCATTCGGTACTTCATGACAAGGTTGAATATTTTCCTTGTCTTGTCTTGGGGGAAAGAGTATTCCCGGCCCATCTTCATTATAAAGGACAGGCTCTAATCGAGTTTTTCTCGTTTGCACGGCGACTTGGAACTGCTTTGTTGTCTTCGAGCGTTATTTGCGTTCTTCGCCTTATTTTTACCTCCATTTTGGGGGTTTTCCTTTCCGCAAGAACATATAGCGGGCCGGGGATGAAGTGTAAGTCGATGTCGCACACCCGACACACTTGTAAGGAAGCGGAATATACGTAAAATGATTTCAAGACTTGCAACATCGACCTATCATACATGATCTTTTCGGAAACCCTAACTAGCTAAATACTTAGAAGTTCTAAACTATTATGAAAGAGTTTTACACCTCTTTGATTCATGTCCTTCGGGTCTTCTTCTCTTTTGCTTGAGCTCCTCGAAGTTGCGGATCTAGCTCGGTCGTCGGCTTCCTCGTGTCGAAGACGATCCACCCGAGAATCTATAGTTCAAGCTCTAGCCTCTAAACCGAGGTAACTAAAGTACCTAGTTCAAAAATCTAGATAGCTTAGGAGATGTAGAGTGTTAATTGGAGTATTTTATCTCAAATCACCCTAATATTCACAACACATATGAGGGTTAGGATTTTGAGGAAGAAGGAGAAGAACAATGGAGAGAGAAAGAGAAAACACAAATGAGCAAGTGTTGTGCAAGTGAAGAATGGCTCATTTTATCTCAATGATCAAGTATGCAATATTTTTCCATAGAAAAATATCAACCGTGCTTGAATAGTAAAGTCAAATGAAATAAACAAAGGAATAAGCCGTGCTTTACCATGCCATAAATGTCTCCATTTCCACCTCATTAATCTATTTTCCAAAAATAGATAAATCCAATAATGAGGTGTCCCCTTCTAGAAGCATCTCTTGTATAATTACAAGAATGCCCCCACCGTATATATATACTTGTATTCATACTGCAAAAATATGAATAAGATGAGATAATGGTAATCCAATAATATAATACTAGAATCCGGCTTAATCGAAAGCCCAATAGTATTATCCGTTCGAACAATATCTGTGTAGCCAGTACACGTATATGATCGGAACCTTGCACGTAAAACCATACGGCCTTTACATCGTTTCGCCTAAACCAGAGAAACCCTCTGTGTGGGATTCTAAAGACTCGACAGTACACCGGCAATGGGTTTAATCACAAGTTCGTCAGCGGCACTAGCTGTACGTAACGGCTACTCAGGTACCTATCGAAAAGAAGGCCGACGAGCGACTCATCCGAACCCCTACTGATCCTATCCGTGACAATCTCCATACAATCAAGTCTGTTCATCTAAGATTATCGCATATCGGGCCTAGGGGGTAGTAAACGTCGGCCTCCTAATAGCGCAATAAGTCATGTCAGTGTAGAGCCTAATACACCCTGAGAAACTACTGGTGTACCTACCAGTAAATCTCACTTGCCCTGGCCAGAGACTTTGTGTATTAGCTATCCGAACACAGTGCGATATTAACTCCCAATACCGGGAGAGACGGGTCCTTTCTATCCATTACTGCCTCCAAGTGCTTCGGGACTGCACCCAACTACTACCTATTTGCACGACTCATTTGAGCCGTGGTAGGGTAGTAATCTACATACAGTGGAAACACACTCGAGACGAATAGTGATGTCAAGTCAACGGACTAACATGTACTCATGTCACTGGGGAACTGCTAACCGACGATAGGTATAATACCAACCAGCAGTTCCCAGCGAGTCCATCCAGTGTAACTCATAACCCAATGAGCACCTGTATACTATCTCTGGTACCGCATACCAATGGCTGCGGGATAGGCCATCTCCCCTGACTGAGATGAGAAGCGTATACACTAGTATACTCTGGAGTATCGATGCCCTGTCTCGGTAATCCTACGACTAGGGACAAGTTCAAGGATGTGCTTATAGACTACCCAGCCCCTACCAGTATGACTGCCATCACAACGCTGGTAGTCAAGCAAAGATCCTAAGGGCTCTATCAATATGTATTAGCGATATGCTAAAAGAAACATATACGCATATTAAGATAGAATCAAACCAGATAGCATACTATCATAATGAGCAAAACTGTTATTATATCTGTGTATATCCCAAGCTTCCAAAATGTAATATACAATCCAGTACTATACAATAATGGTCTCCAGGGCATATATCAATAATAATCTTCCACTTGCACTAAGGCCATGCATTGGCATATCGCAGACCTATCGTCTCGAATAGCTTCTCGAACTACGTCTAAGGAATGGACTTTGTGAGTGGATCTGCAGTGTTGTACTCCGTGTCTACTCTCCGCACCTCGATCTTCCGACGATCCACGATCTCCCGGCGATCCATGATCTCCCTGATCAGGTGATACCGTCTCAAGATATGTCTGGACTTCTGATGGGGCCTTGGTTCCTTCGCTAAAGTTATAGCCCCGTTGTTGTCATAATACAAAGGTATTGGATCAACAATGGATGGAACCACCTAAAGTTCTGTAATGAACTTTAGGTGGTTCCATCCATTGTTGATCCAATACCTTTGTATTGAACGTCTTCATCCAGACTGCTTCTTTCACGGCGTCACATACAGCGATATACTCTGCCTCCATCGTCGAGTCAGCAACGGTATCCTACTTGGAGCTCTTCCAACAGACCGCCCATCCATTGAAGGTAAAGAAATAACCCGACATGGATTAGAAGTCATTCTTGTCACTCTGGAAGCTGGAGTCAGCAAAGGCCTCGATCTGGAGGTCTTTTCTGCCGCACACAAAGAATATCTCCTTAGTCCTTCTCAGGTACTTGAGAATGTTCTTAACTACTATCCTGTGCTTCTCCCTAGGGTTTGACTGATACCTGCTTACCACGTTCAGTGCGTAAGCATCATCTGGTCTGGTACACAATAATGCATACATTATAGATCTTACCGCAGAAGCGTAGGGTATAATACTCATGCGATCTCTTTCCAAATCTGTCTTGGGAGACATCTTTGGAGAGGGTGATCCCGTGACAAGCTGGTAGATTACCGTGCTTAGAATCTTCCATACTAAATCTTTTCAGTATGGTGTCGATGTACCTGAACCGTGAAAGTCCGAACATCCTCTTAAATCTATCATGATAGATCTGGATCTCCAGAATATAGGAGGCATCACCCAGGTCTTTCATGGAGAATTTCTGTGACAAGAATCCTTTGATTGATTGTAGCATAGGAATGCCATTTCCTATCAGGAGAATGTCATCAACGTGCAAGACGAGGAATACTACAGTTCTCGCTACAATCTTGCTATAAATGCATGGCTCGTCTGGATTTTTGATAAAGTCAAATTCTTTGACCATCTCATCAAAGCAGATGTTCTAACTCCGCGATGCCTTCTTTAATCTATAGATGGATTTATGCAACTTGCACACTCTTCTGCTGCTCCCACTCTCTATGAAACTCTCGGACTGATCCATATAAACACACTCTTCCAAATTTCCTTTCGGAAAAGCGATCTTTACGTCCATCTGTCATATTTCATAATCATGAAAGGCAGCAATGTCAAGTAGGATCTGAATGGATTTAAGTATAGCCACTGTAGGAAAGGTTTCATCATAGTCCAAGCCAGGTCTTTGACGAAAACCTTTTGCTACTAGTCTAGCCTTATAGGTTTCAGCCTGTCCATCTGCACCAATATTCTTTCTGAAGATCCATTTGCAGCCTACGGGTTTACCCCTTGAGGTGCAATTTCCAAAGTCCAAACTTTGTTGGTGTACATGGATTCCATTTCGGTCCGCATTGCATCCAGCCATTTTACCGAGTCTCTGCTCGAAATGGCCAGCTGGAAACTAGTTGGCTCATCATCATTGATGATGCAATCCTCTCTATCCCCGTCTATGAGAAAATCATAGTATGTCTCGGGCGAATGAGACTACCTACTAGATCTATGGAGTGGTGCACGGACGTCCGGTTCTTTTGAAACTTCTGGTTCCACCACACTTTCAGTAATCGTTTGTGGCTCTGGAATTTCTTCAGAAAGTGGGCATGCCGAGAAACAAAAACCTTTTGTTCCTCTGCGTAATAGAAAAGATACCCCCCGGAGTTTCTTAGGTATCCCACAAACTTACACAGTACTGATCGTGCCTCGAGCTTGTCCGCATGCTACTTTTTGACAAAAGCTGGATATCCCCATATCTTAAGATAGTTAAGATAGGGTTTCTTCCCACTTCACATTTCATATGGTGTGGTGGGCACAGACTTAGTAGGAATTTTGTTCAAAAGATATGCAGCATATTCTTATGCATAACCCCAGAAGGATTGCGGTAACTCAGCGTTACTCATCATGGAACGTACCATATCCAATAAAGTGAGGTCCCGCCTTTCCGATACACCGTAGTGCTGAGGTGTGTATGGAGGAGTAAGCTGAGAGAGATTTCCATTCTCTTTTAAATAATCCAGGAACTCGGCACTTAAGTATTCACCACCTTAATCAGATCGAAGTGTCTTGATACCTTTGCCTATTTGTTTTTCCACTTCATTCTTGAATTCTTGGAATTTCTCGAAGGCCTCGGATTTATATTTCTTCAAGAATACATGTCCATACCTTAAGAAATCATTCCTAAAAGTAATGAAGTAAGAATAACCACTTCTTGCATGTGTAGACATTGGACCACACATGTCGCTGTGTATGAATCCCAAGAGCTTGGTAGCTCTTACTCCGTGTCCAGTGAACGGAGTCTTTGTCTTCTTTCCTTTGAGAAATGATTGACAAGTTGCATAAGACAGATATTCAAATGGATCCAAATATCTCTCTTTATGTAATTTCGTCAACCGTGTTCATTGATGTGACCTAGTCTACAATGCTATATGAAAGTTTGATTTAGTTCTGGAGACTTTCTTTTAAGTGTGTTCTAAACATTGAAAACCTGGTGTTGATTTAATACATATATACCGTTGTCTAGTGTACCTGACCCAATCAAACCATAATTAAGGTGAATGTTTACAACATTGCTTACAAATGTAAAATCATAACCTTTTTTAGATAGTAATGATACATAGATGATATTACATGTCAAACTAGGTACACATAAATAGTTACGCAAAACCAAAATGTGTCCACTTTTCAATCCTAGGTGATATTCCCTACGGACACAGCATCCACGCTCACTCCGTTAGCAACCTTGAGGGTCATATCACCTGCCTTCAAAACTCTACGGCTTCTCAGTCCCTGCAATGACTTACAGATATGAGATCCTGATCCGGTATCCAATACCCAGGAAGTAGAGTTGATTGACAGACAATTTTCAATCATAAACACACCTGAAGCCGAAACCACAACTTACTTCGAATCCTGGTTTTGGGCTTTCCAGGCCCTACAGTCCTTCTTCCAGTGGCCTTTCCTGTGACAATAGAAGCATTCCTCTTTCTCTACTGTCGGCCCCCCAACTTTTGCCTTGCCCTTTCCCTGTACCTTATTGACACCTCCTTTCGGCTTGGTGGGGGCCTTCTTCTTCTTCCCTTCGGCTTTCGCTTTGGATCTAGAGGAGAAATGTTCCCCAAGAAGCAGAGCGGGTGTCTCCTTAGTTTTCTTCAAGGTGCCCTCTGCACTCGTCAACATGTTGAGGAGTTCTGGAAGTATAACTTTCTTATCTTGAATATTAAAGTTCAAGATAAACTGGGCATAGATATAGGGGAGGGACTGTAGAATCAAGTCTGTATATAACTCGTTCTCCAACATGGTCCCAAGGTCCACAAACTCTTCAATATAGCTGATTATCTTAAGGACGCGGTTCTCTACAGATGACTTGATAGCCAACCCCGCCTTAAATAATTTCTTCGAGGTCTCGTATCTTGCGATATGAGATTTCTTTCCATATAAATCCTTGGTATAGAGGAATATGGAAGATAAGTCTATCTTCTCATGCCGCCTCTAGTGTTCATTATCCATAGAGGCCAGCACGAGACACTTGGCTTTCGCACGGTCTAATTTCCATGTCTTACAGATCTCAATATTCATGACGGTAGAATATGGACCTGAGATGGCGGGGGCTTTGGTAGTAAGGAGGTAGCCCAGCTTGTCATAAGTTTTGGTCATCTGGACATTCCTTATCCAATCTTTATAGTTTGGCCCCGTCAATATATTTTTATCTAGCAGTAACTTAAGCCCGGTCATTTTGATAGCTGTAATTAGGATAGAGAGAAGAAACACTCAGCATGATGCTCTTGTAAGTTTAGATTGGTTATTAGTTTATCTAAATAGGATGGCTCCCACTGTTTCCTCAAATCCTCCTTCAAATCATAAAAGAAAAATTAGTCGGGATTAATCGCACCTTACAATTCTTGCTTAACCTTTCTGTAGGGTGTTTTTCGTCACCCCATTGAGATGGGAATACGCGCGCGCTTGTCAGGCGTACTACAGATTCCCCCTGCCTAGGATAGGCCGGGGTTTAATGATTGTGGGGATTCGAATCTCCGGCAGCCGCGGACTAAGCTGCCGTTAATTACCCCTCGCCTTTGATGCGAGGGAACCTCCGATTGACAAGTTAAACTGGTCATGCGAACTCAATATGCAATGTGCGTGTGATGTGTTTTGAAAGGGGGTTTTGGGTATATCGGGAGCCACGCAGAGTTTTTACGGGGGTCCCGCTACACGGATAGCGGGCTGGGGGTCAAGGGGGCTAGCAGCCCCCTTGCGGGGTGCGGGGCAGCGCCCCGTTAGAAATTTTTTTCCAACAGGGGCAGTGTCGTGGAGTATGTGTATGTGTACATATGTATGCATATGTATATATTGTAGGGTTCCTAGGCACACTATAGAGGTCTCACAAGGCATCAACCATGCCAATTTCAAATTTTATGGGTGCCGAGAAACCCTAATACAGATCGTTGACTAGAAGTTTAGGCGATAAAAGAATCTAGTTAACAACTTAACTAAAGATAAGAAGCTACAACCTTTGTAGATCCGGATATCCACTTCCTTAGCTCCACGTAGGCGTCCTCTCGCTGTCCATCTCGAATCCCGGACTCAATCGTCGGCTTGATCGGAGAAATGGGCGGACTAGGTCGTCGGCTTCGTGCCGAAGATGATCTACGTCGAGGCATCACAAGTTCAAGCTCCGACTTCACAAATTTGTGAAACTTGTGAAGAAAACACCCAAAACAACTTGGCAAGAGGTAGAGGGTGAAGAAATAGGAGGTGGGTTCACTTTAGAATTGGATTTCTCACTTTAGATCTCAAGTTGCCATTGATGGCATCAAGCTTTCTATCTTAAAGAAGAAGATGATGAAGCTAGAATTATGATAAGTGTTCTTAAAAGAATAATAAAAATGAATACTTATCATCTTCTAACTTTGGTTAAGTGTAGAGAATAGACCATGGTCAAGTGAGAATGGTTAGGGTTAAGGATGATGACAAAATGGTCACTTTAGTCAAAGCTTCATGAAGCTTCATCAAGCTTCATGAAAGAAACCATTTTGTTATCTTTTATTTATTTATCAAAAAAGAATAGATAAATAAATAAGTAAATAAATCAAAACCCTAACTATTATCATAACCATGGTTTAAGTCTTAACACAAAAACCAATTTACATGCATCATCAAACATGACACATGGTAGTGCACAAAAGTATATCACATATACAACTTGTGAACTACAAGTGAGAAAATCCTATTAAAGTGAACCAATACTAGTTAATGCAAAGTAATATATCAAATATATAATTATACATTAAATCATTAAATCAACACTTGATTCAATGATCCGGTCATGTCGCACATAACCGACCAGTATCCAATGTATCGACTTATCGAATCAATCTACGATTCGATAACTAGGTTATATCGCATATAACCATTCGAAACATTCATCGCGAGAATGAAATACGGTATCACATACACGCATCATTCTCGGTCCTGCACATATCTCATATGCACTCCTATTTCGTTTCGCTTGAGCCAGGAAACCTCTGTGTAGGACTCTAAAGACTCGTCAGTACGCCGGTAGCAGATGGTGATCATATCAAGCACCCACAAGCCGCAAGCGGTCTGCTAAACGTAACGGCCATCCGGGTATTGAGCGATCAGAAGATCGACGAGCTAGCCCGCTCACACTCCTGTGAATCCAACCAGTAACACTTACCGTACAGTCCGGTCTGTTCGTCTGATATGTCGCATATCAAGTCTAGGGGTGGTAAACGTCAGACCCCAATAACCGATAAGTCGTGCCGATGTGAGGCTCATAACGGGTCGAGAAACTACTGGTAACACTTACCAGCAAATCTCTGATCAGCCCTGGCCAGGGACTTCCCTGTTACGGCCAATCGAGCACTGCGCAACATCAACCCCCAATACCGGGAGAGACGAAACCCCTCCTATCACTCATTGCCTCCATATGACTCGGGACTGTATCCAAAGACCACCGTTTTGCACGCCCTCATGGACGTGGTAAGGTGGAGATCAAAGCACAGTGGGAATCACACAAGACTCTATGACGATCTCGGGTTTACAGACTAACCTGTACAAGTGTCACCTGAGAACTGCCATCTGACGTGAGGTATAATACCATCTGGGAGTTCTCGGCGAGTCCGTCTAGTGTACCCAGTCTCCACTGAGCACCCGTATACCATCTCTGATGTCAAACACCAATGGATATGGGATCATCCATCGCCCATCTCATGGGTCGAGAAGCGTATACGCTAGTTTACACTGGTATATCGATGCCCTGTCTCGATACACCCACGACTAGGAACCTTGAAGGATGTACTTATATACTACCATGTCCCCACTAGTATGATCTGCATCATAGTCCAGGTAGTCAAGTACACATCCTAAGGGCTTTACCAACATGTAACTATAAGACAGTTTTAAAGAGACAAGTGTACATGTTAAGATAAAGAGTAACCAGATAGCATACTATCATATCGAGCAAGAAAGTCTTCTCTATATATGTCCAAGCATCCAATATAATATACATCATCTGTACAATACTGGCCTCTAGGGCACACATACAACTAACAATCTCCCACTTGCACTAGGGCCAGCTGCTGTAGTATCGCATACCGAGCATCCCGAAGAGTCTCTCAAACTGTATCTGGGGAATGGCCTTCGTGAGTGGATCCGCCGTGTTGTTCTTCGTGTCAACTCTCCTGACCTCGATCTCCCGGCGATCAACTATCTCCCGGATCAGGTGATACCGCCTCAGAATATTCCTGGATCGCTGATGGGACCTGGGTTCCTTGGCCAAAGCCACCGCTCCATTGTTATCGCAATACAAAGGTATTGGATGCTCAATGGATGGAACCACTCCAAGTTCAGTAATGAACTTCTTGATCCAGACAGCCTCTTTGGCAGCATCGTTGGCAGCGATGTATTCAGCCTCCATCGTCGAGTCTGCCACGGTTTCTTGCTTGGAACTCTTCCAGCTAACCGCCCCTCCGTAAAGGGTAAAGACAAATCCCGACTGCGACTTAGAGTCGTCCTTATCACTCTGGAAGCTCGAATCGGTAAAGGACTCCACTTGGAGTTCTCCGTTACCATACACCAAGAGCATCTCTTTAGTCCTTCGTAAGTACTTGAGAATGCTCTTCACAGCTGTCCAGTGACTCTCTCCAGGATCAGCTTGATACCTGCTCACTACACTTAGTGAGTATGCTACATCGGGTCTGGTACATAGCATCGCATACATGATAGAGCCTACAGCCGAAGCATAGGGTATCCCTTGCATGCGAGCTCTCTCCAAATCAGTCTTGGGAGACATCTCTTTGGAGAGAGTGATTCCAGAGATCGTGGGCAAGTTCCCACGCTTGGATTCTTCCATACTAAACCTCTTTAGTATGGTGTCAATGTACCTGGATTGGGACAATCCCAATATCCGTTTGGATCTATCTCTATAGATCCTAATTCCCAATATGCAGGAGGCATCACCAAGATCTTTCATCGAGAATCTTTGTGATAAGAAGAGCTTGACTGATTGCAGCATAGGAATATCATTTCCTATCAAGAGTATGTCGTCCACGTACAATACGAGGAAGACAACCTTACTCTCTGCTACCTTCTTGTAGATACAAGGTTCATCTGGGTTTTTGACGAAATCAAACTCTTTGATAACGACGTCAAAGCAGATGTTCCAACTCCGCGATGCTTGGTTTAATCCATAAATGGATTTAAGCAGCTTGCACATCTTGCCGCTGCTCCCACTGTCTACGAAGCCCTCTGGCTGAGTCATGTACACGCACTCTTCTAAATCACCATTTAGAAAGGCGGTCTTAACATCCATTTGCCAGATTTCGTAATTATGGTATGCAGCGATGGCAAGCATGATCCGGATGGATTTAAGCATAGCCACTGGAGAAAAGGTTTCGTCATAGTCCACACCTGGTCTTTGACGAAAACCTTTTGCTACAAGTCTAGCTTTGAAAGTCTCCACTTTCCCATCTACACCAAGTTTTTTCTTGAAGATCCACTTGCTCCCAATGGGTTTTACCCCTTCAGGAGCAACTTCCAAAGTCCATACTTTGTTGGTGTACATGGATTCCATCTCGGACCGCATAGCATCCAGCCATTTCACTGAGTCCCCACTCGTGATGGCCTGCTCGAAGCTAGTTGGGTCATCATCCTCCATGATGCAATCCTCACTGCCACCATCAATGAGAAAACCATAGTATCTCTCAGGTGGTCGAGAAACCCTACTAGATCGGCGGAGAGGCTGGGGTACGTCGGGCACCACTGAATCCTCTGGTTCTACTAAATTATTAGTTGCAGTTTGTGGTGCTGGAACCTCTTCCAGCTCTACCTCTTTGCCATTTATTTCTTTTGCAAGAAATTCCCTTTCCAAAAAGGTGGCATGTTGAGCAACAAACACTCTTTGTTCCTCAGCTTGGTAGAAAAAATATCCTTGAGAATTCTTAGGATATCCCACAAACCTGCAAAGGACTGATCGTGCCTCGACTTTGTCCGGATTTTGCTTTTTGACATAGGCCGGACAACCCCATATCTTAATTCGTTTAAAATATGGTCTCTTCCCACTCCATATCTCATATGGTGTGGTAGGTACAGATTTAGACGGAACCAGATTCAATAGGTATATGGCTGTCTCAAGCGCATATCCCCAAAAGGAAATAGGTAACTCAGCATTGCTCATCATTGAACGCACCATATCTAATAGGGTGCGATTCCTTCGTTCCGATACACCGTTGTGCTGTGGTGTATAAGGAGGAGTAAGCTGAGAGAGAATTCCATTCTCTTTTAGATAATCCAGGAATTCACTGCTTAAGTATTCACCCCCTCGATCAGATCGAAGAATCTTAATACTTTTGCCCGTTTGGTTCTCTACCTCGTGCTTATATTCTTTGAATTTCTCAAAAGCTTCAGACTTGTGTTTCAACAGGAACACATGTCCGTATCTAGAGAGATCGTCAGTGAATGTAATGAAGTAGGAAGAACCATTTCTGGCGTGTGTAGACATAGGACCGCATACATCACTATGCACCAGTCCCAAGAGTTCTGTAACTCTTTCTCCGTGTCCCGTAAACGGAGTTTTGGTCATTTTTCCTTTGAGACATGAATGGCAAGTGTCATAAGATGATAATTCGAATGAATTCAAATATCCATTCTTATGCAACTTAGCTAGTCGTGTCTCATTGATATGGCCAAGTCTACAGTGCCACAAGAAGGATTCGTTCATTTCTGAGCTTTTCCTCTTGTGTGTGTTTTGTATATTGAAGACTGTATTTTGATTGAGAATGAATATGCCATTATGTAGCGAGCCTGATGCAATCAACTTTTGATCTAGGAATATGTTCATAACATTATCCTTTACTACAAAATTATATCCTTCTTTACTTAATAAAGAAACTGATATAATGTTGCACATCATGTTCGGTATATAATAGCACTCATTCAGGACTAGTGTATCACCATTTGGTAATACCAGGTGATATATGCCAACTGCTTTGGCTGCAACATTTGCCCCATTCCCTACTTGAACGGAATGATCACCTTTTCCCAGTTCTCTACCTTTTCGTAGCCCATGTAACTGCTTACATATATGGGATCCTGATCCGGTATCTAATACCCAGGACGTAGGGTGAACTGAGAAACAGTTCTCAATAACAAACACACCCGAAGAAGTTGCATCATCATGCACGTTCTCCGTTTGGGCGGCGTGAGAATCTAGATATTCTCCTGTTTCCTGTTCAGTCTTATAACATTTATAAGATAGAACGGGTCCAACGTTCCCCTGCACAGTATAACATGCGGGTTCGGTCAATACATCCATATTATTATCTTTATTAGGGCATGAAATGGTCGCTACCTGGAGAGAGAGAGAAGAAAACACTTTAGCGTATGCTCGTGCAAGATCAGATTGGTTATTATCTTATCTAATCAGGATGGCTCCTACTGGTTTTTATCAAATCTTCCTTCAAACCCTAAAAGGAAAGACTAGCCGGGATTAATTACACACTACAAGTTCGCCAATCTTTCAGCCAGGCCAGTGTCGGTACTTTGAGGGAGGTTCCCCGTGCTTTCGCACGGACCTAATTAAAGTAAACCTCGTTTTCCCAGAGGCGTAACCCCGTTGACACCTTTCTAGACACCTACTTGATCGGCTAATTGTAATGTGTAAAACTCTCCCAGGAGTAACTCTTACTCGCAGTGGGTATCGGGATCCAACTATCTCATAGAAGGTATGCAATCTCATTGCAAATTTCAACACTTGAAATTCCCGATAATACTTTTGCCCCTAGCGATCTATGACCTTGACTAAGTCAACAAACCATAAATCGCAAGTCAAGTTCAACCCGTACATTTCCCGATTGAATTAAACCCACCCGTACGACCCTTGACTGAGTCAACAAGGCCGTGCGAATGCTCTAATCCAATCACATCTCATGTTGTTACAGATAAACATAATTTAGCTACCATACACTATGCCTTGACTAAGTCAACAAACATAGCACGAATACTAAATAATATCTATCTGAAATGACGGAGGGCTACACGGGTTCTTTCAGAAAAAACCATGAGCGTAATGAACTTGATATCGTTGTAGAATCAAATGAAGTTTTGGAATGGAGTGATTTTGAGCCTTTTCTAGTTTTGCTAAAGGGGTCACTCCCGGTGAAGGGATCGTCGGCCCTTTCCTCGTCGAATGAGGTGCGGGATATATCATATATATCACTGTGCAAAGCAAAACTCAAAAACAATCAAAAGCAAACCGAGTATGTAGCATCTGCCAGTTATTGCTAAAGAAGTCACTCCCGGTGAAGGGATCTCGGTCCTTTCCTCATCGAATAAGGTGCAGGGTATATCATATATACCGCTATGCAAAGCAAGAACTGTAGCTACCTGTTTTATTTAAAATTTGATTCTACAACATCATTTGGTTTCTTTTCTTTCATTAATCACATTAATGAAGTCCCATCATTTAAGTACCTAAACATCACAGATAAATACGACGTACACTTATGCCATCCGCATTCGCCTCGATGTCCCCTCGTGCACCGTTAGGTTAGGTAACTAACGGCAGAGCGGGGCAGGGCTAGCGCGGGTGCAAAACATAAGTAACGTCTATATAATATATCATATATACTATATACTGTATCTATCACAGAACATCACATGATCTCATCACAGATATCGCAGCAGAAGAAACATATGAAACATTGGATATACTAGGACGTCCGTGTTTTCAATACGAGCCAGTATAAAACACGGATTCCACGGTCGTGATGAATAGCCAATCCCACACTCCTAGACCCCTACGAGAGCGGCAAGCAACCCTACCAATTCTAGGGTTAGGAGACCCGGACTCGACTCCTCGAGTTGGTCTCCCACTGAACCCCAGAACCCGGTTACTTGTGCTCCCCTCCTTGGGTCTATCCTAATGCGGAAAAGTAAATAATATACAAAAGGTGACAACTTCCGCAACCTGGAAGTGCCCCAAATAAAAGAATATTACATACAAGTTTTTACATGAATGAAAATGAAAAAAACACTCATCTCACATAAAACCCCCCGGCTATTCGAACACGACGATCCAATATAACATATCTAGCAACACATAACATCACATGTCATCAACGTAAGTAAATATGCGCATCCCAATTGTCGTTGACATATAGCAACGAAACCGGCGATATCACATATTACACTTACGGTCACAGAAATTAAAGTGTAAAACTACAACAGTTGGAATCCGCAACCTCTTTAGACATCGCATGCCTAATCAAAATGAAATACTTAGACATCACATGCCTAACAGTTATAAACCCCGCATTTTAGTCTCATTATCGAAAACTCTTTTCAATATCAAATGAAACTAAACCGCTAGATTTATATCATTCATTCAGTTATTTCATAACTGTTTGTGAATTCCAATTATTGTATCCCATTCCGGATAAATAGAAAATATTAAACTTTCCGATTGAACATTCGAACACCCATGTTTTCCCGAAACCGTTCAACACATGAAATTAGTTCAAAGACGTTCACTTCATGCCTCAGTACCAACGGTCCAGCCGTAGAAGGGTCAAGCCAACGCCTCACATGTGGCACACCGTACTGCCCCAAACCCGAAGGTTCAAAGGGCAGTTCAAGACGGTCACATAATCGAGTTAAGGTTTGTTGTCTTCTAGAGGGACCATCGCGTTACTTGCACTACTCAGAACGTCCTTAAATCATAGAAAAATCCAACACTTGGAAATTTTTTGGCCGGGGAAAAGTTGGGTATTTATATCCGGTCGGACTTTTTAACATATTCTAAAGTCATCCGGAAAAACACATAGACGAAGTTTAACAATCCGATCGAATCTACGATTCCCAATGCAACCCCAGAATACTCAACTCTTGAGTAAATTTAAAAATTCCCAGAAAACTCAGCATAATTAAATAGGAGTTACTGTGCAAACGAGGAGGGCTGACGTCATCATCAGGCCGCGGAACCGCCGCATAAGCCATGCTTATGCCGCGGTTCCGCCGCACTATATACTGTTCATGTGAAAAAATTTGCACCGTAATTCTTAGAATTCCCTGCTGAATTTTTTAAGCATTTTTAATATGGAAAAATCCCAGATTTTAGAAAAAGTCCAGAGAGCATGAAAAAGTTAGGGTTTCGGGTTCAATCGGGTTTCAAACATCGTCTAAGTATCGTCTAAGGCTCTAGCTAGGCTCTGATACCACTGTAGGGTTCCTAGGCACACTATAGAGGTCTCACAAGGTATCAACCATGCCAATTTCAAACATTATGGGTGCCGAGAAACCCTAATACGGATCGTTGACTAGAAGTTTAGGCGATAAACGAATCTAGTTAACAACTTAACTAAAGATAAGAAGCTACAACCTTTGTAGATCCGGATATCCACTTCCTTAGCTCCACGTAGGCGTCCTCTCGCTGTCCATCTCGAATCCCGGACTCAATCGTCGGCTTGATCGGAGAAATGGGCGGACTAGGTCGTCGGCTTCGTGCCGAAGATGATCTACGTCGAGCCATCACAAGTTCAAGCTCCGACTTCACAAATTTGTGAAACTTGTGAAGAAAACACCCAAAACAACTTGGCAAGAGGTAGAGGGTGAAGAAATAGGAGGTGGGTTCACTTTAGAATTGGATTTCTCACTTTAGATCTCAAGTTGCCATTGATGGCATCAAGCTTTCTATCTTGAAGAAGAAGATGATGAAGCTAGAATTATGATAAGTGTTCTTAAAAGAATAATAAAAATGAATACTTATCATCTTCAAACCTTGGTTAAGTGTAGAGAATAGACCATGGTCAAGTGAGAATGGTTAGGGTTAAGGATGATGACAAAATGGTCACTTTAGTCAAAGCTTCATGAAGCTTCATCAAGCTTCATGAAAGAAACCATTTTGTTATCTTTTATTTATTTATCAAAAAGAATAGATAAATAAATAAGTAAATAAATCAAAACCCTAACTATTATCATAACTATGGTTTAAGTCTTAACACAAAAACCAATTTACATGCATCATCAAACATGACACATGGTAGTGCACAAAAGTATATCACATATACAACTTGTGAACTACAAGTGAGAAAATCCTATTAAAGTGAACCAATACTAGTTAATGCAAAGTAATATATCAAATATATAATTATACATTAAATCATTAAATCAACACTTGATTCAATGATCCGGTCATGTCGCACATAACCGACCAGTATCCAATGTATCGACTTATCGAATCAATCTACGATTCGATAACTAGGTTATATCGCATATAACCATTCGAAACATTCATCGCGAGAATGAAATACGGTATCACATACACGCATCATTCTCGGTCCTGCACATATCTCATATGCACTCCTATTTCGTTTCGCTTGAGCCAGGAAACCTCTGTGTAGGACTCTAAAGACTCGTCAGTACGCCGGTAGCAGATGATGATCATATCAAGCACCCACAAGCCGCAAGCGGTCTGCTGAACGTAACGGCCATCCGGGTATTGAGCGATCAGAAGATCGACGAGCTAGCCCGCTCACACTCCTGTGAATCCAACCAGTAACACTTACCGTACAGTCCGGTCTGTTCGTCTGATATGTCGCATATCAAGTCTAGGGGTGGTAAACGTCAGACCCCAATAACCGATAAGTCGTGCCGATGTGAGGCTCATAACGGGTCGAGAAACTACTGGTAACACTTACCAGCAAATCTCTGATCAGCCCTGGCCAGGGACTTCCCTGTTACGGCCAATCGAGCACTGCGCAACATCAACCCCCAATACCGGGAGAGACCAAACCCCTCCTATCGCTCATTGCCTCCATACGACTCGGCACTGTACCCAAAGACCACCATTTTGCACGCCCTCATGGACGTGGTAAGGTGGAGATCAAAGCACAGTGGGAATCACACAAGACTCTATGACGATCTCGGGTCTACAGACTAACCTGTACAAGTGTCACCTGAGAACTGCCATCTGACGTGAGGTATAATACCATCTGGGAGTTCTCGGCGAGTCCGTCCAGTGTACCCAGTCTCCACTGAGCACCCGTATACCATCTCTGATGTCAAACACCAATGGATATGGGATCATCCATCGCCCATCTCATGGGTCGAGAAGCGTATATGCTAGTCTACACTGGTATATCGATGCCCTGTCTCGATACACCCACGACTAGGGACCTTGAAGGATGTACTTATAGACTACCATGTCCCCACTAGTATGATCTGCATCATAGTCCAGGTAGTCAAGTACACATCCTAAGGGTTTTACCAACATGTAACTATAAGACAGTTTTAAAGAGACAAGTGTACATGTTAAGATAAAGAGTAACCAGATAGCATACTATCATATCGAGCAAGAAAGTCTTCTCTATATATGTCCAAGCATCCAATATAATATACATCATCTGTACAATACTGGCCTCTAGGGCACACATACAACTAACGTGTTGGCACGTGGGCGCTTTGCGCTCGGGCGCAAGGCGCTGGAGTGCAAGCGCGCCACGTGTCGGCACGTGGGCGCTTTGCGCTCGGGCGCAAGGCGCTGGAGTGCAAGCGCGCCACGTGTCGGCACGTGGGTGCTTTGCGCTCGGGCGCAGAGCGTTGGAGCGCAAGCGCGCCACGTGTCGGCACGTGGGCGCTTTACGCTCGGGCGCAGTGCGCTTGAGCGCAAGCGCGCCATGTGTCGGCACGTGGGCGCTTTGCGCTCGGGGATAGAGCGCTGGAGCGCAAGCGCGCCACGTGCCGGCACGTGGGCGCTTTGCGCTCGAGCGCTAGCGCGCCATGTGTCGGCTCGTGGGCGCTTTGCGCTCGAGCGCTAGCGCGCCACGTGTCGGCACGTGGGCGCTCGGCGCTCGAGCGCTTGGGCGCCGGCGAGGAAAAAGGAGCTTTTAGTCCCAGAAACAGAAGCTATGCATCAGAAAGGAAATATTTATTATATATATATATGCATGGAGTTAAACTCCTATGATGTTTTGAAGCTGATGAAGGGGGTTCTTCTTCTTCCTCCTGTTGTTTGGCCGGATCTTGAAGATCAAGAAGTAGGAGATTTTAAAAATCACTCCTTTTTGAGATCTGATGGAAGATCTGAGTTCCCCTTTGTGGGTTTTGTGGTGGAAAACTACTTAGTTTTGGAAGAAGAAAGAGTAAAACTCTTGATTTAATTCAAAAGAAATGAGAAGGTTTAGAACCTTGGAGAAGGAGCAGGGGGCACAAAAGATCTCAGATCTAAAATTTTTGTGGAGAGAATGAAAAGTTGTTTTTTATTCATCATCATGTTGCCTTTTATAGGCTTACATATTTACATATAGCCCCTTGGGCTTTGCAAAATGGCATTTTGCCTATCCCATGGCTCATGTGCCATTTCATTTTTGCACATAAGCCATGGGCTTACAAAATATTGGTTTTTTGCCCATTTTGCATACATTCATGTATAAAAAATTACATAAAAATTATTTATTACATAATTTTGTTGTTGGTATTGGGAGGCTGGCCACGGGCTCTGTTAGTGTATATGCCCTAGAGGCCATTACTGTATCATACTAGCTTGTATATTACTTAATGGAAGCTTGGGATATTCACAGTTGTATATACAATCTTGCTCGAAATGGTAGTATGCTACTTGGTTTGTCTCTGCTTTAATATGTGCATGTGTTTCTTTTAGCATATTGCTGGTATACATATTAGTAGAGCCCTTAGGATCTTTGCTTGATTACCAGCGTTGTGATGGCGCTCGCACTCGTGGGAGCTGGGTAATCTATAAGCACATCCTTATACAGGTCCCTGGTCGTTGGACTATCGAGACAGGGCATCGATACTCCGGAGTAGACTAGCGTATGCGCTTCTCATCCCAGTGTGGGAGACGGTCTGTCCCACAGCCGTTAGTACGTCGTACTTGGGATAGTATGCGGGTGCTCGTTAGGTTACGAGTACACTGGACAGGACTCGTTGGGAACTGTTGGTTGGTAATATACCTATCGTCAGTTATCAGTTCCCAGGTGACATGAGTACAGCTTAGTCCGCTGACTTGACACTGTCACTTCGCCTCGAGTGTGTTCCCACTGCACTTTGATTACTACCCTACCACGGCTCAAAGGAGCTGTGCAAACAGGTAGTTTTTGGGTGCAGTCCCGAAGCACTTGGAGGCAGTGACGGTTAGACAGGATTCGTCTCTCCCGGTATTGGGGGTTGACATCGCGCTGTGTCCAGGAGAGCCATTACACGAGTAGTCCCTGGCCAGGGCAAGCGAGATATACTGGTAGGTTTCCAGTGTTATCTCAGGGAGTTCTGGGCTACACTCCGACACGACTTGTACCGCTATTAGGGGACTGACGTTCACCGCCCCCCTAGGCCCGCCATGCGATGTATCAGACGAACAGACCGGACTGTACGGAGACTGTCACATACAGGCTCAGTAGGAGAGCAGATGGGGTTCACCTCGTCGGTCTTCTTATCGACATCTACCTGGGGACCGTTACGTACAGCTAGTGCCGCTTGCGGTCTGTGGTTAAACCCACTGCCAGCGTAGTGTCGAGTCTTTAGAGTCCCACACAGAGAGCTATTCGCCTTTAGGCAAAACGAGTAGAGGTCGCATGGTTTTGCGACAGGGTTCGTTCGCATCCGCGCACTTGTGCACGTTTGCTGTCCGGACAGTCTATACTAGCGGGCTTTGGTTTAAGCCGGATCCTAGTATATGATTTGAGATTGGTTTTTCTCATTGTGTTCGTGTTCCTCGGATCACGAATGCGGGTGCGTATGCACAGTTGCTTGAGATTGGGGGAGAGGACCTTGTTTAGGGTTAATGGCCTTTGTCATTTTATTAACCCTAATATTTATGTGTGTGTTATTGTTAATTAGTAATTAGTTTAATAATTATCCATGGTTGTGGTTGTTGACCTTTTGACTTCTTTGACTTGTTGACCAAGGTTGACACTTTGACCATCATAATTTCTTTTGGAAGATGCTTTTTGATCTTTGCAATTTGAAATGATAATGGTCATGTCATGATTTACCATGATAATTATCTAGCTAATTATTCAATTAAAAATTATACACACATATTAGTGAGAAAGGCTCACAAATAATTCATTCTCTCATTCTATTTCTCTCTCTTGCTCATCCTCTCCCTCAAGCTCTCTCCCTCTCATGTGTTGAGAAACAAAAAGCTTGAGAAAAACCCTCTCTTGATCTTTTCTACTCACTTCTAGGGTTCAAGTCTTAGCATTTCTTGCACTCTAGTTACTCCTAGCTTGGAGTTGAAGCTAAAGGTGGTGGCTTTCGGGTGGATCCTTCTTTGACGGGAGAAGACAAGCAAGGTGATCCTTTTCTACCATACCTAGGAGCAAGGAGAGAAGGACTAAAGACCAAAGGTATAACCTTTCTTCACTTAGCTACTTTGTAGTTAGGGTTAGCTAGTTTATGTTTAGCAAAGATCCTCACAAGTTTAGTCCATGTTGCCTAAGTCATAAAAATCCGATTTTTATTATGTCTTCCGCCTCCCCGCAAGCACCGGGGTGGGCAACACGGACTTACAGTGGTATCAGAGCCTAACTAAACTCAAACTAGCTAAGTAGTTAAGTGTAACGAAGTTTCGAAACCGAAAAAACCCTAAAACCAAACTTTTTCAAAATCCAACTTTCTGTTAAAATTTTTCCTGGTTAAAATGAAAAACTGTATACTTGTAAAATTGTCTCAGGGTTTTGTGTGAAACACCACCAAATACGAACCAGAGAGGAGCCAAGAGGACCGCGGTTCCGCGGCATAAGGAAGCTCTTGCCGCGGAAGCGCGGCCGTCTTGTCAACTCTCTGTATCGTTTTTGCTGTAGTTTGTTTCTGAGTTGGTTTTAGGATTTTTAGGATATGTTATATGTGCCCAGATTTTCCAGAACTAAAATTTACTTTTGGGGGCCTATAAATCCGTATTTTTCGGAACTTCACTACACTTTAACTATATCGGTTATATCTGTGATGCTTGTATGTATTGAACGTCGGCTAATCGCTATAAGTCGATTAGTCGGGGTTATACATCTCTGTGATCTGTGATTGTTGGTTTGTGGATATGAATGGATTGGATTGTCGCGGGTGAATGGCCGGGGTGGATGTGAGATGAGCGTTGTTTTTCTTTCATTCATTTGTAACATGTAAATTGATGTAATAATATTCTTTGTATGGCCGCACAACCGGGTCGGGGTTGTAGCCGCCATTGTATAATTCTTTTTACTGTTTTTGCTCCTAGGATAGACCCATGGAGGGGGTGCACAAACTACCGGGTATCTCGAAGTGCCGAGTGGCCTACTCACGGTGGTGAGGGAGGTTGCTTCGCTTCGGGTGCTTGGCGGGTAGTTTGCCGCACCCGTAGGGGTCTTGGGTGGGGTATTGGCTATTCACCGCGACCGTGTAATCCGCTTTGCGTTGCAGGCTCGAACGCATTGCGGATTCCTAGTATATCCAATGTATTCATCTGTGATCTGTAATGTCTATCATTGCTATATATTTATATATAATAACTATTTAGGCGTTGCTTATGTTTTACAGCCGCGCTAGCCCAGCCCCCGCTCTGTCGTTAGTTAAGTAACCTAACGGGTGATGACGGGGCCCCGTGGCGAATGCGAATGGCATAAGCGTACGTCATATTTTGGTTGTTTTCTGCAATGGTAGGATTAAATGATGGGACGCATTAAAAGAACTAATGCAAGAAATAAACCAAGTAAAAGTCGATTGGAACACTTTGAAAACCACTCGGTTCTTTTCAAAAACTAAACTTTTAAACGCGGAGCTTGAACCACTCCTTTTAAAAGCTATCTCGTTCCATCGATTATATCAAGTTCACTACGTTCACGGTTTCGCCAAAACCATCCGTAGCCCTCCGTCGTTTCATATGAATAATCAACGGTATTCAAGCTGTGTTTGTTGGCCTTAGTCAAGGCACAGTGTTTGGTAGCTGGTGGGTATTCATATGTTGCATAGATAGAATGCGTTGGTTTGAGACAGTCGTATTGCCTTGTTGGCCATAGTCAAGGGTGGATACGGGTGGGTTCAAATTAACCTGGATAACGACGGGTAGAACTTGACATGTGACTTATGATTTGTTGGCCTTAGTCAAGGTCATAAGAGCATGGGGCAAAAATCCACATCGGGAGTTTCATAAGTACTGAAACTTGCTAGATTTGCATACCATTTGGAGTGTGATGATTCTGGTAGGATTCCTTCGGTTTTATCACGCGATGATATTTGGATCCCGATCCTACTGTGAGTATATGCTACTCCTCGGGAAAACTCTCACTTAACGATCAATGCTATAAACCTAGTAGGTGCCTAGAAAGGTGTTAGCGGGGCTACGCCCACAGGGAAAAGAGGTTACTTAATTAAGGAACTTCGCGAAAGCGTTGGAAAACCTCCCTCGAAGTACCGACACTGGCCTGGCTGAACGGTTAAGCAAGTATTGCACGGTGAGAATGATCCCGGCTAATCCTTTTCTTTACGGTTTGAGAAGGGATTCGAGAAACAGTGGGAGCCATCCAGTTTAGACAAACTAAAAACCACTCTAAACTTGCAAGAGCATCATGCTAAAGTGTTTCTTTTCTCTCTCCTAATTGCAGCGACCATTCAAGATGACCGGACTTAAGTTACTATTAGATAAAAACATATTGACAGGGCCAAACTACAAAGATTGGCTCAGGAATGTCAAGATGGCTATCACTTATGACAAGCTGGGGTATATACTTACCACCAAAGCTCCCCCCGTCCCAGGTCCCACCTCCAGCGTCGCGGATGTAGAAATCCGTAAGACATGGGAGATAGATTGCGCGAGGGCCAAATGCCTCGTACTAGCCTCGATGGACAATGACCATCAGAGGAGGCACGAGAATATGGACCTAGAGTCCATATTTCTCCATACAAAAGAACTGTATGGAGAGCAGTCTCGTATCGCAAGATACGAAGTGTCGAAGAAGCTCTTTTCGGCAAGGTTGGCCGTCGGATCATCGGTAGCGGACCACGTGCTTAAGATGATCGGCTACATAGAGGAGCTCGCGGACCTTGGGACCACGTTGGAGAATGAACTCTATACTGATCTGATTCTCCAGTCCCTTCCTTCCACTTACGCCCAGTTCATTCTTAACTTCAACATGCAAGGAAAGGAGGTAGAACTTGCCGAGCTTCTGAACATGTTGAGGACTGCTGATGGCACCCTACAGAAGGGTAGGGAGACATCCACTTTGTTTGTAGGAGGATCTTCCTCTTCTAGGTCCAGGGCGAAAGCCAAGGGCAAGAAGAAGAAAGTCCCCGCCAAACCAAGAGGCGGTGTCGGTAAAGTGGATGTGAAGGGAAAGGGTAAAGCAACAAAAGTAGCGGGGAAGCTGGTGGGGAAGGAAGAATGCTTCTATTGTCACAAAAGTGGCCACTGGAAACAAGATTGCAAGGCTTGGAAAGCCAGAACACAGGATTTGAAGCGAGTTGCAGCTTCAGCTTCAGGTGTGTATGTTATTGAAAATTGTCTATCAATAAACTCTACTTCCTGGGTATTGGATACCGGATCAGGATCTCATATCTGTAATTCTTTGCAGGCGTTGAGAAAGCGTAGAGTTTTGAAGGCAGGTGACATGACCCTCAGAGTTGCGAACGGTGCTAGCATGGATGCAGAGGCCGTGGGGGACTATCACCTGGGATTATCAGATGGACACTTTTTGGTTTTGCGTAGTTGTTATTATGTACCAAATGCAACCTGTAATATCATTTCTGTATCTTTATTATCTAAAGAAGGTTATGAATTTGCATTTGTAAGTAATGTAGTGAACATTCACCTTAATCAAGTTTTGATTGGGTCAGGTACATTAAACAACGGTATTTACGTTTTAAACCAACCACAGGTTTTCAATATCCAGAATACACATAAAAGAAAGTCTCCAGATATTAATCAGGCTTTCTTGTGGCATTGTAGACTAGGTCACATCAATGAGACACGGTTGACTAAGTTACATAAAGAAGGATACTTGGATCCGTTCGAGTATCAGTCTTATGCCACTTGTGAATCTTGTCTCATGGGAAAGATGACAAAGGCTCCGTTCACTGGACACGGAGAAAGAGCGAGCGAGCTCTTGGGACTCGTACACAGTGACGTGTGCGGTCCAATGTCTACACATGCGCGAAGCGGTTACTCTTACTTCATTACTTTTACGGATGATTTTTCAAGGTACGGTTATGTCTTCTTAATGAAACATAAGTCCGAGGCCTTTGAAAAGTTCCAGGAATATAAGAGTGAAGTGGAGAAACAAACCGGCAAAAGTATCAAGATCCTAAGATCGGATCGAGGAGGAGAATACTTAAGTGCCGAATTCCTGAATTACTTAAAAGAGAATGGAATTCTCTCTCAGCTTACTCCTCCATACACTCCGCAACACAACGGTGTATCGGAGAGACGGAACCGAACCCTATTGGATATGGTACGGTCCATGATGAGTAAGGCTGAGTTACCGCGATCTTTCTGGGGTTATGCACTGGAAACAGCTGCACATCTCTTGAACCAGGTTCCTACTAAAACAGTGCCTACCACACCATATCAGATGTGGAGTGGGAAGAGACCCTGTCTTAAATCCTTTAAGACATGGGGATGTCCAGCTTTTGTAAAAAAGCAGCATGCGGACAAGCTCGAGGCACGCTCAGTACAGTGCAAGTTTGTGGGATACCCAAAGAACTCCAAGGGGTATCTCTTCTATTACGCAGAGGAGCAAAAAGTCCTTGTTTCTCGTCATGCCCGCTTCTTGGAAACTGAGTTTTTAGAAAATCAGATAAGCGGGAGCGCAGTAGAACTGGAAGAAATTCCAGAACCACAAACCATTACTGAAAGCTTAGAGGAACCAGCAGGTTCGAAAGAACAGGACATTCCTATGCCACTCCGCAGGAGTAGTAGGCAGTCTCATCCGCCCGAGAGATACTACGGTTTTCTCATTGACGGGGATAGAGAAGACTGCATCCTGGATTGTGATGAACCTACTAGCTTCCAGCAAGCCATTCAGAGCGTCGACTCGGTAAAATGGCTGGATGCAATGCGGACCGAGATGGAGTCCATGTACACCAACAAAGTATGGACGTTGGACATTGCTCCAGACGGGGTAAAACCCGTAGGATGCAAGTGGATCTTCAAAAGGAAGATTGGTGTAGATGGACAGGTTGAGACCTATAAAGCTAGACTGGTAGCAAAGGGTTTTCGTCAGCGACCTGGTTTGGACTATGACGAAACCTTTTCTCCAGTAGCTATGCTGAAATCCATTCGGATCCTTCTTGCCATCGCTGCTTTCCACGATTATGAGATTTGGCAGATGGACGTAAAGACAGCTTTTCTAAATGGTCATTTAGAGGAGTGTGTCTATATGGACCAGCCAGAGGGTTTCAATCAGAGTGGGAGCAGCGGAAAGGTGTGCAAGTTGCTCAAGTCCATTTATGGACTCAAGCAGGCATCGCGGAGTTGGAACATCTGTTTTGATGAGACAGTCAAAGAATTTGGCTTTATCAAAAATCCAGATGAACCATGCATCTATTGTAGATTTGTAGCGAGAACTGTAGTATTCCTCGTTTTATACGTGGATGACATTCTCTTAATAGGAAATGACATTCCTATGCTACAATCTGTCAAGGGGTTCTTGTCACACAGGTTCTCCATGAAAGACCTGGGTGATGCCTCCTACATTCTGGGTATCCGGATCTACCGTGACAGATCCAAGAGGATATTAGGACTCTCGCAGTCCAGGTACATCGACACCATGCTGAAGAGATTCAGTATGGAAGATTCCAAGCGCGGTAATCTACCGGCTTGTCACGGGATCACCCTCTCCAAAGAGATGTCTCCCAAGACTGATTTGGAGAGGGATCGCATGTCTATTATACCCTACGCTTCTGCGGTAGGCTCTATAATGTATGCGATGTTGTGTACCAGACCGGATGTGGCTTATGCACTGAGTGTGGTAAGCAGGTATCAGTCAAACCCTGGGGAGAAACATTGGATAGCAGTAAAGAACATTCTCAAGTACCTGAGAAGGACTAAGGAGATGTTCTTGGTGTATGGCGGAAAAGACCTGCAGGTTGAGGCCTTTGCTGACTCCAGCTTCCAGAGTGACAAGGATGATTCCAAGTCCATGTCGGGTTTTGTCTTTACCCTCAATGGAGGGGCGGTGTGTTGGAAGAGCTCCAAACAGGAAACCGTTGCTGACTCGACTATGGAAGCGGAATACATCGCTGCATCTGATGCCGCAAAAGAAGCTGTCTGGATGAGGAAGTTCTTGAAAGAACTTCAGGTGGTTCCGTCCATTGTTGACCCAATACCTCTGTATTGCGACAACAACGGGGCTATAGCTTTAGCGAAGGAACCCAGGTCCCATCAGAAATCCAGACACATCTTAAGGCGGTATCACCTGATCAGGGAGATCGTAGATCGCCAGGAGATCGAGGTCCGGAGAGTTGCATCAGAGGATAACACAGCAGATCCATTCACCAAGGCCTTGCCCCAGACTCAGTTCGAGCGGCTGATCGAGATGATAGGTCTTCGATACGCCAGTACATGGCCTTAGTGCAAGTGGGAGATTGTTAGTGTATATGCCCTAGAGGCCATTACTGTATCATACTAGCTTGTATATTACTTAATGGAAGCTTGGGATATTCACAGTTGTATATACAATCTTGCTCGAAATGGTAGTATGCTACTTGGTTTGTCTCTGCTTTAATATGTGCATGTGTTTCTTTTAGCATATTGCTGGTATACATATTAGTAGAGCCCTTAGGATCTTTGCTTGATTACCAGCGTTGTGATGGCGCTCGCACTCGTGGGAGCTGGGTAATCTATAAGCACATCCTTATACAGGTCCCTGGTCGTTGGACTATCGAGACAGGGCATCGATACTCCGGAGTAGACTAGCGTATGCGCTTCTCATCCCAGTGTGGGAGACGGTCTGTCCCACAGCCGTTAGTACGTCGTACTTGGGATAGTATGCGGGTGCTCGTTAGGTTACGAGTACACTGGACAGGACTCGTTGGGAACTGTTGGTTGGTAATATACCTATCGTCAGTTATCAGTTCCCAGGTGACATGAGTACAGCTTAGTCCGCTGACTTGACACTGTCACTTCGCCTCGAGTGTGTTCCCACTGCACTTTGATTACTACCCTACCACGGCTCAAAGGAGCTGTGCAAACAGGTAGTTTTTGGGTGCAGTCCCGAAGCACTTGGAGGCAGTGACGGTTAGACAGGATTCGTCTCTCCCGGTATTGGGGGTTGACATCGCGGTGTGTCCAGGAGAGCCATTACACGAGTAGTCCCTGGCCAGGGCAAGCGAGATATACTGGTAGGTTTCCAGTGTTATCTCAGGGTGTTCTGGGCTACACTCCGACACGACTTGTACCGCTATTAGGGGACTGACGTTCACCGCCCCCCTAGGCCCGCCATGCGATGTATCAGACGAACAGACCGGACTGTACGGAGACTGTCACATACAGGCTCAGTAGGAGAGCAGATGGGGTTCACCTCGTCGGTCTTCTTATCGACATCTACCTGGGGACCGTTACGTACAGCTAGTGCCGCTTGCGGTCTGTGGTTAAACCCACTGCCAGCGTAGTGTCGAGTCTTTAGAGTCCCACACAGAGAGCTATTCGCCTTTAGGCAAAACGAGTAGAGGTCGCATGGTTTTGCGACAGGGTTCGTTCGCATCCGCGCACTTGTGCACGTTTGCTGTCCGGACAGTCTATACTAGCGGGCTTTGGTTTAAGCCGGATCCTAGTATATGATTTGAGATTGGTTTTTCTCATTGTGTTCGTGTTCCTCGGATCACGAATGCGGGTGCGTATGCACAGTTGCTTGAGATTGGGGGAGAGGACCTTGTTTAGGGTTAATGGCCTTTGTCATTTTATTAACCCTAATATTTATGTGTGTGTTATTGTTAATTAGTAATTAGTTTAATAATTATCCATGGTTGTGGTTGTTGACCTTTTGACTTCTTTGACTTGTTGACCAAGGTTGACACTTTGACCATCATAATTTCTTTTGGAAGATGCTTTTTGATCTTTGCAATTTGAAATGATAATGGTCATGTCATGATTTACCATGATAATTATCTAGCTAATTATTCAATTAAAAATTATACACACATATTAGTGAGAAAGGCTCACAAATAATTCATTCTCTCATTCTATTTCTCTCTCTTGCTCATCCTCTCCCTCAAGCTCTCTCCCTCTCATGTGTTGAGAAACAAAAAGCTTGAGAAAAACCCTCTCTTGATCTTTTCTACTCACTTCTAGGGTTCAAGTCTTAGCATTTCTTGCACTCTAGTTACTCCTAGCTTGGAGTTGAAGCTAAAGGTGGTGGCTTTCGGGTGGATCCTTCTTTGACGGGAGAAGACAAGCAAGGTGATCCTTTTCTACCATACCTAGGAGCAAGGAGAGAAGGACTAAAGACCAAAGGTATAACCTTTCTTCACTTAGCTACTTTGTAGTTAGGGTTAGCTAGTTTATGTTTAGCAAAGATCCTCACAAGTTTAGTCCATGTTGCCTAAGTCATAAAAATCCGATTTTTATTATGTCTTCCGCCTCCCCGCAAGCACCGGGGTGGGCAACACGGACTTACAGGCTCAACTTGGGCATGGGCCCGCTTGACCTGGGCTTGGGCCCACCTAGGTTGGGGGTTGACCTTGACTTTGACTCGGTCAACCGGCGTGTAAATTTTTACCCCAACACTTTCGGCAGGCTAGTGTTGGTATTTCGAGGGAGGTTGTCCAACGCTTTCGCGAAGTTCCTTAATTATATAACCTCTTTTCCCTGGAGGCGTAGCTCCGCTAACACCATTCTAGACACCTACTTGGTTTATAGTATTGATTGTTTAAGTGAAAAACTATCCCGAGGAGTAATAAAACTCATGGTGGGATCGGGATACAATTATCATTGTGTGACAACTTTGAAGGAATCCAACCAAAATCATCACACTCCAGATGGTATCCAAAACTAGCATGTTTCATTTTCTATCGAAACCCCCGATGTGGATTTTTGCCCCAGGCTCTTATGACCTTGAAGAATGCCAAAATATCATAAGACGCAAGTCAAGTTCTACCCGTCATTTTCCAGGTTAATCTGAACCCATTCGTACAAACCCTTGACAAAGGCCAAAATAGCTATACGCTTGTCCCAGATTAACACATCTATCTATGCTACAGATAAATAACCAACAACTACCAATCACTATGCCTTGGCGAAGGTCAAAATACATAGCTTGAATACTACTGAATACCCATCTGAAATGACGGAGGGCTACGGCTTGTTTTGGCGAAAACCGTGAACGTAATGAACTTGATATAGTCGAAGGAACCTTGATATGTTTTAAAAGGAGTGGTTTAGGCTCCGCATTTAAAAGTTGTTTTTAAAGAAAACCGAGTGGTTTTGAAATTGTTCCAACGATTTAACTTTGGTTTATTTTCCTTGCATTAATCAATATTAATATCGTTCCATCATTTAACCCTATCATTGCAGAAAGAAACGAAAATTAAACGTACGCTTATGCAATCCGCATTCGCCACGGGGCTCCTTCATGCACCGTTAAGTTACTTAATTAACGGCAGAGCGGGGGCTTGACTAGAGCGGTGTTCAGTTGATAAAACTGCACTTTTCATATGACATTTTTCTTACTATTTCTATATAAAAAAGGTGTTCATTATAATATATGACACATAAGAGGGTTTATCTGTAAAAATACTATTTGCATTTGTTTATATATTATAATTAACGTTATGAAGGAAAAAGTAAGCATATAATATCCATGTAACATTTGGCCCATTTAATATGCTTACCTTATTAAATACTTTTGACCAATTCTCTTAAAATTAAAATATCATGACAAATAGTTAAAGATAATATCTCAATAAAAACAAATTCTACTAACATCATTTATTGAGATAATTGTGCAGGAATTATATCATGACTGAAATTAAGGAAATCCGAGTTGGCAATATCAAATCTGCCGAAAATATTCAAGTAAATTGAAGAAACTAATTTTGGAAGAAACGTAGAGAAGATTTTCAAAGTCTAGATACTCAAAAGATCACCAAGTGTTACAGATATGAAGCTACAAAAATTAGAGCCCATGATCTCACCAAAAGGCGGCGGATCCGCGGCCAAACCTATCCAATGGCCGCGGTTCCGCCGCACTTCTAAGGATTTAGGGCTCGGGATTTTGGTGGTTGGGATCCTAACAACTAGTTGCCTAGGAAACTAGGATTCTGGCTTTGTGACTATAAATAAGGACCGAGAGCCTCTTGGAAAAATCATCAAACCGACGCGATCACGAAGTCCGCGACGGCCCAAGAATTCTGGTTGATCATCAACAGTTCATCTACCTCCTTAGAAGAGATCGAGAAGCAAACTAGGGTTTTGTAATCATTTTCTAAAGGAACAAAGTGTACTTGATCTTGTTGATTAATAAAGGTAGTTTTATTCTATTGCATTTTATTTTCTTCATGATTTCTATCTTTTCTTTTCCCAACATGCGCGAGTAATTCTCCGCTTGTTAGGGTTCGAAGTATTAGGGTAGATTAATGGATGATGAAGATCCTTAAACTCTTTTTACATCTTATAAAGTTTATAAACTTTACCAAAAGAATCATTAATATCCTAATCGGGCGCGCTACCAATTTATTGCTAGTCTCGACCGCGATTAGAGATTAGATTAATGATTGTTTTGGTAAAGGCTAGACATGAACGGAGATCCATGTCAAGATAGGGGTTAAGAGTGGGAACCCTTTTCCCTCTAGAAACCCTAATCTATATGCATCACTGTCGATCTAGTTTTAAATCTGTTAAAGGATAAAAAGAGTAATCTTTAATTAATCATCCATGACTACTAAATCTTAACAAACCCTACAAGCCCCATTCTACTGTAAAACTTACATCCGCAGTTAATCCAGATCTATATCCTGCATCCGTGTTTGACGTAGATCTAGAACCTACAACCATTCTTTATTCTTCCTCCTTTCTTTCTCAACACGCCTAAAGTAAGATTAAAATATTAAACGTTTCCCTGAGGACGACCCGTACTCATCTCGGTCTAGCTACACGCGACACCGTTATTGATTGCGGTTACTACACACACTCTAAAATAGATCAATCAAATGGCGTCGTTGCCGGGGATACGTGCGTAATTTTTTATTCTTATTATTTGTGTTGAATTCTTATTCGATCTATATCATAAAAATAAACAGAACTGCAAATTGTATATTTAACGATTATTGTGTGAATTTTTGCGAGGGAATTTGGAGTCACAGACTTAAGGAAACAGAGATTCAGAGACTTTCATCAAGAAAAATATTCATCAGATCTTTCTAGTTGGCGGCAGAACCGCGGCGCAAAGAGCCTATTGGCGGCGGAACCGCGACTCATTAGGGTATTTATGGTTTCCAAATTCTCTGGTATCTTCTCTATATCCTTATCTCTCCTCTGAAATCCAATAAAATATCTTTTCTGCAGTCTTTGCAAAATATCGTTGCTCAAAAATCTTTTTGCGAGTTTTGTTTTGCGGTTTGTTTTTGCATATTTTAATACGGACTTTAAGGGGCAAGACCCAAATTCAGATTAGGTGGGGATTTCATCACCCTTCCTAGGCCCCGCAAATCACAAAACGAGCATCCGCATCAACCCTACATTAATTTAAAAAATATCTAGACAAGACTCTAAGGACTGTCGCGCTCAATAAGGACAGAGGAAGGTCGTGGGTAATCTATCACTTATCCGCATTACCTTTGTGGTGTCTAGGCAAGTGTGTCTAAGGCAAGTGGTTACTTAATTAGGCCCGCTGTTTTCGGCGATTCGTATAGCGGATACCTCCCACTTACCTGGCACTTACTTGCCCGCAAGGGTAGTTAAGAGGTGATAGAGGATTGATCTTGCGGCTTGCCCTTTGGAAGTCTAGGAGCGGTCTAGAGACTTGACCTAGGTAACCTTAGTTCTAGGGTTGTTTGTGCATTTTTGTGTGATTTGTCTCACGTCCGAAATTTTTTTAAACAAACCAATTTTAAATCACACACACGCTGCCACTTGCGCTAAACCCACTTAGTGCATGCTTGGCTGGACACGGGATTCTAGTGCCCGTCTTGTCCGCGTTCCTGCTATCGACTCCGAAGTCGGTGCTTCTTCATCTTATTTTCCCCCACCATCCACCACATCGACCGAGATGGACGGTACTCCATCAAATTATAACACCACGCTGCTACCGCCCGTAGGTGAGCAGAATCCACCGCGCATCTCTCTCCAAGAAAGATGTTATCCTATCCGTGGTCCACTTACTACCTGTCTATCCATTCCACCAGCCAACGGGGATAATTTTGAAATTAAACCCCAGTACATCAACCTGTTGCCCAAATTTCACAGGCTTGAGTCTGAATACGCGTACGTTTTTATCACCAAATTCGAAAACGTATGCGCAATGATGGGCACTTCACAACTGTCTGTGGATACTATGCGCTTGCGTCTTCTCCCATTCACTTAATGCGACTTGGCATAAAAATGGCTTTATAATACTGCTGCACACTCTATTACCAATTGGGATGAGTTCGTGATAGCATTCCTTAAGAAATTTTACCCAAATCATAAGACCGCACGTGTTAGGAGCGAAATCAACCAGTTCACCCAACTTCCCAATGAACCATTTTGGAAGTGCTTTGAACATTTCAAGGATCTGCTTGTCCAATTTCCTCATCATGGAATACATAGATGGGATCTCTGCCGAATTATATATGAGGGAATTAATCTAGCGACAAAGCAGATGCTTGAAACAATGTGTCAATGCAATTTCATGTCCAAAGATGATGGTGAAGCCTGGAAATATCTGGAACATCTCGCTGAAAACACTTTGCATTGGGAAAGCGTTAGAGCACCTTCATCTAGGGGAGGTATTCATCAGCTCGATGTTTCTATCGCAGTAAAATCCGAAATGGCAGCGATACAAAAGAAACTCGACGCTATTGAAAACAAATTCTCATCAGTCTCCCTAAATCAGGTAACGCTCCCCAAGACCGTGTGTGGTTGCTGTTCCGATCCATCACACTTGACGGAAGAATGTCCTATGAATGCACCGTTTCAAGGTCACGAGTAAACTAATGCTGCTTTTCAGCAGCGACCTAGAAACGATCCTTATTCTTCTACGTACAATCAGGGATGGAGGAGTCATCCTAATTTTGCTTGGAACCAAAATCAACCCAAAAATCAAAACCAGTTCCAAAGCAATTATCAAAGACCTCCATAGTAACAGCAGCCACCACCACAGAGTCAGCACCCCTTTCAGTCACAAAATTTTCAAAATCCGGCCAACACTTCTACATAGCATAATAATTCTTTGCAATTGGCCAGTACCGATAACTCCTCTTCACTCGCACAAACTTTGGATTTGTTTATGAAACATTCGATTTAAATGTCGGCTGATATGAGGTCTTCTATTGATACTATAAAGAAAGACTCCGCCTCCCACGGTGAGAGTATTAAATCAATAGAAGCCCAAATTGCACAGTTGAATGTCGCGATGAGTGCGAGATAAAAAGGGAAACTCCCATCTCAACCCCTACCAAATCCTGGTCACTCACAACATTATAATGTCAGTGCCGTTACTACGTTGAGATCGGGAAGAGTGCTGGATAACCAAGTGGGTGAATAAGTTGATGACGTTAGTGATACCAATGATACCCCGTCTTCTACTTCTTCCCCTAATTCGTCTAGTCTCCCACCTTCTTCTGAGCCTATTCTCCATTTTCCCCAAGGCTCAAACCCTCAGCCCACTTCCACAAATCTATCTAAAACGATCCCCACTCCAATTCTGGAATCCATTCCATCCTCACAATCCTCTCCAATGTGTAACAACCCCAAATTTCCTATACAAATTTTTCAAAATATTTTTTTTTCAAAAATTCATAAAGGGGTATTTATTGTCTGAGCACAAGACTTAAGTAATTAATTAGCAATTTAATTACAAGAAGGAGCTTGTAGCTCATTGGTAATACCTTGCATTGCTGAACCAAGCCACCAGAGTTCAAATCCCATGCCCCACATTATTTTTGTATTTATTTTGTTTAAAATTCTTTGGAAGCCCAACAGTCCACACACCATAACTCCCAAAACTTAAACTAAACCTGAAAGAACTAAATGCACCAGAGCCTACCCCATGAGACCCCCCACATTCCGACCCATCGACTCTGCCGGGATCGGCCGAGTCCCCAACATCAAAAGTGTGACTCTTGGCATTCTAAACCCCCCTGTATACTTCAAATTCCCAGATCGGTTCCAGAGAATTCAGAAAGCCCCATTTACTCCAATTTTTAATACATTTTATATATTCTTACATTTTTTTTCAATTAAACTCTTCACCTACCTTAAACCTAGCCTAACCCTATAAATACCACCCCTACCCTCTACCCTCTCACTCACATTTCTGAGCCAACTCTCTCTAAATTCCAAGAATCTTGTGTACTTTGAAAACGAGCTCGAGGCGAAGCTCCGGAGAAATCTACGGCGAACTTCCGGCGATCGCTTTAGGAACTACCGGCGACGACGCAACACATCGGCGATTTCTCTAGTTTCCTCTCACTCTCTCGTGTGATCTAAAACCCGTAAGTCCCAATTTCTACCTATCTCTTCTATCTAAAAATACGGATTTACAAAACTCGACGGAATCGGAACAAATCCGATTTCCGATTCGGTTTTCTATAAAATTCCACTTCTCACTAATACCATCATACTTAAACTTCCTCATGTTGATTCTTAAACACTAATCAAACAATTTGATCAAGCTTCATCACATGAAATGATAGCTATCTCAATTTATCGTATTTTTCACTTAAATACCACATTGTTTCAATCCTTCATTTAACTCCATCAAACTTGCTATACATTTAAAGTAGATCACGAGGTAACGACCTACCTCCTCACACTCTTATGCAACACCCCCGAGAACCTAGAATATGAGTAAACAAACATTTTCATTTAAATACCATATACATAATAAAACCATTTCTAAAAGATTTAGTTTTGATACACTTTTTAAAGAAGTACCACTTATTATGAAAATACGATAAGTTGTGAACATCAGTCGTTTATCTAAACCTGACTTTGTGGTGTCTAGGCTAGGCAAGTGAGAAAGGTAACTTTAAAAGGCTCGTCTCACGATGATTCGTGAGCGGATCCCTCCTTTCTTCACTTGTACTTACCTGGCCACAATTGGCGGTGAAGAGGCGATTTGAGGCATCTCACAACTTGTCGTTTAGACCAGTTAGGAATAGAATAGTTAACTTAGGAGAATCTAGAACATACAATACGGAAAATATACATCTTTACAAATTAATACCATTTACTTCATAAAACCGTTTTCTAAAGGATTTAGTATTTTACAATCTTTGCAAAGCGCCGCTACAACCTATTTTGGGGAACCCGTTTGGGATGGTGCGGATTATCGCACATTCTCGGGATTAGTAGTGCGAGATTCAGACCTCCGCAAGGAGCATTCGGTCTCGAAAGATTTAAAGTACGACATCTTAAGAAAATGAGATTTTTAGAATATAATAAATATATTAAAATTATTTTTATATAAATATATGTATATTTATCATTAAAATACCTATTTTGTTATGATATAAATATTCCACTTTTTCTAAAAAGCACAAGAATTAATTTTACACTAAAATACCATGAATTCCAAATAAATCAATATTACAAATAAATACCTTTATTTATGAAACTAGGATATTTTCATTAGAAATATCACAATATAAAATCCACCTTCATTACAGCTCTAAAGACGAATAATAAATACTTGAGGTGTATTTTGAAAAGTATATAAAAGTATTTTTACATAAAAAACCCCTCGAGTTTTATAAATTACCCTAAGGACCCTAGCAATTATAGGTTTAAGAAATAATCAAGACCTGATTTACATTTCTAATTGTCTGACTCGGGTTTGAGTCTGATTATATCTGACTTGAATATGATTCATGTACAATCTACAATATTCCAATTCAATATGAACACATGAATTCATGAATCCAATTATCAATCTATACAACTCGGCTGAACCGAACCATGGATATATATATATATATATATATTCCATTTACATGGTTCTCTGGTTATTCCATTTACATGATTCTACGGATACATCCGGTTACTGATATCATGGTTTCGGTCAGTCTTTCAATTATACATTCAATACAAGTTATAGTACAAAACAATACAACTAAATCACTATGGGGTTTAAGGGGTAGACTGGTACGGAATATGTTAAAGGTGGCACGAGGTGGTCACTTAAGACGTAATTACATCCATGCCGTTGTTCCGTGATATTATCGACGGAGCCTTGTACTACAGATTACCAAAGTCCCCGGTGTAAGTGGGACTCCTCTCGTATACACTGTCATCTTCTGTACCAGGCTACAAACAACAGCGTTAATACAACATTACAACATTATAATACAACATTAAAAGGTACTCTCTCTCTCTTACTCTCTGTCTATTTCTCCCTTATCTTTGGGACTTACCGAGCGTCCTGTTCGCTGACGACATTCTATTTCTTTCTTCTTTGAATGTCGTCAGGTGATTTGGGCCCGTCAGAGATCGAGCCCACTGCTGAAGACTTGGACCAGTTCAGTGAAGACCCCGAGCTCTAGACATTGTACATTTTCCATTCAGTACTTTTCATTTCCTGTTATGCCATTGTTTAGGCATCGCTTTTATTTTAGTTGTATTTCCTTTTCATGCATTGTACAAAAGAATGTTAATAAATAAAAGTTGTTGTTTTTATATCTTGTATCTTGTGTATTTACTTTTATATTGCTTAGATACGCTTAGCGTATGTACTTCTGAGTATATACGTAGCGGGCCAGTCGTGTCCCCTTCGCCGTATAATGGGAAGCGGGGCATGACAGGTTTTGTTGGTGGCCCATGCAAGTCAGAGCTGTATGGAACCCTAAGCAATATAAAACACAAGAACCAGCAACTAAAACATTCTTTACAATCATGTTCCTTGAATCCCATCATTTCTTATTCTTTGAATCATATACTTTGAATCTGTCCTAACATAAATTTTTCATTCAAGGTTATGGATTCACCAAACAACACCAGCACCAATGTCAACAACACACCTCCACCACTACCACTCACACCTGACGTTCCTGCTCCACTCAACTAGCAAACGGTTCTGCTTGAGGCAAACCCCAGCCTCCTAGAGGGACAGCAGCAGCTCTTAAACTGTCCCGAGGCTGAAGCACCTGGGGTGAAGCAATTCAGAGCTTTACATCCCAAACAGTTCTCAGGAAGGGGAGCCCACTGGAAGCTGAGGAATGGGCTCAAAGTATCGAGGATGATCTGGCAGTAGCACAAGTGCCAGAAATAGCTTGGGTCCGAGTTGCAAAGCTGCAACTCATGGACAATGCACGGAACTGGTGGAAGGCGGAAGAAAGCCGTCTTGTACAGCCCATTGAATGGAAGACTTTTCGCGAGAAGTTCGATGCGAGGTACTTCCCTGTGACTGCCAGGTTTGCCATGGAACAGCAGTTCATACATCTACAACAAGGTTCGATGTGGGACAAGTCAGTAGATGAGTATGACGCTGAATTCACCATGCTAAGTCGGTTCGCGGCATACTTGATACCGACGGATGATATCAGAGTCCGTCGCTTTCAACAAGGTTTGGACACGGAAATCCAGGCTGCACTAGCCATAGGGAAATTTCCGACTCACGAGGATGCTCTGGAAGCTGCCTGCCATTATGAAGCTGTGATAAAGGCAAGGGGCAGACCTCAATCTGCAGGAGTGAAACTCCCTGCCACTCAAATGGCAGGAGTGGCCTCTTCAAGGCCAGCTGTTGAACTCAGAAGACTGGAAGAAGTCAAGGATCGGCCAAGACCCGATTTTTGCTTTTATAGCAAGAGGGAAGGACACTTGTGGAAGGACTGTTGGCGCGCAAAAGGCCTATACTTGGTTTGTGGCGCGTCCAATCACGGAATTGGAAACTGTCCCTATAGACGCAACCCAGCTCACACACTCGTCAACTACCCGCAGCATCCAGCTATTCAGGCTCCTGCAACTCGTCCTGCACTCCCAGCACCACCTCCACACAGAACTCCTGCACAGCCTACTCGCCAATTCCATCAGGCACGGAGAAACATGCCTCGAGTACAGGGGAATATGCCTCCAGTTAGGAGGAATGTGCCGAGACGCCAGGCTTACAATTTGGCGGCCGTAGAAACTGATACGGTTGGTCATGATAATCCTGGTAATTCTCTTCAACCTTTTTCACACCCTTATATCACTTTGTTATTCTTCACACACTATCACCAAACTTTCCTTGAAACTCTTACACTTTCCTTTTACAAATTTCGTGGACGAAATTTGTATAAGGAGAGTAGAATGTAATAACCCTAAATTTCCTATACAAATTTTTCAAAATATTTTTTTCAAAAATTCATAAAGGGGTATTTATTGCCTGAGCACAAGACTTAAGTAATTAATTAGCAATTTAATTACAAGAAGGAGCTTGTAGCTCATTGGTAATACCTTGCATTGCTGAACCAAGCCACCAGAATTCAAATCCCATGCCCCACATTATTTTTGTATTTATTTTGTTTAAAATTCTTTGGAAGCCCAACAGTCCACACACCATAACTCCCAAAACTTGAACTAAACCTGAAAAACTAAATGTACCAGTGCCTACCCTATGAGACCCCCCACATTCTGACCCATCGACTCGGCCGGGATCGGCCAAGTCGGCCGGCGGACCGACCGACTCGGGCCGGCACCGCCGGCCGGACTCGGCCGGACGGCCGAGTCCCCAACATCAAAAGTGTGACTCCTGGCATTCTAAACCCCCTTGTATACTTCAAATTCCCAGATCGGTTCCAGAGAATTCAGAAAGCCCCATTTACTCCAATTTTTAATACATTTTATATATTTTTACATTTTTTTTCCAATTAAACTCTTCACCTATCCTAACCCTAGCCTAACCCTTTAAATATCACCCCTGCCCTCTACCCTCTTACTCACATTTCTGAGCCAACTCTCTCTAAATTCCAAGAATCTTGTGTACTTTGAAAACGAGCTCAAGGCGAAGCTCCGGCGAAATCTGCGGCGAACTTCCGGCGATCGCTTTAGGAACTACCGGCGACGATGAAACACATCGGCGATTCCTCTAGTTCCCTCTCACTCTCTCGTGTGATCTAAAACCCGTAAGACCCAATTTCTACCTATCTCTTCTATCTAAAAATACGGATTTACAAAACCTGACGGAATCGGAACAAATCCGATTTCCGATTCGGTTTTCTATAAAATTCCACTTCTCATTAATACCATCATACTTAAACTTCCTCATGTTGACTATTAAATACTAATCAAACAATTTGATCAAGCTTCATCACAATAAATGATAGCTATCTCAATTTATCGTATTTTTCACTTAAATACCACATTATTTCAATCCTTCATTTAACTCCATCAAACTTACTATACATTTAAAGTAGATCATGAGGTAACGACCTACCTCCTCACACACTCTTATGCAACACCCCCGAGAACCTAAAATACGAGTAAACAAACATTTTCATTTAAATACCATATACTTAATGAAACCATTTCTAAAAGATTTAGTTTTGATACACTTTTTAAAGAAGTACCACTTATTATGAAAATACAATAAGTTGTGGACATCAGTCGTTTATCTAAACCCGATTTTGTGGTGTCTAGGCTAGGCAAGTGAGAAAGGTAACTTTAAAAGGCCCGTCTCACGATGATTCGTGAGCGGATGCCTCCTTTCTTCACTTGTACTTATCTAGCCATAATTGGCGGTGAAAAGGCGATTTGAGGCATCTCACAACTTGTCGTTTAGACCAGTTAGGAATAGAATAGTTAACTTAGGAGGATCTAGAACATACAATATGGAAAATATACATCTTTACAAATAAATACCATTTACTTCATAAAACCGTTTTCTAAAGGATTTAGTATTTTACAATCTTTGCAAAGCGCCGCTACAACCCATTTTGGGGAACCCGTTCGGGATGGTGTGGATTATCGCACATCCTCGGGCTTAGTAGTGCGAGATTCAGATCTCCGCAAGGAGTATTCGGTCTCGAAAGATTTAAAGTACGGCATCTTAAGAAAATGAGATTTTTAGAATATAATAAATATATTAAAATTATTTTTGTATAAATATATGTATATTTATCATTAAAATACCTATTTTGTTATGATATAAATATTCCACTTTTTCTAAAAATCACAAGAATAAATTTTACACTAAAATACCTTGAATTCCAAATAAATCAATATTACAAATAAATACCTTTATTTATGAAACTAGGATATTTTCACTAGAAATATCACAATATAAAATCCACTTTCATTTCAACTTTAAAGACGAATAATAAATACTTGAGGTATATTTTGAAAAGTATATAAAAGTATTTTTACATAAAACCCCCTCGAGTTTTATAAATTACCCTAAGGACCCTAGCAATTATAGGTTTAAGAAATAATCAAGACTTGATTTACATTTCTAATTGTCTGACTCGGGTTTGAGTCTGATTATATCTGACTTGAATATGATTCAAGTACAATCTACAATCTACAATATTCCAATTCAATATGAACACATGAATTCATGAATCCAATTATCAATCTATACAACTCGGCTGAACTGAACCATGGATATATATATATATATATATATTCCATTTACATGGTTCTCTAGTTATTCCATTTAAATGATTCTACAGATACATCCGGTTACTGATATCATGGTTTCGGTCAGTCTTTCAATTATAGATTCAATACAAGTTACAGTACAAAACAATACAACTAAAACACTACGGGGTTTAAGGGGTAGATTGGTACGGAATATGTTAAAGGTGGCACGAGGTGGTCACTTAAGACGTAATTACATCCATGTCGTTGTTCCGTGGTATTATCGACGGAGCCTTGTACTACAGATTACCAAAGTCCCTGTTGTAAGTAGGACTCCTCTCGTATACACTGGCATCTTTTGTACCAGGCTACAAGCAACAGCGTTAATACAACATTACAATATTATAATACAACATTAAAAGCTACTCTCTCTTTCTCTTACTCTCTTTCTTTTTCTCTCTTATCTTTGAGACTTACCGAGCGACCTGTTCGCTGACGACATTCTATTTCTTTCTTCTTTGAATGTCGTCTGGTGATTTGGACCCGTCAGAGGTCGAGCCCACTGCTGAAGACTTGGACCAGTTCAGTGAAGACCCCGAGCTCTAGACATTGTACATTTTCCATTCAGTACTTTTCATTTCCTGTTATGCCATTGTTTAGGCATCGCTTTTATTTCAGTTGTATTTCCTTTTCATGCATTGTACAAAAGAATGTTAATAAATAAAAGTTGCTGTTTTTATATCTTGTCTCTTGTGTATTTACTTTTATATTGCTTAGATACGCTTAGCGTATGTACTTCTGAGTATATACGTAGCGGGCCAGTCGCATCCCCTTCGCCGTATAATGGGAAGCGGGGCGTGACACAATGTTGGACCCGACCCTTATTGATAAAGCACCTTATCCAAACAGGTTAAGGGTCAACAGACCAAGTCCACAAATGAAGAAGATTGTGGAAATTTTTAAGCAAGTTAACATAAACATTCCTCTCCCAGATGCTATTCAACAAGTTCCGTCTTATGCGAAAATCCTAAAGGACTTGTGCACTAGGAAGAGAAAAGTTCAAGTACCTAAAAAAGTTTTCCTTGTGGGTAATGTGAGCACTGCTTTTACACAACAACTCCCCAAGAAACGAAAGGACCCCGGAAGTCCTATAATTTCTATTTCTATTGGGGGTAAAAATATCAATCATGCTCTACTCGATTTAGGTTCTAGTGTTAACTTGCTTCCGTATTCTGTTTATGAGCGATTAGGGACCGGAGAGTTAAAACCGGCGCATTACACTCTTCAGATGGCCGATCGATCTATCACCCAATCTAGGGGTGAGCTAGAGGATGTGTTAATCAAAGTCGGGGAATTTATATTTCCTGTGGACTTTATTGTTATAGATACACAACCTGTAGCGAACCCACGAAACCAAATTCCGGTGATTTTAGGTCGACCTTTTCTTGTGACTTCCAACGCTGTAATCAATTGCCGTAACGGTTCTATGAACCTATCTTTTGGGAAGATGTCAATTGAGCTTAACATTTACAAGTTGGGAAGTGAACCCTCGAAACCCTATGCTCATGTGTGTTCTATCGAAACAATAGATTTTGACAGCAGCGAATTTGAACAGCTTTACGATACTGATCTCGACTCCGCTACTACGTTGTTGTCCGGGTCAACATCTAACGCTAAATGTGAACCTTTTATGGAGTACGAGTATCATCCCGTTCATTCCAATGAGATTATTATTCGGGATATCAATGAAAGCTTTGAAGAAATCTTCGTTGAAGAACTCGCATTCTTAGAAGACATGGGCGTTGTGATGAATCTACCCCAACCCAAAGAAGTTGAACCGCCACATCTTCTTTTTATCGAGAATGAGAATGCAAGTAACCCACCATCCCTGTTTCGTCTTTACAAACCGAGACGTAAACCTTTTCCATTACACCTCTTATCTCCTCCCCATTTTTTCACGTCAATAGGCGACATGTTCTTCCACCAACCTTGGTGTTTCATCGATAAATTTTTTGAATGGTTGGTGTTGACTTTTGGTCTTTGTAAGGCTTTATTTTGACCAATAACTTTAACCCCCCCAAATGATTTTAATTGCTTTATACTATTTTACTTAAGTTTGGGGGGGGGATATTTTGGCTCTTGAAAGAAAATGATTTTTACAAAATTGTGAGCCAAAAATAAGTTTAGGGGAGGATTTTCACTTTCAATTTTTGAGGCCCCCTTTAATAACCTTTCCACCAAAGTCTACAGGTTTTTGATATTTAAAAGAGACAACAGTGAGGACGCTGCTGCAAACAGGTTTGGGGGAGGTTTGTGCTTATTTACGCGTTACTTTGCATTATACTATATATACGCACAAAAATTTTTGATAATGAAAGTTAGAAAGCGAAAAATTACATTTGAAAGATTGGAATAGTTTAAGAAAAATAAGAAAATTAGATGTTTTCTTAAACAAAACTAGTACTAAGTAGTTATGAGCTGTTGTCCCAAGGGTTAGTAAGATGAAGGAAATTGCTAATCCGAGGATAAAAATAAATCTGAAAAATAATCCCTATTCTTGAGGACAAACATCTGAATGTTGATACCCTACTATACGCACTTACACACATCTTGAAACTTGGGATAGTAGAGAATACCTTGAAATGCTCTTGTCTAAAAACCTTATTATATAAAAAAAGGAAGAAGTATAAATGGTGGTGAAGAAAAAAATGAACACTGGTTTTGTAATTACCAAGGCAGCATAAAAAAATATAGCGAGGGTGCTTTATCACCTAGTGCCTTAGACCAACTGGTTTGGGAGCCACTGCTAAGCCTTAGGTGTTGAAAGACGAGGAATTATATCTTAATATGCAAGCACATTTTGTAATCGGTCGGTTAGTACCTCGAGAAGTATTAACAGTCGCATGAAGGATGTATGGGCAAATTCATTAAAAATTCACCAACTAAAAAGTATTTTGGAAGATGGACAAGAGTATGATAGCTTGAATTGAATTCTCTAAGTGTAGAGATGTCTTTTACACATACGTAGGGGTATATGATCGATGTTTGGATAAAAGGTAGGGAGGAAGAATAAAGGCGATGTTTTATTGAGGGATGATGTGATTTCTGACATCTTTTCACGACCATTAAGATATGGCTCATAGCAACTGAAAAACTGGTGTAGTTGAAAACTCTTATTTTCAAGTTCTTTCTTTCATAATTCTTATCTTTGTATATAACTTTCGCTATCTTTCTTTTATTATAGGATTTTGTGGGTGTAATCCGCTGAAAACCCTCAGGAGACAACACTCCTCATACTAGGGACACCTAAGGGTTTAACGGCTTGTTGCACGTGCTCAGTGCAATCGTGTTGCCTACGAAAGTGTGCTACCTAGTTCTTCTTCTTTTTCTCCTTCTCTTGAATAACTAGTTTGCTCGGGACGATCAAAATTAAGTTTGGAGGTATTTGTTCAGTTGATAAAACTGCACTTTTCATATGACATTTTTCCTACTATTTCTATATAAAAAAAGGTGTTTATTATAATATATGACACATATGAGGGTTTTTCTGTAAAAATACTATTTGCATGTGTTTATATATTATAGTTAACATTATGAAGGAAAAAATAAGCATATAATATCCATGTAACATTTGGCCCATTTAATATGCTTACCTTATTAAATACCTTTGACCAATTCTCTTAAAATTAAAATATCATGACAAATGGTTAAAGATAATATCTCAATAAAAACAAATTCTACTAACATCATTTATTGAGATAATTGTGCTGGAATTATATCATGACTGAAATCAAGGAAATCCGAGTTGGCAAGATCAAATCTGCTGAAAATATTCAAGTAATTGAAGAAACTAATTCTGGCAGAAACGTAGAGAAGATTTTCAAAGTCTAGATACTCAAAAGATCACTAAGTGTTACAGATATGAAGCTACAAAAATTAGGGGCCATGATCTCACCAAAAGGCGGCGGGTCCGCGGCCAAACCTATCCAATGGTCGCGGTTCCGCCGCACTTCTAAGGATTTAGGGCTCGGGATTTTGGTGGTTGGGATCCTAACAACTAGTTGCCTTATTAGGAAACTAGGATTCTGGCTTTGTGACTATAAATAAGGACCGAGAGCCTCTTGGAAAAATTATCAAATCGACGCGATCACGAAGTCCACGACGGCTCAAGAATCCTGGTTGATCATCAACAGTTCATCTACCTCCTTAGAAGAGATCGAGAAGCAAACTAGGGTTTTGTAATCATTTTCTAAAGGAACAAAGTGTACTTGATCTTGTTGATTAATAAAGGTAGTTTTATTCTATTGCATTTTATTTTCTTCATGATTTCTATCTTTTCTTTTTCCAACACGCGCGAGTAATTCTCCGCTTGTTAGGGTTCGTAGTGTTAGGGTAGATTAATGGATGATGAAGATCCTTAAACTCTTTTTACGTCCTATAAAGTTTATAAACTTTACCAAAAGAATCATTAATATCCTAATCGGACGCGCTACCAATTTATTGCTAGTCTCGACCGCGATTAGAGATTAGATTAATGATTGTTTTGGTAAAGGCTAGACATGAACGGAGATCCATGTCAAGATAGGGGTTAAGAGTGGGAACCCTTTTCCCTCCAGAAATCCTAATCTATATACATCAGTGTCGATCTAGTTTTAAATCTATTAAAGGATAAAAGGAGTAATCTTTAATTAATCATCCATGACTACTAAATCTTAACGAACCCTACAAGCCCCCTTCTACTATAAAACTTACATCCGTAGTTAATCTAGATCTATATCCTGCATCCGTGTTTGACGTAGATTTAGAACCTAAAATCATTCTTTATTCTTCCTCCTTCCTATCTCAACATGCCTAAAGTAAGATTAAAAGATTAAATATTTTCCTGAGGACGACCCGTACTCATCTCGGTCTAGCTACACGCGACACCGTTATTGATTGCGGTTACTACACACACTCTAAAATAGATTAATCAAGCGGGTGCAAAACATAAGCAACGTTTATTATATAATAGACACACACACACATATAGCCATTCATCTCACGCAATAATAGTCATTCCAGATCACAGATCACAACAACACAGATGAATATTATTGATATACTAGGGTATCCGTGTTTCTTTCTTGCTTAGAACGAAAAACGGATTCTACGGTCGTGATAAATAGCTAAACCACACCTTAGATCCTTATGGGGGCGGCAAACTACCCGCCAAACTCCCGAAGTGAAGCGGCTTCTCTCAATGAAATGAGTAGGCCACTCGGCAGTTCACGAACCCGGTAGTTTATGCACCCCTTCTTGGGTCTATCTTAGGTCCAAGAAAGAGTAAATGAAATAATACAACAGTGGCTACAAGCTCAACCCGGATGTGCCCCGAATATTACATCAATTTACAAATATACACGAATGAAAGAAAATAACACTCTTCTCACATCCCCCCGGCTATACATTCACGACAATCCAACACTTTATATACACAAAGCATAAACAAGATGCTAGCTATATGAAACCCCCTCTAATCGACTTATAGAAATTAGTAGACGTTTAGCAACACATATACAAACACAAATAAGCAGGAATTTGGAATTTCGATCGATAAAAACTAGCCACGTTTACCCCATGCACAAACTAGTACACAAACAAATCTGGGCAAAAACCAAATGTATCAAAAATCACATTTCCAAGAACCTGAACCACAGAAAAAAAATTGGGTGCACTTTGGCCATAACTCGGCCGCGGATCCGCGGCCAAATGACCTATTTGGCCGCGGATTAGCGGTCGAGTTATGAGCTTAAGTGCTCAAAAAATTTTCTTGGTCTTATAAAACCCTGCATGTAATTTTAAGGTCACTGAAATAATTTTTTGGATAACTTTGAAAATCGAATAGCAAGCATGACTTGGAAATGCAATTTCGGATATTTTCCGTCGATCGAAGTTCTAAACACTTGCTAACAAGCTAGTTAAGGTTTAACCTGGCTCTGATACCAGTGTAATTCGTTGTCGCACACCCCACACACTTGTGGAGAGGCGGAATATACTGAAAACGAGTTCCAGACTTGTAACATCGACCTATCATATAGGATCTTTTCGGAAACCCTAACTAGCTAAATAGTTGGAGGTTCTAAACTACTATGAAAGAGTTTTATATCTCCTTGATTCAAGTCCTTCGGGTCTTCTTCTCCTTTGCTTGAGCTCCTCGATGGTATGGATCTAGCTCGGTCGTTGGCCTCTTAGTGTCGAAGACGATCCACCCGAGAATCTATGGTTCCAGCCCCAACCTCTAAACCGAGGTAACTAAAATACCTAGTTTGCTAATCTAGATAGCTTAGAAGATGTAGAGTGTTAATTGGAGTATTTTATCTCAAATGACTCTAGGATTCACAATACATGTGAGGCTTAGGGTCTTGTGGAAGAAGGTGAAGAACAATGGAGAGAGAAAGAGAAAACACAAATGAGCAAGTGTTGTGCAAGTGAAGAATGGATCATTCTATCCCAATGATCAAGCATGCAATATTTTTCCATAGAAAAATATCAACCATGATTGAATAGTATAGTCAAATGAAATAAACAAAGGAATAATCCATGCTTCACCATGCCACAAATATCTCCATTTCCACCTCATTAATCTATTTTCCAAAAACAGATAAATCCAATAATGAGATGTCCCCTTCTAGAAGCATCTCTTGTAAAATTACAAGAATGCCCTCACTGTATATACATACCTGTATTCGTTCTGTAAAAATAAGAATACGATGAGATAATAATAATCCAATAATATAATACTAGAATCCGGTTTAATCCAAAGCTCACTAGTATTATTCGTCCGAATAACATCTGTGTAGCCAGTACACGTATATGATCGGAACCCTGTACGTAAAACCATACGGCCTCTACATCTTTTCGCTTGAACCAGGGAAACTCTCCATGTGGGACTCTAAAGACTCGACGGTACGCTGGCAGTGGGTTTAACCATAAATCCGTCAGCGGCATTAGCTGTACGTAACGGCTATCCAGGTACCTGTCGAAAAGAAGGCCAACGAGCGAACTCATCCGAACCCCTACCGAGCCTATCCGTGACAATCTCCGTACAGTCCGGTCTGTTCGTCTAAGAGTATCGTATATCGAGCTTAGGGGGTGGTAAACGTCATAACTCTAATAGCGCAATAAGTCATGTCGGTGTAGAGCCCAATACACCCTGAGAAACTACTGGTGTACCTACCAGTAAATCTCACTTGCCATGGTCAGGGACTTTGTGTATTGGCTATTCGAACACAGCACGATATCGACTCCCAATACCATGAGAGACGAATCCTTTCTATCCACTATTGCCTCCAAGTGCTTCGGGACTGCACCCAATTACTAGCTGTTTGCATGACTCATTTGAGCCGTGGTAGGATAGTAATCTAAGTACAGTGGGAACACACTCGAGACGATTAATGATGTCAAGTTAACGGACTAACATGTACTCATGTCACCGGGGAACTGCTAACCGACAATAGGTATAATACCAACTAGCAGTTCCCAGCAAGTCCGTCCAGTGTAACTCATAACCTAATGAGCACCTGTATACTATCTCTGGTACCGCATACCAATGGCTGCAGGACATGCCATCTCCCTTGACTGAGATGTGAAGCATATACACTAGTCTACTCTGGAGTATCGATGCCCTGTCTCGATAATCGTACGACTAGGGACAAGTTCAAGGATGTGCTTATAGACTACCCAACCACTGCCAGTGTGATTGCCATCATAACGCTGGTAGTCAAGCAAAGATCCTAAGGGCTCTATCAATATGTATTAGCGATATGCTAAAAGAAACATATACACATATTAAAATAGAATCATAGCAGATAGCATACTATCATTTTGAGCAAGACTGTTATTATATCTGTGTATATCCCAAGCTTCCAAAATGCAATATACAATTTAGTACTATACAATAATTCCTCTGCGGCATATATCACTAACATGAATAGCATCATGGTCTACTTTCTCCGCAGATTGTTAACTGAGACGCTGCGTTTTAGCCTTTTCATAAATGGCCATTTCGCGGCTGTGATTGTCACGGCTCGTTTGACAAGCTTCTTTTATTAACTTGTCGATTTGTTCCTCAGGCGACGGACTTAACGTTATTAGAGCGGGATCTCGGTCCGATTTGACGTCACGACTACTTGGAAGAGTTTTTTTCTCTTCACTTGAGCTGTTTACGATGTGGCAACTATAGGTCTGCTCCTGTTTCTTGGAACGAACATATCCGAGCCCGGTTGTCTCGATTTTACTGCTGGGCATCTTTCGCTGAGTCCCGGGAATATTCTAAATCTTTTTGTATAATTAGGCTTGTCGAACAGCTTTTTCGAAGGCTACACCTTGGCATCTTAACAACCTTTTCAATCCCTCCGCGTAATATTTTGGCAGACGGATGGGTTGAATCTTTTCGAGTGCAAAATCGATAACATGCCAAATTTCTTTTTCTACTTTGGTCTTTGTAGATTGGTAGAAGAGGATCGCTTTCTCACCTCTTCGTCTGGGAGGTACGCAGAAAGTTTGCGGTTCTTGTACGCTGTATGTATCGAGTGCACCAAGTTCTTTATAATGCCGAGGCAGAGCTATTGTAATTTGTAGACTCTGATCTGTTCCGGCGAAGGTTTGCATTAACGGATGGACATAGAACACTGTATTGGCCTCGTCCTCAGAATCGCTGCCATAGACCAAAATAGGAGTAGATGGTCCGGGCTTATTGTTTTCTCTTTGGGGTTGCCCCGAGTAGACTATTTCTTTGTTTTCCTCGTTATCGCTCCCAAAGATTAGGATAGTAGCGATGGATTTCTTTTTATTCTTCGGCTTGCGGCACCTTTCAGTATCCTCAAAGTCTGGTAGGAAGTAATTTGTAGCTTCGTATTTCCGGACTTCGTTTATGGAGAATGGGTTTAGCTCTCTCGTGATGGTGTACTCCGAACCATCCATGAAATACTTCATACACTGATGTTGTGTAAAATGGATGACGTTGTACTCGTGTAACCAAGGCCTGCCGAGCAAAGCGTTGTAGCATGTCTTGGCGTCAATGACATGAAATTTGATGTCAGTGACGAGCAGCTCGAAGCGTAGCGTCGGTATTACGGACCCAAGTGTCCGTGATGACTGTGAGTCAAACCCAGAGATGGTAATTTTTGTAAGCGCACGGCAGCGCCCCGACCGTCATCCCGTGGCCAAAATGCGGAAACGATACTTTTCTTTAACTTTTAAAACTGGCGCTACCGCGTACTAAAAACCAGGATCGGGCCATTAACCTACTCCTAGCTAACTAGAGAATGGGGTAGAGAGCTATACCGAGCGATCCGTGTCCTTCGGTCTTCGACCTCCATCCCGATCTCCTCGCGGAATCTCCGGTCTTCATCTCCTCGTCGGAAAGGGCACCACATCGCCGGGTTCTTTTACGGGCTCCCACCTCTGGACCGAGGCAACTCGGGCACGAAGTTGGCGAGCCGACGTGTCCAAGAATGCTGTAGGATATTTGTAGAACTCATGTCTCATGGGGTTGTGTGAAGTTGCCATTTGGAAGTGGGAAAGGAGATGTGAACTTTTTGCAATGAACTAGGGAATTTTTGTAGCATGAAGAGAATAAAAATCACTCTCCAAAATTTTGGCAGCCCCCTCTCAAGAGTGGCCGGCCCCATGTGTGGTGAAGGGAGAGAGAGACCAATAATGCAAGGAAAGAGAAAGGGTGATGATGATGAAAAATATGATCACAACCAAGTCTTCACTCCATCAACCAATCATATCCCAAATGTCAAGCAATCATGAACAATCAAGAACCAAGAAGTCAATGGGAGCTAGAACCTTCATGAACCAACTACTTGCAAAAACCACCCTCCAAATTGCTAATTTGTACATTTGCAAATAAGCCCCTCCACACCAATTTTTAGCCAAAGAAGGAACAAAGGAAAAATGGCCGAAATGGAATGCAAACTGGCAACTTCAAAAAACTGATCCCGTAATAAATTAAAGGAAAACCCCATGACTGTATATACATACCCGCATTTGTATTTCGACCGAATACAAATGCAATGAGACAAAATCTACACTGTATAATACTAAGATCCGGCTTAAACCAAAGCCCGCTAGTATTATCCGTCCGATCATGATCCGTGCAATACCGCACGTATATGATCGAACCCTGCCATATATCCATACGGCCTCTACAGCGTTTCGCCCGAAACTTGAGAAACTGTCTGTGGAGGACTCTAAAGACTCGTCGATACTTTGGCTGTGGATTTAACCACTAGCACGTCAGAGGTATTAGCCATACGTAACGGGCTACCAGGTATTGACTAAAAGGGACGTCGATGAGCGAACTCATCCTGACACCCTACTGTGCCTGTCAGTGACAATATCCGTACAGTCCGGTCCGTTCGTCTATGAGCATCGCATGGCGGGCCTAGGGGTTTGGTAAAAGTCAGACCCCCAAAAGCGGTACAAGTCGTGTCGGAGTGTAGCCCAGAACACCCTGAGATACTACTGGAATACCTACCAGTAAATCTCCTGCCTTGGCCAAGGACTTCGTGTAATGGCTCTCCTAGACACAGAGCGACCTCACCCCCAATACCGGGAGAGACGAACCCCTGTAGATCCGCTCACTGCCTCCATGTGGCTCGGGACTGTACCCAACTAAAACCTGTTTGCACGACTCCTTTGAGCCGTGGTAGGGTAGTAATCAAAGTACAGTGGGAACTCACACGAGACAAATGACGATCTCAGGTCGATGAACTAACATGTACACATGTCACCAGGGAACTGCTATCTGACGTCAGGTATAAGACCAACTAGCATGTTCCCGGCGAGTCCTGTCCGGTGTACTCATAACCCAATGAGCACCTGTATACATCTTAGGTGATCCAACTGACACCAGTGGCTTGTGGGACCGGCCACCGCCCCTCGTCGGGGTCTCGACTGTATACAATAGTCTACTCTGGAGTATCGATGCCCTGTCTTGAAAACTCCCACGACTAGGGACCTTTTAAGGATGTGCTTATAGACCCCAGCTCCCACGTATATGATCGCCATCATACTGCTGGCCGTCAAGCAAGAATCCTAAGGGCTCTATCAACGCGCAATAGTGATCTGTAAGGTCACCTAAAGCAGTACACGATGATAAAGATAAACCAGATAGCATACTATCATCTTGAGTAAGACTGTCCTACCGGTATATGTCCTCCCTCAATCATTGCAATCACGTGCCTGTGATCCAATAATTGACTCTGAGGGCACTATATCCAACAATTTTATCTCGGGCAAGGTTCTGAACGTTCATGCAAATCTCCTTCAGCACTCTTACGTTGAGAAGGTTGACGGAGGATCCATTGTCAACAAGGATTTTCCCTATCTCGATGTCGTGGCAGTATCCGGTGACGTATAATGGGCGATTATGTTCGCACGTACCGAGGAGAAGATCTTCATCGCTGAATGTAATGTCAGTCGTGTGGGCCTCTGCCAGCTCATCCTTCATCTTATTTTCTGCGAAGAAAGCATGGAACTGACCAGGCTCTTGTAATGCCTTGATCAGGGAATCTCGTGCCTCTTTGGACATGAGGAGAGCGTCCAATATGCTCAGTTGCGAGGTTACTTTCCTCAGATGTGTTTGGACATTGTAATCCACCTTGTTTTTCCTAGGCGGGTCCCTTGCTATGAGCTCTTTTACTACTTCTTCATTAAGGACAATTTCCTCGGGGATTTTCCCTTTCCCTTTGTCTTTTTTGTTCGAACCTTTATTCGCAGGTCCGAAGTTCTTCTAAGGTAGTGCACGGTTACGCAGCTGGATTTTTTCACATTTCTTCTCCTGCTCTTCTTTTCCCGAGGTGAAGTCTTCGAAGAGAGGGCTGAGGGGTATTTCGTCCTCAGAATCGCTCCCGAAGGTAAGAACTTGGGGTCTTTCCCCTTCCGAACTGGTACCAACCACATGACAGTTGCCAGTCATTTTTTTATGTGCGTTCATCCCACTATTTTTCCGTTGACGAGCACGAGTTTCACGCTTCATTCTCTTAAAGTATTTTTGATGGGCAACGTATCCTTGCCACCACTTCTTGAAGGCACCGCATTTCTCGGTGGGGTGGGTGTCCCTCCGATGATATAGGGAATAGTTTGGATGTGATTCTTCTCCATCGAGGCATATGTTCCCAGGAGTGTTCCTTCGGAGAGGTGGCAGCTTCATCCCCATTTTCAAGTCTTTGGCGAACCGCTTCTCTGTTTTGATCCTGATCTTATTTGTTGTAGGTGTGTTTTGGTTTGGTCGGAGTAATTTACGACTCGTCTTCACCACGGCTTCTTTATCCTGATGCTGAAAATTTGCCTTTTCGTATATGGTCGTCTTGCGTTCTCGATAAACTTTGCTTTTTTGAAAGGCTTCGTTTAACAGCCTCTCGATTAGGTCTTCTGGCAGTTCCGGGGATTTTAGCACCGATTCTACCCCCAGTTCCTCTGTGTTGTTTTCTGACACTGAAGGAACTTCTTCATCATATAACGACGAATGGGAGACCATGTGGCAACTTGCTACATGGTCTTTGGTGTCTTCTGATGAGTCATTTTCCTCATCATTGTGACTATCTTCGCCCTCAAGAATATGCTTGAGGAATTCTTCGAACGTGACTAGTGTCTGTGCCTTCTGGTTGTACTCCTCCAATGTGTCGATGTATTTTTGTAGATCCGTGCGCTTGTTGTCATACTCAGCAGGCTGCACAGGTTTCTTGGTCTGCTTTTTTTCCTTCGAAGACTTCGAAGGCTTGATTTGGGGTTTTTTCCCCTCGTCAACAATTTTCGGTGCGGGACGAGATTTTAACATACCTTCGATTATTTCATGCTCTGGTGGGCTTTTCTACCAGACTACCGGACATGCTCGTAGATCTTTCAGTATTCTTTTGGGTTTTGCTGAAAGAACGACTTCCCATGGAGATTCTTCTACGAGTGAGCATGATTCCCCCTGCGTATCCACCTTTTTGGGAGTGTGCTTCTTGGGTGGGTTTACCTTCCAGTTAACAGTGCGAATTTCCTTTGTTGATACTGGTCCTCGACCCAATTTTTGAAGATGCAGCAATCTTCAATTGGTGGCTCACCATTCTGTCATAGGAGCAGCAATTAGGGTTGTTGACGTCACCGGGTTGCGGTGGACGCCGCGGGTCAGGCAATGCGATGAATTTATTACGTGTTGCCAATTCGAACATTCTCCTCGTCTTGTCGCGGGGAAACCTGTTAGCACATCCTAGTATTTCCTCCAAGGATGGGCACGGACGCGCGTTGTTTTGGCGAGCGGCTAGTTTTGGGCCTCTCGGCTGTTGTTGCGTATTGGAAACGAAGTCCGCTTTCCCTTTACCCTTGTTATTTCGAGGGTCCTTATTTGAGGAGGAAAGCGCATAGCCTATATGGTCCATTTGAGCCAGTTTATCTATCAAAGCCTGGAAGGTAGTTGGTTTGAAGAATGTCATGAACTGGGACACAGTCGTTTGAGGATCAAGGGTCCCAATGAATATGCCCACGGCAGGGGATTCTTCAATGCGTTGTTCTCACTTAGACCACAGGTTCTGCCACCGGATTGCGTATTAGACCCATGCCTCACCCGGTATTACCCTGGCATTGATTAATGCCGTGATCGGAGGGTGTTCGCTCGCGCTGGCGAAACGCTGGGTGAACAGTAGTTCCATCTCTGTAAATGTTTTCACGGAGTCATTTGGGAGCTCCGAGTACAATTCGTAGGCTGTTTCTGACAGACTGCCAATGAACTGGCGAAGCAACAGTTTGTCGTCGCCCCCAATGTTGCCGCATAGAGCTCTGAATTGCGCGACATGTTGATGAGGGTTTCCTGTTCCTTTATAGACATGGAACTTGGGGATCATATATCCCGGCGGGTATTTGATTTGATCATACCAGCCTGGATATGGTCGTCCAGTTCTAAAAATTTGGCCAACGGCTTCATTAGCTTGATGAGCTCTTATTTGTTGAGCAATGTAATCATCAAGGGCGGCCTTGGAGATCATTTCTTCTTTGGCCGCTATCACGCCCCGCTTCCTAGTGTACGGGTAGAGGACGCGACGAGACCGCTACGTATTTAATCAAGCATCCGCACATATCATATATGTTCCCTACTTCATTTCGTTTGAGCTAGGAAACCTCTATGTGGGACTCTAAAGACTGGTCAATACACCAGTATTAGGTAATGATCACATCAGTTACCCACAAGCCGTCAGCGATACTAGCTGGACGTAACGGCTACCCAGGTATTGAGCGAATAGAAGATCAAAAAGTAAACTTGTCCAAACTCCCATGAAACCTATAAGTAACACTTACCGTACAGTCTGGTCTCTTCGTCTCATATGTCATATATCGAGTCTAGGGGTCGAATCGTCAGACCCCAGTAACTTGATAAGTCATGCCGATGTGTGGCCTATAACCGTTCGAGAAACTACTGATAACACTTATCAGTAAATCTCATCAACCCTGCCCAGGGACTTGTTGTTATAACCAATCGAGCATAGCGCAATATCAACTCCCTATATCAGGAGAGACGAAACCCCTCATATCGCTCACTGCCTCCATGTGACTCGGGACTGTACCCAAAATCCACCTGTTTGTGTAACAACTCCAATTTCAATGTACAATTTTTTTTTAAAAGTTAATGTACAATTGGGGTGTTTGAAATCCTGCGTATGCTTTTGTATTTATTTTACTTTTGAACAACAAGCAAGAGCTTGTAGCTCACTGGTAAAGGCATTGCACTGTTAAGACATAGCATCTGTGATCAAATCCCATCAGCCACATTATCTTTTTATTTTATTTTCTTTTAATCTTTTAGAAGCCCAAAGGTTTGCACGTGCACAACACGTAGAATGAAAAGTCACAGATTATTTAAACATGTGCACGAGGGTATACGAGGCGACACCAACACGTGGCACCCAACCCCAACACCCCCCGTCGGTAAAGACCCGACGAAATGAACAAAATCCCTGATACCGCCGATCAAAACCGTCGGTAATGCCATGAACTTTTGCCCCATGCACCCTTTGGCCTACCCCACTTCTCCTAGGCTGTTTATCTTCTCTGCAATTATCCAGACAATTAAAATACCCTCTTTAAATCCATTTTTAATACAAATTTTAATTCACCAATTCAATACACCAAACCCTAATTTTCCTTATAAATACCATACCTCATTTCACACATCCTCACTCAGAATTCTCTGCCAAAACTCTTAAAAACTTTCAAGTCTCTTTTGTGTACAAGTGGAGTTAACAAAAGGTGAAGTTCCGGCGACGATCCAAGGAGATTCCGGTGACGAAACGACGTCCCGACGCTTCCCTAGTCTTCTCCTACCCCTCTTCTTTCCCAAAAACCAGTAAGTCCCATCTTCGCCTCTCTTTTTCTATTCTAAATCTTTTCTATTTCAAAACCCGTCGGAAGAGGAGTTAATCCGACTTCCGATTTCCTTTTCTTCAAAAATATAACTTTTTCTTAATAACAAACCTCCAAAATGTTAATATATTGTTTAGTAATCATTAAAAAAGATAATAGAACAAGTTTGACATCAAAATAATAATCATAGAAAGTTCTATTTCATTTTTACATTAAAATACCATTATGTTTAGTTTTGACATTTCTTATTGTTTTTAACCCTTTTACCTTAGAAAACTTACGAGGTAATGACCTACCTCTTCACAACACACATTTTTTGACATAGCACGATGGAAATTTGGGAACATAGCTATGGGATAATACGATGTTTCAAATAAATACCATTAACTTATAAAATCATTTCTTTAAAATGATGTATTAAACAATTCCTTGCAATTACGCCTCTACAACCCACTTTTAGGGACCCCGTTCGGGATGGTGCGGATTATCGCACATTCTCGGGCCTAGTAGAGCGAGATGCAGACCTCCGAAAGGAGCATGCGATCTCAAGCAATTTTAATGCATTTTTCTTCATAAAATGAGATTTCTACAAACAAAAATATTTTTAAATATATATATATATTATCAAAATATCTATTTTAATTATATTATATAAATATTCCAAGTTTTATAAAGGAATCACCATTACATGAAAATACCATCCAAATACAAAATAATTCTAATATTTCAAGAAAATACCATATACTATGAAAATTAGGTTCTACTCACTAGAAATTTCACTTTTATAAAATATACATCTATGAAAACCCTAAAGACGATAATTAAATGCTTGAGGTGTATTTTGAAAATTATATCAAACTATTTTTACATAAAACCCTCTCAAGTTATACTAATTTACAATAAAGACCCTAATAAACATAGGTTTAAGCGGGACCAGTCTCTTGAGCCTCAGGGAGCTGGAGATATGGGTGCTTGCCTATTTAAGATAGACAATCTAACAAACGGTGTTATCAACCTGGTAATTGGCTTGGAAAAAGGCACAAATCTTACCGTCCATGTGCAGCAGTTACCAATAATATCAAAACTAATTCAGGATTTCAAGTTCTTTTTAGAGTGTCTGACTCAGACTGAGTCTCAATCTAATCAATCTAACTTGAATGTGATTCAAGTACAAACTACAATATAACATGAATCCATGAATCCGTCTATTCAATCTATATCAATTTATATTGACCGAACCGAACCATGGATATACTCCGTGTACATGACTCTCCATTTATATCCATTCTATTTACTGATATTATGGTTTCGGCAAGTCATCTATCTATATAACAAACAATACAATCAATACAAAAGACATCGCGGGGTTTAAGGGGTAGATTGGTATAGAAGGTGTTAAAAGTGGCACGAGACTGTAACCATAATACACCTAACCTGAATATCCATTGCCGTTGTACTGTGGCTGAACAGTTCCTTGTGCTCCGTATACCTTAGTCTCCGGAATAGTGGGACTCCCCTCGTATACACTGGCATTTTCTGTACCAAGCTACAAACAACAACGTTAATAATATAATAAAACATTAAAACTTATATTCTTTTTCTGTCTATTCTATCTCTACTCACCCTTGGGACTTGCCGAGCGATTGTTCGCTGACGACATTCCTTTTCTTTTTTCTTTGGAATGTTTTCAGGTGGATCGGACTCACTAAAGATCGAGCCCAGCACCGAGGATTTGGAGCAGTTAACATTTGAGTCGGAGCTTTAGATACTTGTACATATGTCATTTTCATTTCTGTTATGCTATTCTTTAGGCATTACTTTCATTCCATGTATTTTAATTTCAGTTGTACTGTAAAAGAATGTTAAATAAATAAAATTGTTGTTCATTTATATTCCTGTCTCTTGTGTACTTTTACTTTATATTGCTTAGATACGCTTAGCATGTTTACTTCTGAGTAAATACGTAGCGGCCTCATCGCATCTCCTTGCCCGTACACTGGGATGCGGGGCGTGACAGGTTTTGTTGGTGGCCCATGCAGGTCAGCTCTATGTGGACATGCAGGTCAGTTCTGCATGGACATGAGGGTTAATTCTGCAGGAAGTTCTAAGCAATATAACACAAGAACCAGCAAATAAAAACATTCTTTATATATTCATTGAATCTTCTAATTTCATATATTTTGAATCTGTCATAACCCAACCTTTTCTTTCAAGGTTATGGATTCCCCAAACAACACAAGCACCAACTTCAACAACACTCTGCCACCTTTACAGCTTACATCCACCATCGCTGCTCCGATCAATGAGCAGACGGTACTGCTTGAGGCAATTCGCAACCTCCTGGAAGGATAGTAGCAGCAGACTGCTATATTAATGAACCGGCCGGAACCAGAAGCCCCTGGGGTAAAATAATTTCGGGATTTGCACCCCAAGCAATTCTCAGGAAAAGAGAGCTCTCTAGAAGCGGAGGAATGGGCTCAAAGTATTGAAGATGATCTGGCAGCAGCATAAGTGCCAGAAATCACTTGGGTTCGAGTTGCAAAGCTGCAGCTCACTGACAATGCACGGGTCCTGTGGAAGGCGGAAGAAAGCCGTCTTACCCAACCGATCGAATGGAAAACTTTTCACGATATGTTCGATGCGAAGTACTTCCTTGAAACTGCTAGATTCGACATGGAACAACAGTTCATTCACTTACAACAGGGTTCAATGTGGACCAAATCCGTGGATGAGTATGATGCTGAGTTTACCATGCTCAGTCGGTAAGATATGTCTCAATATTTCGATTTTTCAAATAGCACATACTACACATCTAACACAATACCTTAACAGATTCACGGCACACTTGATACCGACAGATGTGATCAGAGCCCGACGATTTCAACAAGGGTTAGATCCGGAGATCCAAGCAGCATTAGCTACAGGGGATTTCCCGACCCACGAATTGGCCCTGAAAGCTGCCCGTCGATATGAGGCAGTAGTAAAGATGGGGGGCATACCTCAATCTGCCGTAATGAAGCGCCATGCCACTCAGATGGCAGGAGGAGTCTCTTCATGGCCATCATTTGTGCCCAGGAGACCAGGAGTACCGAACAACCGGCCTAACCCAGCCTTTTGTACCTACTGCAGGAGGGATGGACATCTAGCAAAGGACTGTCGGTGTGCAAATCACCTTTGCTTAGCCTGTGGCTCAGCTACTCATGATATTGGGTCTTGTCCTTATAGACATAACCTAAATGTTGCACCCAGACAAGTAATCACCTACCCGCAGCTGCCAGCCATTCAGGCACCTGCTCTACGACTCGCTCTCCTTGCTCCACCACCTCGTGGACCGACTACACCCCCTCCTCGTCAGTTCTATCAAGCTCAAAGGAACCCACCTCAAGGACAACGGAACGGACAGAGGAATGCTCCTCCAACAAGGAGGAACGTACCGAGGCGACAGGCTTTCACAATGACTGTGGAAGAAGCTGAAGCCATCGGCCAAGTCATCACTGGTAACACTTCCCTTTAAAATTCTCTTTTAGTCCATATACATACCTATATATTTTTTTCATTATACCTAAAACATATCCCATATACCTTAGGTACAATCTTAGTAGCCTCGCTTCCTGCACTCGCACTCTTCGATACTGGAGCATCTCATTGCTTTATGTCGCAACGGTTTGTCCGAACTCATGCGATTCCAGTCACACCGCTTGTATCCAGCTAGAATGCCAGTTCAGGGAACGGCGTTCTAAAGGCAACAATGGGATACAACCTGTGTCCAGTGGTCGTCTGCAGCAGAGAATTCTATGCTGACTTCAAGGTGCTGGACATACCGAACTTTGATGTAGTTCTGGGTATGGATTGACTAGGAACCTTCTACGCTACCATCGACTGTCGTCAAAGGAGGGTAGTGTTCGAGATTCCAGAATATCCAGTCTTTTATTTCAAAAGTGGGGACCGTACCATGGATCCAGGCACTTACAAGGAGAAACCGAAGAAGGCAGTGATTGCTATGAATCAGGCAGAAGAAGATAAGCCAGAAATAGTTCGAGAGTTCGACGATATATTTCCTGAAGACATATCAGGTTTGCCTCCCGATCGAGCTCTTGAATTCAGCATTAATTTAGTACCTGGAGCGCAACCGGTGATCAAAGCACCTTATCGTCTAAGTCCAGAAGGTTTGAAGGAGATCCGGACTCAGTTGGACGAATTATTGAAGAAAGGATGGATTCGTCCCAGCACTTCAAGTTGGGGATATCCAGTTTTACTCGTGAAGAAGAAGGAAAGTTCATACAGAATGTGTCACGCCCCGCTTCCCAGTATACGGGTAGAGGACACGACGAGGCCGCTACGTATTTACTCAGAAGTAAACACGCTAAGCGTATCTAAGAAATATAAAATAAAATGTACACAAGAGACAAGATGTAAATAAACAACAACTTTATTTATTAACATTCTTTTTACAATACAATTGAAAAGTAAATATATGGAATGAAAGCAATGCCTAAACAGTGGCATAACAGAAATGTAAAGGAAATATAATGTACAAGTGAACTAGAGCTCTGGATCTTCAGTAAATTGGTCCAAGTCCTCACTGCTGGGCTCGATCTCTAGTGAGTCCGAATCACCTGACGACATTCCAAAGAAGAAGAAATAGAATGTCGTCAGTGAACAAATCGCTCGGTAAGTCCCGTAAATAGACAAGAATGGAATAGACAGAATAGAGAGTATATTGTTATAATATTGTATTTAGTGTTAACGCTGTTGTTTGTAGCTTGGTACAGAAGAATGCCAGTTTATACGTGAGGAGTCCCACTATTTCGGAGACTAAGGTATACGGAGCATAAGGAACCATTCAGCCACGGTACAACGACAATGGATATTCAGGTTAGGTGTGTTATGGTTACAGTCTCATGCCACTTCTAACACCTTCCATACCAATCTACCCCTTATAAACCCCGTGATGTCTTAATTATATTAATTGTACTGTATTGTCTTGTAAATTGTATAGATGGATGACTTACCGAAACCATGATATCAGTAATGGAACGGATATAATGGAAGAACATGAAAATGGAATATATCCATGGTTCGGTTTAGTCAATACAGATTGATATAGATTGAATAGATGGATTCATCATGTTGTATTGTAGTTTGTACTTGAATCAAATTCAATTCAGGTTGATTAGATTGAGACTCGGTCTGAGTCAGACACTTTTACAAAGAACTTGAAATCCTGATTGTTTTGGTGTTATCGGTAACTGCTGCACATGGACGGCGGATTTGTGTCTTTTTCCAAAACAATTTCCGAATTGATAACATCGTTTGTTAGGTTGTCTACCTTAGATAGGAAAGCACCCACATCTCCGGCTCCCTGAGGCTCAAGAGACTGGTCCCGCTTAAACCTATGTTTACTCGGGTCCTTATTGTAATTTAGTATAACTTGAGGGGTTTTTATGTAAAAATAATTTTGTATAATTTTCAAAATAATCTCTAGCATTAAATTATCGTTTTTAGAGTTTTCATAGATGTATATTTTATATATGTGACATTTTTAGTGAATAAAACCTAATTTCATACTATATGGTATTTATTTGTAATATGGATATTGTTTTGAATTTTCATGGTAGTTTCATGTAATATTGGAATTCTTTTCTTGAGTTTTGGAAACATGGAATATTATATATATTTAAAATAATTATTTTGGTAATAATTATATATATATATATATTTAATGAAAATAATTTTATTTATTTTCTTATAAAAATCTCATTTTCTAAAGAAAAATGTATAAAATTCCATCAAGACCGAATGCTCCTTGCGGAGGTCTGCATCTCGCTCTAGTAAGCCCAAGGATGTGTGATAATCTACACCATCCTGAATGGGGTTCTCCAAAATGGGTTGTAGAGGCGTATTTGCATGGAAATGTTTAATACATTTTTTTTTAAAGAAAATGGTTTTATAAGTTAAAGGTATTTTACTGTAAAGTCGTTACCCGAATCTATGTTCCAGAATATAATCATTCTATGTTAGAGATATGTGTTGTAATGAGGTAGGTCATTACCTCGTGAGTTTTTCTTAAGGTAATACGGTTAAAAGGTATGAGCATGTCTAAATGAAATATGAAGGTATTTTAATATAAAATTGGAATACAACTTGCTATTTGTTATCATTTTGATGTCAAACTTGTTCTATTGTCTTTTTTAATGATTACTAAACAATATATCAAAAGTAGTAGGTTTGTTATTAATAAAAAGTTGTATTTTTAAAAGAAAAGAGAATCGGAAGCCGGATAACTCCGCTTCCGACACGTTTTAAGAATGAAGAGTTTGGGAATAGCAAAAGAGAGAGATAAGTGGAACTTACTGGCTTTGATGTGTGGGAGGTGGTAAGAGGAGGTATAGAATTCGTCGGTGCTTCGTTTCGTCGCCGGAAACTCCTTGTAACGTCGCCGGAACTTCGTCGGAGCTTCGCCCTTCGTTAACTCCACTTGCACACTATGGGAACTTGGAATTTTCTTGAGAGCTTTGGCAGGGAATTTTGAGTGAGGAGGTGTGAAATAAGGATGGTATTTATAGGGGAAATTAGGGTTTAGGGTGTTTAAAGAATGCATTGAAATATGCATTAAAATGAGGTTAAATGGGCATTTTATTGCTCTCTGGATTAATTCAGAGTAAATAAGCAATAAGAGAGTAGTGAGGTAGGCCAAACGTTGCAGGGGATAGTAGATGAAGGCATTTGGAACGGATATGATCGACGGAGCCGGTTTTATTGCCCATGTCGCCGGCCAAATTCCGACGTGGGGTGTTGGTTCTTGGGCCACATGTTCCTGTCGCTTCAATTTCCCTCGTGCTTATGTTTGTTTATTCTGTAACTTACCCTATTACATGTGTTGCACGTGCAGACTCTTGGGCTTCTAAAAGATTAAAAGAATTTAAAATAAAAAGATATTGTGGCGATGGGATTTGAACTCTGGTGCTTTGGTTCAGCAGTGCAAGGTCTTACTAGTGAGCTACAAGCACTTTCTTGCTGTTCTAAAGTAAAACAAGTACTTATAGCCTTCACAGGAATTGTAAATACCCCAATTATACACTAATTTAAATGAATTTTATGTACACAGAATTTGGAGTTGTTACAGTCTATCCTCCTTACAAAAATTTCGTCCTCGAAATTTACAATTTATTTTAAGAACTAGTTTACAAATAAGTGAGAATATCTTGCACGCATCTCATCTTCCCTTTCCCATGTTGATTCTCCTGGCGTGTCTTTTCTCCACATCACTGACTTCCTTGTTCCAAAGTGACTTTACTTTTCTATCCAGGATCTCAACAGGTTGCTGTTCATAAGATAAGTCGGGCTGTACAGTGTGCTCAGAATGATCGAGAATATAGCTGGGGTCACTCACATACCTTCTGAGTTGGGATATATGGAACACATTGTGCACTCCTTCCAATGAAGGTGGAAGTGCCAAGCGATGAGCCACTTCATCGACTCGTTCGAGTATGTCGAACGGTCCAATATATCTCGGACTTAGCTTACCCCGTCTTCCAAAACGAATCACTCCGCGGTTTGGAGATATCTTCAGAAATACATGATCTCCCGGCTGGAACTCCAAATGACGGCGCTTTGCATCAGCCCAGTGCTTCTGTCGATCTTGGGCTATGCGTATTCTTTCCCTGATAGTACGGACCACATCTACGGTTGCTACTATCATCTCTGGTCCTAGGAGTTCTCTATCTCCGATGTCGTCCCAACTTAATGGCGATCTACACTTCTTTTCATAAAGTGCTGCAAAAGGTGTCATTCCTATGCTTGCTTGGTAGCTGTTGTTGTATGATAACTCCACAAGATGTAGGTGATCTTTCCACGATCCTCCAAAGTCTAACATGCACGCTCTGAGTATATCTTCCAAAATCTGAATAGTTTGCTCAGACTGACCATCAGTTTGTGGATGATAAGCTGTGCTGAAGTTCAGACTTGTTCCCAAGCTCGCTTGCAGACTCTGCCAAAATTGTGATCGGAACCTGGTGTCACAATCGGAGACAATGCAAACCGGTACTCCATGAAATCTCACAATTTCCTATATGAGTTCATGGGTATCAGAGATAGTACATATTTGAAGAGTTTAAATCTTACTTAGATTCTTACCTCCATATACTTCTTTCTTAATGTCTTAGTAGATTGGCCAACTCGAAATGGGATGAAGTGAGTCGACTTTGTGAGTCGATCCACAATAACCCATACCACATCGTTACCCTTTGTGCTGCGAGGAAGTGCAGTCACAAAATCTATTGTGATGTATTGCCACTTCCATTCTGGGATATGTAACGGTTGAAGTAATCCAGCCATTCTGTGATGTTCAGCCTTTACTTGTTGACACACCAAGCATTTAGCGATGCTTCTGGCTACTTCACGCTTCATTCCATGCCACCAGTAATTTTGACGCAGATCCTTATACATCTTTGTACCTCCAGGGTGTACTGAGTTGAGAGAGCTGTAAGCTTCTTTCATTAACTCTTCCCAAACAGAACCTTTTGGTACACACAGTCTGCTACCGTATCTCAAAGATCTATCTTCATGGATGATGAAGTCTGTTCTGATTCCATTCTCTACTTGTTCTTTGATCTTTTGAAACTTAGCATCACTTGCCTGAGCTGCCTTGATCTGTTTGGCAATGGTAGATTGAACTTGTAAGTTCATCAAACTTGAAGCGTTACCTAGCATGACTACTTCAATCTCCATCTGATGTAAGTCTTGTTGAAGGTTCTACTGAGCGGTGAGATTCATTGCTAACGGTTGGAGATTAAGGGCATGAGGTACTACATTCACCTTTCCTGGGTGATATTGCAGGTTGATATCAAAGTCTGCCATGAGTTCTAACCATCGTCTCTGCCGCAAATTCAACTCCTTCTGAGTAAACACATATTTCAAGCTCTTGTGATCTGTTTATATGTTCACTCGTTCACCAAGAAGATAATGGCGCCAAATCTTAAGAGCAAAGATAACGGCTGCCAACTCCAAATCATGCGTTGGATAATTGCGCTTATGAATCTTCAGCTGTCTTGAAGCATAAACCACAACCTTTCCGTGCTGATGTAGAACACATCATAATACCTTATCGGATGTATCACAATGCACTTCGAAACCTCCAGATTGGTCCGGTATGACGAGAATAGGCGTTAATGTCAATCTTGACTTGAGTTCTAGGAAAGCTTGTTCACATGCTTCTGACCACACGAATTCTTCATCTTTACGTGTGAGCTTGGTCAGGGTTGTTGCTATCTTCGAAAATCCTTCAATGAACCTTCTGTAATATCCAGCTAGACTTAAGAAATTTCGAATGTCCTTCACTGACTTTGGTGTCGGCCATTCGCTTACTGTTGAAACTTTCGCTGGATCCACAGAGATTCCTTCGCCTGATACAATATGTTCGAGGAAACCGACTTGATCTAGACAAAACTTGCATTTGTTGTACTTGGCATATATTTGATGTTGTCGTAGAGTTTCCAGGACAATTCGTAGGTGCTCGACATGTTCTTTCCGACTCTTAGAATACACCAGGATGTCGTCGATGAAGATGAAAACGAACCTGTCTAGGTACTCCCTGAAAACTTGATTCATCAGGTTCATGAATATTGCTGGTGCGTTGGCCACTCCGAATGGCATCACAGGAAATTCGTGGCCATAACGAGTTCTGAATGCTGTTTTATGAACATCAGCTTCCTTGACCTTCACCTGATCGTCGATGCGTGGGAGTGGATACTTGTTCTTTATCGTTACTTCATTCATGGCTCTATAATCAATGCACATTCTGTATGAACCTTCCTTCTTCTTCACAAGTAGAACTGGTGATCTCCAACTTGAAGTGCTGGGACGAATCCATCCTTTCGCCAATAATTCATCCAACTGAGTTCGGACTTCCTTCAAACCTTCCGGACTTAATCGATATGGTGCTTTGCTCACCGGTTGTGCTCCTGGTACTAAATAAATGTTGAATTCAAGAGCTCGATAGGGAGGCAAACCTGATATATCATCAGGAAACACATCGTCGAACTCTCGAACTACTTCTGGCTTTGATCCTTCTGTAAGTCCGTGTTGCCCACCCCGGTGCTTACGGGGAGGCGGAAAACATAATAAAAATCGGATTTTTAATGACTTAGGCAACATGGACTAGGCTTGTGAGGATCTTTGCTAAACATAAACTAGCTAACCCTAACTACAAAGTAGCTAAGTGAAGAAAGGTTATACCTTTGGTCTTTAGTCCTTCTCTCCTTGCTCCTAGGTATGGTAGAAAGAGTTCACCTTGCTTGTCTTCTCCCGTCAAAGAAGGATCCACTTGAAAGCCACCACCTTTAGCTTCAACTCCAAGCTAGGAGTAACTAGAGTGCAAGAAATGCTAAGACTTGAACCCTAGAAGTGAGAAGAGAAGATCAAGAGAGGGTTTTTCTCAAGCTTTTTGTTTCTCAACACATGAGAGGGAGAGAGCTTGAGGGAGAGGATGAGCAAGAGAGAGAAATAGAATGAGAGAATGAGAAAATAGTGAGCCATTCTCACTAATATGTGAGGATAATTTTAATTAGATAATTAGCTTGAAAATTGTCATGATAAATCATGAATTGACCATTATCATTTCATTTTTGCAAAGATCAAAGAGCATCTTCCAAATGAAATGATTATGGTCAAGTTGTCAACATGGTCAACAAGTCAATGAAGTCAAATTGTCAACAACAACCATGCACAATAATTAAGCTAATTATCAATTAACAATAATCCACACAAAAACAATAGGGTTAATAAAATGACAAATGCCATTAACCCAAAACAAGGTCCTCTCCCCCAATCTCAAGCAACTGTGCATACGCACCCGCATTCGTGATCCGAGGAACACGAATACCCTGAGAAAAACCAATCTCAAATCATATACTAGGATCCGGCTTAAACCAAAGCCCGCTAGTATAAACTGTCCGGACAGCAAACGTGCACAAGTGCGCGGATGCGAACGAACCCTGTCGCAAAACCATGCGACCTCTACTCGTTTTGCCTAAAGGCGAATAGCTCTCTGTGTGGGACTCTAAAGACTCGACACTACGCTGGCAGTGGGTTTAACCACAGACCGCAAGCGGCACTAGCTGTACGTAACGGTCCCCAGGTAGATGTCGATAAGAAGACTGACGAGGTGAACCCCATCTGCACTCCTACTGAGCCTGTATGTGACAGTCTCCGTACAGTCCGGTCTGTTCGTCTGATACATCGCATGGCGGGCCTAGGGGGGCGGTGAACGTCAGTCCCCTAATAGCGGTACAAGTCGTGTCGGAGTGTAGCCCAGAACACCCTGAGATAACACTGGAAACCTACCAGTATATCTCGCTTGCCCTGGCCAGGGACTACTCGTGTAATGGCTCTCCTAGACACAGCGCGATGTCAACCCCCAATACCGGGAGAGACGAATCCTGTCTAACCGTCACTGCCTCCAAGTGCTTCGGGACTGCACCCAAAAACTACCTGTTTGCACAGCTCCTTTGAGCCGTGGTAGGGTAGTAATCAAAGTGCAGTGGGAACACACTCGAGGCGAAGTGACAGTGTCAAGTCAGCGGACTAAGCTGTACTCATGTCACCTGGGAACTGATAACTGACGATAGGTATATTACCAACCAACAGTTCCCGACGAGTCCTGTCCAGTGTACTCGTAACCTAACGAGCACCCGCATACTATCCCAAGTACGACGTACTAACGGCTGTGGGACAGACCGTCTCCCACACTGGGATGAGAAGCGCATACGCTAGTCTACTCCGGAGTATCGATGCCCTGTCTCGATAGTCCAACGACCAGGGACCTGTATAAGGATGTGCTTATAGATTACCCAGCTCCCACGAGTGCGAGCGCCATCACAACGCTGGTAATCAAGCAAAGATCCTAAGGGCTCTACTAATATGTATACCAGCAATATGCTAAAAGAAACACATGCACATATTAAAGCAGAGACAAACCAAGTAGCATACTACCATTTCGAGCAAGATTGTATATACAACTGTGAATATCCCAAGCTTCCATTAAGTAATATACAAGCTAGTATGATACAGTAATGGCCTCTAGGGCATATACACTAACAATCTCCCACTTGCACTAAGGCCATGTACTGGCGTATCGAAGACCTATCATCTCGATCAGCCGCTCGAACTGAGTCTGGGGCAAGGCCTTGGTGAATGGATCTGCTGTGTTATCCTCTGATGCAACTCTCCGGACCTCGATCTCCTGGCGATCCACGATCTCCCTGATCAGGTGATACCGCCTTAAGATGTGTCTGGATTTCTGATGGGACCTGGGTTCCTTCGCTAAAGCTATAGCCCCGTTGTTGTCGCAATACAGAGGTATTGGGTCAACAATGGACGGAACCACCTGAAGTTCTTTCAAGAACTTCCTCATCCAGACAGTTTCTTTTGCGGCATCAGATGCAGCGATGTATTCCGCTTCCATAGTCGAGTCAGCAACGGTTTCCTGTTTGGAGCTCTTCCAACACACCGCCCCTCCATTGAGGGTAAAGACAAAACCCGACATGGACTTGGAATCATCCTTGTCACTCTGGAAGCTGGAGTCAGTAAAGGCCTCAATCTGCAGGTCTTTTCCGCCATACACCAAGAACATCTCCTTAGTCCTTCTCAGGTACTTGAGAATGTTCTTTACTGCTATCCAATGTTTCTCCCCAGGGTTTGACTGATACCTGCTTACCACACTCAGTGCATAAGCCACATCCGGTCTGGTACACAACATCGCATACATTATAGAGCCTACCGCAGAAGCGTAGGGTATAATAGACATGCGATCCCTCTCCAAATCAGTCTTGGGAGACATCTCTTTGGAGAGGGTGATCCCGTGACAAGCCGGTAGATTACCGCGCTTGGAATCTTCCATACTGAATCTCTTCAGTATGGTGTCGATGTACCTGGACTGCGAGAGTCCTAATATCCTCTTGGATCTGTCACGGTAGATCCGGATACCCAGAATGTATGAGGCATCACCCAGGTCTTTCATGGAGAACCTGTGTGACAAGAACCCCTTGACAGATTGTAGCATAGGAATGTCATTTCCTATTAAGAGAATGTCATCCACGTATAAAACGAGGAATACTACAGTTCTCGCTACAAATCTACAATAGATGCATGGTTCATCTGGATTTTTGATAAAGCCAAATTCTTTGACCGTCTCATCAAAACAGATGTTCCAACTCCGCGATGCCTGCTTGAGTCCATAAATGGACTTGAGCAACTTGCACACCTTTCCGCTGCTCCCACCCTGAATGAAACCCTCTGGCTGGTCCATATAGACACACTCCTCTAAATGACCATTTAGAAAAGCTGTCTTTACGTCCATCTGCCAAATCTCATAATCGTGGAAAGCAGCGATGGCAAGAAGGATCCGAATGGATTTCAGCATAGCTACTGGAGAAAAGGTTTCGTCATAGTCCAAACCAGGTCGCTGACGAAAACCCTTTGCTACCAGTCTAGCTTTATAGGTCTCAACCTGTCCATCTACACCAATCTTCCTTTTGAAGATCCACTTGCATCCTACGGGTTTTACCCCGTCTGGAGCAATGTCCAACGTCCATACTTTGTTGGTGTACATGGACTCCATCTCGGTCCGCATTGCATCCAGCCATTTTACCGAGTCGACGCTCTGAATGGCTTGCTGGAAGCTAGTAGGCCCATCACAATCTAGGATGCAGTCTTCTCTATCCCCGTCAATGAGGAAACCGTAGTACCTCTCGGGCGGATGAGACTGCCTACTACTCCTGCGGAGTGGCATAGGAATGTCCTGTTCTTTCGAACCTTCTGGTTCCTCTAAGCTTTCAGTAATGCTTTGTGGTTCTGGAATTTCTTCCAGTTCTACTGCGCTCCCGCTTATCTGATTTTCTAAAAACTCAGTTTCCAAGAAGCGGGCATGACGAGAAACAAGGACTTTTTGCTCCTCTGCGTAATAGAAGAGATACCCCTTGGAGTTCTTTGGGTATCCCACAAACTTGCACTGTACTGAGCGTGCCTCGAGCTTGTCCGCATGCTGCTTTTTTACAAAAGCTGGACATCCCCATGTCTTAAAGGATTTAAGACAGGGTCTCTTCCCACTCCACATCTGATATGGTGTGGTAGGCACTGTTTTAGTAGGAACTTGGTTCAAGAGATGTGCAGCTGTTTCCAGTGCATAACCCCAGAAAGATCGCGGTAACTCAGCCTTACTCATCATGGACCGTACCATATCCAATAGGGTTCGGTTCCGTCTCTCCGATACACCGTTGTGTTGCGGAGTGTATGGAGGAGTAAGCTGAGAGAGAATTCCATTCTCTTTTAAGTAATTCAGGAATTCGGCACTTAAGTATTCTCCTCCTCGATCCGATCTTAGGATCTTGATACTTTTGCCGGTTTGTTTCTCCACTTCACTCTTATATTCCTGGAACTTTTCAAAGGCCTCGGACTTATGTTTCATTAAGAAGACATAACCGTACCTTGAAAAATCATCCGTAAAAGTAATGAAGTAAGAGTAACCGCTTCGCGCATGTGTAGACATTGGACCGCACACGTCACTGTGTACGAGTCCCAAGAGCTCGCTCGCTCTTTCTCCGTGTCCAGTGAACGGAGCCTTTGTCATCTTTCCCATGAGACAAGATTCACAAGTGGCATAAGACTGATACTCGAACGGATCCAAGTATCCTTCTTTATGTAACTTAGTCAACCGTGTCTCATTGATGTGACCTAGTCTACAATGCCACAAGAAAGCCTGATTAATATCTGGAGACTTTCTTTTATGTGTATTCTGGATATTGAAAACCTGTGGTTGGTTTAAAACGTAAATACCGTTGTTTAATGTACCTGACCCAATCAAAACTTGATTAAGGTGAATGTTCACTACATTACTTACAAATGCAAATTCATAACCTTCTTTAGATAATAAAGATACAGAAATGATATTACAGGTTGCATTTGGTACATAATAACAACTACGCAAAACCAAAAAGTGTCCATCTGATAATCCCAGGTGATAGTCCCCCACGGCCTCTGCATCCATGCTAGCACCGTTCGCAACTCTGAGGGTCATGTCACCTGCCTTCAAAACTCTACGCTTTCTCAACGCCTGCAAAGAATTACAGATATGAGATCCTGATCCGGTATCCAATACCCAGGATGTAGAGTTTATTGATAGACAGTTTTCAATAACATACACACCTGAAGCTGAAGCTGCAACTCGCTTCAAATCCTGTGTTCTGGCTTTCCAAGCCTTGCAATCTTGTTTCCAGTGGCCACTTTTGTGACAATAGAAGCATTCTTCCTTCCCCACCAGCTTCCCCGCTACCTTTGTTGCTTTACCCTTTCCCTTCGTATCCACTTTACCGACACCGCCTCTTGGTTTGGCGGGGGCTTTCTTCTTCTTGCCCTTGGCTTTCACCCTGGACCTAGAAGAGGAAGATCCTCCTACAAACAAAGTGGATGTCTCCCTACCCTTCTGTAGGGTGCCCTCAGCAGTCCTCAACATGTTCAGAAGCTCGGCAAGTTCAACCTCCTTTCCTTGCATGTTGAAGTTAAGAATGAACTGGGCGTAAGTGGAAGGAAGGGACTGGAGAATCAAATCGGTATAGAGTTCATTCTCCAACATGGTCCCAAGGTCTGCGAGCTCCTCTATGTAGCCGATCATCTTAAGCACGTGGTCCGCTACCGATGATCCGACGGCCAACCTTGCCGAAAAGAGCTTCTTCGACACTTCGTATCTTGCGATACGAGACTGCTCTCCATACAGTTCTTTTGTATGGAGAAATATGGACTCTAGGTCCATATTCTCGTGCCTCCTCTGATGGTCGTTGTCCATCGAGGCTAGTACGAGGCATTTGGCCCTCGCGCAATCTATCTCCCATGTCTTACGGATTTCTACATCCGCGACGCTGGAGGTGGGACCTGGGACGGGGGGAGCTTTGGTGGTAAGTATATACCCCAGCTTGTCATAAGTGATAGCCATCTTGACATTCCTGAGCCAATCTTTGTAGTTTGGCCCTGTCAATATATTTTTATCTAACAGTAACTTAAGTCCGGTCATGTTGAATGGTCGCTGCAATTAGGAGAGAGAAAAGAAACACTTTAGCATGATGCTCTTGCAAGTTTAGAGTGGTTTTTAGTTTGTCTAAACTGGATGGCTCCCACTGTTTCTCGAATCCCTTCTCAAACCGTAAAGAAAAGGATTAGCCGGGATCATTCTCACCGTACAATACTTGCTTAACCGTTCAGCCAGGCCAGTGTCGGTACTTCGAGGGAGGTTTTCCAACGCTTTCGCGAAGTTCCTTAATTAAGTAACCTCTTTTCCCTGTGGGCGTCCCGCTAACACCTTTCTAGGCACCTACTAGGTTTATAGCATTGATCGTTAAGTGAGAGTTTTCCCGAGGAGTAGCATATACTCACAGTAGGATCGGGATCCAAATATCATTGCGTGATAAAACCGAAGGAATCCTACCAGAATCATCACACTCCAAATGGTATGCAAATCTAGCAAGTTTCAGTACTTATGAAACTCCCGATGTGGATTTTTGCCCCATGCTCTTATGACCTTGACTAAGGCCAACAAATCATAAGTCACATGTCAAGTTCTACCCGTCGTTATCCAGGTTAATTTGAACCCACCCGTATCCACCCTTGACTATGGCCAACAAGGCAATACGACTGTCTCAAACCAACGCATTCTATCTATGCAACATATGAATACCCACCAGCTACCAAACACTGTGCCTTGACTAAGGCCAACAAACACAGCTTGAATACCGTTGAATATTCATATGAAACGACGGAGGGCTACGGATGGTTTTGGCGAAACCGTGAACGTAGTGAACTTGATATAATCGATGGAACGAGATAGCTTTTAAAAGGAGTGGTTCAAGCTCCGCGTTTAAAAGTTTAGTTTTTTTTTGAAAAGAACCGAGTGGTTTTCAAAGTGTTCCAATCGACTTTTACTTGGTTTATTTCTTGCATTAGTTCTTTTAATGCGTCCCATCATTTAAACCTACCATTGCAGAAAACAACCAAAATATGACGTACGCTTATGCCATTCGCATTCGCCACGGGGCCCCGTCATCACCCGTTAGGTTACTTAACTAACGACAGAGCGGGGGCTGGGCTAGCGCGGCTGTAAAACATAAGCAACGCCTAAATAGTTATTATATATAATTATATAGCAATGATAGACATTACAGATCACAGATGAATACATTGGATATACTAGGAATCCGCAATGCGTTCGAGCCTGCAACGCAAAGCGGATTACACGGTCGCGGTGAATAGCCAATACCCCACCCAAGACCCCTACGGGTGCGGCAAACTACCCGCCAAGCACCCGAAGCGAAGCAACCTCCCTCACCACCGTGAGTAGGCCACTCGGCACTTCGAGATACCCGGTAGTTTGTGCACCCCCTCCATGGGTCTATCCTAGGAGCAAAAACAGTAAAAAGAATTATACAATGACGGCTACAACCCCGACCCGGTTGTGCGGCCATACAAAGAATATTATTACATCAATTTACATGTTACAAATGAATGAAAGAAAAAACAACGCTCATCTCACATCCACCCCGGCCATTCACCCGCGACAATCCAATCCATTCATATCCACAAACCAATAACAATCACAGATCATGTATAACCCCGACTAATCGTCTTATAGCGATTAGCCGACGTTCAATACATGCAAGCATTACAGATATAACCGATATAGTTAAAGTGCAGTGAAGTTCGGAAAAATACGGAATTATAGGACCCCAAAAGGAAATTTCTTTTCCGGAAAATCTGGGTACATATAATATATCCTAAAAATCACAAAACCAAACTTTAACAAAATCCAAGTTTCTGTTAAAATTATTTCTGCTCAAAATGAAAAACTGTATACATGTAAAATCGTCTCAGGGTTTTGTGAATACACCCAAGAAAAACGATACCCCAATTCCTTCAAGTCGCCGCCCTTCCGCCGCATGAAGTAGGTTTATGCGGCTGAACCGCGCGTTGTGATGGCGCTCGCACTCGTGGGAGCTGGGTAATCTATAAGCACATCCTTATACAGGTCCCTGGTCGTTGGACTATCGAGACAGGGCATCGATACTCCGGAGTAGACTAGCGTATGCGCTTCTCATCCCAGTGTGGGAGACGGTCTGTCCCACAGCCGTTAGTACGTCGTACTTGGGATAGTATGCGGGTGCTCGTTAGGTTACGAGTACACTGGACAGGACTCGTCGGGAACTGTTGGTTGGTAATATACCTATCGTCAGTTATCAGTTCCCAGGTGACATGAGTACAGCTTAGTCCGCTGACTTGACACTGTCACTTCGCCTCGAGTGTGTTCCCACTGCACTTTGATTACTACCCTACCACGGCTCAAAGGAGCTGTGCAAACAGGTAGTTTTTGGGTGCAGTCCCGAAGCACTTGGAGGCAGTGACGGTTAGACAGGATTCGTCTCTCCCGGTATTGGGGGTTGACATCGCGCTGTGTCTAGGAGAGCCATTACACGAGTAGTCCCTGGCCAGGGCAAGCGAGATATACTGGTAGGTTTCCAGTGTTATCTCAGGGTGTTCTGGGCTACACTCCGACACGACTTGTACCGCTATTAGGGGACTGACGTTCACCGCCCCCCTAGGCCCGCCATGCGATGTATCAGACGAACAGACCGGACTGTACGGAGACTGTCACATACAGGCTCAGTAGGAGTGCAGATGGGGTTCACCTCGTCAGTCTTCTTATCGACATCTACCTGGGGACCGTTACGTACAGCTAGTGCCGCTTGCGGTCTGTGGTTAAACCCACTGCCAGCGTAGTGTCGAGTCTTTAGAGTCCCACACAGAGAGCTATTCGCCTTTAGGCAAAACGAGTAGAGGTCGCATGGTTTTGCGACAGGGTTCGTTCGCATCCGCGCACTTGTGCACGTTTGCTGTCCGGACAGTTTATACTAGCGGGCTTTGGTTTAAGCCGGATCCTAGTATATGATTTGAGATTGGTTTTTCTCAGGGTATTCGTGTTCCTCGGATCACGAATGCGGGTGCGTATGCACAGTTGCTTGAGATTGGGGGAGAGGACCTTGTTTTGGGTTAATGGCATTTGTCATTTTATTAACCCTATTGTTTTTGTGTGGATTATTGTTAATTGATAATTAGCTTAATTATTGTGCATGGTTGTTGTTGACAATTTGACTTCATTGACTTGTTGACCATGTTGACAACTTGACCATAATCATTTCATTTGGAAGATGCTCTTTGATCTTTGCAAAAATGAAATGATAATGGTCAATTCATGATTTATCATGACAATTTTCAAGCTAATTATCTAATTAAAATTATCCTCACATATTAGTGAGAATGGCTCACTATTTTCTCATTCTCTCATTCTATTTCTCTCTCTTGCTCATCCTCTCCCTCAAGCTCTCTCCCTCTCATGTGTTGAGAAACAAAAAGCTTGAGAAAAACCCTCTCTTGATCTTCTCTTCTCACTTCTAGGGTTCAAGTCTTAGCATTTCTTGCACTCTAGTTACTCCTAGCTTGGAGTTGAAGCTAAAGGTGGTGGCTTTCAAGTGGATCCTTCTTTGACGGGAGAAGACAAGCAAGGTGAACTCTTTCTACCATACCTAGGAGCAAGGAGAGAAGGACTAAAGACCAAAGGTATAACCTTTCTTCACTTAGCTACTTTGTAGTTAGGGTTAGCTAGTTTATGTTTAGCAAAGATCCTCACAAGCCTAGTCCATGTTGCCTAAGTCATTAAAAATCCGATTTTTATTATGTTTTCCGCCTCCCCGTAAGCACCGGGGTGGGCAACACGGACTTACAGTGGTATCAGAGCAAAGATCCTAAGGGCTCTACTAATATGTATACCAGCAATATGCTAAAAGAAACACATGCACATATTAAAGCAGAGACAAACCAAGTAGCATACTACCATTTCGAGCAAGATTGTATATACAACTGTGAATATCCCAAGCTTCCATTAAGTAATATACAAGCTAGTATGATACAGTAATGGCCTCTAGGGCATATACACTAACACCTTCCTCCACTTGAATTACTGCAATCACTGCCTTCTTTGGTTTTGCCTTGTAAGTACTTGGCTCCGGGGTACGGTCTCCACTTTTGAAATAGAAAACCGGATGGTCTAGAATCTTGAATACTACCCTCCTTTGACGACAGTCAATGGTAGCATAGAATGTTCCGAGCCAATCCATACCTTAAACCACATCGAAGTTCGGTATATCCAGCACCTTGAAGTCAGCATAGAATTCTCTGCTGCAGATGACCAAAGCTGTATCCTATTTTTTCCTTTAGAACGCCGTTCCCTGAACTGACATTCCAGCTGGATACAAGCAGTGTGACTAGAATCGCATGAGTTCGGATGAACCATTGCGACATAAAGCAATGAGATTCTCCAGTATCGAATAGTGCGAGTGCAGGAAGTGAGGCTACTAATAGTGTGAATGCAGGAAGTGAGGCTACTAAGATTGTACCTAAGGTATGTGGGATATGTTTTAGGTATAAAGGAAAAGATATTTAGGTATGTCTATGAACTGAAAGGGAATTTGAAAGGGAAGTGTTACCAGTAATGACGTGGCCGGTGGCTTCAGCCTCTTCCACAGTCATCGTGAAAGCCTGTTGCCTTGGTACATTCCTCCTAGCCGGAGGAGCATTCCTCTGAACGTTCCTTTGAGCTTGATGGAACTGACGAGGAGGAGGTGCAGTCAGTGGTCCTCTAGGTGGTGGAGCAGGGAGAGTGAGTCTTGGAGTAGGTGCCTGAAGGGCTGGTCTCTGCTTGTAAGTGGTTGCTGGCCTTGGTGCAGCAATTGAGTTGTGTCTTTGGGGACAAGACCCAATATCATGAGTAGCTGAGCCGCAAACTAAGCAAAGACGGTTGCCTTGCCGGCAGTCTTACGCCAAATGTCCATCTCTCCTGCAGTAGGTACAAAAGGCTGGGCTGGGCCGGTTGATTGGTACTCCCGGTCTCCTGGGCATAAATGGTGGCCTTGAAGAAGCTCCTCCTACCATCTGGGTGGCAGGGCACTTAACTCCAGCAGATTGAGATCTACCCCTCATCTATACCACTGCTTCATAACGGTGGGCAGCTTTCAGAGCCGATTCGTGGGTCGGAAAATCTCCTGTGGCTAATGCAGCCTGGATCTTCGGATCTAACCCTTGTTGAAATCGACGGGCTCTGATCTCATCCGTCGGTATCAAGTGTGCCGCAAATCTGTTAAGGTATTTTGTTAGCTGTGTTGTATGTGATATTTCAAAATCTAAATATTAAGACATATCTTACCGACTGAGCATGGTGAACTCAGCGTTATATTCATCTACTGATTTGGTCTACAATGAACCTTGTTACAGATGGATGAACTGTTGTTCCATATCAAATCGGGCAGTCTCAGAGAAGTACTTTGCATCGAACATGTCACGAAAAGTCTTCCATTCGATGGGTTGATCAAGATGGCTTTCTTCCTCCTTCCACTAACCCCGTGCATTGTCCGTGAGCCGCAACTTCGCAACACGTACCCAGGCTATCTCTGGCGCTTGTGCCGCTGCCAGGTCTGTAGGGTGTTTTCCGTCACCCCATTGAGATGGGAATACGCGCACGCTTGTCAGGCGCCTTATAGATTCCCCCTGCCTAGGGTAGGCTGGGGTTTATTTATTGTGGGGATCCGAATCTCCGGCAGCCGCGGATTACGCTGCTGTTAATTACCCCTCGTATTTGGAGCGAGAGAACCTCTGATTGACGGGTTGAACTGGTCATGCAAACTCAATGTGTGGTGTTGTGTTTTGAAAAGGTTTTGGATATATCGGGGGCCCTGCAGAGTTTTTACGGGGGTCCCGATACTCGGATAGCGGGCTGGGGGTCAAGGGGGCTAGCAGCCCCCTTGTGGGGTGTGGGGCAGCGCCGCGTTAGAAATTTTTTTCTAACAGGGACAGTGTCGTGGATGTGTGTGTGTGTGTCTATGTGTGTGTGTGTGTGTGTGTGTAAAGGGATAGGGCATCCAAAGGATGCGTGGGAAAAAGCGCCAGCGCTTTGGGCGCTCACGCTTTGAGCGCAAGGGCGCTATAGGCGCTAGCGCTTTGAGCGCTAGCGCCCCACGTGCCAAGCACGTGGGCGCTCGGGCGCTAGCACTTTAGGCGCTAGCGCTCTGAGCGTAAGAGCGCTAGCGCCCCACGTGCCAGGAACGTGGGCGCTCGGGCGCTAGCGCTCTGAACGCAAGAGCGCTAGTGCCCCACGTGCCAGGCACGTGGGAGCTCGGGCGCTAGCACTTTGGGTGCTAGCGCTTTGAGCGTAAGGGCACTAGCGCTTTACGTGCCAGCCACGTGGGCGCTCGGGAGGCAAAATGGACTTGGTCCCTGTAATGGGAGTTGTACTCCCAGAAAGGGGCACTTATTATTAATTTTTTTTTGTGTGTGTGTGTGTGAGGAGTTAAACTCCTAGGATATTTTGAGGTTGATGAAGGGGCTTCTCCCTTGAGCCCTGGATCTTCCCCAAAGTGGGGTTTCTTAAGATGGGTCTCCTTCTTCTTCCTTTGTAGGTCGGATCTTGGAGATCAAGAAGTATGAGATTTTAAAAATCTCTCCTTTCTGAGATCTTATGGAAGATCTGAGTTCCCCTTTGTGGGTTTTGTGGTGAAAAACTATTTAGTTTTATAAAAGGAAGAGTAAAACTCTTGATTTAATTCAAAAGAAAAAAGAAGGTTTTAGAACCTTGAGGAAGGAGAAAGAGGCACATGCCCTAATTTTTGGGGAATGAAAAGTCTATGCTTTATTCATCATTATGTTGCCTTACATTGGCTTACATATTTACATATTGCCCCTTGGGCTTTACAAAATGGTATTTTGCCCATCCCATGGCTCATATGCCATTTCTTTTTGCACATAAGTCATGGGCTTTACAAAAAATTTGGCTTTATGCCCATTTTGCATAAATTCATGCATAAAAAATTACATAAAAATTATTTATTACATGATCTATATTTTGGCATGGAGGAGGCTAGCCGCGGGCTCGACTTGGGCATGGGCCCGCTTGACCTGAGCTTGAGCCCACCTGGCTTGGGGTTGACCTTGACTTTGACTCGGTCAACCGGGGTTCAAATTTTGACCCCAACAAAGTGGCCCCATCAATAAATACAAACCGCACATTTGATTTGTGTGCATGAAATTGAAGGATCTTGAAGCTGGACTTCGAGGTGGAACATCATTCCGGGGGCGGAGCACACCTCGGGGAGCATGATTCCCGGGGATCGGAGCATCATTCAGATTTGCGGAGCATAATTCCAGAGTCGGAGTATCATTCCGAAGAGTCGGAGAATAATTCCAGGGATTAGAGCATCATTCCGAAGGGCGGAGCATGATTCCAGAGATCGGAGCATCATTCCGAAGAGCGAAGTATGATTCCAGGGATCAGAGCATCATTCCGAAGGGTGGAGCATGATTCTAGGGTCCGGAGCATCATTCCGAAGGGCGGAGCATGATTCTAAGGATCGAAGAATCATTCCGAAGAGCGGAGCATGATTCCAGGGATCGGAGCATAATTCCGATGAGCGGAGCATGATTCCAAAGGGTCGGAGCTTAATTCCGAGGATCGGAGCATCATTTCGAAGAGAGGAGCATGACTCCAGGGATCGGAGCATCATTCCGAAGAGTGGAGCATGACTCCAGGTATCAGAGCATCATTCCGAAGAGCGGAGCATGATTCCGGGGATCGGAGCATCATTCCGAAGAGTCGGAGCATAATTCCAGGGATCGGAGCATCATTCCGAAGGGCGGAGCATGATTCCAGAGATCGGAGCATCATTGCGAAGAGCGGAGCATGATTCCAGGGATCGGAGCATCATTCCGAAGAGCGGAGCATGATTCCAGGGATCGGAGCATCATTCCGAAGGGCGGAGCATGATTCCAGGGTTCGGAGCATCATTCCGAAGGGCGGAGCATGATTCCAAGGATCGGAGCATCATTCCGAAGTGTGGAGCATGATTCCAGGGATCGAAGCATAATTCCGATGAGCGGATCATGATTCCAAAGGGTCGGAGCATAATTCCGAGGATCGGAGTATCATTCCGAAGAGCGGAGCATGATTCCAGGGATCAGAGCATCATTCCGAAGAGCGGCAGACATTCTGACCGAAGCATAATTTCGATGCAGAGGTTGATTCCCAGGCGAAGCATAATTCCGACAGGGAATGTAAATACTCCGAGGCGAAGCATGATTTCGACACAGGGTACATTCTGTGACGGAGCATGATTCCGACGCAGAGCTTGTTGGCTGACTAGATTCTGAGACGAAGCATAATTTCGATAGGGAAGGCAGGTACACCGAGGCGAAGCATGATTTTGACACGGGATACATTCTGAGACGGAGCATGATTCCGGCGCAGAGCTTGTTGGCTGACTTGATTCCGAGACGAAGTATAATTTCGACAGGGAAGGTAGGTACACCGAGGTGAAGCATGATTTCGACACGGGGTGCACATTCTGAGACGAAGCATGATTTCGACGTAGAGCTTGCTGGTTGACTTAGATTCCGAGGCGAAGCATAATTTCGACGGGGAAGGCAGGTACACCGAGGTGAAGCATGATTTCGACACGGGGTGCACATTCTGAGACGAAGCATGATTCCGACGCAGAGCTTACTGGTTGACTTGATTCCGAGGCGAAGTATAATTTCGACAGGGAGGTCGTTGGTTGATTCCGAGCCGAAGCATAATTCCGACACGGAAGGCAGATACATCAAGGCGAAACTTGATTTCAACGCGGGGTACACTCTGAGACGAAGTATGACTCCAACGTAGAGCTGGTTGGTTGATTTGGTTCCGAGGCAGAGCATAATTCCGGCAGGGAAGGTAGATATCCCGAGGTGAAGCATGATTTCGACACGGGGTAATTTCTGGGACGGAGCATGATTCCGCCGCAGAGATTGTTGGTTTGATTTGATTTGGGTTGACATAAGTATCACTATACTGGAATATGGTATCAGGAGCGAATCATCATTTGCCATGAGTGGATTTAGGGATTTTGGTTTTTGTTTGGCATCTGCATTGCTGCACTGGAATAATGCCAGGAGCAACTCATCATTTGCCCCGGGAGGATTTGAAAATTGGTGGCTTAGGAGACAGGTTTAAATCCCTATCACCTAAGGCTTTTCAATTTTATGGGCCGTAAGGGTCCCATAAATACATTTTCTCTCTACGAGTCGAAAGGATCCCGTAGATGTATTTTCTCCTTAGGAGTCATGGGGACTCCCAAGTGTGTTGCTCCTTTGTGAGTCGTAAGGATCTCACGCGGGAATTTTCTCCTCACAAAGTCGAGAGGACTTTGCGAGTGTATTTCATCTCTTTTTCACGAGTTTGCGCCCTTTGGGTTTTCACAAACTCGCCGGCAGTCCTGCTGTTTTTTCTCACGGAGCCCTTTCGGGTCTTCATCCGTGCCCATTTTGCTTGTGGACATACCCTTTTTTTTGGAATCTTCATCGCCGGCGGGACTTTGAATATGGTCTCTCCTGTAGGACCTGGGAGAGATCGGGATCATTTTATGCCCGTGGATTGTATACGGTTTTGCAGGATGTATGATCCAGACCGTAGGGCCGGAAAAATTTCAGGACTTTGTTGGCGTCTGCATCGCTGCACTGGAATATGGTACCAGGAGCGACTCATCATTCGTCGTTGGGGTATGGGATTTGGAATTTGGTTGGCGTCTGCATCGCTGCACTGGAACATGGTACCAGGAGCGACTCATCATTTGCCACTTGGGGTATGGGGTTTGGAATTTGGTTGGCGTCTGCATAGCTGCACTGGAATATGGTACCAGGAGCGACTCATCATTCGCCATTTATTTTTTTTATTTTTTTTATACCGCGATTGCTATATCATTTCAGCTTTTCTTATCGCGAAGGTCGCGATCGCCATATCATTTCGGCTTTTTATTCGCGGTTGCCCTATCATTTCGGCTTTATTTTTCATCTTTATTTTACTCGCTGATTTTTATTGCGAGTTGCCCCATCATTTCGGATTTTTTTTATTTACACATTTTATTTATTTATTTACATATTCTTACATTCCCAGTTTAACGACTTAGAGGTCGATTGTTCCCAGTTTAATGACGTGGTGGTCTATTGTTTTTAGAGAAAGGCAGATGTCTGAGAAAATTAGTTTCATGAAGAACTTCGGTCTCCGTTTGTATGAAATTGGCGGTCGTAGCTGGACTGTTTGTTAACACGCCTTTAGACAGTTCTATCTCTCCTGCGTTGTATTGCTTTTCGACCCAATCTTTGAAGACGAAGCAGTCTTCAATGGCATGACCTATCACTCTGTGATAGGGGCAGTATTTGGGGTCGTCGGTCATATTCGCCTCCTGCGGTCTTTTTGACTCTGGCAGTCGTAGACCGTTCTTCAGGGCGTCTTTGAATATTTTACGGATTTTGTCCCTTCTGAAGGAATAGACCTTATCTATCTTCTCTTTATGTGGAGATTTTCCTCCCTCTCCGAACACTGGCTTCCGAGGCTGGTTGGCACTAGGCCCGCTTATTCCTTGCTTATTTCGGTTAGCCGAAGTGTTAAAAGATTCAGAATCGTCGGAATTCCCACCTTTGCGATTATCATCCTTTCGGTTTCTCCAAGATCTATTATTATTTTTGGAATCCGAGGAGGACTCCTGCTTTGAGCGCTCCAGCATCTGAACTTTCCCGGTCAGCTCTTGGAATGTTTTGAGACCCGCGGTGCATAGAAACGGGACCATCCAATTGTTGAGATTTCCGACGAGGAGACTGACAGATTGGTCCTGCTCTATCGGCGGTTCACATTTGACGGAGAGATTGCACCATCGGGTTATAAAATCCGTGCCTCTTTCGTTGTTCTTTGGCTCGGTCCTTACGAGGTCGGCAATGGTGATCTTATCATTGATACTCATGATCCTTTGTCGAAACAAAGATTCCATTTAGATGAAAGTAGTAACAGAGCCATCCGATATGCTCGCATACCAGTCGAAAGCGACATTGGTCAGGCTATTAACGAACTGGCGGAGGAGAAGCGCATCATTGCCCCCAGTATTCCCGCATGAGGCATTAAAGTGGGCGATGTGCTGATTCGCATTTCCTGTCCCATCAAATCTTCTGAATTTAGGGATGATATAGCCGCTAGGAAATTCTACCAGATCATATTGAGAGGGATATGGTCTCCCGCTACTGCTAACATCTTTTTGCGCTTCAGCTTCGGCTACCAATATTTTGACTTTGTTGGCAACCAAATCCATGATTTGATCTTGAGTTAGCGAGCTACTGTCATCGGTAGCCAAGACATTTCCCAAGATAGGATGCGACTGACTTTCATGCGGTTCGCCCACTTTTGGATTTGAGGGAATAGGCGTCGGCTTCTTTGGGGCACCGTTTCCCGGTTCACGAGCAGAGCCCTACGCTTGATTGGGCGGCTGGGAGGCAAGTCGGGCTGTGAGCTGCTTCACGACATTCGTCAAGTCGTCAATTTTGGAGTAGAGTTTGGCAATTTCCTTATCTTTGTTCCCGAGCTGCTTTCGGAGCTCTTGAAGCAGCTCTTGCTCCGCGGTCCTGGGGCGGAAAGTCGGCTCTTCCTCGCTGTCCGAGCTCGACTCTACATAGACTGAGGGGTCTTTCTGCCTATCATCCTCGTCGTGAGGGTTTTCATCATCCAGCAGAGGTAGCTGTTCTTGGGAAGCGGCAACCACATTCAAGCCAGATTGGATTTGCGATGTGGTGGCTCCGTCCTTGCTCTTGCTGCGAGTGCCCACCGGGTAGACAGTGCGGACCACATATCCTTCCTCATCTTCGGCGGGGTAACCCTGTTCTTCGAACCTCATGAGGTTCGGCCTAGCATGAGCCCTAGCCCTTTGGTTGGCTCTATATCTGAGTCTTTTCTGCCTTAGCTTCTCAATTTTAAGGGCTTGGCGGGCATTTGTTTCCTGGGAAGCCACCGTGAGTCGATTAGCGGGGAGCTTAGAGAAGACACCCGATCGAGCAGTTGTCAGGGACACCACCGGAGCTTGCTTGAGACGCCTTGTTGGTGTTGATGGCCTTTCCCCCAGCTGGGGCGAAGGAGAGTCGTTCAAACACCGACTTGCGTTTGAGTTGGGGCGCCTTCGAGACAACCACATTTGGCATCTTGCCTTTCGAGACCGGTTTGTCTGTCACTGGGGCTTGAGGAGCTGGGATGGCATTAGCTGACACGAACAGGATAGAGTCGAATGGAAGCGGCGGCTCTTCCCATTATCGCCCGAGACTGGCCGGGAGGACTGTCCTGGTGTCCATCTTTATCGTGTAGGAGATGGGAGCCGTGCTGAGAGCTGAGATCATCCTTGGAGACAATGATGAAAAGTGATTGCTTGAAGACCTGCATGAAAGAGTATTATTTTAGTACAAATATAGATATGTATACTGATTGAGTTCGCATGAACGTTTAACCCGAAATATGGGTGGAGAGATTGGTCCCACCGGGCGTGCCAGAATCTGTAGGGTGTTTTTCGTCACCCCATTGATGTGAATATACGCGTGCTTATCAGGCGCCTTACAGATTCCCCCTGCCTAGGGTAGGCTGGGGTTTATTGATTGTGGGGATCCGAATCTCCGGCAGCCGCGGACTAAGTTGCCGTTAATTACCCCTCGCATTTGGAGCGAGAGAACCACCGATTGACGGGTTGAACTGGTCATACGAACTCAATGTTCGGTGTTGTGTTTTGAAAAGGTTTTGGATATATCGGGGGCCCCGCAGTGTTTTTACGGGGGTCGTGGAGTATGTATGTGTGTGTATATATATAAAGGGAAAGGGCATCCAAAGGATGCGTGGGAAAAAGCGCCAGCGCTTTGGGCGCAGGGCGCCAGCGTTTTGGACGCAAGGGCGCCAGCGCTTTGCGCGCAAGGGCGCCAGCGCCCCACGTGCCAGGCACGTAGGCGCTCGGGCGCTAGCGCTCTGAGCGCAAGAGCGCTAGCGCCCTACATGCCAGGCACGTGGGCGCTCGGACGCTAGCGCTCTGAGCGCTTTGAGTGCTAGCGCCCCACGTGCCAGGCACGTAGACGCTCGGACGCTAGCGCCTCACGTGCCAGGCACGTGGGCGCTCGGGAGGCAAAAGGGACTTGGTCCCTGCAATGGGAGTTGTACTCCCAGAAAGGGGCACTTATTATTTTGTGTGTGTGTGTGTGTGTGTGTGTGTGTGAGGAGTTAAACTCCTAGGATATTTTGAGGCTGATGAAGGGGCTTCTCCCCTTGAGCCATGGATCTTCCCCAAAGTAGGGTTTCTGGAGATGGGTCTCCTTCTTCTTCCTTTGTTAGCCGGATCTTGGAGATCAAGAAGTATGAGATTTTAAAAATCTCTCCTTTCTAAGATCTGATGGAAGATCCGAGTTCCCCTTTGTGGGTTTTGTGGTGAAAAACTATTTAGTTTTATAAAAGGAAGAGTAAAACTCTTGATTTAATTCAAAAGAAAAAAGAAGGTTTTAGAACCTTGAGGAAGGAGAAAGAGGCACAGGCCCTAATTTTTGGGGAATGAAAAGTCTATACTTTATTCATCATCATGTTGCCTTATATAGGCTTACACATTTACATACAGCCCCTTGGGCTTTACAAAATGTTATTTTTTCCATCCCATGGCTCATGTGCCATTTCTTTTTGCACATAAGCTATGGGCTTTACAAAAAAATTGGCTTTATGCCCATTTTGCATACATTCATGCATAAAAAATTACATAAAAATTATTTATTACATGATCTATATTTTGGCATGGAGGAGGCTGGCCGCGGGCTCGACTTGGGCATGGGCCCGCTTGACCTGGGCTTGGTCCCACCTGGCTTGGGGTTGACCTTGACTTTGACTCGGTCAACCGGGGTGCAAATTTTGACCCCAACAAGGTCATGTTCAATGCTTTGAGCCAATTCCTCAGCTTCTAGAGGGCTCTCTTTTCTTGATAATTGCTTGTGGTGCAAGGCCCTGAATTGCATCACCCCAGGTGCTTCCGCCTCTGGACGGTTCATCAAGATAGCAGTTTGTTGTTGCTGTCGTTCCAGGAGGCTGAGGATTGCCTCAAGCAGAACCGTCTGCTCGTTGATCGGAGCAGTGATGGCAGGTGTGAGTGGTAGTGGTGGGGGGTGTTGTTGACATTCGTGCTGGTGTTGTTTGGGGAATCCATAACCTTGAAAGAAAATTTTGGGTTAGAACAGATTCAAAGTATATGAAATGATAAGATTCAAGGAATATGAATTGTAAAGAATATTTTCAGTTGCTGGTTTTTGTGTTATATTGCTTAGGTTGTCCATGCAGAACTGACCTGCATGGGCCACCAACAAAACCTGTCATGCCCCGCTCCCCAGTATACGGGTAGAGGACGCGACGAGACCGCTACGTATTTACTCAGAAGTAAACATGCTAAGCGTATCTAAGCAATATAAAATAAAATGTACACAAGAGACAAGATGTAAATAAACAACAACTTTATTTATTAACATTTTTTTTACAGTACAATTGAAAAGTAAATACCTGGAATAAAAGCAATGCCTAAACAGTGGCATAACAGAAATGTAAAGGAAATGTAATGTACAAATGAACTAGAGCTCTGGATCTTCAGTAAATTGGTCCAAGTCCTCGCTGCTGGGCTCGATCTCCAGTGAGTCCGAATCATCTGACGACATTCCAAAGAAGAAGAAAGAGAATTTTGTCAACGAACAAATCGTTCAGTAAGTCCCGTAAATAGACAAGAATGGAATTGAAAGATTAAAGAGTATATTGTTATAATATTGTATTTAGTGTTAACGTTGTTGTTTGTAGCTTGGTACAGAAGAATGCCAGTGTATACGAGAGGAGTCCCACTATTCCGTAGACTAAGGTATACGGAGCATAAGGAACCGTTCAGCTACCGTACAACGGCAATGGATATTCAGGTTAGGTGTGTTATGGTTACAGTCTCGTGCCACTTCTAACACTTCCATACCAATCTACCTCTTATAAACCCCACGATATCTTGATTGTGTTGTTTGTATTGTTTGAATTGTATATTGTATATAGATGGATGACTTGCCGAAACCATGATATCAGTAATGGAACGGATATAATGGATGAACTTGTAAAATGGAATATATCCATGGTTTGGTTCAGTCAAGTTGTATAGATTGAATAGATTGAATATATGGCTTCATGAATTCATGTTGAATATATACTTGAATCATATTCAAGTCAGTTTGATTATATCGAGACTTAGTCTGAGTCAGACACTTTTAAAAGAACTTGAAATCCTGATACTTTTAAAAGAACTTGAAATCCTGATTGCTTTGGTGTTATCGGTAACTGCTGCACATGGATGGCAGGATTTGTGTCTTTTTCAAAAACAATTACCGTGTTTATAACACCGTTTGTTATATGGTCTACCTTAAATAGGCAAGCACCCATATCTCCGACTCCCTGAGGCTCAAGAAACTGGTTCCGCTTAAACCTATGTTTACTAGGGTCCTTATTGTAATTTAGTATAACTTGAAGGGTTTTATGTAAAAATAGTTTTGTTATACTTTCAAAATATACCTCAAGTATTTAATTATCGTCTTTAGATTTTTCATAGATGTTTCTTTTATTCAACGTGAAATATCTAGTGAATATAACCTAATTTCATAATATAAGATATTTATTTGAAATATTGGAATTGTATGGTATTTTCTTGTAAATGAGATGTTTTTCTTGAATTTGGGAATGTGGAATATTATAAATATTAAAAATAGATATTTTGATTATTAATTACATATATATTTATTTATTAAAAATATAAGTTTTATTTTTAATAGAAATCACATTTTCTAAAGAAAAAAATGTATTAAAAATCTTTCGAGATCGTATGCTCCTTGCGGAGGTCTGCACCTCACTCTACTAAGCCCGAGAATGTGCGATAATCCGCACCATCCCGAATGGGTTCCCCAAATGGGTTGTAGAGGCGCAAGTGCAAAGATTTGTTAAATAAACTTCTTATAGAAAAATGTTTTATAAGTTGAAGGTAGTTATATGTAAAGTCATATTTTCCCAAATTTATGTTCCCAAATTCCATCGTGCTGTGTTGGATATGTGTGTTGTGAGGAGGTAGATCATTACCTCGTGAACAATCTATAGGTATAATAAGGAATTATGTTGGTTTATGTCAAAACTAAACTATATGGTATTTTTCTGAAAAAGTATAATAAAAGTTACAAAAAAATGATTATTTTGATGTGCAACTTATTTTATTAAGTTTGTTAATGTTTATTAATCAACATATAAGAATATGGTTTTATTTCGTTAAAGAAAATTGTAGTTTTTAAAGAAAATCGAATCAGAAGTCGGACTAACTCCGCTCCCGTCGGGTTTTAGTTTTGAAAGTTTTTAGAATATAGAAGAGAAGATAAATACGGACTTACTGGTTTGTTGTACTAGAGGAGGGAAAGAGAAATAAGTGGAAGGTGTCGGTGTGTCGTTTTGTCATCGGAAACTCCTTGAGTTGTCGCCGGAAGTTCGTCGGAACTTCGCCCTTTGCTAACTCCACTTGCACACAAAAGTCTTAGGAATTTAGTATAGTTTTTGTATAGAATTTTTCAGTGTGAAGGGATGTAAAATGGGGTGGGTATTTATAGGACAAATTAGGGTTTAGGGGTGTGATAAAAATGCATTTAAATTGGCATTAAAATGGGATTTAAAGGGGTTTTAATATTCTCTGTAAATGTGTAGAAAATTTCCGGGATACCTACAACGAATGCAAGGTTTCGGGTGGCATCTCACATGCCAATTTCAAAATTTTCCATTATAGATAACCCTAAACCTAGGATCTTAACTAGAGAATCAAACAAAAACCAACAAGTAAACATCTTTACTTCTAAGAGTTTGGGATTACAACCTTTGTAGTCCGTTCCTTCCCTTCATAAGCTCCGAGTTGAGGTCCCTTCGCTGCGATCATCAAGTACCGGACTCTAGAGAGGCTCCATAAGGTGAATGAGGGATCTTACTTTAAGTCTTCACTTTCTAAAATGATCTACCTTGAAGAAACTCTTACCCAAGCTCACACTTCTCTAATGAGGTATTAGTGAAGTGAACACCCTAATCTAAGTGGCTAGAATAGATGAGGATGATGAAGTAGGAATTTTGCTCTCTTTTGTTTTCTATTTCTCACAATATATCATCACAAATAAAAAGCTAGAAAAGCTTTTGGAGAGAGGAAGAAGAAGATGAAGTTTTGTGATGAATACTGAATTATTGTTGAGCTTAGAATTGCAACCTAGGGTTAAGCATATCATGCTTAACACTTGTAGAGACTTAACCATGTACTAGGGTTAAGGTTTGGGTTAACAAATATCTAACAAATATCAAGGGGGGTTGACAAAGTCAACAAGGATAAATATCTACACAATTTAGAATTTACCCAAAGCAAAAGATTAACCCTAATCCAAACCCTAGCATGGTTTAATCTCAAAACCTTAGTTTCAATTGTAACCCTAACATGTTACAATATTATATATCACATATATAATATATAATGTAACAAAAGAAAATAATACATTTAACATATATCATATATATATATCAATGTATCATCAAGTGAGAAAAAGAATCATTTAAGTGAGCTTATATTAGTTAACGTAATGTAATATATCACATATATAATTATACATTAAATTATCGAATCAACTCTTGATCCGATAATCCGGCTATATAACATATAACCGACTAATATAACATGTATCATCTTATCGAATCAACACTTGATCCGATATCCCGGCTATATCACATATACCCGGCCGATATCACATATCGCGAGAATAGAATACGGTATCTCATATTGTATTAATCTCGGTCCCGCACATATCACAAATGTGCTCCTACTCCGTTTTGCCTGAGCCAGGAAACCTCTGTGTAGGACTCTAAAGAATCGTCAATACGCCGGTAGTAGGTGATGATCATATCAAACACACACAAGCTGCAAGCGGTCAGCTAAACGTAACAGCCACCCGGGTATTGAGCGATCAGAAGATCAACAAGCAAGCCTGCACACACTCCTGTGAATCCAATCAGTAACACTACCGTACAGTCCGGTCTCTTCATCTGATATGTCGGATATCCAGTCTAGGGGTGGTAAACGTCAGACCCTTGTAACCGATAAGTCGTGTCGATGTAAGGCTCATAACGGGTCGAGAAACTACTGATAACACTTACCAGTAACACTCCATATCAGCCCTGGCCAGGGACTTCCAGTTATAGCCAATCGAACACTGCGCAACATCAACTCCTAATACCGGCAGAGACGAACCCCCTCCTATCGCTCATTGCCTCCATGTGATTCGGGACTGTACCCAAAAACCATCATTTTGCACGTTCTCATGAATGTGGTAAGGTGGAAATCAAAGCACAGTGGGAATCATACAAGACTCTATGATGATCTCGGGTCTACAGACTAACCTGTAACAGTGTCACCAGAGAACTGCTATCTGATGATAGGTATAATACCATCTAGGAGTTCTCGGCATGTCCGTTCAGTGTACCCAGTCTCCACTGAGCACCCGTATACCTTCTCTGATGTCAAACGCCAATGGATATGGGATCATCCATCGCCCATCATATGGGTCGAGAAGCGTATACGCTAGTCTACTCTAGAGTATCGATGCCATGTCTCGATACTCCCTCGACTAGGAACAGTTATAGGATGTACTCTTTGATTACCCTGACCCCACTAGTATGATCTGCATCATAGTCCTAGTAGTCGAGTACATATCCTAAGGGCTTTATCAACATGTGAGAGCAAGACAACAAACCAATACAAGTCAACATGTTAAGACAAACTAAAACCAAATAGCATACTATCATGTCGAGCAAGAAAGTCCTCTCTATATATATCCAAGCATCCACTATAATATACATCATATGTACAACAATGGGCTCTATGGCATATACATAACTAACAATCTCCCACTTGCATTAAGGCCAGCTGTTGTTGTATCTCATACCTAACATCCCGAAAAGTCTCTAAAATTGTATCTTGGGTATGGCCTTCATGAGTGGATCCACAGTGTTGTCCTTCGTGTCAACTCTCCTGACCTCGATCTCTCGGCGATCAACTATCTCCCGGATCAGGTGATACCGCCTCAGAATATGCCTGGTTCTTTGATGGGACCTGGGTTCCTTGGCTAAAGCCACAGCTCCATTGTTATCACAATACAAAGGTATTGGATGCTCAATGGACGGAACCACACCAAGTTCAGTTATGAACTTCTTGATCCAGACAGCCTCTTTGGCAGCATCGTTGGCAGCGATCTATTCAGCCTCCATCGTCGAGTCTGCCACGGTTTCTTGCTTGGAACTCTTCCAACAAACCGCCCCTCCATTTAGGGTAAAGACAAATCACGAGTGTGACTTAGAGTCGTCCTTATCACTTTGGAAGCTCGAATCGGTAAAGGACTCCTCCTGGAGTTCTCCATTACCATACACCAAGAACATCTCCTTAGACCTTCTCAAGTACTTGAGAATGTTCTTCACAGCTGTCCAGTGACGCTCTCTAGGATCTGCTTGATACCTACTCACTACACTTAGTGAGTATGCTACATCGGGTCTGGTACATAGCATCACGTACATGATAGAGCCTACTGCCGAAGCATAGGGTATCCCTTGTTTGCGAGCTCTCTCCAAATCAGTCTTAGGAGACATCTCTTTGGAGAGAGTGAGTCCAGAGATCGTGGGTTGGTTCCCACACTTAGATTCTTCCATACTAAACCTCTTTAGTATGGTGTTAATGTACCTGGATTGGGACAATCCCAGTATCCGTTTAGATCTATCTATATAGATCTTAATCCCTAAAATGCAGGAGGCATCACCTAGATCTTTCATTGAGAATCTATGTGATAAGAAGAGCTTGACCGAGGGCAGCATAGGAACATCATTTCCTATCAAGAGTATGTCATCCACGTACAATACGAGGAAGACAACCTTACTCTTTGCAATCTTGTTGTAGATACAAGGTTCATCTACGTTCTTGATAAAGTCAAACTCTTTGACTACCACATCAAAATAGATGTTCCAACTCCGCGATGCCTGCTTTAAACCGTAGATGGATTTAAGCTGCTTGCACACCTTTTCGCTGCTCCCACTGTCTACGAAGCCTTCTGGCTAAGTCATGTACACGCTCTCCTCTAAATCATCATTTAGAAAGGCGGTCTTAACATCCATTTGCCAGATTTCGTAGTCATAGTATGCAGCAATGGCAAGTAGGATTCGGATGGACTTAAGCATAGCCACTGGAGAAAAGGTTTCGTCATAATCCACACATGGTCGTTGACGAAAACCCTTTGCAACAAGTCTAGCTTTGAAAGTCTTAAATTTTCCATCTACACCAAGTTTCTTCTTAAAGATCCATTTGCTCTCAATGGGTTTTACCCCTTCAGGAGCAACTTCCAAAGTCCATACTTTGTTGGTGTACATGGATTCCATCTTAGATCGCATTGCATCCAGCCATCTCACAGAGTTCCCACTCGTGATGGCCTGATCGAAGCTAGTCGGGTCATCATCTTCCATAATGCAATCCTCGCTCCCACCATCTATGAGAAAACCGTAGTATCTCTCAGGTGGATGAGGAATCCTACTAGATCGGCGGAGAGGCTGGGGTTCGTTGGGAACTACTGAATCCTCTGATTCTATCAAATCTTCTGTCGTAGTTTGTATAGCTGGAACTTCTTCCAGTTCTACCTCCTCGCCACTAATTTCCTTCCAAGAAATTCCTTTTCTAAAATGGTGGCATGTCGAGAAACAAACACCTTTTGTTCCTCAGTATGGTAGAAGATATACCCTTGTGAGTTTTTGGGATATCCTACAAACTTGCACAGGACAGACCTTGCCTCGAGTTTTTCCGGATTGTGCCTTTTGACATAGGCCGGACAACCCCATATCTTAACATAATTAAGAGATGGTCTATTCCCCTTCCATATCTCATATGGAGTGGTAGTTACTGATTTGATAGGAACCATATTCAATAGGTGTATGGCTGTCTTAAGCGCATACCCCCAGAAGGAAATAGGCAACTCAGCAGTGCTCATCATAGAGCGCACCATATCTAATAAGGTGCGATTCCTCCGTTCCGATACATCGTTGTGTTGTGGTGTATAAGGAGAAGTAAGCTGAGAGAGAATCCCATTCTCTTTTAGATAGTCCAGGAACTCGTTGCTTAAGTATTCTCCTCCTCGATCAGATCGAAGGATCTTAATACTTTTACCCGTTTGGTTCTCGACTTCGTTATTATATTCTCTGAATTTCTGAAAAGCTTCAGACTTGTGTTTCAACAGGAACACATGTCCGTAACTTGAGAGATCGTCAGTGAATGTAATGAAGTAAGAAGAATCGTTCCTGGCATGTGTAGACATGGGACCACATACATCACTATGTATCAGCCCCAAGAGTTCAGTAACTCTTTCTCCGTCTCCACTAAACGGAGTTTTGGTCATTTTGCCTTTGAGACATGACTGGCAAGTGTCATAAGATGAAAATTCGAACGGATTCAAATATCCATCCTTATTCAACTTAGCTAGTCGTGTCGCATTGATATGACTAAGTCTACAATGCCACAAGAAGGATTCGTTCATTTCTGAACCCTTCCTCTTGTGTGTGTTTTGTACATTAAGGACTGTAGTTTGATTCAGAACGTATATGCCATTATTTAACGAGCCTGATCCAATCAACTTTTGATTCAGGAAGATGTTCATAACATTATCATGTACTATAAAATTATATCCTTCTTTACTCAATAAAGAAACTGATATAAAATTGCATATCATGGTCGGAATGTAATAGCATTCGTTCAGAATCAATGTATTACCATTTGGTAATACAAGGAGATATTCGCCAACTACTTTGGCTGCAACATTTGCACTATTCCCTACTTTTATGGAATGATCACCCTCTCCCAGTTCCCTACCTTTCCTTAGCCTATATAACATATTATACATATGGGATCCCGATCCGGTATCTAATACCCAGGACGTAGAGTGAACTGAGAAACAGTTCTCGATAACTAACACACCCGAAGAAGATGCATCAGCATGCTTGTTCTTCGTTTGGGTGGCGTGAGAATCTGGATATTCTTCTATTTTCTGTTCAGTCTTATAACATTTATAAGAAAAAACGTGACCAACGTTCCCCTGCTCAGAATAATAAGCAGGTTCGGTCAATACATCCATATTATTATCTTGATTAAGGCCTGATATGGTCGCTACCTAGAGAGAGAGAGAAGAAAACACTTTAGCGTATGCTCTTGCAAGATTAGATTGGTTATTATATCATCTAATCAGGATGGCTCCCACTGTTTTTCATCAAATCTTCCTTCAAACCCTAAAAGGTAAGACTAGCCGGGATTAATTACACTTTACAAGTTCGCCAATCTTTCGGCCAGGCCAGTGTTGGTACTTTGAGGGAGATTCCCCGTGCTTTCGCACGGACCTAATTAAAATAAATCTCGTTTTCCCATAGGCATAACCTCGTTAACACCTTTCTATACACCTACTTGATTGGCTAATTGTCCTGTGTAAAATTCTCTCAGGAGTAACTCTTACTCGTAGTGGGTATCAGGATCCAACTATCTCATAGAAGGTATGCAATCTCATTGCAAATTTCAACACTTGAAATTCCCGATAATGCTTTTGCCCTTAACGTGCTATGACCTTGATGAAAGCCAACAAACCATAGTGCGCTAGTCAAGTTCAACCCGTACATTTCTTGATTGAATTAAACCCACCCGCACGACCCTTGATGAAAGCCAACAAGGCCGTACGACTACCCTAATCCAATCTCATCTTATGTTGCAGATAAGCACTAGTTAGCTACGGTACACTACGCCTTGACGAATGCCAACAAACGCAGCACGAATACTAAGTATTACTTATCTGAAATGTCGGAGGGCTACGCAGGTTTTTCAGAAAACCATGAGCATAATGAACTTGATATCGTTGTAGAAGCAAGTGATTTTGAAAAAGGAGTGTTTTTGAGGCTTTTACTAGTTTTGCTAAAGAGGTCACTCCCGGTGAAGGGATCCCGGCTCTTTCCTTATCGAATAAGCTGCAGGATATTTCATAAATACCACTATGCAAAGCAAAAACTATAGAAGCAATAAAAAACTAAACCTTGAGTTTGTAGCATCTGCTAGTTTCGCTAAAGAGGTCACTCCCGGTGAAGGGATCTCAGCTCTTTCCTTATCGAATAAGGTGCTGGATATTCTATAAGAAATACCGCTATGCAAAGAGCCGGGATAAGGAAAGAGCTGAGATCCCTTCACCGGGAGTGACCTCTTTAGCGAAACTAGCAGATGCTACAACATCTTTTAGGTTTCTTGTTCTTTCATTAATCTCATTAATGAATCCCATCATTTATGCTTGCTAAGCATCACAGAAGAAACGAAAATACAACGTACGCTTATGCCATCCGCATTCGCCACAGCGCCCCGTTATGCATCGTTAGGTTACTTAACTAACGGCATACCGGGACGGGACTAGCGCGGGTGCAAAACATAAGTAACGTCTATTATATATCTCATATATAATAATAAAGCATTCGTCTCACGCATATAAAATGATCACATCACAATATATCTACAGCAGAAGAAACATATGAAATATTGGATATATTAGGAGGTCCGTGTTTTATTTTGAGTTTTTATAAAACACGGATTCCACGGTCGCGATGAATAGCCAAACCCACATTCCTAGACCCCTACGAGAGCAGCAAGCAACCCTCCCAATTCTAGGGTTAGGAGACCCGGTCTCGACTCCTCGAGATGGCCTCCCACTGGACTCTAGAACCCGGTTACTTGTGCTCCCCTCCTTGGGTCTATCCTAATGCGGAAAAGTAAATAATATACAATGGAGACATCATCCTCAATCCGGAAGTGCCCTAATAATTGAATATTACATACAATGAATTTTACATGAATGAAAATAAAAACCCTCATCTCACATAAAACCCCCGGCTATTCAGAACACGACGATCCAATATAACATATCACAGCAACACATAGCATCACATGTCATCAACGTAAGTAAATATGTCTATCACAATTGTCGTTGACATATTGCAACGAAAACGGCGATATACCACATATTACACTTACGGTCGCAGAAAAGAAAATGAAAAACTACAACATTTGGAATCCACAATCATCTTAGACATCGTAAACCCGAAATATCACATATTACGGATTTCATGCCTAACTATATGAATTCCATATATTGTATCACATTACAGAAAAACCTAGACAATGTTAAACATTCCGATCGAATCAACAAACACCCAAAATTTCTCAAAAGCTCAACACTTGAGCGTAGTTTAAAATTATCCATCATATGCCACAGTAGCAATGAACCAGCCGTAGAAGGGTCAACCAATGCCTCACTTATGGCACCGCTAAACTACCACAAACCCTATAGTTCAGAGGCGGTTTTGACGGTCACAAAATTGAGTTAAGGTTTCGTTCTTCTAGAGGGTCCACCGAATCACTTTCACGATATTTGAATGTTCTTTAACTATGAAAAAGATCCAACTCTTGAAAAAATTTAGCAAGGGAAAAAGTGGGTATTTGATATCCGATCGAACTTTTTAATACTGTCTAAAATAACCGTAAAAAAAGCTAAAATTATGAATACGAAACACTCCGAATTGCTATTGCTAAAAGATAACATCACAGGAAAAATTAGCAAAAGCAAACAACACCAAAAGTACCAAACCCCAGAAACCAGAACATGACCAAAATCTGGAGCTCAAAACCCACCACTATGCCGGCCTCCTCGGATTTTTCCCTCTTGTGCTTGGCCAAAATCCGAGCACAGGGGTCCAGGTTTTGGTTATGTTCATTATTTGTCCTATACATGATTCTGTAGCTTTTTGAAAAAATTTTAGAATCCATTTTAAAATCGACAGAAACTAGGGTTTGATATCGGGTGTTTCGGAGTTGTTTCGGTTTCGTAATCCTACATTTATCCGTCTAATTCTCTAGCTAGGCTCTGATACCACTTCTGGGATACCTACAACGGCAGCAAGATTTCGGGTTGCATCTCACATGCCAATTTCAAATTTTGCCATTATAGATAACCCTAAACCTAGGATCTTAACTAGAGAATCAAACAAAAACCAACAAGTAAACATCTTTACCTCTAAGAGTTTAGGATTACAACCTTTGTAGTCCGTTCCTTCACTTCATAAGCTCCGAGTTGAAGTCCTTTCGCTGCGATCATCTAGTACCCGGACTCTAGAGAGGCTTCAAGAGGTGAATGAGGCATCTTGCTTGAAGTCTTCACTTTCTAAAATGATCTACCTTGAAGAAACTCTAACCCAAGCTCACACTTCTCTAATGAGATATTAGTGAAGTGAACACTCTAATCTAAGTGGCTAGAATAGATGAGGATGATGAAGTAGAAATTTTGCTCTCTTTTGTTTTCTATTTCTCACAATATATCATCATAAATAAAAAGCTAGAAATGCTTTTGGAGAGAGGAAGAAGAAGATGAAGTTTTGCGATGAATAATGAATTATTGTTGAGCTTAGAATTGCAACCTAGGGTTAAGCATGTCATGCTTAACCCTTATAGAGACTTAACCATGTACTAGGGTTAGGGTTTGGGTTAACAAATATCTAACAAATATCAAGGGGGGTTGACAAAGTCAACATGGATAAATATCTACACAATTTAGAATTTACCCAAAGCAAAAGATTAACCCTAATCCAAACCCTAGAATGGTTTAATCTCAAAACCATAGTTGCAGTTGTAACCCTAATATGTTACAATATTATATATCACATATATAATATATAATGTAACAAAAGAAAATAATACATTTAACATATCACATATATATCAATGTATCATCAAGTAAGAAAAAGAATCATTAAAGTGAGCTTATATTAGTTAACGTAATGTAATATATCACATATATAATTATACATTAAATTATCAAATCAACTCTTGATCCGATAATCCGGCTACAACATATAACCGACTAATATAACATGTATCATCTTATCGAATCAACACTTGATCCTGTTAGGGTCAAAATTTGCACCCCCGGTTGACCGAGTCAAAGTCAAGGTCAACCCCAAGCCAGGTGGACCCAAGCCCAGGTCAAGCGGGCCCATGCCCAAGTCGAGCCCGCGGCCAGTTGCTCCATGCCAAAATATAGATCATGTAATAAATAATTTTTATGTAATTTTTTATGCATGAATGTATGCAAAATGGGCATAAAGCCAAATTTTTGTAAAGCCCGTGACTTATGTGCAAAAAGAAATGGCACATGAGCCATGGGATAGGCAAAATGCCATTTCGTAAAGCCCAAGGGGCTATATGTAAATATGTAAGCCTATATAAGACAACATGATGATGAATAAAGAATAGACTTTTTCATTCCCCCCAAAACTAGGGTTCTTGCCACTTTCTCCTTCCTCAAGGTTCTAAAAACCTTCTTCTCGTTTTGAATTAAATCAAGTGTTTTACTCTTCCTTTTATAAAACAAAATAGTTTTCCACCGCAAAACCCACAAAGGGGAACTCAGATCTGCCATCGGATCTCAAAAAGAAGAGATTTTAAAAATCTCACACTTCTTGATCTTCAAGATCCGGCCAACAATGGAAGAAGAAGGAGACCCATCTCCAGAAACCCCACTTTGGGGAAGAACTAGGGTTCAAGGGGAGAAGCCCTTCATCAGCTTCAAAATATCTTAGGAGTTTAACTCCACTCTAATTTCTCTTTCGGGAGTTTCTGGGGCTAAAAGCCCTTTTTTTCTCGCCGGCGCCCAAGCGCCCGAGCGCCTTGCGCTCAAGCGCCCAGTGCCCACGTGCCGACACATGGCGCGCTAGCACTCGAGAGCCTAGCGCTCAAGCGCCCAGTGCTCAAGCACCAAGCGCCCATATGCCGACACGTGGTGCGCTATCGCTCGAGCGCCCAGCGCTCAAGCTCCCAGCATCCACGTGTCGGATACGTGGCGCGTTAGTGCCTAAGCGCACAACACCTAAGCACACAGCGCTTAAGGCGCTGGCCCCACGCGTCCTTTGGGTGATTTTTCCCTTTTTTTTATATATGTATACATGTATATAAATATATATATATATATAGATACACACACACTCCACAATACTATCCCTCCCAAAAACTCTGCGTGGCTCCCGATATCCAAGCCCCCTCCAAAACAAAACACACGTACACTGCACATTGAGTTCGCATGACCAGTTTAACCCGTCAATCGGAGGTTCCCTCGCTCCAATGGCGAGGGGTAATTAACGACAGCTTAGTCTGCGGCTGCCGGAGATTCGGATCCCCACAATCAATAAACCCCTGCCTACCCTGGGTAGGGGGAATCTGTAATGCGCCTGACAAGCGCGCACGTATTCCCATTTCAATGGGGTGATGAAAAACACCCTACAGATTCTGGCACGTCCGGTGGGACGTATCTCTCCTCCCATATTTCGGGTTAAGCATTCATGCGAACTCAATCAATATACATATCGATATTTATACTAAAATAATGCCCTTTCATGCAGGTTTTCAAGCAAATACTTTTCAACAATGTCTACAAGGACGATCTCAGCTCTTAGCACAGCTCCCATCTCCTACACGATGAAGATGGACGTCAAGACGGTCTTCCCGGCCAGTCTCGGGCGACAATGGGAAGAGCCGCCGCTACCATTCGGCTCTATCATGTTCGTGTCAGCTAACGCCATCCCAGCTCCTCAAGCCCCGGTGACAGACAAACTGGTCTCGAAAGGCAAGAGGCCAAATGTATTGGTCTCGATGGCGCCCCAACTCAAACGCAAGTCGGTGTTTGAACGGCTCTCCTTGGCCCCAGCTGGGGGCAAGGCCATCAACACCAACAAAGCAACAGGGCATCTCGAGCAAGCTCCGGCGATGCTCCTGACAACTGCTCAATTGGGTATCTTCTCTAAGCTCCCCATCACTCAGCCTATGGCGGTTTCCCGGAGAGCAGAAACCTGCCAAGCGCTCAAGGAAGAGAAGCTGAGGCAAAAGCAGCTCAGATACAGAGCCAACAAAAGGGCTAGGGCTCCGGCCATGTTAAAATTTAGGAATTTCCAAAGCTCGGACCGCTTCGCGAAACCAGCTGCCAGTGATGAAAGGATGGCTGAATGTATTATCCACACCGTCTACATGGTGGGCATGCGTCCCAGCGACAACCTTCGCAGCAAAAGTAAGGATGGGGGGGCCACCACATCTCAAATCCAACCTGGTGTGAATATAGTTGTCACTTCTCAAGACCAGCATACTCCGGAGGGTGATGAAAATCCTCCCAGTGAGGCTGATAGGCAGAGAGAGCCCTCAGTTCATGGGAGTCGGGCTTGGAAAGCGAAGATGAGCCAACTTTCCATCCTAAGACCGCAGAGCAGCAACTTCTCCAAGAGCTCCGAAAACAGCTCAGAAGCAAAGAGAAGGAGATAACCAAGCTCTACTCAAAGATCGACGACTTGACAAATGTCGTCTTACGGCTTACGGCCCAACTTGCCTCTCAGTCGCCCAATCAAGCGCAGGGCTCTGCTCATGAACTGGGAAACGGTGTCCCGAGACAGCCGACGCCTATTCCCTTAAATCCAAAGGTGGGCGGACCGCACGAAAGTCAGTCGCATCCTATCTCAGGAAATTTCTTGGCTACCGATGACAGTAGCCCGCTAACTCAAGATCAAATCATGGATTTGGTTGCCAACAAAGTCAAATCATTGATAGCCGAAGCCGAAGCGCAGAAAGATATCAGCAGCAGTGGGAGACCATATCCTGCTCAATATGATCTGGTAGAATTTCCTAGCGGCTATGTCATCCCTAAATTCGGAAGATTTGATGGGACGGGAAATGCGAATCAGCATATCGCCCACTTCAAAGCCTCATGCGGGAATACTGGGGGCAATGATGCGCTTCTCCTCCGCCAGTTCGTTAATAGCTTGGCCGACGTTGCTTTCGACTGGTACGCAAGCATACCGGATGGCTCCGTCATAACTTTCGTCCAAATGGAGTCTCTGTTTCGGCAAAGGTTCATGTGCGTCAGCGATAAGATCACCATTGTCGAGCTCGTAAGGACCAAGCCAAAGAACAACGAAAGCAGCACGGATTTTATAACCCGATGGCGCAATCTCTCCGTCAAATGTGAACCGCCGATAGAGCAGGACCAATCTGTCAATCTCCTTGTCGGAAATCTCAACAATTGGATGGCCTCGTTTCTATGCACCGCGGGTCTCAAAACATTCTAAGAGCTGAACAGGAAAGTTCATATGCTGGAGCGCTCAAAGCAGGAGTCCTCCTCGGATTCCCAAAATAACAATAGGTCTTGGAGAAATCGAAAGGACGATAAACGCAAAGGCGGAAATTCCGAAGATTCTGAATCTTTCAATACCTCGGCTAACCGAAATAAGCAAGGGTTGAGCGGGCCTAATGCCAACCAGCCTCAGAAGCCAGTGTTCGAAGAGGGAGGAGAATCTCCACTGAAAGAGAAGCTGGATAAGGTCTATTCCTTCAGAAGGGACAAAATCCGTAAAATATTCAAAGACGCCCTGAGGAACGGTCTACAACTGCCAGAGTCAAAAAGACTGCAGGAAGCGAATACGACCGACGACCCCAAATACTGCCCCTATCACAGAGTGATAGGTCATGCCATTGAGGACTGCTTCGTCTTCAAAGATTGGGTCGAAAAGCAATACAAGGCAGGAGAGATAGAACTGTATAAAGGCGTGTTAACAAACAGTCCAGCTGCGACCGCCAATTTCATACAAACGGAGACCGAAGTTCTTCGTGAAACTGATTCTCTCAGACATCTGCCTTTCTCTGAAAACAATCGACCACCACGTCATTAAATTGGGAACAGTTGACCACCATGTCATTAAACTGGGAATAATCGACCTCTAAGTCGTTAAACTGGGAATGTAAATAAATATGTAAATAAACAAAAAATGTGTAAATAAAAGAAAAATAAAAGCCGAAATGATGGGGAAACCACGAATAAAAGTCGAAATGATAGGGCAATCGCGATCTTCGCGATAAAAAAAGCTGAAATGATAGAGCAATCGCGGTAAAAAATATATATATACAAAAAAAAGCAAATGATGAGTCGCTCCTGGTACCATATTCCAGTGCAGCGATGCAGACGCCAACAAAAATCCAATTTCCCAAAAATTCTTCCTGCCCTACGGTTAGTCCTCAAATTGACTGCCGTATACAATCCACGGGCTCAAATAATTCTCATCATACCCATACCCCACAACAACCACCAGTCCAGCGGCCGGTCTCCGCCCTTGGAATTATGGTCCATTAAGAAGACCCACTCATGTGTCCTCATGATACATGAAGAGAACAAACCTTCGTGTGATCTTTACGACTCAGGAAGGAAAAACACACTTGGGAGTCCCCACGACTCCCAAGGAGAAAATACACCTGCGGGATCCTTACGACTCGTAGGGGGAAAATGCTTTTATGGGACCCTTACGGCCCATAAAATTGAAAAGCCTTAGGTGATAGGGATCTAAACCTGTCTCCTAAGCCATCTCTCCCCAATCCTCAAGTGGCGAATGATGAGTCGCTCCTGGTACCATATTCCAGTGCAGCGATGCAGACGCCAACCAAATTCCAAATCCCATACCCAAATGGCGAATGATGAGTCACTCCTGGTACCATATTCCAGTGCAGCGATGCAGACGCCAACCAAATCCCATACCCCAACGGCGAATGATGAGTCACTCCTGGTACCATATTCCAGTGCAGCGATGCAGACGCCAACAAAGTCCTGAAATTTTTACGGCCCTACGGTCTGGATCATACATCCTGCAAAACCGTACACAATCCACGGGCGTAAAATGATCCCAATCTCTTCCAAGTCCTACCGCCAAGACCACATTCAAAGTCCCACCGGCGGTGATAAAAAAAAGGGTATGTCCACAAGTAAAATGGGCACAGATGAAAACCCGAAAGGGCTCCGTGAGTAAAAACAGCAGGACTGCCGGCGAGTTTGTGAAAACCCGAAAGGGCGCAAACTCGTAAAAAAGAGATAAAATGCACTCACAAAGTCCTCTCAACTTTGTGAGGAGAAAATTCCCGCATGAGATCCTTACGACTCACAAAGGAGCAACACACTTAGGAGTCCCCATGACTCCTAAGGGGAAAATACACCTACGGGATCCTTACGACCCGTAGGGAGAAAATGCTTTGTGAGACCCTTACGGCTCACAAAATTGAAAAGTCTTAGGTGATAAGGACCCAAAACCTATCTCCTAAGCCATCGCTTCCTGATAAGCAAGCCCAAATGATGATTCTCTCCTGGTACCATATTCCAGTGTAGCGATACTGATGCCAAGCAAAAACCAATTCACAAATCCTCCCGGGGCAAATGATGAGTTTCTCCTGGCATTATTCCAGTGCAGCAATGCAGATGCCAAACCAAAACCGAAATCCTCAAATCCACTCATGGCAAATGATGATTCGCTCCTGGTACCATATTCCAGTGTAGCGATGCTGATGTCAACCCAAATCAAATCAAACCAACAACCTCTGCGGCGGAATCATGCTCCATCCCAGAATTTACCCCGTGTCGAAATCATGCTTCGCCACGGGATATCTACATTCCCTACCGGAATTATGCTCCACCTCGGAATCAAGTCAACTAGCAGGCTCTGCGTCAGAATCATGCTTCGTCTCAGAATGGGCACCCCGTGTCGAAATCATGCTTTGCCTCGGTGTATCTGCCTTCCCTGTCGAAATTATGCTTCGTCTCGGAATCAAGTCATCCAACAAGCTCTGCGTCGAAATCATGCTTCGTCTCAGAATGTACCTCGTGTCAGAATCATACTTCGCCTCGGAGTACCTGCCTTCCCTGTCGGAATTATACTTCGCCTGGGAATCAACCTCTGCATCGAAATTATGCTTCAGTCAGAATGTCTGCCGCTCTTGGGAATGATGCTCCGACCCCTGGAATCATGCTCCGCCCTTCGGAATGATGCTCCGATCCCTGGAATATGCTCCGCTCTTCAGAATGATGCTCCAACCTTTCGAATCATGCTCCGCCCTTCGGAATGATGCTCCGAACCCTGGAATCATGCTCCGCCCTTCGGAATGATGCTCCGAACCCCGGAATCATGCTCCGCTCTTCGGAATGATGCTCCGATCATCAGAATTATGCTTCGACCCTTGGGAATCATGTTCCGCTCATCGGAATGATGCTCCGATCCCTGGAATGATGCTCCGACCTTTGGAATCATGCTCCGCCCTTCGGAATAATGCTCCGATCCCCGGGAATCATGCTCCCCGAGGGATACTCCGATCCTTGGAATCATGTTCCGCCCTTCGGAATGATGCTCCGAACCCTGGAATTATGTTCGGCAAATCGGAATGATGCTCCGATCCTTCGGAATGATGCTCCGACCCTGGAATTATGCTCCGCAAATCGGAATTAAGCTCCGACTGTTCGGAATGATGCTCCGATCCACGGAATTATGCTCCGACTCTTCGGAATGATGCTCCGATCCACGGAATCATTCTCCGCGCTTCGGAAGGATGCTCCGATCCTTGGAATCATGCCTCTACTCTTCGGAATTATGTCTTCGGAATTATGCTCCGACTCTTCGGGATGATGCTCGGCCCCTGGAATGATGTTCCACCTCGAAGTCTAACTTCAAGATCCATCAATTTCGTGCACACAACTCATGCAAGCGGTATGCATTCATTGATGGGGGCACTTTGTTGGGGTCAAAATTTGCACCCCTGGTTGACCGAGTCAAGGTCAAGGTCAACCCCATGCCAGGTGGGCCCAAGCCCAGGTCAAGCGGGCCCATGCCCAAGTCGAGCCCGCGACCAGCCTCCTCCATGCCAAAATATAGATCATGTAATAAATAATTTTTATGTAATTTTTTATGCATGAATGTATGCAAAATGGGCATAAAGCCAAATTTTTGTAAAGCCCATGGTTTATGTGCAAAAAGAAATGGCACATGAGCCATGGGATGGGCAAAATGCCATTTTGTAAAGCCCAAGGGGCTATATGTAAATGTGTAAGCCTATATAAGGCAACATGATGATGAATAAAGCATAGACTTTTTCATTCCCCCAAAAACTAGGGTTCTTGCCTCTTTCTCCTTCTTCAAGGTTCGGAAAACCTTCTTCTCTTTTGGAATTAAATCAAGAGTTTTACTCTTCCTTTTATAAAACTAAATAGTTTTCCACCACAAAACCCACAAAGGGGAACTCAGATCTGCCATCGGATCTCAAAAAGAAGAGATTTTTAAAATCTCACACTTCTTGATCTTCAAGATCCGGCCAACAAAGGAAGAAAAAGGAGACCCATCTACAGAAACCCCACTTTGGGGAAGAACTAGGGCTCAAAGGGAGAAGCCCTTCATCAGCTTCAAAACATCTTAGGAGTTTAACTCCACTCTAATTTCCCTCTCGGGAGTTTCTGGGGCTAAAAGCCCCCTTTTCTCGCCGGCGCCCAAGCGCCCGAGTGCCTTGCGCTCAAGCGCCCAGCGCCCACGTGCTGAAACGTGGCGCGCTAGCGCTCAAGCGCCCAGCGCTCCAGCGCCCAGCGCTCCAGCGCCCAGTGCCCACGTGGCGCGCTAGCGCTCGAGCGCCCAGCGCTCGAGCGCCCAGCGCCCACGTGCCGACACGTGGCGCGCTGGCGCTCGACCTCCTAGCGATCAAGCACCCATTGCTCAAGCGCCAAGCGCCCACGTGCCGACACGTGGTGCGCTAGCGCTCGAGAGCCTAGCGCTAAAGCGCCCAGCGCTCAAGCACCAAGCGCCCACGTGCCGACACGTGGTGCGCTGTCTCTCGAGCGCCTAGCGCTCAAGCGCCCAGCGTCCACGTGTCGGATACATGGCGCGCTAGTGCCTAAGCACACAGCGCTCAAGACGCTGGCCCCACGCATCCTTTGGGCGCTTTTTCCCTTTTTTTTTATATATGTATACATGTATATATATACAGGGACACACACACTCCACAACACTATCCCTCCCAAAACATTTTTGGGCCGGGGCGCTGCCCCGCACCCCGCAAGGGGGATGCTAGCCCCCTTAATCCCCAGCCTACTATCCGGGTAGCGGGACCCCCGTAAAAACTCTACGTGGCTCCCGATATATCCAAGCCCCCTCCAAAACAAAACACACGTACACTATACATTGAGTTCGCATGACCAGTTTAACCCGTCAATCGGAGGTTCCCACGCTCCAAAGGCGAGGGGTAATTAACGGCAGCTTAGTCTGTGGCTGCCGGAGATTCGGATCCCCATAATCAATAAACCCCTGCCTACCCTAGGTAGGGGGAATCTGTAATGCGCCTGATAAGCGCGCCCGTATTCCCATCTCAATGGGGTGACGAAAAACACCCTACAGATCCGATATCCCGGCTATATCACATATACCCGGCCGATATCACATATCGCGAGAATAGATTACGATATCTCATATCGTATTAATATCGGTCCCGCACATATCACATATGTGCTCCTACTCCATTTTGCCTGAGCCAAGAAACCTCTGTGTAGGACTCTAAATAATCGTCAATACGCCGGTAGTAGGTGATGATCATATCAAACACCCATAAGCTGCAAGCGGTCAGCTAAACGTAACAGCCACCCGGGTATTGAGCGATCATAAGATCAACAAGCAAGCATGCACACTCCTGTGAATCCAATCAGTAACACTACCGTACAGTCCAGTCTCTTCGTTTGATATGTCGCATATCCAGTCTAGGGGTGGTAAACGTCAGACCCCAGTAACCGATAAGTCGTGTCGATGTGAGGCTCATAACGGGTCGAGAAACTACTGATAACACTTACCAGTAGCACTCCATATCAGCCCTGGCCAGGGACTTCCAGTTATAGCCAATCGAACACTGCACAACATCATCTCCCAATACCGGGAGAGATGAAACCCCTCCTATCGCTCATTGCCTCCATATGATTCGGGACTGTACCCAAAAACCACCGTTTTTCACGTTCTCATGAACGTGGTAAGGTGGAAATCAAAGCACAGTGGGAATCACACAAGACTCTATGACGATCTCGGGTCTACAGACTAACCTGTACCAGTGTCACCGGAGAACTACTATCTGACGGTGGGTATAATACCATCTAGGAGTTCTCGGCGAGTCCGTTCAGTGTACTCAGTCTCCACTGAGCACCCGCATACCTTCTCTGATGTCAAACACCAATGGATATGGGATCATCCATCGCCCATCATATGGGTCGAGAAGCGTATACTCTAGAATACTCTGGAGTATCGATGCCCTGTCTCGATACTCTCTCGACTAGGAACAGTTATAGGATGTACTCTTGGACTACCCTGGCCCACTAGTATGATCTGCATCATAGTCCTAGTAGTCGAGTACATATCCTAAGGGCTTTATCAACATGTGAGAGCAAGACAGTAAACCAATACAAGTCAACATGTTAAGACAAAGTGAAACCAAATAGCATACTATCATGTCGAGCAAGAAAGTCCTCTCTATATTTATCCAAGCATCCACTATAATATACATCATATATACAACAATGGCCTCTAGGGCATATACATAACTAACAAAAATAAACAACACTGGAGTTATGGGGGGAGTCCAAGAGTTGCTAGGGTTAAAAAAATTAGGGTTTGGGCTTCACAAAACCGGCGGCGCCGGCCCAAGATGGATCTTGGCCGGTCAGTTTGTGGAGGTGGGGGCTCGGATTGGGGCCACTTGTCTCTGACGGTCTGAATACTAATTTGCATATGTTTGTTTAGGCTGTGTCTCTTCAGTTTATGTGTAGTGCACGTGTAGTCTCTTGGGCTTCTAAAAGTTTAAAAGAATTTAAATAAAAAGAATGTGTGGCTGATGGGATTTGAACTCTGGTGCTATGGATCAGCAGTGCAAGGTCTTACCAATAAGCTACAAGCTCCTTCTTGCTGTTCTAAATCAGAACAAATACTTATAGTACTCACAGGAAATGTAAATACCCCAATTGTACATTAACTTTAAATGAATTTTATGTACACTAAAATTGGGTTGTTACAGTCTACCCTCCTTACAAAAATTTCGTCCTCGAAATTTACAATTTATTTTAAGGACTGGTTTACAAATAAGTGAGGATATCTTGCACGCATCTCATCTTCCCTTTCCAATATCAATTCTTCTGGAGTGACTTTTCTCCACATCACTCGAACCAAGTTGACTTCCTTGTTCCGAAATGACTTCACTTTCCTGTCCAGGATCTCAACAAGTTGCTGCTCACAAGATAAATCGGGCTGTACAGTGAGCTCGGAATGATCAAGAATATGGCTGGGTCACTCACATACCTTCTAAGTTGGGATATGTGGAACACGTTGTGCACTCCTTCCAATGAAGATGGAAGTGCCACGCGATATGCCACTTCACCGACTGGTTCGAGTATGTCGAACGGTCCAATATATCTCGGACTTAGCTTACCCCGTCTTCCAAATCGGTTCACTCTACGGTTCGGAGATATCTTTAGAAATACATGATCTCCCGGCTAGAACTCCAAGTGATGGCGCTTTGCATCAGCCCAGTGCTTCTGTCGATCTTGGGCTATGCACATTCTTTCCCTGATAGTGCGGACTACGTCAACAGTTGCGACTATCATCTCAGGTCTTAGGAGTTCTCTATCTCCGATGTCATCCCAACTTAATGGCGATCGACACTTCCTTCCATAAAGTGTTTCAAAAGGTGCCATTTCAATGCTTGCTTGGTAGCTGTTGTTGTATGAAAACTCCACAGGATGTAGGTGATCTTCCCACGATCCTCCGAAGTCTAACATACACGCTCTGAGCATATCTTCTAAGATCTGAATAGTTCGCTCATACTGACCATCTATTTGTGGATGATAAGCTGTGCTGATGTTCAGACTTGTACCCAAGCTCGCTTACAGACTCTGCCAAAATTATGATCGGAACCTGGTGTCACGATTGGAGACATTGTAGACTGGTACTCCATGAAGTCTCACAATTTCCTGTATGAGTTCATGGGTATCAGAGATAGTACATATTTGAAGAGTTTAAATCTTACTTAGATTCTTACCTCCATATACTTCTTTTCTAATGTCTCAGTAGATTGGCCAACTCGAAATGGGATGAAGTGAGCCGACTTTGTGATTCGATCCACAATAACCCATACCGCATCGTTACTCTTTGTGTTGCGAGAAAGTGCAATCACAAAATCCATTGTGATGTGTTGCCACTTCCATTCTGGGATAGGTAACGGTTGAATTAATCCAGCTGTCCTGTGATGTTCAGCCTTTACTTGCTGACACACTAAACATTTAGCGACGCTTTTGGCTACTTCACGCTTCATTCCATGCCACCAGTAATTTTGACGCAGATCCTTGTACATCTTTGTATCTCCAGGGTGTACTGAGTAGGGAGAGCTGTGATCTTCTTTCATTAACTCTTCCCGTACATAACCTTTTGGTACACACAGTCTGCGGCCGTATCTCAAAGATCCGTCTTTATGGATGATGAAGTCTGTTCTGAGTCCACTTTCCACTTGTTCTCTAATCTCTTGCAGCTTAGTATCACTTGCTTGAGCTGCTTTGATCTGATTGAAAATGGTAGATTGAACTTGTAAGTTCATCAAACTTGAAGCGTTACCTGGCATGACCACTTCAATCTCAATCTGATGCAAGTCTTGTTGAAGTTTCCACTGAGCGGTGAGATTCATTGCTAATAGTTGGCGACTAAGGGCATCAGGAACCACATTCACCTTCCCTGGGTGATATTGAAGGTTGATGTCAAAGTCCGTCATGAGTTCTAACCATCGTCTCTGCCGCATATTAAGCTCATTCTGAGTAAACACATATTTCAGACTCTTGTGATCTGTGTATATGTTCACTCGCTCACCAAGAAGATAATGGCGCGAAATCTTAAGAGAAAGATTACGTCCACCAACTCCAAATCTTGGGTCGGATAATTGCGCTCATGAATTTTCAGTTGTCTTGAAGTATAAGCCACAACCTTTCCGTGCTGATGTAGAACACATCCTAATCCCTCGTAATGCACTTCGAAACCTCTAAATTGGTCCGGTATGACAAGGATAGGTGCTGATGTCAATCTTAACTTGAGTTCCACGAAAGCTTGTTCGCATGCTTCTGACCACACAAAATCTTTATCTTTACATGTGAGCTTGGTCAGGGGTGTTGCTATCTTCGAAAATACTTCAATGAACCATCTGTAATATCCAGCTAGACCCAAGCAACTTCGAATGTCCTTCACTGACTTTGGTGTCGGCCATTCGCTTACCGCTGAAACTTTTGCTGGATCCACAGAGATTCCATCACCTGACACAAACCAATCTAGCCAAAACTCTCATTTGCTGTACTTGGCATATAATTGATGTTATCGTAAATTTTCCAAGACAATTCGTAAGTGCTCGGCATGCTCTTTCCAACTCTTAGAATGCACCAGGATGTCGACGATGAAGATGACAACAAACCTGTCTAAGTACTCCCAGAAAAATTGATTCATTAGGTTCATGAATATTGTTGGTGCATTGATCACTACGAATGTCATCACAAGAAATTCGTAATGTCCATAACGAGTTCTGAAAGCTGTTTTATGGATATCAGCTTCCTTGACCTTCACCTGATGATAACCTGAACGAAGATCTAGTTTAGAGAAAACACAAGAAACACTTACCTGATCGAATAAATCATCTATACGCGAGAGTGGATACTTTTTTCTTTATCGTCACTTCATTCAAGGCTCTATAATCAATGCACATTCTGTATGAATCTTCCTTCTTCTTCACAAGTAGAACTGGAGATCCCCAACTTGAAGTGCCGGGACGAATTCATCCTTTCGCCAATAATTCGTCCAACTGAGTTCGGACTTCCTTCAAACCTTCCGGACTTAATCGATAAGGTGCTTTAATCACCGGTTGTGCTCCTGGTACAAAATCAATGTTGAATTCAAGAGCTCGATCGGAAAGCAAACCTGATATATCGTCAGGAAACACATCGTCGAACTCTCGAACCACTTCTGGCTTTGATCCTTCCTCTGCTTGAATTGCTGCAATCACTGCCTTTTTTGGTTTCGCCTTGTAAGTACTTGGCTCCAGGGTATGGTCTCCACTTTTAAAATAGAAGACCGGATGGTCTGGAATCTCGAATACTACCCTCCTTTGACGACAGTCAATGGTAGCATAAAATATTCCAAGCCAATACATACCCAAGACCACATCGATGTTCGGTATGTCCAGCACCTTGAAGTCAGCATAGAATTCTCTGCTGCAGACGACTACTGGACACAAGTTGTATCACATTGTTGCCTTTAGAACGCCATTTCCTAAACTGGCATTCCAGCTGGATACAAGCGGTGTGACTAGAATCGCATGAGTTCGGACAAACCGTTATGACATAAAGCAATGAGATGCTCCAATATCGAATAGTGCTAGTGCAGGAAGTGAGTCTACTATGATTGTACCTAAGGTATATGGGATAAGTTTTAGGTATAGGGAAAAATATGTAGGTAGATGTTAAGGCTTAAAGAAAAGTTTGAGAAGAAAGGGTTACCAGTGATGACTTAGGGCGTTAAGATCCATCGCCTTTGGAATTTGCCGTGGACGGTAGAGTTTTCTCCAGCCTCGTTCTTTTATGAGAGATTGGATTTGAAGGAGCCGTTGTGACATGCACCGGTTTAGGAAAAGTCCCCCATTGTATGGCGGAGGAGTGGTCTTTTTCTTGTCGAACCTTCGATTTCTTTGGTCAATGAGGGTAGTTTTGGCCAATCACAGAGTCTTGAACTTTTCTCCAGACCCTATGAATTTGCGAGGAGAGCCGCTGATAAGGCCACTCCGGTTTTACTTGCACTGTAACTTTTGCCGGTGGGGGAGATTTCTTTAGCACTGCCGTTGGGGAATTTTTACGCACCCTCCTAAGCGGTTCAAAACTGTTCCCAGTTAGAACAGCAGCGCCGACCTCCACCATTGGATCTGGTGGGGTGAGTGCAGAGGGGAAGTTGACTCCCGCTTCTCTCACCCGGCGCCATTGGAGACGTCGAGCATGCCTTGCAGAAGGGATCGCCTCAGTTTTGAAAGCGGCTTCATCATGCCCATGGTTTTGCTGAGGAGCTTCAATTGGCGTCAGCCTGTTGAAGACCGACGTCCTTGTTAAAGTTTTAGGAGGGCCGACCAGTCTTTCGAAGACGGATCGTCTGATGGGGGAAGCGCTTTTGACGGCTTCACATATAGCAGGAGTTGGGAGGCCTATCCGTTTTGGGGTAGCCCCTTCAGGTATCACGAGTTTCTTTGCGGGCCTGTTTGATTTCTTGTTCAGCCTGTTGAAGACCGAGACGACAGATTTGGACGGCCCGTTGAGAGGGACCGTTGTGATTGCCAGTCGATCGAAAACCGACCTTTTAGGAAAAATTTTCGGTGCTGAGGCACCGAAACTCACATGTGGGAGCATGGTCTCAAAGAACAATCCAGTAGTGGCTTGTGTGACTTACCCCACTGGCATTGAGAAAATAGAGGCCGCATTGGGCCCATAGGTCACTCCTTCGGTTGAGGTGGAGTGGGAGTTGCTGCTGCATGCTGTGCATTGAGAAGCCATTAATTTTCTGCACAGGACTAAGATACCAAGTTTTAGTATCTCGAATCTAGGGGCAACCACAGCGAACCACGATTTTGCTCGCAAAACACGACACACGAAGTGTGGAGTGGAAAGAGGAAAAGGTCCCACCGTACATGCCAGAATCTGTTCACCGTCGAAAGACCGGACCGAGACGTTGGGAAATCTAGCCTGAATTTGGGGGAAAATTCTATTTGGACATATCCATCCACCTCTCTGAAGATACAAAGTTGATTTATAGCACAGTATATCAGAGGTTTGGATAGATGCGACCGTTGTAGCAGATCTCATCAGATTCCCCCTCATTTGTGAGGATTTTTTATTGTGGGGACGCTCTTTCGTGTAGGCACAAGCCCCTGCAGTTAATTACGTTACCGCATTGTGATAACCGTTTTCTCCTGCTCTAGCAGTTCACTTCGTGTCGTGTGTATTTTTGTTTATTTTGGTTGCCCGTGGATTGTATACGGAGACTAATTTATGTTGTCTCCCGTAGGGCACGGATCAGCTCAAATCCGTATATATTAGATTTGGGTTTGGGTTTTGAACTTAGGTTATATTTTCCTTTAGTTCAAAAATATTTTGTTTTGTTTTATTGAAGGACCGTTATTCTAGTTTGGGATTAAGATCAACTTAAATATATGAGCATTTGGGCTCAATTTATTTTTTACTAAGGATACGTTAGTCATATTTGATACTAAGATCAACTTAGCAATATTTTAAGGATCGTTAAATTTTAGATGAGATCCAAACAACAGAACATTTGGGCTCAGCTGCAAGAAGCTTTCAGAGAGACTTTTAGCCAATTTGGGCTTGGTATACTCGGTCTTGGGCCTTCCATTTTGTTTTACTCAGGAGAGCTAAGCACTTATTTGTAGTTCTGGTGCTCACGTATGAAACACGTGTGGTGCTCAGATATGGGCGTTGCCCAATCGGTGCAAAGCACTTAGTCATTTTGACTGAGTATAGAGTGCAAAGCACTTTGTATGGCACTTGCGTGAGAAGCACGTGAGGCGCTGGGCATTGATTTTGGGTTTTGTTTGTTCCCCCCTTTTCTCTATACAGAAGTGCTAAGAACTTGGTTAGAGCTCTGGCGCTCACGTGGAAAGCACGTGAGGTGTACAGGCATGGGTACTGCCAATTGGTGCCAATGCTTAATCATTTTAAATAAGTATATATAATGCTAAGCACTTGGTATGGAGTTCACGTGGGAAGCACGTGAGGCATTCAGTCTTCGTTTTTGTGGCTCACGTGTATTTCACGTGATTGCTTTATTTTTCGGATGCTGGGTTGCTTTGTTTTGGTGGTTGCCCAATCAGTGTAAATGAGTTTCTTTATTTTTGGGGGCTCACATGTGAAGCACGTGAGTCTCCGTTAATAGCATTTTGGCCATCACCCAGAAGATCTGAGATCAGTTTTATTTAAGAACTAAGTTCCTTTTTTATAAGAACTATGTTCTTTACGTAGGGTTAAACCCTATTTTCAGAGGAATTAAATTCCCAGAACATAGGTTCTTTTTCTTTCTCTTTCTTTTTAAACTAGTTCTTTTTAAAATTTTTGATTCTCAAGAACAAGATCTTCACGATGAGAATTAAATTCTCAACTTGTGGGAGGCTTGTCTTGTGGATCTCTGATCCAGAGAAAGAACTAAGTTCCTGAGAAGGGTTAAACCCTTGGATATATTAGGTAAAGAAGATGTTTTGATCTCGATGTTTTTTCTTTATTTTGGGTTTGAGAGGAGGAAAGTCTTCTTCTTTATTTAGAATTAAATTCACTTGTTGTTTTGAAAGCTTTCTGTATTTTTTCAGAAGCTTATGGAGGAGTTCCCTCTCTTTTTTCCTTTTTGTTCTCTGAGACTTGGAGTATCGGGTCTTTTATATAGTGAAGGCAAATTATTAATTAGTTTTGAGAAAATTTCTCATTGAGAGATTCCAATTGATTTAATTGGTCTCAAATTTTATTTGGAAAATTTTACTCACCGTTAGATCTTTGATCCAAAGATTTCTGTTTTACAGAATATGTTTTCTTATTTTTAATAAGATTAGGAGAATATTTTCCCATATATTGAATTTTATTCTTTTAAACGGTGATTTTTAATCACTATTGGATTTTTAATCCAAGAGTGCTTAGTTTAACAGAGCATAATCTTTCTGTGTTTAGAAAGTTGTAGGAGATATTTTTCCATCTCATTGGATCTTCGATCCAACAACTTTCTGTTTAACAGAAAATATCATTCTCATTTGAAAAGATTAGAGGGATATTTTCCCTTAATAGGATCTTAATCTATATTTGGTAATTTTTAATCACCCTTGGATTTTTGATCCAACAGTTCTCTATTAACAGAGAATATCTTTCCCTTTTAGCTAGATCAAGGGTGGTATTTTCCCAAGAATAGAATTTAATTCTATATAGGGAGGCACTCTTACGTGTATAAACATGGCCCCTATGTGGGTGTCTAGCCTACTTTATTTAGTGCCCATATGCTTTGCATATGGGCACTCACGTGTTGAAGCATATGGGCGCTCATGTGTTCAGCACGTGTGGTCAATTTGGCTTTCAACCATCTACTCTTGGTGCTTTATATGCTTTGCATACCAAATAGAATTTAATTTTATGTATAGAATTTAACTCTATCTGAAAATAATGCTTCAAAAGGGTGTTCACACGTGTTTAACGCGTGATCCCAATATGGGTTTTTAATCTGTTTATTTAGCGCTTATATACTTTGCATATAGGCGTTGTCACGCCCCGCTTCCCGGAGTGCGGAAACTATGGCACGTGACAGAGCCAACCATGCTACCTATGGCTAGGAAATATCTCTCCACAGTCACATTACAGCTGTCTATAGGATTTCAAGAACAGTAAAATATCTAAAACAAGCTAGTACATGTCCATTTGCCACAATAAAAGAGTCAAGAAAATGTATAAGTGGAAACGAATTAAATCCAATAAATAACAATTGAAAACTTATCCCAATATGGGCTCAAATCAAGGAAATAAAACTGCAAAAACAATTAACTAAACTAAACATCTCTAAATAACACATGTTCAATTCCTCACTACTCGGCTTGACGGCTAAAGTACTCATGTTCAGTCTGCGATAAAGATAGAGGAACTGGGCCATGCTAAACCCAGATGTCAGTGCGTCATAAATATCAAAATAACAATAATAACCAGGATGTAATGATATAGGTAAACATGAATATAAATGAATAACTCGGATATGAAATAGTGAGGTAAGCGTGTATGTTGTGTGATGTGTAACCTAAAACCGTGCTTCTAGATTATCTATTCTAAAAGTTCTGAAATCAATTAATGTAATCCTCATCGTAACCCAACAGTCTATGCCCAGTTCATTCCCTACGGGACCACGGTAACAGGATTTATTCCGTAACGCCTGAAAAAACGGCAAACAGGATTATTCCATAACGCCCGGAAAAATGGAAAACATGTAATTTTTCCGCAACGCCCGGAAAAATGGCAAACAGGATTATTCCGTAACGCCCGAAAAAACGGCAAACATGATTATTCCGTAACGCCCGGAACAACGGCAAACATGTTATAATAGCCTTTTGAGTTACGTTTCGATTACATTCTTGATTTTCCCTTTACTCCCAGGTTTGTATTCAAGTCAGGTATTGCCAATATAGATCTAATACCAACACAGGATCAAGCAGATACAGGTTTTGTCTATTCAGACAACAAGTTACGCCCATCAGGATAACACGTCAGGATTGTTGGTATTAGTAACTAAATCCAAGTAATGAGTCAAGTAGTTGTCGTGAATATGTCATGTGCTGCATATGTATCAGATAGATACCCAAATATGAAACTGTAAAGAATATCTGAACACATTAAGAACGACGAATACCAGGATGCATATGTATCTATCTGTAATAACCTTTTATACGTCCATGACTACGTGTAACATTTCAGAAAAATAAAATATTATTTTTGCGAATTTATATAATTAAATAATAATTATTACGAATATTTTAATGGGTGGAGATTAGTTTTAAAGGTTATGATATAATTAAATACCGATAAATTGGGAAATATTCGGAAATTTATATTAATTATTGATTTTGAAAGAGATTATGAGAATGCATTCATGGATTTCTTATAATTAATTATATTCTATATTAATGCTAAACTCGATTAAATTTCACTAATCATGCATTAAGCTTGATTTTTGCATCATGACATGCAACAAAACATTTTTTTTCAATTTGCATGAATCATGGCATCTTATATTTTCTTTTATATGTATATGGTCTTTTGTTTTGGATTTAAATGAAAAAGGAAAAGGAAAACAAAAGGAAAGAAAAGAAAAAGGAAAAACGTTAAAGAAATTGGTATAGGCAAGAGAGAGAGAGAGGTGAGGGGTTCCTTTGACCCTTGGCTCATACTTTCATTCTTCATCCTCTTCATTGGTTTCTCCCCTCCCTCATCCATGGATGCCCTCTCCCTACACCACCTCCTACACCTCACTTCACCCCCAAAAATACCTCAAAACCCCTCATTCCTTTCATTAAAAATGTGCACAAGCTCACTACAAGTATGGGGAACCAAGAAAAATAGGATTTTGCTGCTCTAGGGGATTCTTGAGTCCCAAATGAGGTATTTCTTTCACTTTAAGTGTAGGGTTCCATTTCCTTTAGCATCTATATTAGTTTAGAAGTGGTTAAGTGAGGTTTAGTGAGGTTTGAAAATTCCTAGATGAAGGTTAGGGATCTATTTGAGTTGAGATGGTGCTAATGAGCTTTGGTGGTGACATTAAACCTCCCTTAGTGTCTAAAATCTAGATCAAACCTGAACTGAACCCTAAGATTTGAATTTGGAACTTCCATGTCGGTTTTCAGGATTTATTTATGGGTGTAGGGAATCTGGAGTGATCTGAGAACTTTACTAGAAAAACAAACAACCCTAGATACTTAGATGGACCACTAGGAGACCACCCTGGGAAGACGAGACCCTAACTCCCTGGATTAGCTGAGCTCACCGGATTTGGGGCTATTGTGGCCGGCCACATTATGGAATTTGGTGCTAGTATTTGTTCTGTAGCTCATATACCCTATATATTACACCCCAGTACTGTTTGTTTATCTCTATTTCACCTGAACCAAAATCTGGGACCATTTTCTTGAGTTGTTGCATTGAATTCCTTGATGTTTATGACATGAAGTTTTGATATTTGGTTTTGTATCGGTCACTTGACGTTTGTACGTCGATATCGGGTGTTGTTTGATTAATTTGAATGAGTAGACCATTGGTTTTAACCTATGTGTGATTCGCGGGTCGTTTTGGTTTTGAATTGGACGTTTTGATGCGATACGATATATGTGATATGTAGGTACCCTCACGTGGACTTCGGACGATGAAGAAGAGGATGGCGACATCGACTTCGGCAAGTAAGGATCAAGGTGAGTAGATATATATCTACGGGGGAAGTCGGGTGGATGGCGTATAGCACCCCCGTAGTTTCGTAGTGTAGTATACAAATACGTTATAATTATACAAATACGGGTATTGTGAGACTATATAATTATCAAGAAAGGTTTTAGGAGATCATGGCTCAAATTTTAGTGTAATTGGATGATGATGCTTTTAGCTTAGTTTCTTAGTCGCGAAACCCTAGAGTAATATTTTGCACACGCGCACACACGTACACACGCTTACATTCGATGTTCTTGTGCGTATATGGGGATTTGTGTATATATATATATACATATATGTATGTGAGTATGTGTATATAAATATATATATATATATATGTATGTATGTATGTATGTATGTATACGTATACAGGTATGATGAGGATAGTATGTGATACTGGGAGATGTGTCGATGTGATTGGGCATGATGTCATGAGGTCGGTGATGTAATTGGGTCGTGTTATGAGATACAACTAGCGGATTGATGGGCGATGTGTTTTCATACACACGCAGATATATGTTGATGGTATCTGTATGCACTAGACTTAGATCAGTACCATGTTCATGATATTATGATAATGATACCATATGGATATTGAGGTATATGTGATAGGCGACCCGTACCCCGATTTGGGATACCGTAAGATGGATTTACCGTACGAGATATAATTATGATAATAGATCCGCACTCTTGACTTGAGGATGTCGTATTATATATTTTATCGTATGTGACGCTATTGAGGCGGGATCACCGACTATTAGATATATATATCGACTCAGACTTAGGTGGATTTCCTTACCCTTTAGTTAGTGTCTTAGCTGTCCCATAGTTTACTTAGTAGATGTTAGAGTTGGGCGCGAGTCATACTTATTTCCAAAACCAACGAATCGTGAGTACTTTAAAGACAGGTCAAAAGATACTACGGATATTTCAAAGGACGTACCTTTTCTTAAAAACACTGTAGCCCCTAATTTCTAAACATCATGATTCATGCGATTTCAGACAACAAAAACTGTATGACTCGTGTATAGACATGTATATTCTTATTGTTACGTTTATTATTCATTCTCCATTTACTCATGTCGTTATCATTACATTGCATACTTTATGTGTACTTTAGTGATTATAAAACCCTGCTGTCAGGACACCAGCACCATTACCGATGATGCGTATGCTCCACGTACACTTACTTGTCGGCTCACACACATCATCATCGGTAATTGCAATGTCACGTACACTTTAGAGAATATTATTTTATTGATATCGCTTGTTAGCTGATAGTTCCGATATATCATTACTGTGCTAGTTTAGATATTGTATTCTTTACATAGATACCCGTGCATGTATACATATTCATTGTCATGAAATATTATGGGGCTTTATGCTGGTAATTCACTGTTATTACTCTTGAGATTGGGATTTTGGATTTCCATGAGATTTCTGGATTTGGAGAAACCGCAAGGATTTTATAAAAAACTTATTATCATTTAAAAATGCATGTTGCGGTTTTCTCGTGATATGATATGAGATATATCCACCATGAGTTTTCTCGGCTCTTGAGCGATATCATACACCCGATTCGAGGAGGAGGAGGAACCGTCTGCGGGTGCATGGTGGACCCGGTGCAGTACCTCGGGGCAAGATGGTCTCATATGATGGCATTGAGCCTGGCAGGGGAGCACTACCCACCGATTATTTATGACGCGGCGGATATCCGGAGGATACCAACGTAGTCGTGAGATTTGATAATTTGGGCCAGTCCGAATTTCCGGAGCCCAGAGGCCAGTTCGGAATGCCAGAGCCCGAGATATTGAGACTTTGAGATATTGAGACTTTGAGGTATTGAGACTATATGATATGGGCCAGTCCAGATTGCCGGAGCCCGAGATATTGGATATTAGGATTTATGTTTTGTGTCGATACTTGACAAGGATTCTATGTTGATTTCATTGATGATACCTCGATTTTTATATACAGAAATCTCACTAAATAAAGAAAACAGTTTTCTCATTCATGATGTATTCTGTTTTCATTTTAATGCATTCATACATAATATATGTATTATGTTGCTACCTGAGGCACTGACACGAGCACTTGATATTACACTTATGTGTAGATGTTTCAGGGTTATATTATTGAGGATATTATTATCGTATGACCTAGGATTAAGTCATACATGCGATTTCTGCTCGGTGATGTTTTCTACTCACGAGTTGGAAACTCACCCCCGTTGTGCCACAGTTTCTTGCAGGTTTGTCGTACAGGTTTTCTTGGCGGCTTTGCTGGCATACTACTTCTTTCCGGGTGATTGCTTTGGTTGGTGGGTTCACTCGTATCATGACCACCATTGTACTTTTATTATTTCAGTTGTATCTAGTAACTCCATCAACCAGACTTGTATATTTATAGACTTAGAAGACCAGTGTATATTCTTTTGACCTTAGAGTCGCGCATGTATTATTATGGTTTTCTGGTGGTTATTGGTTCTCTTCTGAGTTTTGATCATCGCCCTTCGGTGTTGTATATTATATTGTATTGCGTGGTTATGACCGCCAATTGGCGAAGAGCTAGCTCCCGCTCGGGGATGCCTTTATATATAATTCATGTGTTGTACCCGTTTGGGGCCAGTATTTACAAAGGAAACTCTGCCGAAATTTTCAGAAAAGACTCGATGTTTTAAAATGTATACTATGGCTTATTTTGTTAAACCACTTGTTTTAAAACTAAACTTTTCCTTCTCTTTCTTTTCAAATGGTTTAGATTTTTGGGATTTTGGCTTACTTGAATCAGATGGGGTCCCATAGACTTCATATGATTCAAGTGCCAGTCACGTGCCAATTCGGGTCGTGACACTACGTATGATGCAATCTAGATAACACGTTATATTAATATAATAGTAAAATGATATTAGGACATTCCGGCATGCAACTAGAGAATCTATGATTAGCACGGATACGTACGGATACCGTAAAACGGTAAAACTATAATATTTGCTGCATAATGAAACACATGATTTATTTTTATTCATATTTAAATAGATATATTAACATAGCATGTTGCAAGATAAACTTGCCTGATTGGATCTTACGACGGAGTACGTACGGCACGTTCGACGTCGGATAAATATCGCGATGCAACCACGCACGTACAAGACTGGACCTGGCTAATCAAAGACGTGACCACGCTGGATGCCGACGATGACTGGGTCATCTGGATCGTCTACGACATGCGTGACTCCGGCGACGGCCAAGGACTAATCAAGAAGAGAGAATGAAAGAAAAGAGAAGAAGAAAGAAGAGAAGAAGAGGAATGGGCTGGCTCAGCTGTAGGTTCAAAGGGCAGAGGATGGGTGAGGAGACGGCAATGAGGTCGTAGGTCTGCAGAGATGTGAGGTTGTTGGTTTGGGTTGTGGGTTGCGGGTTTGCAGGGATGGTCAGGAAAAGGGTTGTGGAGTTGGGTGTGCAGGGATCGGGAGAAGGAGAGGGAGGTGAAGAGGTGACAATGACGATGGCGAGGTGAGGGTGACGGCGCCGGCGAGTCGCCGGCGAGGTTAAGGTTTCTGCAGTTGCAGGGTTCTTGGGTTCGTCGGGGTTGCTGCTAGGGTGTCGGGTGCAGGGGATGGAGAGGGAGAGGAGGTGGAGAAGGTGAGGGTGAGGTCGAGGTCGGGGGACGTGATCGGCAGCGAGGTGAGGGTGACGTCGGGGTCTAAGGTTCTTAGGTTACTCCAGTTTAGGTTGTAGGGATCTCGAAGGTGAGGGAGGAGAGGGATGAAGAGGTGGTGGAGGTTGTTAGGAGGTGACTGGGTGTTGGTGACGAGGTCGGGGGACAAGGGAGAGGGGACGAGGAAGTCGGCGGTGAGGTGAGGGTTGGAGGCGATGGGCAGGGTTTGGGGTTGCAGTTTGGGTTCGTCGGGGTTTTGGAGTTGTAAGGATCGGGGTTAGAGGAGGAGGTGATTAAGGTGATGATGATGGCAAGGAGGCGAGGGTGAAGGCGATGAGGTCATGGGGAAGTCGACGCGAAGGCCAGGTGCGGGCTAGGGTTATGACTCGAGTTTCGTCGCGAGAGAGCGAGGAAACAGAGAAAGAAGAGAAGAGAGAGATGAGGAGTTATAATAGGTTTAAAATATATATTATATATATTTAGAGAGAGAGAGAGACAACGCAAGAGGAGAGAGAGTGAGTGCGAGAAGAGAGAGAGAGGGTGTTCGTGAGGAGAGAGAGAAAGAGAGATAGGGAATTTAATTATATTATATATATTATTAACTATTAGATTTAGGTTTTGAAAATAATAATATAATATATATTTTAGGATTCTACAGCTAATACAAAAAATACTCTGAAAAATACCCCGGTCTCGTATAAAAATCTAGTTTTAAAATATGGACAATATACGTATCAGTTAAAACTATAATGCGATGTCCGGTTAAATAAAATGCATACCCCCAAGAACGGATATACGTAAATACACGTAGCGATCCAAACGAGTCTGTTTTATCAATCTGGACATGAATACGATATATGGATGCACTCACAAGATATGGGGTATGATAACAGGCCATGCTAGACATTAGAATGTATTGTTTGGTTATAATTTGTATTATTTAAAGGATATGCGGATACCGAATATATCATACATGTATATAAAATCTAGATGTGCACGGATTCTCTGTACTAGCGAATAACTGACGTAATCTTGAACTATAATGGGTTTCAAGCATGCGGGTCGGGTCGGATACTAACCACAGATACCAAATGCACTATCCGCACCCAAAACGATATTAAACAAGAAACTGTCGCAAGATTTGAAAATACCCAAATAAGATATCGCATAAATGCACTAGGGTGTTACAGGCGCGTACATGTTTAACATGTTAGGCTTATTTAGCCTTTAGTTGTTTGGTTGCAGTGCTTATATGCTTTGCATATAGGCGCTCATGTGTTTAATACGTGAGGCATATTTAGCCTTTATTTGTTTAGTTGCAGTGCTTATATGCTTTGCATATAGGCGCTCACGTATTTAACACGTGAGGCCTATTTAGCCTTTAGTTGTTTGATTGCAGCGCTTATATGCTTTGTATATAGGAGAAAACACTTGCGTGGGATCTTTACGACTCACAAAAGAGCAATACACTTAGGAATCCATACGATCCCTAAGGAGAAAATGCACTTACGAGATCCTCACGACTCGTAAGGAGAATATACCCTCTATAAGACCCTCACGGCTTATAAAATTCAAAAGCCTTAAGTTACAGGGATCGGAACCTGTTTTTAAACCATCATAACCCCAAAAATTCTTTATGTCCTACAAGAAGGTCAAGATTGACCCTTGCATACAATTCACGGGTGTAAATAAATATATTCCCAAGCAAGTCCCACCAATGGCGAGAAATATCCTCATATGGTGAACAACCACTTGTACGTCCTCTCGAGTTATAAGGAGAAAATACTCTTATAAGATCCTTACGAATTACAAAAAAATAACACTTAGGAATCTCCACTATTCCTAAGGAGAAAATACACCTATGAGATCCTCACGACTCATAGGGAGAAATCCCTTTATGAGACCCTTACGGCTCGTAAAGTCAAAAAGCTTTAGTCGACAGGATCCTAATCCTGTTTGCTAAGCCACTTTTATCCAAATCAACAAATGCAAATGATGATTCACTCCTGGCAACATTCTAGTTGTAGCTATGCTGATGTCAAAATTGTATCAGATTCCAAATGCTCAACTCGTAATAAAAGTAGTGAGTAAAAAAACAAAAAATGACATAGCCGAAATGATTGGGCATCGCAAAAAATAGCCAAAATGATTGGGCAATCGCGACTTTCGCGATATAAAAGCTAAAAAGATAAAGTATCACGGAAATAAAAATAATAATAAAATAAAAATTTTCTGTCCTGCAAGTAGGTCTATACCGACTCTTGTATACAATCCATGGGCACAAATGAAAAAAGAGAACCATATTTTCCCACCATACTTTGTCAAAAGAAGAACTAGGTCTTGATGGCATATATACAGCCTAAAGACTATTTGGACATCCTTCTTACCCCAGCAAAGTACAGACGCGGCGTCAACAAGGACCCAAGGGTCAAATAAAAGTGGAGTGACGGCAAAATCCTAGCTCCAGATCTCGATGGCAACATCTATAGCCTAGAGATCATCTCGACGTTGCTCCTCATTCCAGCTGGGTGCGGTCGCAACTATCAATTGAAATTGGAGCAATGTCATATTTCTAGCTCCAGACCTCGACTGCAATATATACAGCATAGAGATAGCACAAATGTCTACCTTACTTCAGTAAAGAATCGGTACGACACCAACAAAAAAAACGAAGTGACGGCATATTCTTAACTTCGGGTCTTGATGGCAAGCCTGGAGACCATTAGAGATCATCCCACCCAAGAAGGGTGCGATTACGACTCATCGGGCCTTCAAATTAAACCTAACCTCAAGTAAAAAGCGCCACGGAAAATACCTATCGCTTGATCTTCCGACGGTAATACGGATATTCTAACCTAAGAAAATTACTTGAAGACGTCTTGTCCAGCCTCAGAAGGGATCAGAGACACGACAATTACGGGACTACTCGAGCAACGGTATGATGGACTTAATCCTAGTACCACAAACCTAACGGACCCCTGTCATAAAAGAGTGGGGGTTATCTACATCCAACGTTAGGGTAAGTTTGTCTGTAAACCTAAGAGAGGTAAACTAAAAACACTCTGAAATGAGTACATAAACTAGAAACTCTGAAATGAGTGAATAAACTAGTCCCTGCCAGATCAAGACAATCAAGAAAAGAAAAGTGCAGATATGAAAGGGGAAAAGGCTTGTCATTCATACTTAAGAAAAGATTACACAGTGATGATAAGAACGACTAAAAAAATGCTACTACATCATGTAGGGTATACAGTGGCAAGACGCTAAATTCTGGACACGGATTCTCAAACTTAAAGGCAAGTTTGAGTAAATCACTTCTTGCTTCATTGACTATCTTCTTATGCGTCTTCTCCCGAATGCAAGCTTCGAGATCACCGCCGATGCCTTACATCCTCTGGTACACGGATATTATCTCTTTCTGTTGGAAAGCGCGATGCAAAATGGTGACGAGATCATCTCTCCGTTTCTTCGAAATCAGGCCCATCAGATATACTGAATGCACCTTGTCTTCAGCGTCATCGAGTGCCTGCGGCGGTATAACCTCATCAAGATCAGGAAGATCTTCTCAGATCGACCTAACGACGATCATCAAAAGGGCATAACGGCGGGGCAATCGACCGTTGTAATCATCGAAGCGACGCATCACCTCGTCGCATTTAGCCGCAGTGTATTCTTGGCCTTGAAGGTGACTTTGGATAAGAATCTCCTCATAAGAGACAATCTCTTCAAGATTGTATAAATGACTAGCCATAATACCTAAAAAGAAACTAGGTGGAGAGTGAGCAATAAAAAAAATCCCCAAAGGGATTTCTCAGAGTAAAACTCTATTAAAATAAAATTTCAAGAAAATCTCTAAAGGGGAGAAAATCTAAAGATCAGAACTATGTTCTATGATAAATTGTCAGAGTAAGGCTCTATTAAATTAAAATCCCCAAATGAGAGGAGACCTAAAATTGAATTGAGAACTAAGTTTTATGATAAATTGTCAGAGCAAACATCTGCTAAAATTAAATCTTTAAGAATATCAGAACCAAATTCTGTAACCATAAATCCCCAAAGGGAATATGTTAGAGCCAAGCTCTGTGATCAAAATGGAGTTGAACTTCGAAATTCCTGGAGAGGAATGTTCCAAATATAAGAGCTAAGCTCTGTGGAAAAAGACCCTTACGAAGAAAATTTTGGCAGAGTGGGTCTACAATTTAGATCTGAGAAGAATGAAGAACTAAGCTTCAAGAAAATAGTGCTAAGGTCTAATGGAGAATAAAATTCTCAAAGAAAAAGAAGATATGAAAGCGCAGCAGTCACCTAGGGCTTCAAACCCTATTTAAAGGGATGAGGGTCGGTTCAGATTTCCCATATCCCGAGACAGATCGGATGGATCAAAACTGCACACCGTTGCACTTACGTGCAAGCCACATGAGGACAACGGTGGGGGCATTTGTTCCCTCATAAAAATTACCCTTTGTTTAAATAAGTACAATCAGGAGGCGCCTCATGTGGAAGGCACGTGAGCGCCAGTGTCAATCTCTGATAGGATTAAATCCTATGGCAGCGCCTCACGTTATACACGCGTGAGCGCCGATGTGCAAAACACATGAATGTCTGTTTATGTAAGAATTAAATTCTTGAGCGGCGCCCACGTACATAGTACGTGAGCGTCAGCGCCTAAATTAAAGCTGGTAGAATTAAATTCTATATGAGAAATATTTCCCTAGAATCTGGGGATATTCTCTATTAAACAGACCCGATGGATTAAAAAATCCAAGGATGATAAAAAATCATACGATGAGAATTAAATTCTGTTAGAGGAAAAGATCTCCCTGATCTTTCTAAATGAGAATGATATTCTCTGTTATACAGAAAACCGTTGGATCAAGAATCCAATGATAAAATTAAATTCTATTTTGGGAATATATTTCCCCAATCTTTTTAAACAAGAAAAATATGCTCTGTTAAACAGAGAGCGCTTGGATCAAAAATCCAATGGTGATTAAAAATCAAAAATAGAATAAAATTCTATATATAGGAAAATATTTCCCTAGATTGTTAAAAAATATTCTGTAAAATAGAAACCACTGGATCAAAAATCCAACGGTGGATAAAATTTCCCAAATAATTTTTGAAACCAATTAAATCAATTGGTATTTCTCAAATGAGAGATTTTCTCAAGACTAATGAACAGTCTGCCTTACCTATATAAAAGACCTGAGACTTTAAGTTTTATATAGAAAGAACACTACATAAGCTTCTGCAAACAAAAAGTTAGAAGCTGCAACTGAGAATTGAATTCTCTCGGTGAAGAAAACCTCGTTCTCCTTTTAAACCCTAGGTAAAGAAAAAGAAAAGATTAAAAATATATCTCCTTTAACTAGTACAAGTAAAAAAACAAGGGTTTAACCCTTCATAAAAGAACTTAATTCTTTCTCTGGATCTGAGATTTGTAAGACAAATCTCCCACAAGTTGAGAATTTAATTCTCATCGGGAAGATTCTGTTCTTCAGACTCAATATCTAAGGGGAAAACTAGATAAAAAGGAAAAGAGAGAAAATAAATATGTTACAGGAATTTAATTCCTCTGAAAATAGGGTTTAACCCTATAAAGAACTTAGTTCTTATAATAAAAAAAATATAAGAACTTAGTTCTCAAAGAAAACTTGATCCCAGATCTTCAAGACAGAGATCTTGATGATCATCGATGGTCAAAATGCTATCAACAGAGATTAAATCTCTTAAAAAAAAAGAACTCGACGTCTCACATGTTTCCCACGGGAGCGCCCAACAAAGAAAGGAACTCAGTGCCCCCACGTGCTTCCGATGTGAGCACAGAAAAATATAAACTCAGCGCCTCACATGATTCCCACGTGAGCGCCCAAAGGTGAAGACTCTGCGCCTCACGTGAAACACATGTGAGCGTTGTATAAAAGTTCTTAGCACTATATATAGTCAAAATAACGAAGTGCTTAGCACTGATTGGGCAGCACCCATGTCTGAGCGCCTCACGTTCCTCCCACATGAGTTCCATAGCAGCAATTAAGTACTTAGCACTTCTGGAAAAAGAAAGCCCAAGATCGAGCTGACCGAGCCCAAATTGGTTAAGTCTCTCTGATGTTTTCTTGCAGCTGAGCTCAAATGCTCTGTTGTTGGATCTTAACTAAATTTAATGATCCTGAAAATATTGCTAAGTTGATCTTAGTCTCCAATAAGACCAACGTATTGGAGACAAAATGCTCATATATTTAAGTTGATTTTAATCTAAAAACAGATTAACGGTCCTTAAATAAAATATAATATTCTTTGAGCTAATGGAACATACAATCTAAGTTCAAACCCCAAATCTAAAATGTACGGATTTGGACTAATCCGCACCCTACGGGCGATGAACAGTAAAATTTATTGCACGTTTGTATGAACATTTTCTATAATATTATTAACTACTAAAAGGCGTTATTTGTAAATTAAGAACATATGTGGGTTTATTTGTAAAAAGATTATTGTCATATGTTTCTTAATTTAGAATTAATATAATTAGGAAAAATATATGCATATCATATTTAAATAAAATATTCATGAGATTATTTATTATTAAAATATGGATATCATATCAAATATTCTTAACCAATATTCTTAAGATATCATATCAATTAATTGGTTGGAATAATATCTCAAATAAAACAAATGCTACTAACAATGTGATTTGAGATATTGTGCATGTATTATAATAAGACCAGCTCAGGTCTGAACTATAAGTAGGAGATCCACAGCAAATCGACTCACCAAACCAAATCTGCCGAATATTAGGCGCAAATTGAAGAATCTCACAATGGCAGAGACTAAGTGATATATTTTCAGAATTTTTTTATTATAAAGATCTCCAAATATTAAGAGAAAAAGGCACGAAAAATTAGGAAACTCAATCCCACCAAGGGGCGGCGGTTGCGCGGTCTATTGGTAGCCGTCGGATGTGAAAACATAGGGTCTTGATCGTAATTTCACACACTTATTTATGATGACTAGGGTTTAAAGTTCCAGGGACTATAAAAGGACCGAGAGTATCTATCATTAAAATTATGATCGAACTATCCATCGAAGAATCGACTGATCTACCAAGACAGCTATCTAGAGAAAACTAGGGTTTTGTAATTTGGTTTTTTCAGCGAGCAATTCTTGTAATATAATCGTTAATCAATAAAAGGTGGTTCTTTCTTTAATTTTGTCACATTTACTTTCCGCATTTACTTTCTGCAATTACTTTCTGAATTTACTTCCCGCAATTACTTTTTGCATTTTTAATTTTAATTATGGGTTCCGTTTTTCTCCACCTTTCTTCTACTTCATTGATCTCCATGAGCAAGTAAATTCTTGCTTGCTAGGGTTTGTAGGATAAGGTAAAATAATGGATGAAAAATATCCCTTAAATTATTTTTAAAGTTTTAATTTTTATAAACTTTAGCAAAATAAATATTAATTCTCTTATCGGGCGCGCTATCAATTCATGATAGTCACGACCACAATTTGAGAATCGTTAATAATCATTTTGTTAAAGGCTTGAGATAAATAAGAATCAATAGAAGGACAAGGGTCAGTAAAGGGAAATCCTAATTCCCTCAAAGAACACTAATCAACATTCATCGCTATTTCTCCAGTAATAAATAATTAAAAGATAAAAAGAATTATTTTTTAAAATTTCCATCCATTAACTACTAAATCTTATAAACCCTACAAGCCCTTCTATTATAAACTTTTCAAACTTTCTTAGTAATAAACGACAACAATCCCACATTTCTTCTATCAACTCGTCTAAAACAAGAAAAGCAGTACACTGTTTTCCCTGTGGACGACCCGTACTCATCGCGGCTAGTTATTTGCGACACCATCTTGATAGCGGTATTTAGAACACACATAGACACACTTTTTCACGACCAATCAAATTGTGTCGTTGCCGGTGAAACGGTCGTAATATTTTTCTTGTTATTCGGGTTGATTTCTAATAAAAACCAGAAACATAAAAATAAAAGAGAACCAAAACCGCATTTTGTGTTTTTAACGATTCTTGTGCGAGTTTTGCAAGGAAATCTGGAGTAATTGGAGCGAACCAATAGAGATTCAGAGACTTTCAAATTGGAATAGAGGAGCATTGGAGTGCTGAGAAAAAATTTGAAGGCACGAAATCTATAAGACGGTGGTGGAACCGCGGCCTAAACTAGCTCATGGCGGTGGAAGCGCGGCCATAGTGGGGAGTTGAGCCCCCAAATTTTTCTGGTATTGTCCTATCGTCTTTCTCTCTCCTCTAAAACTCCAATAAACTGTTTTCACCTGCAGAATTCTTTACAAACAACGCAGCCAAAAAAAATCTTTTTGCGTGTTTTTGATTTCGGTCTGTTTTGCCTATTTAAAACGGACATTAAGAACAAGAAACCCAAATCTAGATTAGGTGGAGATTTCATCACCCTTCCTAGGCCCCACAAATCATAAACGAGCATACTATCACCCTACATTGATGAAAAATATCTATACCAAGGTTCCCAGGACAACCGTGCTCAATTAGGACAAAAGAAGGGCGTGTGTAATCTATTGCTTATTCGTATTTCTCTTGTAGTGTCTAAGGCAACTGTAACTAAGAAAAGTGGTTTACTTAATTAGGCCCGATATTTCGGTGATTCGTATAGTGGATACCTCCCACTTACCTGGCTGCAAGCTTGATAAGGAGGTGATAGAGGATTCATCCTACGTCTTGTACTTTGGAATTCTAGAAGTAGTCTAGTGATTTGATCTAGGTGATCCTAGCTCTAGGGACTGATTGTGCATTTTGTGATTGGTTGAGTCAAGCCTTGTGTCCGTCACTTGTCAAAACAAAGCCTTGTAAAAGGATTCCCCCACAGCAACAACAACCACCACAGAAAATTCAGCAGCCCTTTCAACCGCAATCATTCCAAAATCCGGCCAGGAACTTTGCCCCTTATAACAATTCCTTCCGACCACAGAATAATGTTCCTCCGGACGGTACCGATAAAATCTCTGCACTCGAAAGAAGCTTAGAAGCGTTTATTAAACAATCCGTACAAATATCGGCTAATTTAATGTTTTATATCCAAACGTTAGTGCAATATACTGCTTCCAATGGTGAAAGCATCAAATCTATTGAAGCATAAATTGCACAGATAAATGCCGCAATGAGTGAAGAGAGAAAAGAAAACTTCCATCTCAATCTCTACCAAATCCCGGCCACCCACAAAACGCTAACACTATCCTTAACCAACAAAATCACATTGTGAGTGTCGTAACTACGTTGAGATCGGGAATAGTGCCAAACAACCATATTGGTGAACAAGTTGATGATTTCGATGACACCCCGGCTACTACTTCTACTTCTACTTCATCTAATCAAATATCTTCTTCCGAGCATATTCTCCGTTCTCCACTGTGCTCGAACTCTCCGTCCACTTCCTTGAATGAATTACCATCTAAGACCATCCCAAATCCAATTTTAGGATCCATTCCATCCCCACAAACTTCTCCACAAGTGTTGGACCCAACCCCTGTTAATAAAGCTCCTTTTCCAAACCGGTTGAGGCCCAACAAACCAAGTCCACAGATGGAGAAGATTATGGAAATGTTTAAGTAAGTTAACATTAATATTCCTCTCTTAGATGCTATCCAACAAGTTCCATCTTATGCAAAAATTCTTAAGGACTTGTGTACTGAGAAAAGGAAAACTCAAGCACCTAAAAAAGTTTTATTAGCGAGTAATGTGAGTGATTCTCTTACCTAACATTTGCCCAATAAACATAAGGACCCCGGTTGTCCTACAATTTCTATAACTATTGGGTGTAAAAACATCAATCGCGCTCCACTCGATCTTGATGCTAGTTTTAACTTGCTCCCGTATTCTGTTTATGAGCATTAGACATAGGAGAGTTGAAACCTACGCACTGCACTCTCCAGATGGCCGATCGATCTATCATCCATCCTAGGGGTGAGCTAGAGAACATGTTGATCAAAGTCGAGGAATTTATGTTCCCTGTGGATTTTATAGTTTTAGATACACAGCCTGTGACGAACCCACAGAACCAAATCCTGATAATTCTTGGTCGACCATTTCTCGCAACCTCGAATGCGGTAATCAATTGTCGTAACGGTTCCATGAATCTATCATTTGGGAAGATGACAATTGAACTTAACATTTTCAGGGTAAGAAGCCAACCCTCTGAATCTTTTGCTCATATGATATGTATATGTTCCATCCACGAGATAGCTTCCGACAGTAGAGAATTTGAGGAGTTTTTGCTCTATGATAATGATCTCGACGCTACTAGTGTATTATTGTTTGATCCAGCTACTCCTTACACTGATAGGGAATACGAAGGGACCACTGTCCTTGATGATCTTGATTCACGGGACACTTCTGTCGACAAGTCCACCCCCGAGTTCAAATCCTTTGAGTTTTCGAATAAATTGGTTAAGCTATCCGAGTCAATCTCTTATGCTGGCTATGAACATCTCATGAAGTCTAAGTATCATTCTCTTACTCTACCTTCTATTGTCTCTCCGCCGACACTTGATCTCAAGCCACTGCCGTCTCATCTTAAGTATGCATATTTAAGTGAGAATGAGTCTTTACCCGTTATCATATCTGCTTCTTTAGTTTTAGAGCAAGTGAGAGCTCTTTTGTCTGTCTTGAGATCAAACCGGCAAGCTTTCGGTTGGACAATGGCGGAAAACAAAGGGATTAGTCTCTTAATTGTTGAACATTATATGCAATTGATGGATGAAGACAAACTAACCCGTGACCCACAAAGATGGTTGAATCCCGTCATGAAAGAGGCGGTGAAGAAAGAAAACGTCAAATACTTAGATAATGGTATAATTTACCCAATATCTGATAGCCAATGGGTAAGTCCTATTCACCTGGTCCTTAAAAAGTCTGGCATCATGGTCATAACTAATGAAGCTAATGAGTTGATTCAAACATGCACCCAAACCGGATGGCGGGTATGTATTGATTATAGAAAACTCAATGCCGCGACGAGAAAGGTTCACTTCCCTTTACCCTTCATTGACCAGATGTTGGAACGTTTAGCTGGACATGAGTACTACTATTTTTTGGATGGATACTTAGGTTTTAACCAGATTCCCATCGCTGAAAAGGATCAAGATAAGACAACTTTTACTTGTCCTTTCGATACTTTCGCTTATAGATGCATGCCCTTTGGGTTATGAAATGCTCCCGCTACATTTCAGCGGTGTATGCTGGGGATATTTGGCACGCCCCGCTTCCCAGTGTACGGGTAAGAAGGCGCGACTAGGCCCGTTACATATTTACTCAGAAGTAAACACGATAAGTGTATCTAAGCAATATAAAGTAAAATGTACACAAGAAGAAATGTAAAAGAACAACAACTTTTATTTATTCAATATTCCATTACAATAAAACTGGAAATATAAATACAAGTCTGGAATGGAATGCCTAAGCAATGGCATGAACTGAAAATAAAATGAGTACAAGTAAAGTCAATGCTCAGGTTCTTTTGTGAACTGCTCCAAGTGCTCCTAGCTGGTCTCGAACTCCTCAGAGTCGGGTCATCTTGACAACATTCCAAAGAAGAAGAGAAATAAGAATGTTGTCAGTGAACAAACGCTCGATAAGTCCTAAAGAAAGAAGGAGAGAATAGACAAAGAATAGAACATGTGAAGTAGATATGTTATATTTGCTATACTAACATAATTGTTGTAGCTCGGTACAGAATATGCCAGTGTATACGAGAGGAGTCCAACTTACACCGTGGACTTTGGTAACCCGTAGTACAAGGCTCCGTCGATAATACTACGGAACAACGACATGGATGTGATTGCGTCTTTTAGTAACCACCTCGTGCCACCGTTAACATCTTCCGTACCAGTCTATCCCATTATTCCCGTAATGTTTATTGTATTGATTGTATTTTCTTATATTGATGTAATGGATGGTTGTATACGACTTGCCGAAACCATGATATCATGTAAACGGAATGGATATAAATAGATAGTCATGTAATCAGAGTATATCCATGGTTCGGTTCAAGTCATGTTGATATGGATTGTATTCTGGTATTCATGGATTCATGTTGTATTGCAGTTATACTTGAAATGAATTCAAGTCAGATTGTATTCATATTTGACCATGACTCGAACTGGGACAAACTTTTAAACAGAATTGAAATCCTGATTGTTTTGGAGTTATCGGTAACTGCTGCACATGGACGGCAGGATTTGTGTCTTTTTTCAAGATAATTACTGTGTTGATAACACCGCTTTTAGGTTTTCTACCTTAGATATGCAAGCACCCATATTCTCCGGCTCCCTGAGGCTCAAGAGAACTGGTCCCGCTTTAACCTATGTTTATTAGGCTCCTTATTGTAAATTAATATAACTTGAGGGGTTTTTATGAAAAATAGTTTTGATATATTTTCAAAATACAACTCAAGTATTTGATTATCGTCTTTAGGATTTTCATAATTGTAATTTTTATAAAGTGAAATATTCTAGTGATATAACCTAGTTTTCATTGTATATGGTATTTTAGTGTAATCTTGGAATGGTATTGAATTGTAAAGTTAGTTTCATGAAATTTGTGATTGCTTTGGTTTAGAAAACATGGAATATATATTGTATATTTAAAGTAGATATTTTGATAATATTTATATATATCTAATATTTAAAAATAATATAGAATTTATTTATTATATAGAAATCATATTTTTCTTAAAAATTGCATTAAAAATTCCATCGAGATCGAATGCTCCTTGCGGAGGTCTGCATCTCGCTCTACTAGGCTCAAGAATGTGTGATGACCCGCACCATCCCGATCGGGGTTCCCCAAAATGGATTGTAGCGGCGTAATTGCAAGGAATTAAGTAATACACTTTTAAAGAAAACGGTTTTTGAATGTTTAAGATATTCAATTGTAAACTCGTATTATACCATAAACTAATATCCCAAGAGTTATATCAAAATTGTGTGTTGTGATGAGATAGGTGATTACCTCGTGAGTTTTCTAAAGGTAATACAAGGGAATATGTTGAATTGTGTTGAAAGTAAAGTATATGGTATTTAACCGTAAAAATGCGATAAAAGTTGCATAATATATTCTTTTGAGATAAAACTTGTTCTAATGTGTTTGTTTATATTTTTTGATCATTATGAAAGAATATGGTATTTTATTATTTAAGAAAAATGGAGATTTTAAAAAAAAAGGAATCAGAAGTCGGAAAAACTTCGCTTCCGATGAGTTTTGAAAATAGATTGTTTTAGAATAGAGACGGAGGAGGGGAGTGGGGACTTACTGATTGTAAAACAAGAGGAGAGAGAGGAAGCTATTGGAATCGTCGAGGCGTCGTTTCTTCGCCGGATTCTTCCCGAAACTTCGCCGGAACCTTGCCCTTTGCTAACTCCACCTGCACAACTTGGGACTTGGAAATTTTAGAGAGTTTTTGTAATGGAATTCTGAATGAGGAGGGGTGAAATGTGGTGTGGTATTTATAGGAAAAATTAGGGTTTAGGGTATTGAAGAATGGAATTAAAATTTGCATTAAAATATGGGTAAATGCCCATTTTTAATTCTCTGGAAATGTGCAGAGAAATCAAACAGCATGGGGGTAGTGCGGTAGGCGAAGGGGAGTAGGGTTAAAAATTTCAGAGCATTACCTACGGTTTTAACCGTCGGTGGTGGCCTCCCCTTCTCATCTCGCCGGTCCAAACCGGTGGGATGAGGCTCAGATCTTGGCCACGTGTCCCTGTCGCTTGGTATACCCCAGTGCACGTGTTTGATTACTTTGTGACTTTTCAATTTACGTGTAGTGCACGTGTAAATCTTTGGGCTTCTAAAAGTTTAAAAGAAAATCAGTTAAAAATATATGTGGCTGGGGGGATTTGAACACAGGGGCTATGTCACAGCAATGCAAGATTGTACCAATGAGCTACAAGTTGTATCTTGCTTTTCAAAAGCAAATCAAATTTATAACTTGTGTTCAGGCTTAGGTATTACTTTCTGTATTTTGGAAAAATTTTGTACAGAAAGTTTAGGGTTGTTACAATATTCTCGGACATAGTCGAGAATTTTCTGAAGATATTTATGGATAATTTCTCATATTTGGGGACTCCTTTGAAGAATACTTACGTCATCTTGATGCTATTCTTACCCGCTGTGAGGATAAGAATTTAATTTTGAATTAGGAAAAATTTCATTTTATGGTTCAAGAAGGTATTGTCTTAGGGCATATCATTTCACGAAAAGGCATTGAGGTAGACAAAACTAAAATAGATATCATTTCCAACCTTGCTCCTTCCACATGTGTCAAAGATATATGATCCTTTCTTGGTCATGCCGGGTTTTATAGACGATTCATTAAGGACTTTAGCAAAATTGCTAGACCCTTAACTCTTCTTTTGGCCAAGAATACACCATTTTATTTCGACTCGGATTGCTTGGCTGCATTTGAATCACTTAAACGTTCTCTCACTACAGCCCCCGTTCTATCATCTTCAGATTGGAATCACCCTTTTGAGCTTATGTGTGATACATCTGATTTTGCTATTGGTGTAGTCTTAGGACTGCACATCGATAAGATGCCGCATGTGATTTATTATGTGAGTAGGACCTTGAATGATTCCAAAATGAACTATACAACCACCGAGAAAGAACTCTTGGCAGTTGTATTTGCATTAGAAAAATTCAGGCCCTATCTAATTGGCTCTCCGGTTGTAGTTTACACCGATCATTCCACCTTAAGACATCTTTTATCGAAAAAGGATTCTAAGTCCTGGCTTATACGTTGGATTCTCTTGTTACAAGAATTTGACTTTGTCATAAAAGACAAAAGTGGATGTGAAAACGTCGTAGCTGACCATCTTTCACGACTTTCTTTTTCACCAATATTGACCTTGCCAATAAACAACTATTTTCCGGACGAATATCTCTTAACCATATCTAGCAAACCTTAGTTTGTTGATATTGTGAATTATTTAGCAACGGGACTTCTACCTAGCGAATGGTCAAATCAAGACAATCACCGATTTTTATCCTAGGTGAAACAAGTTTACTAGGACGAACCCTATTTTTTTAAGTATTGTCCCGATCAGATCATTTGCCGATGTGTCCCTATTAATGAGTTCAAGAGTGTATTATCCTTCTACCATGATGAAGTATGTGGCAGTCACTTTGGTCCAAGAAAAACGGCGGAGAAAGTTTTGCAATATGGTTTTTATTGGCCAAAGTTATTCAAAAATGCATATGATTATTGCAAAACTTGTTCACGGTATCAACACATGGGTCGGATTTCACTGAGAAATGAGATACTGCTCCAACCAATCTTGGTTATTGAGATATGATGTATGGGGAATTGATTTCATGGGCTCATTTCCCAACTCTTTTGGGAACTTATACATTTTATTAGCGGTTGATTATGTCTCTAAATGGGTTGAAGCAATACTGTGTCGTACTAATGACAACAAGCTTGTTATTAAGTTCCTTAAAGAATATATCTTTTCTCGGTTCGAGCACCCGCGCGCTATCATTAGCGGCAATAGGATGCATTTCTGCAATCGGTCTTTCGATACTTTGATGCGAAAATATTCAATCAACAACAAGTTTTATACGTCCAGTCATCCCCAAACGAGCGGGCAAGCTGAAGTCTCTGATACACAGTTACAATCAATCGAAGAGAATAATATAAACTATAGATTCAATAAAAAATAAGAATATCTTTTTCAAAAAAGATAAGCAAAATGGGATTAAAGATAAAAAAACGAGTTAGTAAGAGAATATAGATAATATTTTTTCCATTTTGATCGGATTTGGATGCAGGGACAAGTGGTAAGGCGGGGGACTGCAAATCCTTTATCCCCAGTTCAAATAGATCAAGCAAATTTTGGAGAAAACGGTTTCTAAGAACCATAAAGATTGGTCCACTAAACTGACTGATGCTCTTTGGGAATTTCGTACCGCATATAAGACCGATCTTGGCATATCTCCTTATCGACTGGTGTTTGGGAAGGCTTGCCACCTCCCCGTCGAGATTAAACATAAAGCAATGTGGGCAATTAAAGATCTTAACCTTGGTTTTGACCAAGCAGGCAGCTATCAGAAGCTGCAAATAAATGAGCTGAGCAAGCTTCGTGATGAAGCCTACGATAATGCGGTTATAGTAAAGAACCGGACAAAGGTATTCCACGATAAAAACCTTTTGAGAAAAACATTCACACCGGCACAACAAGTCTTTCTTTATGATCCATGTTTCCCCAATCATAGCAAAGCTCTGTTCAAATTTTGAAATTTGAAATGAAGCAGTGCTTCATAGCAGCGCCAGCGCTAAGAGTCAAAGACTTTGATGCAGCGCACACGTGCAAAGCACGAGAGCGCTAGCACTAGCAGCGCCAGCACTAGCAGCGCCAACGCTGAGAGTCAAAGACTCTAAGGCAGCGCTCACGTGCAAAGCACGTGAGCGCTAGTGCTTAGAGCGCTGCACTCTAAACAGCGCACCACGTGCAAAGCACGTGAGCGCTAGCGCTAAGAGCGATTCACTCTAAGCAGCGCACCATGTGCAAAGCACGTTAGCGCTACAGCTAAGAGCGCCGCACTCTAAGCAGCACACCAAATGCAAAACACGTGAGTGCTAGCGATAGAACAAAATGTTCTCGGCCCTTGGATCAAAGATCCAACGAACATGATTAAAAATCATCAATTGACAAGAATAAAATTTTGTTAAGAAAACATTCCTCAGAATCTTTCCAAACAGGAAAGATTATGCTCTGAAAATCAGAGCACCGTTGGATCAATGATCCAATGGTGATTAAAAATCACCAAAATACAGAATAAATTCTGTATGGGAAAAGATTTCCCAATCTTGTTAAAAACAAGAAGATTACCTTCTGTAAAACAGAAGCCCTACGATCAAAGATCCAACGGTGGGAAACATCCCCAAATCAATTAGAGAAAAGATCTTTTCGACTGATTCAACAAATCAGCCTACCCTATATAAAGGCCCTAAGACTTCAAGTCTGATAGAGAGGAACCCCCCACAAACTTTGAGAAAGTTTAAAGAGAAGAGTAAGCTCTCGGCAGAAGAAGAATTTCTTCAAGGTAAAATAAAGAGATCAAAATATCTCATCAGAAAAAGAACTTAGTTCTTATGCTAGATCATAGATCTATAAGGAAAATGTCTTTCACAAAGAGATCATAACATCTCATTATAAAAAGGAGGAGAATAATTCAATTCTCTTAGGATCACAAATCCATAAAGGCAAAGCCTTTCACCAAAAACATAAGAGATTGAAATATCTCCTATAAAATAAGAACTTTGTTCGTAGATCCATGAGACAAAGTCTCTTATAAGAGAGAATTTAATTCTCAGAGAGCAGAGTTGCATAAAAAGAGACTTAGCGCTCCAATTAAAAGAAGCGCTTCAGTGCTCCAAAATCTAGCGCACAGCGCTGCAGAGCCCAAGCGCTCCAATTAAATGAAGCGCTTCAGCGCTCCAAATCTAGCGCACAGCGCTGCAGAGCCCTAGCGCTCCAATTAAACGAAGCGCTTCAGTACTCCAAATCTAACGCACAGCGCTGCAGAGCCCTAGCGTTCTAATTAAAAGAAGTGCTTCAGCGCTCCAAATCTAGCGCACAGCGCTGCAGAGCTTTAGTGCTCCAATTAAAAGAAGCGCTTCAGCGCTCCAAAATCTAGCGCACAGCGCTGCAGAGCCTTAGCGCTCCAAATTTAAAGAAGCACCTCAGCGCTCCAAGTCTGGCGCACAACGCCAAGCGCGCCACGTGCTCCTCACGTGTACGCTATTTCACAAGAAACGCTCTGTGCTCATTGACTGGCGCACAGCGCCAAGCGCGCCACGTGCTCCTCACGTGTGCGCTACTTAACAAAAGCGCTCTGCGCTCATTGACTAGCGCTCAGCGTCAAGCGCACCACGTGCTCCTCACGTATGCGCTGAGGGAACATAAATTGTTCTTTAAATAAAGCCGCAGAGCTATGATAAGTGCTCAGCACTCAATAAAATACAAAAAGGCTGTTAGAACCCAAATCAACGCTCAGCATTGTTAAATGTTCAACATTTTAACTAAATGGGCCGAGCCTAAATTGGCCACAGAACCCTACCTCAGATTAATTGAGCCCACATGCTCATAAATCTTTGATCTTAGTCCCAAATTGGACTACAGATCTCCCAACCAACATTGGTTCAAGGGTACATCTCTTCATACCTCTGATATATGTCGTTGTAATCCTTCAACGTCTTCAGAGAGGTGACGGGTCCCAACAACCAGACATTCCACAGACTGTAGGGTCCTTAAACTCATGAACTATGATGTCTTTAAACTTTACAGACTATGATGTCTCTAAACTACCACGGACTGTAGGGTCCTTAAACTCATGGACTATGATGTCTTTAAACTTTATGGACTGTGAGATCCTTAAACTCATAGACTATGATCTCTTTAAACTTACAGACTATGACGTCTTTAAACTGTCATGGACTATGATGCCCTTGAACTTATGGACCGCAAAGTCCCTAAACTAAAACAATAGAGCCCAAATTCTCTTTTGTTGGATCTAAATGATCATGTTAAGTAGATCTTAGTCTAAAATTAGACTAACGTATCCTTAACAAATTGTTAAGTAGATCTTAGTCTAAAATTAGACTAACGTATCCTTAAAAAACGTTTAAGTTGATCTTAGTCTCAAATGAGATTAACGATCCTTAAACCCAAACCAAAACCCAAATCTAAGAAAATACGGATTTGGACTAATCCACACCCTATGGGCGACAACATAAATTAGTCTCCGTATACAATCCACGGGCAACCAAAAAAGAAAACAAACACACACGACACGAAGTGACCATCTGGAGAAGGAGAAAGTTGTTACCGCGATGCGGTAGCGTAATTAACTGCAGGGGCTTGCGCCTGCAGGGAAGAGCGTCCCTACAATCAAAAAACCCTCAAATGAGGGGGAATCTGACGAAGTCTGCTGCAACGGCTGCATCCGTCTAAACCTCCGATACACGATGTCATAAATCAACTTGGCATCTTCGGAGAGGTGGAAGAATAAAACTAAATAGCATCTGCCCCCAAATTCAGGCAAGACGTTTCTCTTCCCGGTCTTTCGGCGGAGAACAGATTCTGGCACGCCCGGTGGGACCTTTTCCTCTTTCCACTCCACACTCCATGTGTCGTGTTTCGCGAACAAGTCGCGTGTTGACATGGTTGCCTTTGGATGTGAAGTACTAAGATTTGGTATCTTGCTCCGTGCAGAAAAACCAAAGATCAATGGCTTCAAACTGCACTAATTGCAACTACTCTCACTCCGTCCTCGCCGGAGGAGTGACCTATGGGCCTCAAGCGGCCTCCCTTTTTACGATGCCGGTGGACCAGGTGACGCAAGCCACCACAGGGCTATTCTTTAGGACCATGCTCCCACCAATGAGCTTCAACGCCCCATTGCGGTCGCAAGAAGCTCCGAAGAAGTCGGTCTTTGATCAGCTTACAACTACCGCGTCCCCTCTCAACGGGTCACCCAAGTCTAGTGCCTTAGTTTTCAACAAACTGGGCCAAAGCTAAAGTGGGCCCGTGAAGAAGCCCGCGATACCTGAAGCGGCCATCCCAAAGCAGATAGTCATTCCTGTTCCTGAAGTCATCAGAGCAACTTCCCCTGCTAAGGAGTCGGTCTTTACAAGACTGAACGTTTCAGCTCCCGTTCCAGGCGAAGTCATCAAAACTTCTCCCCCTGCGCGAAAGTCTGCCTTCGATAGATTGGCCATCCCCACTCAACGGACGTCAGTTTTCAAGAGGCTAACGCCGGCAGCAACCCTCCGCCAAAAGAAGGGGCATAACGAAGCTACCCCCATAACTGAGCCGGTCCCGTCAGCATGCTCGCCGTCATCACTAGCGCCGAGTAAGAAAGGATGGGGGCAGCTCTCCTTCTGGACTGACTCCGCCAGCTCCGATGGTGGAAATTGATGCTGCTGTTCCAACTGGGAACAGCTTTGAACCACTTAAGAGGGTACGCAAGAACTCTCCGAAGGCCGTGCTAAAAAGATCTCCTCTACCTATGGAGAACGCTACAAAGGTGAAGCCAGAGCAGCCCCCTCAGCGGTTGTCCTCTAAAATTCATAAAGTTTGGTGACAGGTCCAAGACTCGGTGATCAACCAAGACTATTCCCGCCAACCGAAGAAGATGAAAGTTCGGCAAGAGAAGGACCACCCTGTCATACCACAAGAGATGTCATCTATTTGGGTGCCCGCTGCAATGGTTCCCTCAACTCCGACCGCCGACAAAAGAAGGTGGCCGGAGAAAGTCTCCATGTCCGTGACGTATCTTAAGAACACTGAATCTAAACGCCTCAAGTCTGGGGGCATGGTGGTGCACACTGTTTATATGGCATCCAGAAAAGAGGATAGTCGTATCTCTACAGGCCATCGACCACTCACCAGATCCGTAACAAAGGCTCAGGAGGAACAACAGAAGCTCCAGGAAATGTTAACACAGATGGCCGCACTCACTGGGCCAAAAGAAAGCCCGGAGACATCGTCAGAGCAGCATCATGAACAGGAAACCGATGCTGAGTTACTCTGCAGAATCCTCGAAAAGAAGGACAAAGAGGCAGCGGAACAAGCGGCCAATATAAAACGAATGGCACTTCTAAGATATGGTCAGGATGATGTTACAACCGGATCCTCCAGCTGAAGACCTTCCTATTATCCTTGAAGATGACAGAGAGGAGACATCAAACCCTCTTCCAGCTTGTTCAACAGCCAAGGAGGAGACCATCTCCAAAGCCGCCCTGGATGACTATATCGCTCAGCAGATACGAGCTCATCAGGCGAACGAAGCGGCCGGCCAAATTGTTAAGACTGGACGACCATATCCAGGTTGGTACGATCAAATAAAGTACCCTCCAGGATATACGATCCCTAAATTCCATGTATATAAGGGGACGGGAAATCCACACCGGCACGTTTCTCAATTCAGAGCCTTGTGCGGTAATACTGGGGGTGACGACAAACTGCTGCTTTGCCAGTTTGTTGGTAGCTTATCGGAGACAGCTTTTGAATGGTACTCCGAGCTCCCGAACGACTCCGTTAAGACATTTGCAGAAATGGAGTTACTGTTTACGCAGAGATTCGCAAGCGCTAGAGAATGCACCCTAATCATGGCATTGATCAATGCCAGGGTGAAGCCGGGAGAAATATGGGTTCAGTACGCAATCCGGTGGCGGAACCTATGGTCGAAATGCGAACAACGCATCGAAGAAGCTCCTACTGTAGGCATGTTCATGGGTACTCTTGATCCGCAGGCGACCATATCCCAGTTCATGATGTTCTTCAAGCCAACTACTTTCAAGGCCTTGATTGACAAGCTGAACCAAATGGATCAGTTGGGTCATAGACCATCTTCTTCGAAGTTAGAATCTCGAAACGAAAAAGGGAAAGGGAAAGCGACCTTCGTCGCCAATGCTCAACAGCAGCCCAATGGTCCAAAACCAACTGATCACCAAGATGATAGACGGCGATTCTTCAATGAGAAACTGAAGCGCCCTTATCCGTTTCCCCGGGATAAAACGAGGAGGCTGTTCGAGCTGGCGGTGCGCAATAGGCTGATTGGTTCGAAATAGTGTTTGTAGTTTAACCGCAATCAGAACGGTGTCGCGCGTAGCTAGACCGAGATGAGTACGGGTCGTCCTCTGGGAAACGTGGAACCTTTTACTTTTACTTTAGATGTGTTGAGAAAGAGAGGAGGAATAAAGAATTTTGTAGAAAGATTTCTAGATCTACTTTAAACAAGAATGTTAAATATAGATCTAGATTATTTTAGAGATTTAAATAATATAATAATAAGGCTTGTAGGGTTCGTTAGGATTTAGTAGTTATGGAAGATTAATTAAAAGTTACCCTTTTTATCCATTAATAGATTTAGAACTAGAACGACGGTGATGCGTGTAGATTAGGGTTTCTGGAGGGAAAAGGAATCCCACTCGTAACCCTTATCTCGACACGGAACTCCGTTCATATCTAGCCTTTACCAAAACAATCATTAATCTAATCTCTAATCGCGGTCGGAACTAGCAAGGAATTGCTAGTGCGCCCGATTAGGATGTTAATGATTATTTTGATAAAGTTCCTAAACTTTATAGGACTTAAAAAGGGTTTAATTATTTTCATCGCCCATTAGCCTACCCTAATCCTACGAACCCTAACAAGCGGAGAATTACTCGCGCATGTTGGGAGAAAAAGAGATGGAGAGAAATTGCATAATTAAACTACGAAGAAATAGAATAAGAAAAAGAACTACCTTTATTAATCAACAAGATCAAGTACACTTTGATTCCTTAGAAAATGATTACAAAAACCTAGTTTGCTTCTCGATCTCTTCCAAGGAGGTAGATGAACCGTTGATGATCAGCCTGGATGCGTGAGCCGTCTTGGACTTCGTGATCTCGTCGGCTTGATAGCTAGAACATCCCTACTCTCGGTGCCTTTTTATAGTGTAAAGCCAGAATCTTATTGTTGAAAACTTGGTAAAATTCAGCAGAGAATAATGCCCCAAAATCTTGCACTCCAATTCCATAAGATTGCGGCGGATCCGCGGCCCAAGGGGGTGTTTGGCCGCGGATCCGCGCTTGACGGTGAGGATCTCTTCATCGTTTTTCTTGGGCTCTCTGATTGTGACATTTGGCAATCCCAGACACCTTTATAATTCAGAAATCTTCTCTCGGTTGCTACCAGACTTGGTCTCCAAGTTTTGCTTCTTAATTTGGCAAGTTTTCTTCAACAAATTGATTTGTTTGTTAAATCCTGCATAACAACTTGGAAAATTCTGCACAATAATCTCAAATAATATTTAGTAGCCTTAATTCTACTAGGATTTAGTCAATAGATTTATTTGCATACATTTTCCTACCAAATGATAATTGAAATATATTAACACATGGAAAATGGTGTTTTAACACATAAACCCTCATATGTATAATATATTAAAATAAAGTCCTTTTTTAATATAAAAATGGTAGGAAAAATGTACTACAAATGTGCAGTTTTATCGACTGAACAAATACCCCCAAACTTATCTTTGATCGTCCCGAGCAAACTAGTTTATTCAAGAGGAGAAAAAGAAAGGAGAAAAATAAGCACCCTTTCGTAGGCAGACACGATTGCACTGAGCACGTGCAACAAGCCGTTAAACCTCTAGGTGTCCCTAATAGGAGGAGTGTTGTCTCCTGAGGGTTTTCAGCGGATTACACCCACAAAATCCTATAACAAAAGAGAGATGGTGAAATTTACATATAAAGATAAGAACCATAAAAGAAATACTTTGAAAAGAAGAGTTTCCAACTATACTAGCTTTTCAGTTGTCATGAGCCCTATCTTAATAGTCATGAAAAAATGTTAGAAATCACATCATCCCTCAATAAAACATCGTCTTTATTCTTCATTCCTACCTTTTATCCAAACATTGATCATATAACCCCACGTGTGTGTAAAGAACATCCCTACACTCAGAGAATTCAATTCAAGCTATCATACTCTTGTCCATCTACCTCAGTACTTTTTAATTTTATGAACACTTAGGTTTGCTCACACCTTTTCATGCGACCGTTAATACTTCTTGAGGTACTAACCGACCGATTACTCAAGTGCTTGCTGATTTGGTGATAGTATTTTCCTCGTCTTGCACCACCTAAGGCTTAGCAGTGACTCCCAGACCAGTTGGCCTTAGGGCACTAGGTGAAGAGGCACCCTCGCTATATTTTTTTATTGCTGCCTTGGCGATACAAAACCAGTGTCCATTTTTCTCTTTTCACCATTTTCATATTTTCTTCATTTTTTTTTCTTTTTCATTTCCTTCATACTTTGGCTTTTAGACAAGAGCATTTCAAGGTATCCTCTACTATCCCAAGTTTCAAGACGTGTGTAAGTGCAAATAGTAGGGTATCAACATTCAAATGTTTGGCTTCCAGAATAGAAACTATTTTTCAGACTTATTTTTATCCTCAGATTAGTGACTTCCTTCATTTTACTAACCCTTGGGACAACAGCTCATAACTACTTATTACTAGTTCGTATAAGAAAACTTCTAATTTTCTCGGTTTTCTTAAACTATTCCAATCTTTTTGGATGTAATTTTTTCACTTTCTATTCTTTTGTTATAAAAGAAATTTTTTTTTTAAAATTTTTGAAAATGTTGTGCTTATGCAAAATATGATGCAAATTGATGTGTAAATAAGCACAAACCTCCCCCAAACCTGTTTACAGCAGTGTCCTCACTGATGTCATCCGTTAAGCTCAAAAACCTGTAGACTTGGGAGGAAATTATTAATGGGGGCAAGAATATATGAAAGTGAAAATCCTCCCCCAAACTTATTTTAGGCTCACAATTTTGTAAAAATTATTTTCTTTCAAGAGCCAAAATATACCACACCCTCCAAACTTGAGTTAAACACTTTTAATCTTTTAAAATCACACGAGGGGGTCAAGGTTATTGGTCAATGCCAAGCTTTCCAAAGACCGAAGGTCAACACCAACCATTCAAAAATTTGATCAATGAAGCACCAAGGTTGGTGGAAGAACATGTCACCTATTGACGTGAAGAAATGGGGAGGTGACAAGAGGTGTAATGGAAAAAGATTGCGTCTCAATTTGGAGAGACGACACAGTGATAGTAATGATGGATTACTCGCATTATCATGATTGTCCAAAAGAAGGGGTGGAGGTCCAATTTCTTCATCTTGGAGTGTATTCATCTCAACACCCGTGTCTTGTAAAAATGCGAGTTCATCAGCGAAAATTTCCTCAAAGCTTTCATCGATACCCCGAAGAATAATGTCATCAGAAAAAATGGGGTGATCGTCAGACTCTATAAAAAGTTCCTCATCAGTGTTAGATGTTGACCCGGACAACTCGGTGGAAGAGTAAATGGTTGGATCAAACAACAACATATGAAAAGAGTCTGTATCATGAGGTTGATCAAATTCGCTGCTGTCGACATCCATTAATTCGACAGAACACACATGAGCATAGGGTTCGGAGGGTTCACTTCCCAACTTGTAAATATTAAGCTCAATTGACTTCTTTCCAAAGGATAGGGTCATAGAGCCGTTTCGACAATTGATTACAGCATTGGAAGTGGCCAAAAAGGGTCGACCGAGTATCACCGGGATTTGATTGCGTGGGTTTGCTACAGGTTGTGTATCTATAACGATAAAGTCCACTGGGAATATGAATTCCCCGACTTTGATTAACACATCCTCTAGCTCACCCTTTGGTTGGGTGATAGATCGATCGGCCATCTGAAGAGTGCAATGCACAGGTTTTAACTCTCCGATCCCTAATTGCTCATACACAGAATACGGAAGCAAGTTAACACTAGCACCAAGATCGAGTAGAGCACGATTGATATTTTTACCCCCAATAGAAATTGAAATTGTAGGACTTCCGGGGTCGTTTCGTTTCTTGGGTAGTTGTTGTGTAAAAGCAGTGCTCACATTACTCGCAAGGAAAACTTTTTTAGGTACTTGAACTTTTCGCTTCCTAGTGCACAAGTCCTTTAAGATTTTCGCATATGACGGAACTTGTTGAATAACATCTAGGAGAGGAATGTTTATGTTAACTTGCTTAAAAATTTCCACAATCTTCTCCATTTGTGGACTTGGTCTGTTGCCCCTCAACCTGTTTGGATAAGGTGCTTGATCAATAAGTTTTGGGTCCAACGTTTGTGGAGAAGACTGTGGGGATGGATTCGATCCCAAAACCGGAGTGGGAATCGACTTAGATAGATTTGGCGAAATGGGCGAAGGGTTCGAGCCTTGGGGAAAACGGAGAATAGGCTCGAGTGAAGGTGGGAGACAAGACGAATTAGGGGAAGAAGAAGAAGCTGGGGTATCATTGGTATCACTATCATCACACTGCTCACCCACTCGGTCATTCAGCACTTTTCCCGATCTCAACGTGGTAACAGCACTCACATTATAACTTTGTGAGTGGCCAGGATTAAGTATGGGTTGAGATGGGAGTTTCCCTTTCTCTCTCGCACTCATTGCGGCATTTAACTGTGCGATTTGGTTTTCTATTGATTTGATACTCTCACCATGGGAGGAGGAGTTTTTCGTTAGGGTATCAATAGAAGACCTTATCTCAGCCGAATTTTGCATGGATTGTTTCATGAACATATCCAAAGTTTGTGCAAGTGAGTTGTCAGTACCGGCCACTTGTGGTGTAGAAATGTTGGCCGGATTTTGGAAATTCTGTGACTGAAAGGGGGGCTGATTATGTGGTTGTGGTTGCTGTGGAGGAGGTCTTTGATAATTACTTTGTTGGTTTTGATTCCAAGCAAAGTTAGGATGATTCCTCCATCCTTGATTGTACGTGGAAGAATAAGGGTCGTTTCTAGGTCGCTGCTGAAAAGCAGCATTAGCTTGAAACGATGCATTCATAGGACATTCTTCCGTTAAGTGTGAAGGATCCGAACAGCAACCACAGACGGTCTTAGGAAGCGTGACCTGATTTAGGGAGAAAGATGAGAACTTGTTTTCAATAGCGTCAAGTTTCTTTTGTATCGCTGCCATTTCGGCTTTTACTGCGATGGAAACGTCGAGCTGGTGAATACCTCCCTTAGTTGAAGGTGGTCTTACGCTTTCCCACTGCAAAGTGCTTTCTGCGAGATCTTCCAGATATTTCCAAGCTTCACCGTCATCTTTAGACATGAAATTGCATTGACACATTGTTTCAAGCATCTGCTTTGTCGCTGGATTAATGCCCTCATATATAATCCGACATAAATCCCATCTTTGTATTCCGTGATGGGGGCATTGGACAAGCAGATCTTTGAAACGTTCAAAGCACTTCCAAAATGGTTCATTGGGAAGCTGGGTGAACTGGTTAATCTCGCTCCTAACATGTGCAGTCTTATGATTTGGGTAAAACTTCTTAAGAAATGCTACGACGAATTCATCCCAATTAGTGATAGAGTGTGCGGCAGTATTATAAAGCCATTTTTCTGCCAAGTCACACAGTATGAATGGGAGAAGACGTAAGCGCATAGCATCTAAAGTCAATTGTGAAGTACCCATCATTGCGCATACGTTTTCGAATTTGGTGATGAAAACGTACGCGTCTTCCGACTCAAGCCCGTGAAATTTGGGCAGCAGATTGATGTAGTGGGGTTTAATTTCGAAATTATCCCCGTTAGGTGGTGGAAGAGATAGACAAGTAGGAAGAGGACCACGAATAGGATAGCATCTCTCTTGGAGAGAGATGCGCGGTGGATTCTGCTCACCTGCGGGCGGTGGCAGCGTGGTGTTATAATTAGATGGAGTGTCATCCATCACGGTCGATGTGGTGTGTGGTGGGGGAAAAGAAGATGAAGAAGTACCGACTTCGGCGTCGATAGCAGGAACGCGGACAAGACGGGCATTAGGATCCCGTGTCCAGCCGAGCATGCACTAAGCGGGTTTAGTGCAAGTGGCAGCGTGTGTGTGATTTAAAATTGGCTTGTTTTGAAAAAGTGGGACTCAAGACAAATCTCCCTAAAATGCACAAGCAACCCTAGAACTAAGGTCACCTAGGTCCAGTCTCTAGACCGCTCCTAGACTTCCAAAGGACAAGCCGCAGGATTAATCCTCTACCGCCTCCGTACTACCCTTGTAGCCAGGTAAGTGCCAGGTAAGTGGGAAGGAACCACGTCGTGGGCCTAATTAAAAACCATTAGCCTTTGTCACACTTGCCTAGGCACTACAAAAGTAATGCGGATAAACGATAGATTACCCACGACCTTCCTCTGTCCTTATTGAGCGCGACGGTCCTTAGAGTCTGGTCTATATATTTTTTAAATTAATGAAGGGTTGATCTATATGCTCGGTTTGTGATTTGTGGGGCTTAGGAAGGGTGATGAAATCCCCACCTAATCTTGATTTGGTCTTTGCCCCTTAGAGTCCGTATTAAATATGCAAAACAAAACCAATCACAAAACTTTTGCAAAAAGATTTTTTTGAGCGGTGCAATTTTTGCAAAGAATCCTGCAGAAAATAGATTTTATTGGATTTGAGGAGAGAGAGAAGGAGTTGAGAAAGATACCAGAGAAGATTTATTCCCTAATTCCTCCAACGTGCCGCGGTTCCGCCGCAGAATGGGTGCTTTTGCCGCGGTTCCGCCGCGTGGCAGAAGGAACAGTTGATGAAATTTTTTGTATGGCCTTTTGTGCTCCTCTGGATCTCTAAAAATGTCTCTATTTCCTGTTTTCTCAAGTTTGTGACTCCAGATTTCCTCGCAAAAATTCACGCACAAATCGTTAAATATGCAATTTGCAGTTTTGTTTTAATAATGATATGACTCGTCTAAGAATTCAACACAAATAGTAAGAATAAAAAAAATTACGCACGTATCCCCGGCAACGGCGTCATTTGATTGTTTCGAAATAGTGTTTGTAGTTTAACCGCAATCAGAACGGTGTCGCGCGTAGCTAGACCGAGATGAGTACGGGTCGTCCTCTGGGAAACGTGGAACCTTTTACTTTTACTTTAGATGTGTTGAGAAAGAGAGGAGGAATAAAGAATTTTGTAGAAAGATTTCTAGATCTATTTTAAACAAGAATGTTAAATATAGATCTAGATTATTTTAGAGATTTAAATAATATAATAATAAGGCTTGTAGGGTTCGTTAGGATTTAGTAGTTATGGAAGATTAATTAAAAGTTACCATTTTTATCCATTAATAGATTTAGAACTAGAACGACGGTGATGCGTGTAGATTAGGGTTTCTGGAGGGAAAAGGAATCCCACTCGTAATCCTTATCTCGACACGGAACTCCGTTCATATCTAGCCTTTACCAAAACAATCATTAATCTAATCTCTAATCGCGGTCGGAACTAGCAAGGAATTGCTAGTGCGCCCGATTAGGATGTTAATGATTATTTTGATAAAGTTCCTAAACTTTATAGGACTTAAAAAGGGTTTAATTATTTTCATCGCCCATTAGCCTACCCTAATCCTACGAACCCTAACAAGCGGAGAATTACTCGCGCATGTTGGGAGAAAAAGAGATGGAGAGAAATTGCATAATTAAACTACGAAGAAATAGAATAAGAAAAAGAACTACCTTTATTAATCAACAAGATCAAGTACACTTTGATTCCTTAGAAAATGATTACAAAAACCTAGTTTGCTTCTCGATCTCTTCCAAGGAGGTAGATGAACCGTTGATGATCAGCCTGGATGCGTGAGCCGTCTTAGACTTCGTGATCTCGTCGGCTTGATAGCTAGAACATCCCTACTCTCGGTGCCTTTTTATAGTGTAAAGCCAGAATCTTATTGTTGAAAACTTGGTAAAATTCAGCAGAGAATAATGCCCCAAAATCTTGCACTCCAATTCCATAAGATTGCGGCGGATCCGCGGCCCAAGGGGGTGTTTGGCCGCGGATCCGCGCTTGACGGTGAGGATCTCTTCATCGTTTTTCTTGGGCTCTCTGATTGTGACATTTGGCAATCCCAGACACCTTTATAATTCAGAAATCTTCTCTCGGTTGCTACCAGACTTGGTCTCCAAGTTTTGCTTCTTAATTTGGCAAGTTTTCTTCAACAAATTGATTTGTTTGTTAAATCCTGCATAACAACTTGGAAAATTCTGCACAATAATCTCAAATAATATTTAGTAGTCTTAATTCTACTAGGATTTAGTCAATAGATTTATTTGCATACATTTTCCTACCAAATGATAATTGAAATATATTAACACATGGAAAATGGTGTTTTAACACATAAACCCTCATATGTATAATATATTAAAATAAAGTCCTTTTTTAATATAAAAATGGTAGGAAAAATGTACTACAAATGTGCAGTTTTATCGACTGAACATAGGCTCATCACTTTGCCGGATCCAAAACGTCCATTACAGCCCGGCGATGCCAAAAATTCTAATTACTGCCCTTACCACGGAGCAGTAAGCCATCCAATCGAAGATTGTTTCGTCTTCAAAGGTTGGAATGAGGACCAATACCAGCAAAGCAAATTTGCGCTGTCTGAGAATTGGAAGATAAGCCCGCCACAACCACACGCTCCTAAAAAGGTAGACACGCCGGGGGGATCATGCTCTTTTATAAAAGAAGCTCCATGGGAGGTCTCTATGTCAGCCAAAACAAAAAGAATGCTGAAAGATCTTCAAGCATGTCTGGCGATTAGGTGGAAAAACCCTTTGGAACCCGAAATTATTGAGGGGATGCTGAAGCCGCGCCCAACGCTGAAAATTGGTGAAGGTGAACAAAACGTTCAAGCCAAGCCTCTAAAGTCTTTAAAGAAAAAGAAGAAGGCCAAGAAGCCCGTCCAACCCGAAGATAGCCGTACAGGTCTGCAGAAATACATCGATGCACTGGATGAATATAACCAGAAGGCACGGACCCCAATCACGTTGAACGAATTCTTTAAGCATGTTCTTGAGAATGAAAACGATGACGCTGACGAAGGAGACGATTATTCAGAAGGGCCTGAAGACTATGTGGAGAGCTGCCACATGATCTCTCACTCGATAAATGGCAAAGAAGCTCCTGATGCAGAGAAACTGCGGGCAGATCCCGAACCGGAACTCTTAGAACCGTCAGACGAGATGATTGACGTATTCCTGAATGATGTGTTTCAGAAAAGCAAAGCTGATCGAGAGCGCGAAATTGCTATGTTTGAAAAAGCTAAACGCCGGCGGCTGGACAAAAGGGTTGAAGTACCCCAACCAAATGGAAGCACTTCTGTCGCCAGCAAAAGCAGGTTTAAGACAAGGAAGCAATTCGCTAAAGCCCTGTTAATGGGAATGAAGTTGCCACCTTCCAAAGAAGACACTTCAGAAAATATGTTCCCCGACGGACTAGATGCACATCCAAACTACTGCTTATACCATCGGAGGATCACACACCCTACCGAGCAATGCAATCTCTTTAAAAATTGGTGGCAGGGATACGTTGCTCACCGGCAGCATTTCAAGCGGATGAAACGCAAAACTCGTCGGGAACAAAGAAGCACGACATATGAGCATAAAAGAACTGCCGGTGAATGTCACATGGTTAATTCCGGGGGATCACAAGTTCTCACCTTCGGGAGTGATTCTGAGGAAGAAATAGCCCTCGACCCTCTCTTCAAGGAATCCATCTATGAAACAGAAGAGATGAAGACCTGTGAGAACATTCAGCTGCGCAATTGCACGCTGCCTGAAAAGAATCTCGGACCCGCAAACAAGGGATCGAACAAAAAGGATAAGGGGAAAGAAAAGGTCCCTGAGGATATCACCCTCGATGACCGAGTCGTCGAAGAGCTGGCAGCCAAGGACCCGCCCAAGAAAAATAAGGTGGATTACAACATTCTGGCACACCTGAGGAAGATATCCTTGTAGCTAAGCATTCTCGATGCCCTTCTGCTATCCAAAGAGGCAAGAGATTCTCTGATCAAGGCATTACAAGAGCCTGACCAGTTTCAAGCTTTCCTCGCCGAAGAAAAGATGAAGGACGAGCTGGAAGAAATTCACACAGCTGACATCACTTTCGGCAATGAAGATCTCCTCCTCGGAACATGCAAGCACAACCGTCCCCTATATATCTCCGGGTATTGCCATGACATTAAGATAGGGAAGATCCTAGTTGACAATGGGTCCTCTGTCAATCTTCTAAATATGAGGGTGCTAAAAGAAATCTGCATGAGCGTTCAACATCTCGCTCGGGATAAAATCACTATCTCCGGGTCCGACTCCCAGTCATCATGGACGCTCGGGTCTGTGATACTGATGTTACGCTTTGGGCTGCTCGTCACTGATATCAAGTTCCACGTCATTGACGCCAAGACTTGCTACAACGCTTTTCTCGGCCGGCCTTGGTTACACGAGTACAACATTATCCCTTCTACACAGCATCAGTGTATGAAGTACTTCAAAGATGGGCTTGAATACACTGTGACAGGGGAGCTGAACCCATTCTCCGTAAACGAAGCCCGAAAGTACGAAGATGCAAAGTACTTATTACAAGACTTTGAAGACACAGAAAGATGCCATAAACCTGAGGATAAGAAAAAAGCTATCACCACCATTTCGGTCTTCGGTAGCGATACCGAGGAGGAAGAAGAGATGGTCTATTCGGGACCTCCCCGATGCAACAAACCGGGACCGTATACTTCTATTCTGGTCTTTGGCAGTGACTCTGAAGACGAGGTCAACGCAGTATTCTCAGCTCGTCCATCAGTGCAAGCTTTCATTGGAGATGAACGGAGTTTACAAATCGCTATGGTTCCGCGGCAGCACTACAAAGAGCTCGACGCGCTTGATACCTATAGTGTGCAAGAACTGCAGACGTTCTACATCCCTCCTAGGCGAAGAGATGAAAAGGCGATCCTCTTTTATCGATCCACGGAAACTAAAGCGGAGAAAGAGATTTGGCATGGTGTCGATTCTACGTTTGACAGGCTCCATCCCATCCATTTGCCCAGATGCTATACAGAAGGATTAAAAAGGCTGTTGAGGCGCAAATGCGTACCCTTCAAACAGACTGCTCGACAAGCTCAGTTCTACAACAGGATATGGAACGTCCCTGGAACTCAGCGAAAGTTGCCCAATGGGAGAATGGAAACAATCGGACTTGGTTATGTTCAATCCAAGAAACGGGAGCGATTCCATGGGTGCTGCATCATACATGAAGAAGGAGATGCACTGTTAGAAGACCTAATCCTGAACCAAAACGAGGTCCCGCCATGAAAGTGTCAAGTCCGTCGTTCGAAGAACGGATGAACAACCTAATAAGGGAAGCGGGTCAAAAGGTCTGGGATGACCATAGCCGCGAAATGACCATTTACGAGAAAGCTAGGACGTAGCGCCTCCTTCAGCAGGCTACGGAGAATGATGATGCCCTTCGTCGCCAGCCCATCATATGGAAGTCTCAACGCGGAGGCCAAAATAAACTAAAGAACAGAAAAAAAAATGTTTAACGGAAGCAAAGCGGGTCCAAGAAGCCATGCGATCGAGAATTGAGCAGCCAGGATCCGTCTCTTATAAAGAAAATGGGTCGAGTATATTCTTTTCCCCAAGACAAGACAAGGAAGATATTCGATCTTGTCATGAAATATCAAATGATTACCCTCCTAGAGTCCAAGCACCCCAAACATACAGACGGGGTCTCTCACCCGAATTATTGCTCCTATCACCGAGCGATAGGACATTCTCTCGAAGACTGCTTCACATTCAAAAACTGGGTCGAAGACCAATATCAACTCGGCAGGTTCGCTCTATCCAACAGTTGGAGAGTAGCCCCACCGCAAAAACATGTGCCAAAAGCAACGTATGTGGCGAGAGCATAACCAGATCAACAACGGTCTTGAAAGCGATCTCACACCTGTCAAGTGGTAACGCTGTCAGAAGAAGGAGTGCATGAGAACATAGATGACCTGTCTTGGTGCTTCGAAAACGATGAAGATGAGTTGATCTCAGAATTTTCACCGGCGCTAAAAGAACTGGAAGATGGAATACATACTACTATAGATAACCTCAGGAAAATCGACTTGGGGACGGCCAACGACCCACGGCCAACGTTCGTCGGTGAGCAGTTGTCTGAAGAAAAGGTGGCTACACTCAAAGATGTGCTCATGCAGTATAAAGACTTCTTCGTAAGGAACCACTCCGAGATGCCAAGACTAAATCTAGAAATCGCTGTGCACAAATTAGTGATATCTCCGGACGTCAAGCCGATCAAACAAGCGCCGAGGAATGCGGCTCGAACTTGAAATGAGCATCAATGCCGAGGTCAAGAAACTAATCGACTCCGGCTTCATCCAAGAGGTACAGTACTCTGACTGGATCGCCAATATCATCCCAGTGATGAAGAAAAATGGGACGGTGCGCATTTGTATGGACTTTCGGGACCTTAACAAAGCCTGTCCAAAGGATGACATTCCTGTTCTGGTTACCAAGCTGATGATAGACAACACGTCCACTCACGAAGTCTTCTCCTTCATGGACGGCTCATCAGGGTACAATCAAATAAAGATGCACCCCGAAGACCAAAAGCATACCGCTTTCCGGACCCCGCTAGGCATATTCTGCTACAAAGTGATGCCTTTCAGTCTGAGGAACGCCGGCGCTACCTATCAGAGGGCAATGATGAAGATTTTTGACGACCTCATATATGAAATCGTTGAATGCTATATTGACGACCTCGGGTGAAAAGCAAATTGCACGAGGAGCATTGGGAGCATCTGAAAATAGTATTCCAATGTCTTCGGAAATACAATCTGAAGATGAACCCGCTCAAATGCACGTTTGGAGTTTCCTCCGGCAAATTCCTAGGATTTATCGTACGACATCAAGGCATCAAAATCGACCCGTCAAAGATCAAGGCGATTAATGCCCCCGCCGAGAACTCTCAAGCAACTGCGGTCTCTTGAAGGGAAGCTCACGTATATCCGGCGGTTCATAGCTAATCTCTCCGGAAAGTGTCGTCCTTACAGTCATATAATGAAGAAAGGGACTCCGTTCATCTGGGATTGCAAATGCCAAAGTGCACTGGACGAAATCAAGCAATACCTATAGAATCCGCTGGTACTGATCGCTCCAGTCAAAAGAAAGCCTCTCATCGTGTACACAACAGCCCTTGAAGGTTCTTTAGGCGCGCTATGGGCACAAGAAAATGACTAAGAGAAACAGAGGGCCCTCTACTATTTGAGTCGAGTTCTCCTGGGGGCAGAAAACAACTACTCCTCCATCGGAAAATACTGCCTGGCGTTAATCTTCACGATAACGAAGCTCAGACACTACGCATTGGCGCATGAGGTCCACCTCATATCAAAAGTGGATCTTCTCAAATATTTAATGTCAAGAGCCATACTAACAGGGCGGCTCGCTAAATGGGCCCTCCTCTTGATGGAGTTCTCGATAACTTATCGTCCCCTCAAGGCAGTGAAAGGCCAGGCCATCGCCGACTTCCTCGCTGAGCGACCGATACCTGCCGATTTACCCCTAAATTGAAAACCGCCAGATGAGCACGTGTTTGACACGATCGACAGGGAGAATGAAGGGAGTGATACCCGATGGGAACTCTACTTCGATGGAGCATCTTCCATGAAAAAGCGAAAGCACAGCACCCCTGTAATCAAATCGGGGGTAGGCCTTATCTTCGTGATGCCACAAGGAGGGATAATATGCTTTGCCTTCTCCCTAACAGAGCCGAGGACAAACAATGAAGCCGAATATGAAGCTTTAATAGCATGTCTTGAGATCGCTATCGACATGGGAATCGAAAACTTCCTCATATACGGAGACTCCCAACTGGTCGTTAGTCAAGTAAACGGCGACTATCAAATGTGCAAACTAGAGTTGGTAAAGTACGGTGAGAGAGTGAAACAATTGCTGACTCAAATCCCTTCCTACGCCCTGGAAAGTATACCGTGAGTGGAAAATAGCAAGGCAGATGCGTTAGCCAAACTCGTTAAAGAACTGGCCGACGAGAACCTCGATGACGTAAGGATCGTTGTGCAAAGCCGTCGAGTTCTTGCACCGGCAGGAATATCTCCGGAGTCATCCGAAGAAAAGGGAGCGACCGAGCAAACGGCCCTACAAATAAAAGACCAGGAAAAGGCTAAGAATTGGAGAGAAGTCTTTATAGGCTACTTCAAATCCCGTCGAACACCTGAAGATACGTCCTCAAGACATCAGCTCATGAAACGAGCTCTATCCTTCGCCTTCGTCAATGACACTCTATATAAGAGATCATTTGATTCTCTATGGCTAAGATGCCTGGGACCTGAAGAAGCAAGGAGTGTCGTCTAAGAAACTCACAATGGACTCTGCGGTTCTCACCAAGCTGGGCCGAAGATGAAACTGAAGATCAAAAGGATGGGCTACTATTGGCCCACAATGATCCAAGACTGCCTCGAATACGCGAAGCAATGCCACTCGTGCCATATTCATAGGGACTTTATCCACCAGCATCCAAATCCGCTACATCCAACGGTGGCTAGCTGGTCGTTCGAAATATGGGGAACTGACATAATCGGGCCCATTGAACCAGCTCGTCCAGAGGACATCGGTTCATACTGTCGACAACTGATTACTTCTCCAAGCAGGCAGAAGCAGTACCACTAAGAGAAATAAGGACGGAGAATATCCTCCATTTCTTCAAGACACACGTTATCTATCGGTTCGGCACTCCGCGACGGATTATCTCCGATAACGGGACGGCCTACAGAAGTCACAAAATCAGCCGCTTCGCGCAGCAACATAATATAGACTGGAGATACTCTTCGGTCTATAATCCCCGAGCTAATGGTCTGGCTGAGGCTTTCAACAAGACCATGACGAAGATCGTGGAAAAGACGGTGTCTCGAAACAAGAAGGACTGGCACGAGAGACTGCATGAAGCCCTCTGGGCGTATCGGACCACGTTCAAAATGGCCACGAATACAACGCCGTATGCATTGGTATTCGGCGTTGAAGCAGTACTTTCCTTAGAGATAGAGCTACCCTCTCTACGAGTGGCGGTCCATTACGAGCAAACAGATGAAGAGAACGCTCATCTTCGGCTTGAGGAGCTCGATGCCCTCGATGAAACTCGTCTTATGGCGCAGCAAAACTTGGAGGCTTACAAAGCAAAGATGACGCGCTCATACGAGAGACTGACTAGGCCGAGAACATTCTGCCAAGGCGAACTCGTGCTAGTGGTCAAGAGACCTATGATCCCCAACCGTGCCAAACGGGGGAAATTCGAGCCGAATTATGAGGGCCCGTACATCATAGACAAGGTCTACCATGGTGGGGCTTACTTGATCATGAATATGCACGGCGAAAGACCCGTCAGGACAATAAACGACCGGTTCTTAAAAAAATACTATGCCTGATGAGTCACGGCTTAGGTCAACGATAGATGACAACGTCTATGTCCGCTCGCTATCTTCCCAAGCCTAAACTCTTATAAGTAGTTTCCAACGAAACCTCGCCTCGAAAACGTATAATGGACCGTAATGTCCTTAAACTAACAACGGCCCGAAACGCCCCTAAACTAACAACGGACCGAAATTTCCTAAAACTAATGACTGATCGAGACATCTATAAACTACTACGGACCGTGGCATCCCAAGGCTGATGCAAAAAATATATATATAAAAAATAAATAAATAAAATAAAAAGAAAAGAAAAGAAATAAAAAAAACGGTACGTCCATAAGCGAAATGGGCACGGATGAAAACCCAAAAGGGCTCTGTGAGTAAAAACAGCAGGGCTACCGGCGAGTTTGTGAAAACCCGAAAGGGCGTAATCTCGTTAAAAGACACTTGCAAGGTCATCTCGACCCTGTAAGGAGAAAATACCTGCGTGAGATCCTTACGACTCACAAGGGAGCAACACACTTAGGGATCCCCATGATTCCTAAGGAGAAGTTACACTTACGAGATCCTCACGACTCGTAAGGAGAATTCCCCTTTGAGACCCTCACGGCCCATAGGATTCAAAAGCCTTAAGCTACAGGGATCTGAACCTGTTCTTAAGCCGTCATACACCCCGATTATGCCCTACAAGCGGTTCAATATTGACCCTTGTATACAAACCACGGGCACAAATAAACGTTTCCCCAACAGAGTCCCACCACTGACGAGGGATATCTTCATATGGCGAACGACACTTATAAGTCCTCTCGACTTATAAGGAGAAAACACTCTTGTAAGATCCTTACGACTTATAAGAGAACACACACTTAGCAATCCTCACGATTCTTAAGGAAAAAATGCACCTACGAGATCCTCACGACTCGTAGGGAGAAATACCTTTATGAGACCCTTACAGCTCGTAAAGTCAAAAAGCCTTAATCAACAGGATCCTAACCCTGTTTTCTAAGCCACCTTTGTTCGATATCGACATCGGCAAATGATGATTCACTCCTGGCAATGTCCCAGTGGTAGCGATGTTGATGCCTAAATCGGTATAAAATTCTAAGCCCTTTCACGGCAAAGGATGATTCGCTCCTGGCAATATTCCAGTCGTAGCGATGCTGATGATGAGATTGGCACCAGATTCCAAGTTCCACACCCGAAATAAAAATCAGCGAGCCAAAAATGCATATGAAATAGCCGAAATGATGGGGCAATTTGCAACAAAATCAGCAAGTAAAATATATGCATACAAAATAGCCGAAATGATCGGGCAACTCATAATAAAAAGCAGCGAGTAAAAAGAAAAAAATATCCGAAATAATTGGGCACCGCGAAAAATAGCCGAAATGATTGGACAATCATGACTTTCATGATACAAAAAGCTGAAATGATAGAGCATCGCGGAAAGAAAACAAAAAAAATAATATAATACATACAAAATGAAACTTTTGCCCTACAGGTGAGATCACATCAATCCCTGTATACAATCTAGGGGCACAAACAAAGAAAGAACCATATTATCCTACCAGGCTCCATCAGAAAGAGAGCCAAATCTCAATGACAACATCTGCATCTCAAGAGATCAAGAACGGCGTTCCTTCTCATTCCAACCAGAAGCAGATACGACGTCAACAAACGGAGCCACGGCAAAGTCCCCTAGTTCCAAATCTCAATGGTTCACAGTCAACCTAGAGATCAACAACGGCGTTCCTTCTCATTCCAACCAGAAGCAGATACGACGTCAACAAACGGAGCCATGGCAAAGTCCCCTACTTCCAAATCTCGACGGTTCACAGGCAACCTAGAGATCAACAATGGTGTTCCTTCTCGTTCCAACCAGAAGCAGATACGACGTTAACAAACGGAGCCATGGAAAAGTCCCCTAGTTCCAAATCTCGAAGGTTCACAGACAGCCTAGAGACTATCTTGGAGCCACGGTAGAGTCCCTAGTTCCAAGTCTTGACGGCCGCATCTACAGCCTGGAGACCCACAACAGCGTTTCGCCTCATTCCAGCAGGATTCAGACGTGACAATCGAGCGGAGCCATTGCAATGTCCCTAGTTCTAAATCTCGACGGTTCACAGACAACCTAGAGACCTCGACATTCGTCTCGTTACAGCAGACGCAATATCAGCAAAGTGGAGCCATGGCAAAGGCCCTAGTTCGAAATCTCAAAGGTTTACAGAAACCCTAGAGACTATCTCAGAGCCACGGCAAAGTTCCCAGTTCCATGACACGGCGGTGCACAGACAACCGAGAGTGAACTCCTGACCCCGTATGGCTAAAGTCAATCCTGACCCCGTATGGCTAAAGTCAATCCTAACCCCGTATGGCTAAAATCAATCCTGACCCTGTATGGCCAAAGTCAACCCCTGACCCCGTAGAACACGGCTAAAGTCAATCCTGACCCCGTGGAAAATGGCCAAAGTCAACCCTCGACCTCCCCGTCAAAGCAATACTTTGATTCAGGAGCAGGTCAACTCATCAATCACTTACGAGTCCTCTTGACTTGTAAGGAAGAAAATTCTCTTGTGAGATCCTCACGACTCTCAAGAGAAAACACACTTAGGAATCCTTACGATTCCTAAGGAGAAGATACACCTACGAGATCCTCTCGACTCGTAGGGAGAAAAATCTTTATGAGACGCTCATGTCTCATAAAATTGAAAAGTCTTAGGCGGCAGATCTGAACCTGTTTCCTAAACCATCGCTACCCTGCAAAGAGTCCAAGATGGACAGCTACCTACTATCTATAGGCCACACTTTCTAAAATCACATGGCGACAACACAGCAAAGAGAAGAAAGCAACAGTGGGAGATAAAAAAAAAATGTGTTTCTTTTATTCATGAATTCAATTGAGTACAAGACGAATCATATAAAAGAATAAAAAAATGGATACATGTTATTCAAAGATTACAAATGTTTAATTGATACAAAGGTAGTTACTGAGAAGGAGGTGTTTTCAATAAGTCAGCCAGTTGCTCGCGCGCTCCTCTCAATTCCTTTTCATGGTCAGCCGCTACGGCCAACTACGCTTCGACTCGAGCCCGTTGCTGCAAGCCAGACGAAAGTTTCTCATCGATTTCCCATTGAGCAACTTCGCGATTCCGCGTAATCCGCTCCAGAAGGTCGAGTTTTTGCCTTAGTGCTAGTCCGTCCGAAATGCATTGTCGCAAATTGTCAAACACGGCCCTCAATTGCGCAGCATTTGCTTCAACTTGGGCGCGCAGCAGGGCGGATTCACCTGAAGCCTCCTCGCGTTCCTTCCACCTCAAGGTCGTTTCTTGTTTGAAATGGTGGAAGAAGGGAACGCTCTGCTCAACTCATGCAGCCCGTTGAGAATTCAAAGCCAACATTTCTGGAACGGGACGCCTGAGCTCAATCTTATGCAGACATGCCTCGATCTTCTTACAGTAGTTAACCCAAGACTCAACGACTCCCTCGCTATGGAAGTTCACGAGCATCGCCAACATGAGATTAACTTCGGCGGCAAAATCTGCAGCAGATGCAAAGGCTTCGGCGTCAAGGTCCTCGACGAGCTCGCTTAACATCCGTAGGCTATTCGCAGCACCCCTGGAAGAAGGGCGTTTAGCAAAAGGCCCTGTCGGCATGATAATCTGAGACTCGAAGGGAGCTGGAGTCGGTGTGATTGCGGCAAAATAAATCATAGTCAGATATCAGCTTAAGAGATAAAGAAGATGCAAGAGCGATGAAGGCTACTATACCGGCTACGACAGGTGGCAGAGCTGGGAGTACGGGTGGCGCGACAATTCTCTCGTCCCCTCCTTCAATTTGTAGTGCTGTAATCAATTTAAGGTTAACAACGGCAGGGACACCCGTTAAAGAAAAGAAAGGACGTCGGTTAGAAAAGATAATCACCGGCACCAGTAGGCAAAGCAACTTCCGATTGGAAGGAGAAATGTGGGATCAACACCTGATAAAGATGATCGAAGAGAACTCCTGTAAGGTTGCGACGATGCATGGTCAGTACAAGAGAGATGGCATCCACAATTTAAATTAGACAAATCGCAAACCCATACCTTCCAGCATTTGAGAGGACATGAGAGAAAGCGAAGAGTCGGCGACCGTCAGAGCAGCAACCGGTGACGCTTCTTTGGGTGGCACGACCTCAACGCTCACCACACCTGTATTAGAAACAAAAGAAATGTCGTCAGAAAGGATTGAAAGGGATTGCGGAGTAAAAAGGAAAACAATGACTCAAGATCTACCTGATGAGTCGCCAATCGAAACCGCGACAAGAGCATCACTAGGCGTAGCGACTGCTTCGCTCTCCTCCATTGGAAGGGTTTCGCCGCCCGTGGCTTCATCCCCCGATTCTACGAGAGCCGTCATGACACTCTCAAAGCCAGGCGATGGCAGGGAACCGCAAGGGGAAAGAGTGGCTGTTGGGGCAGTCTCAGACTCCTGAGAAAGAGTGGCCACTTTGGGCTCGGTGATTGTCTTTATCTCACCTACCACCTCCTCACCAGGACTTGGCCCTGCAGGGTATGATATATGAGAATCTGAAGATCAAACTCTAATAAAAGGACCCAGTGTTACGTCACCTTGGGATGGCCTTTCAATTGCCTCCCGAGCCGCGCGTACCGCCTGTCTATGAGCGGTAGACAAGGCAGCCGGAGCACCCTATGGAGAAATAGGGACAGGGGAAGCAGTGCTCGAGCCTGCACCTATAGCCAAGGCGGCATCATGTTCTTTCGCTGCACACCTCTTGTGCTTCCTTTCAGCCTGAGCCGCGAGAACTGACCTCCTCAGGACTTCCGATAAAGGTAGACCATCATCTGAACCAAGTTCTTCCTCCGGCGCCATTACGACGTCCATCATCGGCTGCTTCTGCGAGACCCCTGGTGGCGACTTAGGGATAGCCGTGGTTGCAGTGGCTGGCGCTAACAATGTCGCTGCGTCACCACTCGCAATCGGCATTGCACATGGGATAACCTGAGTCGAGGTAGTCCCTGCAATAAGATGAAAAAGAAGAGTTAGTTTACCCATAAAAAAGGGGAATGAAGGTACAGTGAACCGAAATATACCAAGTCCTAAGGAAGCGCGAAGCCTTTCCTCCTCTTCGAAAGTCTTGAGGGAAGCTGCAAGGGCTTCTTCGGCGGAGATACCTATTGAAGAAGAAAGCGTTAGTCAAAGCATAATAGTTAGAATAGCCACGGAAAAATATGATTGAAGGATACCTGATCGTGCGATGGTGATTAATGATGCTTCATCGCGAGCCAGTTGCTTTGAAGCCGTGAGGGCAGCTTGAAGATCGGTATCATCTGCAGGCTCGATAAATAGACCCTCATTGGTCCCGTATTCACTCAAGTCCTCGCTATAGGGAGCGTGGGGCTCCTGGCTGAGTACGACGTCGACAGAAAACATCGACTTCTTCTTTTTCTGTGAGCGAGTGCCAGCAGCCGACAACACGAGCTTGCGCTTGGCGGGCAATTTGGGGCGATGAGTCCCGATCTCAGTACCCACGCCAGACTCGGGAGACGCCACAGCCACCGCTTCTAAATGCACGCGGGGTAGGGGCAGCTCAGACATAACACGTGGTACCACAACCGCAGTAGCTTCCCTCAAGGGAGGACGGACGATGGTCCGTCGCTTCAAAGGAATGGCTGGATTACCAGCCGGGGCGGTGCCCTTGCGATCAAGAAGTAATCGCTTTTCTTCCCTAATAACGGCGCCCATCAAATGTTGATACCACGCCACATATGCGTTCAAGATTCGCAGGACGCAACTCGGCTCACTAATAAAGAAATTGGAGTGGGTGTTCAACCGCATAAAATGGTGCAATGCATTTCGAATACCTTCTTCTGTGGCAGCTGGCTCAACTAGGAAGGTTTCGAGCGGGACACCCTGATTATAACTTGATTTCTGGGCGAAACGATGCGGGTTGTACCTGATGAACAACGCCGAATCATTATGCCTAAACACAAGATAGCCCGGACTGATGGAGTATAGATGAAGAATCTCTCGAGCTTTCAAGGTTGAGGCCCCGTCTTTAAAAGTGTCCCACAGTGGCTGCACCGTTTTTGTGGACTCTTGGCCGATGGTTAAAACCTTATCGACAAAGGTCATGCCATCTCCAACCGTACGTGGACGAAGGAGCAAACCCCAAGCCTCCCGCTGTGTCGGATTTACAACGGACGCGTCAATTAGGCGCATAATCCTAGGGAAGTTGTAACTGTCATAGAATCGAGGTCGTTTATGGACACCAAAAGTGCCAAGTATGTGCAGCACGATCCATAACATAAAATAATGCAGCGAGAAAGTGACGGGCTGTACCCCTGGCTGAGTGGTGTCCATCGCTAAGCTGAGACCATGGTACAGGTGTGCTAACCCAGCAATTCCAATAGCCACTTGTATTCCCGCAACCATACGATGGGCTGGGTAAAAGACTGATGGCCTTATATAACGAGAGTACAATGGAAGCACGAACCAGTTCTGCCATAAGCCAATGAACCCCAGCATGAACGTCTCTTCGTCAATGTCCAGAGCAGCAAGTTCCGTGAAGGGAACGACAGGAGCAGCCGGAATAAAGAAACTTTTTAAGTCCGCCTCCGCCGTAGGTTTGTTATCCAAACCAAAGCCAAATGGATCATCAAGCTTGGCGAACAGCGTAGCTTGTTTCGATAAGGCTTCCGGACGAAGAAAGCGAGCGACGAAGTCTGAGTAGCTGATTCCATGCCCTCCAGACTCCAGAAATAGACTTTCATAGATATTCAACACCTTGATCAAGCTCGGGAATTGGTGTTGAATGGTGTACTCTGGGGTGAGACCCATTACCATTGATTTGGTGGCAAAGATGTACTCGTCCGAAGGAAGCAGCTTCTCATAATGTTCTCGCCTAACGGATAATCCAGAGACCTCTGCAAACTCTTCCAAAGATATTGAAACTTCTCGATCCGACAGAAGGAAGGTGTGGGTCGGAATATTCCATTGCTCCAGAAAAGCCTTGACCCACCATGCAGGAGGGCGGAATATTGAAAGAGAGAAGCGTAAATCGCGGGATACAACCCGAGCTTCAGCATCTGTGACTTCTTGGCCGACAAGATGTAGCGGGCCCACTGCAAATATCCGGCTGGATGGCGAGGAGTTTGCCCTATCATGTACGGCTGCCCCCAAGGGCGCGGCTCGCCCTGACATATGCGCCGCCCTAGAGTGTCCAAAGCCGTCGGCGGCTGTACGGGTATTGCAGCTATAGCAGGCTGAAGGAAGCCCTGTGAGGTCCAGTTGACCTCCTCTACGGCATAGTTCACCGGAGGTGCGTCAGTATAAGGGATCGCCGAAATAGGCTCCGAAGGTGCCGCACAAGAAAAGCTCCGTTGGCCCCTGATGATTTGACTGTACCATCTACCCCATAGATGAAGATTCTTTCGCTCCGGGACATGATCTTTGAATAGCGCGAAGACTTCCCTATCCACAGGCGCTACGAGGAATCCGCCTTCCAAACGGACGAACGGGAAAGAAATGTCGAAAGACATAATACCTGCGTGAAAAAGAACAAAATTTTTAGCCGTCAATGCTACAGTTTAAGTTCTATCACTAGGTACTTTAAATTTGTGCCGCACTGTAATGCAGTGGAAAAGGACCGGGGGGACCCACATAATCTGGATGATGGCTCATCATTAATAAAACAGTTTAAGTTCTATCACTGAGAGCCGTTTCAACTTATGAGTTAATCTAATGGCATAGATGCTGCCACCGCTACACTCACGTGTAGGCTACGTGAGCGCCACTGTGGGGGGGCATTTGTTTCCCCAATCAGAGCAAAGCTCTGTTCAAATTTTGAACTTTGAAATGCAGCAGTGCTTCATAACAGCGCCGGCGCTAAGAGTCAAAGACTCTGATGCAGCGCTCACGTGCAAAGCACGAGAGCGCTAGCGCTATCAGTGCCAACGCTGAGAGTCAAAGACTCAGAGGCAGCACTCACGTGCAAAGCACGTGAGCGCTAGCGCTAAGAGCGCTGCACTCTAAGCAGCGCACCACGTACAAAGCACGTGAGCGCTAGCGCTAAGAGCGCTGCACTCTAAGCAGCACACCACGTGCAAAGCACGTGAGTGCTAGCGATAGAACAAAATGTTTTCGGCCCTTGGATCAAAGATCCAACGAACATGATTAAAAATCATCAATTGACCAGAATAAAATTCTGTTAAGGAAACATTCCTCAGAATCTTTCCAAACGGGAAAGATTATGCTCTGAAAATCAGAGCACCGTTGGATCAATGATCCAATGGTGATTAAAAATCACCAAAATACAGAATAAATTCTGTATTGGAAAAGATTTCCCAATCTTGTTAAAAACAAGAAGATTGGCTTCTGTAAAACAGAAGCCCTAGGATCAAAGATCCAACAGTGGGAAACATCTCCAAATCAATTAGAGAAAAGATCTCTTCAACTGATTCAACAAATCAGCCTACCCTATATAAAGGCCCCAGGACTTCAAGTCTGATAGAGAGGAACCCCCCCCCCCACACACACACACAAACTTTGAGAAAGTTCAAAGAGAAGAGCAAGCTCTCGGCAGAAGAAGAATTTCTTCAAGGTAAAATAAAGAGATCAAAGTATCTCATCAGAAAAAGAACTTAGTTCTTATGCTAGATCATAGATCTATAAGGAAAATGTCTTTCACAAAGAGATCATAACATCTCATTATAAAATGGGGGAGAATAATTCAATTCTCTTAGGATCACAGATCCATAAAGGCAAAGCCTTTCACCAAAAATATACGAGATTGAAATATCTCCTATAAAATAAGAACTTTATTCTTAGACCCATGAGACAAAATCTCTTATAAGAGAGAATTTAATTCTCAGAGAGCAGAGTTGCATAAAAAGAACCTTAGAGCTTCAATTAAAAGAAGCGCTTCAACGCTCCAAAATCTAGCGCACAGCGCTGCAGAGCCCTAGCGCTCCAATTAAACGAAGCGCTTCAGCGCTCCAAATCTAGCGCACAGCGCTGCAGAGCCCTAGCGCTCCAATTAAAAGAAACGCTTCAGCGCTCCAAAATCTAGCGCACAGCGCTGCAGAGGCTTAGCGCTCCAAACTTAAAGAATCACCTCTGCACTCCAAGTCTGGCGCACAGCGCCAAGCGCGCCATGTGCTCCTCACATGTGCGCTATTTCACAAGAAGCGCTATGCGTTCTTTGACTAGCGCACAGCGCCAAGCGCGCCACGTGCTCCTCACGTGTGCGCTACTTAACAGAAGCGCTCTGCGCTCATTGACTGGCGCTCAGTGCCAAGCGCACCACGTGCTCCACACGTGTGCGCTGAGGGAACATAAACTGTTCTTTAAATAAAGCCACATAGTTATGACAAGTGCTCAGCACTCAATAAAAGACAAAAAGGCTGTCAGAACCCAAATCAACGCTCAGCATTGTTAAATGTTCAATATTTTAACTAAATGGGCCGAGCCCAAATTGGCCACAGAACCCTACCTCAGATTAATAGAGCCCACATGCTCATAAATCTTTGATCTTAGTCCCAAATTGGACTACAGATCTCCCAACCAACATTGGTTCAAGGGTACATCTCTTCATACCTCTGATATATGTCGTTGTAATCCTTCAACGTCTTCAGAAAGGGACGGGTCCCAACAACCAGACATTCCACGGACTGTGGGGTCCTTAAACTCTTGGACTATGATGTCTTTAAACTTTACAGACTATGATGTCTCTAAACTACCACGGCTTGTAGGGTCCTTAAACTCATGGACTATGATGTCCTTAAACTTTACGGACTGTGAGATCCTTAAACTCATAGACTATGATGTTTTTAAACTTTACAGACTATGACGTTTTAAACTGTCATGGACTATGATGTCCTTGAACTTATGGACCACAAAGTCCCTAAACTAAAACAATAGATCCCAAATGCTCTTTTGTTGGATCTAAATGATCCTGTTAAGTAGATCTTAATCTAAAATTAGACTAACGTATCCTTAACAAACTGTTAAGTAGATCTTAGTCTAAAATTAGACTAACGTATCCTTAACAAATGTTTAAGTTGATCTTAGTCTCAAATGAAATTAACGATCCTTAAACCTAAACCAAAACCCAAATCTAAGAAAATACGGATTTGGACTAATTCACGCCCTACGAGCGACAACATAAATTAGTCTCCGTATACAATCCACGGGCAACCAAAAAAGAAAACAAATACACACGACACGAAGTGACCATCTGGAGAAGGAGAAAGTTGTTACCGCGATGCGGTAGCGTAATTAACTGCAGGGGCTTGCGCCTGCAGGGAAGAGCGTCCCCACAATCAAAAACCCCTCAAATGAGGGGGAATCTGATGAAGTCTTCTACAACGGCCGCATCCGTCTAAACCTCTGATACACGATGCCATAAATCAACTTGGCATCTTCAGAGAGGTGAACGAATAAAACCAAATAGCATCTGCCCCCAAATTCAGGCAAGACGTTTGTCTTCCCGGTCTTTCGGCGGAGAACAGTTCCCGTCTCCATCTTCATCCGGATAAGCTAAGATCTTGTTGGAAAAGACCTTTTGTGGTGTGGTATGTGTACCCGCATGGTGCAGTGGATGTAGAAAATGTTAAAAACGGCTCTATTTTCAAAGTAAATGGGCATAGATTAAAACCGTGCTTTTCTACTTGTTGGAGATAGTGCCCTCAGAGTCAATTATTAGGTCACAGGTACGTGATTGCAATGATTGATGGAGGACCTATCCCGGTAGGACAGTCTTACTCGAGATGATAGTATGCTATCTGGTTTACCTTTATCATCGTGTACTGCTTTAAGTGACCTGACAAGTCGCTATTACACGTTGATAGAGCCCCTAGGATTCTTGCTTGACCACCAGCAGTATGAGGGCGATCATATAAGTGGGAGCTGGGGTCTATAAGCATATCCTTAAATGGTCCCTAGTCGTGTGAGTTTCGAGACAGGGCATCGATACTCCAGAGTAGACTAGTGTATACAGTCGAGACCCCGACGAGGGGCGGTGGCCGGTCTCACAAGCCACTGGTGTCAGTTGGATCACCTAAGATGTATACAGGTGCTCATTGGGTTATGAGTACACCGGACAGGACTCGCCGGGAACATGCTAGTTGGTCATATACCAGACGTCAGATGGCAGTTCCCTGGTGACATGTGTGCAGGTTAGTTCATCGACCTGGGGATCGTCATTTGTCCCGTGTGAGTTCCCACTTTACTTTGATTACTACCCTACCATGGCTCAAAGGAGTCATGCAAACAGGTTTTAGTTGGGTACAGTCCCGAGCCACATGGAGGCAGTGAGCGTATCTTCAGGGGTTCGTCTCTCCCGGTATTGGGGGTGAGGTCATGCTGTGTCTAGGAGAGCCATTACACGAAGCCCTCGGCCGAGGCAAGGAGATTTACTGGTAGGTATTCCAGTAGTATCTCAGGGTGTTCTGGGCTACACTCCGACACGACTTGTACCGCTTTTGGGGGTCTGACTTTTACCAACCCCCTAGGCCCGCCATGCGATGCTCATAGACGAACGGACCGGACTGTACGGATATTGTCACTGACAGGCTCAGTAGGGAGTCAGGCTGAGTTCGCTCACAGACGTCCCTTTTGGTCAATACCTGGTAGCCCGTTATGTATTGGCTTATACCTCTAACGTGCTAGTGGTTAAATCCACAACCAAGGTGTTGACGAGTCTTTAGAGTCCCCCACATTCTGTTACTCAGCTTTCGGGCGAAAAGTTGTAGAGGCCGTATGGAGATATGGCAAGGTCCGATCAGATACGTGCGGTATTGCACGGATCAGGATCGGACAGTTTGTACTATAGGCCGTATGGATATATGGCAGGGTTCGATCAGATACGTGCGGTATTGCACGGATCAGGATCGAACGGATATTACTGGCCGGCTTTGGTTTAAGCCGGATCCTAGTATAGTACAGTGTAGATTTTGTCTCATTGCATTTGTATTTCGGTCGGAATACAAATGCGGGTGTGTATGCACAGTATCGGGGTTTTCCTGTAATTTATTACGGGACCAGTTTTCTGGAGTTGCCAGTTTGCTTTCTGTTTCGGCCAATTTCCTTTGTATCGTTCATTGGCCGAAGATTGGTGGAGGAGGGGTTATTTGCATTGTTGCAAATAAGCTTTTGTGGAGGGGGTCTTTGCATTTTTGTTGCATCATGATGAGAGCTCCATACCTTGACTTCTTGACTTCATGATGGTTCATGATGGGTGGACTTTGTTTGTGGTTGAGTGTGGGTTTGGGTTTGTGATGATTTCCTTTCATGATATCCTTTGATTCTCATCTTGCATGATTGAGATATACACTCCCTCATTCTTTTTTCCCTCTCTCAATTATTCATTTCCCTCCTCACCACTTGTTGTGGCCGGCCTTGCTCCTAGAGGGGCTGTCCCATTTTTCCCATGAGGGAATTGCACCAATTTGGCTTTGGAAAAATCCTACAACTCCATCTCCAAAAACTTGTATCATCCCTCCACCAAAAAGGCAACTCCCTACAACCCCAAAAATGAGACTTCTTCACTACATATTCTACAGCAAATCTTGGGCACGTCGACTAGCCAGCTTCGTGCCCGAGTTGCCTCGGCATTGAGGTGGGAGCCCGTAAAAGAAGTAGGCGATGTGGTGCACTTCCGGCGACGAGGAGGAGACGGGACATTCCGCAGGAGATCGGGACGATGACGAGAAGACCGGAGGACTTGGATCGTCGGTATATCTCTATTCCCTTTCTTGTAGTTGGCTAGGACTAATTAATGGTTCGATCCGGGTATTAGTGCGCGGCGGTTTTCCAGTTCAAGTAAAAATTAAAGTTTATCACCGCTTCCGCATTTGGCAGTCGGATTGACGGCCGGGGCGCCGCCGTGCACTTACAGTGGTATCAGAGCCTCGCCATTAACTTAGTCTAGCTTGCCTTAATGTGTTTTTCAGTTCCGATCGATCAAATGTTCCAAAACCCGTTTTTCCTTCACGACAGTTTTCTGTTGAAATTTTTTGGTCTCGAAAAATTTTTCAGGTTGTAAAATAGTGATGTACTGGAAATTATAAGGATACTGTAGAAATTCGACACTGTGATTCACCAATGGGAGCGCGGAACCGCGGCCAAACCCCCCCTTGGGCCGCGGTTCCGCCGCACAATGGAGTGATCACTGTATCCAATTTCTACAGTTCCTTTCTGGGGTTTAAATTGGGGTTTTGGAATATTAATATTGGGCCCAGAATTTCCTGATCTGCTACAGTAATGCTTGGGGGCCCACTTGTTAAAATTTGATTGATCGGATATTTTAAACACATTATTTCACAGTATTTACATTATATCTGCGACCGTGAATGTCACTTGATCGGTAAATCCGGTCTAACTGCTATAGCCCGGTTAGACGGATTTGCGAACGTGACTTTCACGTTGATGTTCTGTTTTTGCTGTGATGTTGCGGATCGGTCGTGGGGGATAGCCTGGATGCAATGCTAGTACAGTTGTGGTTGTATTATGTACATTTGATATTGCGGGGCGAGCGTCCGACATGTGGACTGCCGTCACTGCCTGTTTGTATTATTATTTTGGGGCACGGCCAGGTTGCGGTCGATGTACCCGTTGTATGTATATTTTACTTTCTGTACTAGGATTGCCCCGCGGAGGGGTGCACGGATAGCCGGGTTCTAGAGGGCAACAAGCCCGCATCTCATGGCATTGAGACGGAGGGGGCTTCACTCTAGGATTGGCGGGATATTCGCCGCACTCGTAGGGGGTACAGGTTGACCCAGGAGGGGTGCCCAAGTTACCGGATTCCGTGAAGTGCTGGGTGGTCCATTCACGGAGCTGAAGGGGGCTGCCTCGCTTCAGGTTTTGGCGGGTAACTTGCCGCGCCCGTAGGGGTCTAGGATTTCATTGCACAGGCTATCCACACGACCAGGGGAACGTCGGGTTTCAGCGGCTCTGTGAAACCCGGGGATCCCAGATATCTGTATTGTTTCTGTGATGCTGTACATTTCTGTGATGTTGCATTTTATCACGCCTTGAGCGAATATAATATATTGGTATATATATTAGTAGATGTTGTATATGTTTTACATCCGTGCTAGTCCAGTCCCCGCTCTGTCGTTAGTTAGCTAACCTAACGGGTAATGACGGGACCCAGTGGCGAATGCGGATGGCATATACGTACGTCAGTATATTTTCGTTCTTTGTGGTGTGATCAATTGATGGGACTGCGTTGATTCGGATCAATGCAAGTTAAAAACAAACCTAATCTGATGTTGTTGGAACACTTTTCAAAAAGCTGTTATTGCAAGGACGTTCACTTTTGTTTTGCATCGTGATATTCAGTTGGAATATCCTGCTCCTCAGTCGACGAGGCAAGGGCCGAGATCCCTTCACCGGGAGTGACCCCTTGGACAAAAAGTTTGCGTCAGAGCATTAACTTCACTATAGCCGATCACTTTTGCTTTGCATCGCGGTATTCATTTGGAATATCCTGCACCCCATTCTACGGGGAAAGAGCCGAGATCCCTTCACCGGGAGTGACCTCTTTAGCAACGGTTTTCGTCACTATATTTTTAAAAAGCTATCCGTTCCTTCAACGATATCAAGTTCGTTACGTTAAAGGTTTTCGCCAGAAACCATTCGTAGCCCTCCGTCGTTTCATATGGGTGGTCAATAGTATTCAAGCTGTGTATGTTGGCCAAAGTCAAGGCACAGTGATTGGTAGCTATTGGGTGTTCATATGCAGCATAGATAAATGCGTTGGTTTGGGACAGTCGTACTGCCATTTTGGCCAAAGTCAAGGGTAGGTGCGGGTGGACTCAAATTAACCTGGAGAATGACGGGTTGAACTTGACATGTGACTTATGATATGTTGGCCAAAGTCAAGGTCATAAGAGCATGGGGTAGAAATCACATCGGGAGTTTCAAAAGAACTGAAACTTGCCAGATATGCGCATACCTTCTGGAGTGTGATGACGTGAGCGGATTCCGTCACGTTATCATGCGATGAGAGTTGGATCCCGATTCCCACTGATGAGTTAGTTTACTCCTCGGGTGACCCCGACTAATTCTTCTTTCAAGTTTGGAGGAGAATTTGAGGTACAGTGGGAGGTTTCCAGATTAGATAAATTGGTAACCATTCTGATCTAGGTTAGAGTGCACGCTGAGTGCTTCTTTTCTCTCTCTCTTTGGCAGCGACCATTGACCAGACCCCAAGACTATGACTCAGTGACCTAGTTGACCGAACCTTCTTAAACACTGGCTTTTGGATTGTCAGAGTTGCGAACCTCATTGCCACTCCTACTTTTACCCTTTTCTCCAGGACACCCCGTGTTACTACGAACGTCCACTTCCATTGGACAAAACCATCGTATGGTTATATACGAACTCGAAGGGATTTATTCGAGGATGGTTTCCGGTTCTGGAGAAAACGGATAGGATTATTCAGTTGTCTTTTCCTTTTACTTTCTCTCAGGTTGCGAGTACTCCTTGGTTTAGGAGATAGTACACCTATTACGCAAATTGGATAATCTTCTTCCAAACCTTAGGCTGGTGCCGAACGGTAGGGAATGAAGGAAACCAATTAGCATAACGATGGTGTGCAGAAGGTATTAAGTTAAGCCAAAGCAAGGGATTAGTAAGAGGGCAAAGTAAATTGCAACAGATATTCACGACCAAACCAGGTATTTCATTACCACTCCCAAATCACCTTTGTATTTCTCCAGAACACTCCGTATCACTACGAAGATCCACAGTTTATTGGATACTCCATCGTATGGTTATATACGAACTCGAAAGGAACTTGTTCCAGTTCGGGGATGGATTCTGGTTCAGGAGAAATAGGAATAAGGTTTATTCAGGTGTCCTTTATCTTCACCTTCTCTCGTATTGCGAGTGTTCCTAGGATTAGGACAGTACACCCATTATGCTTATTGGATAGTCTTCTTCCAAACCATAGGCTGGTGCCGAACGGTAGGGAAGGAAGAAAACCATTTGGCCTAAAGGGGTGTGCAGAAGGTAATGACTAAAGACATATAAAGGGATTTGGAGAGGTGGCAAAGAATTATACGGTTACAGTCGTGAATCTGGAAGAGGCATTACTAGGAATACCGGGATACCCCATCGAAACATTTCAATGTTTCAGTGCCACTGTGTACTGTTAAAAGAAAACTGATTTCCCAATTAGTCCTTACTCCAGGGTATGTATTTACCAGGTACGATTCTCACATCTGTATGGTTTTACAGATGATGAGTGGGAGTAAGTTATTGGGAATTGGGTGATCGTCCTCATTATATCGGGATTCGTTGTAATCGGTGATATTTGAGGAAATCACCTGGGCTGTTTGCCGGTCGGCAAATATTTGGTTTTGAATATCCGCTGTTATGCACCAATTTCAAATTGATATATCTGTACGTCTATTTTCATGGAGTGAGATATACCTTTCTGAAATTATGTCTACGACATTTACCTATATCAGTGGATGGTTAGGTAAGGAGCATTAAGCAGCGGTGTAATTCTTCTTGACCATAAGTACAGTTTTCAACCTACGACACACAGTGAATGGGTTATCAGACTCAAGGGACTTATACAGAGTATTGTATGTTGTCCAGGGTCCATCAGGACAGAGGGGTTGGTCCTCGTACTATATTCGGTTTACTTATGACTTCTCTAGTTTTTAGACAGGTGTTTCGTAGGAAACACAGGGTCCGAATTTTGAGAAGTTATAGGTATTTGAATAGAGTAGAGAACCAGGTGCAGCAAGTATCGGGATTCTTCAAAGTGATCGAAGATGTAGATACTTGTATATGGTATTCAGTTGATAGTAATGATTAAGAGAACTAACTTCTCTTTCAGGTTACTCATAATTGGAAGCATTCCTAAGTTGAGTAACGCTGATCGGCCTCTCTCTATTTAGTTGACATGCACTGGAGACAGTTGCATGATTTGAATCTGGTTCAATTAAATCAGTGCCTCTGGTTCTATATATGATATAGAACAGTTCATATCTTAACGATGTTAAGGTACGGGGAGTTGTCCGGTTTATGATTAAAACCAGACACTTGACAACTCAAGGCACGTTTCTGTAATGGCTGTTTGTGGGTTGACCCAGGCTATGACGAGGGTTGACTTTCTACTATCTGGATGAACAATAGCAATATTGTTCCAGACTCGCCACAGTTTTATTAAAAATGGATTTTTTCAGAAAACAGTAGTGGGAGTATGGTAGAACTGGAAGTGATTCCAGAACCACAAACGATTACTGAAGATTTGATAAGGAACCTAAAGATTCAATCTGGATTGACATTCCATTGGCCACTCCGCAGATAAGGTGGGTAACTTCAGGCACCCGAGAGGTACTACGGTAGCCTCAAGGACGGTGACAGGGAAGTTCTTGTTTGCCCACAATTACCATTGCTGTTGTTCCAGGCTGCGAGACCCGGCGGGAGGATGAGTATAGCGTCGTTCTGAACTCGCTTTAGAAGTGTACGTGTATATGACTCTGCCAGAGGGTTGTCGTAGTCAGTGGGAGCAACGGAAGCATTGGTGGACAGGTAGCTTATGTCTATTTATAGACTAAAGCAGATGTAGCGGAGATAGATCATCTATTTCCGACGTGACAGTCATAGGTTTGACTTCATCAGAATAGGGGATGGATATGTTGAGAAGGTAGTAGGGTGTGATATCCTGGTATTTGGATGACATACACAAAGTAGGAAAGGAAACTCCTATACTACGATCGGTTATACTTTGGTCGTCACACAGTGGTTTCTCCACATGGGACTTGGACATTATATCTGACATACTGGTTACTGGATCTATGGTTTTAGATCTAGATTTGGGTGGTTTCCCAATCGGGGTACTTGACAGTATTCTAAGAGCATTTAGGATGGACGACTCCTGGCACGGTAGTGTACCTGCAGGTAATGGAGTCACTCTCTCTAAAGGGGTCTTATAGACTAAAGTAGAGAGGGAAGTGCATGATTGGCAGATCACTTGCTCAGGCAATTGAGTCAATCATGAAATGTCAAGTACCACACCAGATGTTGTTCTTGCACTAGATGCAATAAGTTGACATTAATCCAATCCTGGAGAAACAGTCGGAAGCAGTTTTAGAACATAAGTGGATGTTCTAGGGATATGATGACGACAGCCTCATTCGGGAGACAGTTATCATTCCAGGCTTCCAAGGTGACTTGGACGACAGGGAGGTTGTCAGAGTTATAGTTCTTCCTTCTGATGAGGGGCAGTATTTTGGACAGATGGTCCAAGGCAATACTGAGGGAGGCATGGCGCAGGATACTGATTAAGTTCAGTTGACGATACAGTCTAAGAAGTTTGGATTTGGAGTTCATTTATGATTTGGAGTTCATTTATGAGCTAGGTCCCATCAGACATCCAGACATTCTAAGACAGGTATTACTCTTTTCGGGAGATGGCTTTCTCCGCGAACTTGAGATATAGAGAGACATAGAAAGATACAACAAAGCGGATCCACTCACTAAGGCTATTCCTCGAACGCAATAGTTTCGCAAACGAGCTTTGTGAGACTGACCAGTAGAGGAGTTGGGTGTTCGGTATCACACGGGCTGTGAGTATGCGACATCGCAATAATTAGCCTTGAGTGCAAGTGGGAGATTGTTGGAGATAGTGCACTCAGAGTCAATTATTAGGTCACAGGTACGTGATTGCAATGATTGATGGAGGACCTATCCCGGTAGGACAGTCTTACTCGAGATGATAGTATGCTATCTGGTTTACCTTTATCATCGTGTACTGCTTTAAGTGACCTGACAAGTCGCTATTACACGTTGATAGAGCCCCTAGGATTCTTGCTTGACCACCAGCAGTATGAGGGCGATCATATAAGTGGGAGCTGGGGTCTATAAGCATATCCTTAAATGGTCCCTAGTCGTGTGAGTTTCGAGACAGGGCATCGATACTCCAGAGTAGACTAGTGTATACAGTCGAGACCCCGACGAGGGGCGGTGGCCGGTCTCACAAGCCACTGGTGTCAGTTGGATCACCTAAGATGTATACAGGTGCTCATTGGGTTATGAGTACACCGGACAGGACTCGCCGGGAACATGCTAGTTGGTCATATACCAGACGTCAGATGGCAGTTCCCTGGTGACATGTGTGCAGGTTAGTTCATCGACCTGGGGATCGTCATTTGTCTCGTGTGAGTTCCCACTTTACTTTGATTACTACCCTACCACGGCTCAAAGGAGTCGTGCAAACAGGTTTTAGTTGGGTACAGTCCCGAGCCACATGGAGGCAGTGAGCGTATCTTCAGGGGTTCGTCTCTCCCGGTATTGGGGGTGAGGTCGTGCTGTGTCTAGGAGAGCCATTACACGAAGCCCTCGGCTGAGGCAAGGAGATTTACTGGTAGGTATTCCAGTAGTATCTCAGGGTGTTCTAGGCTACACTCCGACACGACTTGTACCGCTTTTGGGGGTCTGACTTTTACCAACCCCCTAGGCCCGCCATGCGATGCTCATAGACGAACGGACCGGACTGTACGGATATTGTCACTGACAGGCTCAGTAGGGAGTCAGGCTGAGTTCGCTCACAGACGTCCCTTTTGGTCAATACCTGGTAGCCCGTTATGTATTGGCTTATACCTCTAACGTGCTAGTGGTTAAATCCACAACCAAGGTGTTGACGAGTCTTTAGAGTCCCCCACATTCTGTTACTCAGCTTTCGGGCGAAAAGTTGTAGAGGCCGTATGGAGATATGGCAAGGTCCGATCAGATACGTGCGGTATTGCACGGATCAGGATCGGACAGTTTGTACTATAGGCCGTATGGATATATGGCAGGGTTCGATCAGATACGTGCGGTATTGTACGGATCAGGATCGAACGGATATTACTGGCCGGCTTTGGTTTAAGCCGGATCCTAGTATAGTACAGTGTAGATTTTGTCTCATTGCATTTGTATTTCGGTCGGAATACAAATGCGGGTGTGTATGCACAGTATCGGGGTTTTCCTGTAATTTATTACGGGACCAGTTTTCTGGAGTTGCCAGTTTGCTTTCTGTTTCGGCCAATTTCCTTTGTATCGTTCATTGGCCGAAGATTGGTGGAGGAGGGGTTATTTGCATTGTTGCAAATAAGCTTTTGTGGAGGGGGTCTTTGCATTTTTGTTGCATCATGATGAGAGCTCCATACCTTGACTTCTTGACTTCATGATGGTTCATGATGGGTGGACTTTGTTTGTGGTTGAGTGTGGGTTTGGGTTTGTGATGATTTCCTTTCATGATATCCTTTGATTCTCATCTTGCATGATTGAGATATACACTCCCTCATTCTTTTTTCCCTCTCTCAATTATTCATTTCCCTCCTCACCACTTGTTGTGGCCGGCCTTGCTCCTAGAGGGGCTGTCCCATTTTTCCCATGAGGGAATTGCACCAATTTGGCTTTGGAAAAATCCTACAACTCCATCTCCAAAAACTTGTATCATCCCTCCACCAAAAAGGCAACTCCCTACAACCCCAAAAATGAGACTTCTTCACTACATATTCTACAGCAAATCTTGGGCACGTCGACTAGCCAGCTTCGTGCCCGAGTTGCCTCGGTATTGAGGTGGGAGCCCGTAAAAGAAGTAGGCGATGTGGTGCACTTCCGGCGACGAGGAGGAGACGGGACATTCCGCAGGAGATCGGGACGATGACGAGAAGACCGGAGGACTTGGATCGTCGGTATATCTCTATTCCCTTTCTTGTAGTTGGCTAGGACTAATTAATGGTTCGATCCGGGTATTAGTGCGCGGCGGTTTGCCAGTTCAAGAAAATTTAAAGTTTATCACCGCTTCCGCATTTGGCCGTCGGATTAACGGCCGGGGCGCCGCCGTGCACTTACACTACTGACCTATCAGAGGAGCTCCAGTTCTTATAGGAGCCACTTTATCACGATTAATTTTCCTTCGCCTCACATCCATATTTCGGTAACACTGTTTCATCTAAGAATGGAGGTGTGTATATAAAAAGAAATATAAATATCTGTGCGTGCTAAAAAAACAAGTTTGGGGGTAGCATTCCATTTGACTATCTTTTAACCCTATTATTCTCCATCCAAGTCTACAGGTTTTTGCACTCGAACAACTGTATCAGTGGGGAAACTACTGCAAACTGGTTTGAAGAGGGAGGTATGCGTTTTTTGATATATCATTTGGCACTAGGCACTATAAAAAAAATTATTTTTTGAAACTAAAAGTTAGAAAGTGAAAAATACATATGAAAGAGGGGGAAAGATTTAAGAAATGCAAAAAGATTAGATGTTTTAAAACAAAGATAGTAATACGTAGTCATGAGCTGTTATCCCAAAGATTAGTAAGATGAAGAAATCACTAATATGAGGATAGAAATAAGTCTGAAAATTAATCCCTATTCTTGAGTCCAAACTTCTGAATATTGATACCCTATTATACGCTCTTGCACACATCTTGAAACTTAGGATGGTAAAGGATACCTTAAAATACTCTTGTCTAAAAACCTTAATATGAAGAAAAAATATATATAATAACAAAAAGATAAATGGTGCAGAAAAATAAACACTGGTTTTGTAATTACTTAAGGCAGCATAAAAAAAATAGCGAGAGTGGCTTATCACCTAGTACCTTAGACCAACTAGTTTGGAAGTCACTGCTAAGCCTTGGGTATTGCAAGACTAGGATATTTCTAATTACACCTTAATAAGCAAGCTCATTCGGTAATCGGTTGGTTAGTACCTCAAGAAATATTAACGGTCTCATGAAGAATGTGTGAGCAAATCCATATAAAACGTCACCGACTAAAAAGTACTAAGGAATATGGTCAAAGGGTATGTTAGCTTGAATTGAATTCTCCAAATATAGGGATATCTTTTACACACATGTAGGGGTATATGATCGATATTTGGAGGAAAGGTAAGGAGAAAAACTAAAGACGATATTTTATTGAGGAATGATATGATTTCCGAAATCTTTTCAAGACCATTAAGATATGGCTCATGACAACTAAAACCTAGTGTAGTTTGAAACACTTATTTTCAATTTTTTCTTTTATATGTTACTTATCTTTGCATGTAATATCTTCTTTCTTTTATTTTGGGATTTTGTGGGTGTAATCTGCTGAAAACCCTCAGAAGACAACACTCCTTCTACTAGGGACATCTGGAGGTTTAAAGGCTTGTTGCACGAGCTAAGTGCAATCGTATTGCCTACGAAAGTGTGCTAGATTTTTTTCTTTTTGTTTTTAATAAATAGTTTGCTCGGGACGATCAAAGATAAGTTTGGGGGTATTTGATCAGTCAAATTTATTGCACATTTGTATGAACATTTTCCATATTATTATTAACTACTAAAAGGTGTTATTTGTTAATTAAGAACATATGTGGGCTTATTTGTAAAAAGATTATTGTCATATATTTCTTAATTTATAATTAATATAATTAGGGAAAATATATGCATATCATATTTAAATAAAACATTCATGAGATTATTTATTATTAAAATATGCATATCATATCAAATATTCTTAACCAATATTCTTAAGATATCATATCAATTAATTGGTTGGAATAATATCTCAAATAAAACAAATGCTACTAATAATGTGATTTGAGATATTGTGTAGGTATTATAATAAGATCAGCTCAGGTCTGAACTATAAGTAGGAGATCCACAGCAAATCGATTCACCATACCAAATTGCCGAATATTAGGAGCTAATTGAAGAATCTCGTAACGGCAGAGACTAAGTGATATATTTTCAGAATCTTTTTATCAGAAGGATCTCCAAATATCGAGAGGAAAAGGTACGAAAAATTTGAAAGCTCAATCCGACCAAGCGGCGGTGGTTGCGCGGTCTATTGGTGGCCATAGGATGTGAAAACTCAGGGTCTTGATCGTAATTTCACACACTTATTTATGAAGACTAGGGTTTCAAGTTCCAGGGCCTATAAAAGAATCGAGAGCATCTATCATCAAAATTATGATCGAACTACAACAACTCTCTGAAAGAGTCATATATACGTGCACTTCTAAAATCAATTTAGAATGACGTTATAGTCATCCACCTACCAGATCTCATAGTCTAGGACAACAATAGTGATAAGCCTGATTCATCAAAACCTCCATGTCACCGTTTTTGAGGAGACCGAAGTAATTCTCGGGTGGCTGAGTTTACCCACTAAATCTGCGGAGTGGCTAATGGATTGTCAAATCCAATTGAATACTTAGGTTTTACTAAATATTCAGTAACCATTTGTGGTTCTGGAATTACTTACAGTTCTACCATATTCTCACTAATGTTTTCTAAAAAGAACTCATTTTACTAAAAAGGTGGCGAGTTAAGAACAATATAACCATTGACCCTGAAAATGGTAGAATGTTAACCCTCGTCTAGCTCGGGATAACCTACAAACTGCCATTACTGAAACGTGCCTTATGTTTATTCGGATTCTAGTTTTAAATATAAACCGGATAACTGTATATACCTTAATATTGTTAAGATATAAATCCATTTTATATCCAATATAAAAACAAATGCACTAATTTAATAGAAACCAGAATCAAAAAATATGCAGCTGTTTCCAGTGCATATCGACTAAATGGAAGAAGGCCATGGGACATTACTCATTAAGGAGCGCACACCCACGGATGAGTAATCTGAGAGAGAAGCAAGTTCTCAAACATATTACTTACAACAGAATACCATGCATAAGTATCCACATCTTCGATTATCTCGAAGAATCCTGATATTTCCAACGTGTGGTTCTCTACTTTATTCTTATACCTACAACTTCTCAAAATTTGGACCTTGTATTTCAATGATATGCGTGTCTAAAACCAGAAAAATCATAAGTAAACGGAATATAGTACGAGTACCAACCTCTTTTCCTAATGAATATCAGACAAAATACAATAATTTGTATAAGTCCTCCGAGTTTAATAACTCAAACCCTGTATGTCATAGATTGAAAACTATATTATGGTTAAGAAGAATTACACCGTTATTGAATGCACCTTACCTAATTATCAACTGATAAAGATAAATGTTATAAATATAATTCAAAAAGTTATATCCCACTATATAAAATAAACATACAGATATATTAATTTGAAATTAGTGCATAACAACGGATATTCAAAACTAAATATTTGTCGTTATGCAAAACCCAGATGATTTCCTCAAATATCACCAATTACAAAGAATTTTGATATTGAGGATCTAATCACCCAATTCCCAATATTCTACTCTCACTCAGCATCTGTAATGCTATACATATGTGAAAATTAAGTCCAGTAAATAGATACCTTGGAGTCAAAATCTAATTGGGAAAGCAGTTTTTAATAAACATCGCACAGTAAAACTGAAACATGAAAATGTTTCGAGGGGGTGTAGGGTATTCCTAGTAATGCCTTTTCCAATACCAGACTCATGAAATTAGTTACAATATCTATTGCCCTTACTCCAATTCTTTTATATGTCTTTACTTCTTACCTTCTGTACATCATACTTAAGCTAATTGGTTTCTTATTTTCCTACCTTTCGACACCTACCTAAGGTTTGGAAAAAGACTATCCAATAAGCGTAATAGGTGTGCTATCCTAATATTAGGAGCCCTCGTAACCTGAGAGAAGGTAAATATAAAAGACAACCGAATAATACTATTCAACTTTCTCAGAATCGTAATCCATTCTCGAACTAAAATAAATTTCTACGAGTTCGTATGTAACTATACGAGATGGTTTTATCCATTCTTTATGGATCTTCATTGTGATATAGAATATTCTGGAGAAAGCAAATGGTAAAGCAGGAGTGGTATGGATATATGTGACTTTGTCATGAATTGTGACAAAACAAAGCCAGGTTTATAAAAGGGTTTGGTCAACTTAGTTTATGAGTTTTAGTTTAAGACGGGTCATGGTCGCTGCCAAAGAGAGAGAGAAAAGAAACACTCAGCGTGCACTCTAACCTAAATTAGATTGGTTAATCACTTTATCTAATCAGGATGGCTACCACTGTTTCCTTGAATTCTCTTTCAAACCTAAAAGGAGAACTAGTCGAGATCATATATACCTTACAAGTTCGCTAACCGTTCAGCCAGGCCAGTATTGGTACTCCGAGCTAGGCTCTCCATGCTTTCGCACGGATCTAATTAAATAACCTCATTTCTGCAGAGGCATAACCTCGTTAACACTTTCTAGACACCTAATAGGTTAGCTAATTGTGAAGTTAAAATCTCTCAAAGAGTAATATCTACTCACAGTGAGAATCGGAACCCAACTCTTATTGTGTGATAACTTTGATAGAAGCCGACCAAAATTACCACACTCCAGAAGGTATGCACATGCCTGGTAAGTTTTCTTTATGTTTGAAACTCCCGATATGGTTTTTGACCCTAACGACTTATGATCTTAACTCGGTCCACGTATCATAAGTCGTAAGTCAAGTTCAACCCATCATTATCCTGGATTAATTAAACCCACCCGCACGAGCCCTTGACTAGGTCAAAATGACTATACGACTGTCTTAATCAATCGCAATACTATGCAGCAGAAAAGCACTACAGAGCTACCGAACACTACGCCTTGATTAGATCAACATACGCAGCACGAATACTGAGAAATACTAATATGAAGTGATGGAGGGCTACAGCTGGTTTTTGGCGAGAAATCTTTAACGTAATGAACTTGATATCGTTGAAGGAACTCGAGTGGCTTTAAAAATGAGAGGTTTAGGCTCTGCTTTTAAAACTAGTGGTTTTGAAGAAAACCGAGTAGTTTCAAAAATTGGTTCCGACAACATCATTTAGGTTTATTTTCTTTGCATTAAAGCTATAATGCGATCCCATCAATTAAGTTTCTAATTATCACATAAACAACCAAAATAAAATGTACATATATACCACCCGCATTCACCACGGGGTCCGGGGACTTCACCGTAAGGTTACGGCAGTGCACGGACGGGGCTGGCGCGGGTGCAAAACATATACGATATATATATATATATATATATATATATATATGCAGGTAATAATTATCACAAGCATGCGACAAACAAGATGGAATAGTGGATAAACTAGGAGCCCCGTGTTTCGTTTGAGCTGCAAACGAAAATCAACGTTCCCCGATCGTGTGGATGGCCCGTACAATCTCGAACCAAGACCCCTACGAGCGCGACAAGTTACCTGCCAATTCTAGAAATGGGATACTCCTCGCTTTCTAGAATTCGATAACTTAAGCACTCCGCCGTGGGTCAGAGTTACACCCCCTATAAGTGCGGCGAGCAACCCTCCAATCAGAGAATGAGGTGGCCCGGTCTTGACTCCACGAGATGGTCACCCACTGCATTCTCGAATCCGTTTACCCGAGCACTCCGTCTTAGGATATCCTAGTACAATTAATGAAAAATATATACAATGGTGACTACGCCCGCAACCTGGACGTGTCCCAAAATGAATATACATCAAGCGGCAACGACGACCATAATTCGGTCGCTCGTCCCGAATAAACAAATACAAATAACAAAACGTGTACAAACAAATCGCATGAAGGGCTATCCGACACGACAATTCGTTTAAACCATCACAAGATATATATCTGTTAGAGATGGTGCCCTCAGAGTCAATTATTTGATCACAGGCACGTGATTGCAATGGTTGATGGAGGACCTATCCCGATAGGACAGTCTTACTCAAGATGATAGTATGCTATCTGGTTTATTTTTATCACCGTGTACTGCTTTAGGTGACCTTACAGGTCACTATTGTGCGTTGATAGAGCCCTTAGGATTCTTGCTTGACGGCCAGCAGTATGATGGCGATCATATACGTGGGAGCTGGGGTCTATAAGCGCATCCTTAAAAGGTCCCTAGTCGTGGGAGTTTCGAGACAGGGCATCGATTCTCCAGAGTAGACTAGTGTATACAGTCGAGAACCCAACGAGGGGCGGTGGCCGATCTCACAAGCCACTGGTGTCAGTTGGTTCACCTAAGATGTATACAGGTGCTCATTGGGTTATGAGTACACCGGACAGGACTCGCCGGAAACATGCTAGTTGGTCTTATACCAGATGTCAGATAGCAGTTCCCTGGTGACATGTGTACAGGTTAGTTCATCGACCTGAGATCGTCATTTGTCTCGTGTGAGTTCCCACTGTACTTTGATTACTACCCTACCACGCTCAAAGGAGACGTGCAAACAGGTTTTAGTTGGGTACAGTCCCGAGCCACATGGAGGCAGTGAGCGGATCTTCAGGGGTTCGTCTCTCCCGGTATTGGGGGTGAGGTCGCGCTGTGTCTAGGAGAGACATTACACGAAGTCTTTGGCCAAGGCAGGAGATTTACTGGTAGGTATTCCAGTAGTATTTCAGGGTGTTCTGGGCTACACTCCGACAAGACTTGTACCGCTTTTAGGGGTCTGACTTTTACCAACCCCCTAGGCCCGCCATGCGATGCTCATAGACGAATGGACCAAACTGTACGGATATTGTCACTGACAGGCTCAGTAGGGTGTCAGGATGAGTTCGCTCATCGATGTCCCTTTTGGTCAATACCTGGTAGCCCGTTACGTATGGCTAATACCTCTGACGTGCTAGTGGTTAAATCCACAACCAAGGTGTTGACGAGTCTTTAGAGTTCCCCACAGACCGTTTTCTCAAGTTTCGGGCGAAACGCTGTAGAGGCCGTATGGAGATATGGCAGGGTTCGATCAGATACGTGCGGTATTGCACGGATCATGATCGGACGGATAATACTAGTGGGCTTTGGTTTAAGCTGGATCCTAGTATTGTACAGTATAGATTTTGTCTCTTTGCATTTGTATTCAGTGGGAATACAAATACGGGTATGCATATACAGTCGCGGGGTTTTCCTGTAATTTATTACGGGATCAGTTTTCTGAAGTTGCCAGTTTGCATTCCGTTTCGGCCAGTTTTCCTTTGATCTTTCTCGGCCGGATTTTTCGGAGGGAGGGGCTAATTTGCAAGTTTGTAAATTAGCAATTGTGGAGGGGGTTTCTTGTATATTGAGGCATTATGATGGGTGTAGCATTATTAGATTCCTTTTGGATCAATTCCTTTGCATTAATGAGATTGGATTTGATTAGAAATGGGTGTGACCTTTTCTCCTCATTATCGTCACATTTCTTATGGTTACCACAATTCTCTCTTGTGCTCACCCCCCTTTGGTAATTCCCTACACATTTTGGCCGGCCACATTTGGAGAGGAGGAGGGAATTGATTTGTGTGAGGAAAAATTATTCATCTCATTTACTTGCTTGCAAAATTCCTAACACCTCTCCAAAGTTCATTTTTCCTTCTCCATCAAATGGCAACTTCAACCCCAAAAGAGACAAACTGTTCTACACTAGCCTACAGCATTTATTGGACACGTCGGCTCGCCAACTTCGTGTCCGAGTTGGCTCGGTCCAGAGGTGGGAGCCCGTAAAAGAACCCGGCGATGTGGTGCCCGTTCCGACGAGGAGATGAAGACCGGAGATTCCGCGAGGAGATCGGAGTGGAGGCCGAAGACCGAAGGACACGGATCGCTCGGTATAGCTTCCTTCCCTTTTTCTAGTTTGCTAGAGTTAGGTTAATGGCCCGATCCGGGTTTAAAGTGCGCGGTGGTGCCGGTTTACAAGATTTTAGAAAAGTTTCGTTTCCGCATTCCGGCGTCGGATTGACGGCCGGGGCGCCGCCGTACACTTACAATATCATCACATCGGAAGCAGGTATTTGCAACTTTGTCTAATCGACCTATAGCAATTAGACGACGTATACAAACACAAAGATATAGACGATGGAAAATTTTCGATTTAAAACTTTTCGTGTTGCCCGAATGCAAAGATAATAGTAGATGAAATCTGGAGCAAATCAAACATAACCAAAAAACAAATTTTAATGAGATAATGGATCTGGAAAAAATTGGAGACCAAAACCTTCAACAAAACCGACCATGGCGGGAAAACCACCATTTTAGGCGGTTTTTTGTTGGAATCTGGTCCTCGTTTTCTTCCCATGTTCTCATATCTCATAACAAGATCTCTGTGCTTGTTTAAAAAAAATTTAGAGATCAAATAAAAATCGACAGAAACTTGATTTCTTAGTTATCGACAAACGGAAATTTTTAGTTTCGAAACATAAATATCGTCTAATTTTGTTTCTAGTGTTTGGGTGGATCTGATACCATATAGATAGACGCCCGTGCTCGTGTCACAAACTAGCGGCCAATGCAGAATACAAAATGAAAATTTTCTAAACGAGAGCACGAACTCTACAACCTAGAATCGAATCCAAACACTAAACTAGAAAATATACCAGAAGGAGTTAACTACTCGATTAGTGATTACAACCTTTATAGTCGTGTCCTTCGTATTCTACGCCACTTCTTAAGCTTCTAGGTCATTGGGAACGAGCTTGGGAGTTGGTCTTCCTCGTCAAAAATAATCCACCTGAAGGTACCCTCACCTAGACTCTAGATTCACACAAATAATCAAAGTGAAAAAACTAGTGATCAAAACTTGCTAAGAATTGATCACTAGGATGTAGTAGTGGCTAATCTCTAATTGTTCTCTCATAATCATTTTCCATTCTCAACTTAGAAAAAATCAAGAGAGGAGGAAGAAGAAGCTTTGGTGAATCAAGAGCAAGCATGGCTAAAAAATGAGAACGCCTCATTTTCTTTTCTTTCTCTCTTTTTTTGTGTTTGAAAATAAGCGGGGTTGTGACTCACCATGGTGAGTCACAAGCCCACAACAATCCTACACAAACAAGAAGAGGTGAGAAAATAAGAGAGCCATCTCATTGTACATATATACATATGTATATGTATACATATAAATATATATATATAAATACACTAATATAAGTATATGCTACAAATATTGTTAGTTATATGTATGCCCTAGAGGCCATTACTATACATAGGATGTATATTGTAGTGGATGCTGGGACGTATATAGGGAGGACTTTCTTGCTCGACATGATAGTATGCTATCTGGTTGCTCTTTACCTTAACGTGTACACTGATTGTCTCTCTGTTACATGTTGGTAAAGCCCTTAGGATATGTACTTGACTATCTGGACTATGATGCGGATCATACTAGTGGGGACATGGTAGTCCATAAGTACATCCTTCAAAGTCCCTAGTCGTGGGTGTATCGAGACGGGGCATCGATATACCAGAGTAGACTAGCGTATACCTTCTCGACCCATACTGATGGGCGATGGATGATCCCATATCCATCGGTGTTTGACATCAGAGATGATATACGGGTGCTCAGTAGAGACTGGGTACACTGGACGGACTCGCCGAGAACTCCCAGATGGTATTATACCTCACGTCAGATGGCAGTTCTCTGGTGACACTGGTACAGAGTAGTCTGTTGACCCGAGATCGTCATAGAGTCTTGTGTGGTTCCCACTGTGCTTTGATTTCCATCTTACCACGTCCAAGAGGGCGTGCAAAACGGTGGTTTTTGGGTACAGTCCCGAGTCACATGGAGGCAATGAGCGATAGGAGGGGATTCGTCTCTCCCGGTATAGGGGGTTGATGTTGCGCTGTGTTCGATTGGCTATAACAGGAAATCCCTGGCCAGGGTTGCTGAGATTTACTGGTAAGTGTTACCAGTAGTTTCTCGAATTGTTATAGACCTCATATCGACACGACTTATCGAGCTATTGGGGTCTGACGTTTACCACCCCTAGACGAGATATGCGACATATCAGACGATCAGACCGGACTGTACGGTAGTGTTACTGGTTGGATTCACTGGAGTGTGAGCGGGCTTGCTCGTCGATCTTCTGATCGCTCAATACCCGGGTGGCCGTTACATTTAGCAGACCGCTTGCGGCTTGTGGATGTTTGATATGATCATCATCTGCTGCCGGCGTATTGACGAGTCTTTAGAGTCCTACACAGAGGTTTCCTGGCTCAAGCGAAACGAAATAGGAGCGCATATGAGATATGTGCGGGACCGAGAATAATGCGTGTATGTGATACCGTATTCTATTCTCGCGATGAATGTATCGGATGGATGTATGCGATATAACCTAGTTATCGAATCAAGGATTGATTCGATAAGCCGATACATTGGATACTAGTCGGTTATATGCGATATGACCGGATCGTTAAATCAAGTGTTGATTTAATGATTTAATGTATAATTATATATTTGATATATTACTTTGCATTAACTAGTATTGGTTTACTTTAAATGGATTTTCTCACTTGGATTGTGCACATTGTATATGTGATATATTTTTGTGCACTTGTTTGTATCATGTTTGATGATGCATGCTAACTTGTGTTTTGTGTAAAGTTTAAACCATGGTTATGTAATGGTTAGGGTTTTCATTTTCATATCTATTTATTCATTTATTTATTTATTTTCTTTTTGGAAAATGAAAAGAAAAATGGTGGCTTTATTTGGATATATGTTGAAGCTTCATGAAGCTTTGACTTAGTCACCATTTTTGTCTTCATACCTAACCTAACCATTCACTTAACCTTAGTTTACTCTCTACACCTAACCATGGTTTGCTTATGATAAGAATTGATTTTCTTTTCTATTTTAATTATTCTTAACATAACAATTATCATCATCTTCTTCTTCTTCTTGAAGATGAAAGCTTACTTCATCAATGGTGAATTGAGCATAAGTGTGAGAAATCCAAATCTAAAGTCTACCCACTTCCTATTTCTTCATCCTCTACCTCTTGCCAAGCAGTAGAGTGTGTTTCCTTCACAAGTTTTCATGGCTTGGTGAAGGTGGAGCTTGATTTAGCGATGCCTCGACGTAGATCATCTTCGGCATGGACATCGACGACCTAGCTCGCCTATTCACCGATGAAGCCGACGCTAGAGCCCGGATTCTTTTTGGACAGCAAAGGACTTCGTTGCGGAGTTATGGAGGTGGAGCACCGGATCTACAAAGGTTGTATTTCCGATAACCCATTAGTTAAGTTGTTAACTAGATTGTTTTTCGCCTAGATTTCTAGCCAACGATCCGTACACTAGGGTTTCTCGGCACCATATTTTTTGAAATTGGTATGGTTGATGCCTTGTGAGACCTCTTGAGAGTGCCTAGGAACCCTACAGTGGTATCAGAGACTAGCTAGAGCCTTAGACGAAGTCTAGACGGAATTTGAAGTCCGAACGAACCAAAACCCCAAAATTTCCATGCTCTCTGTCTTTTTTTCAAAAACGTGGATTTTTCCAAATTAAAAATTGCTAAAAAATTCAGCAGGGAAATCTAAGAATTACGGCGCAAAAAGTTTATCATGAACAGTACAAAGTGCGGCGGAACCGCGGCAGAAGCTTGGCTTCTGCGGCGGTTCCGCGGCAAAAAGGTGACATCAGCATTCTATGTTTGCACAGTAACTCTTATTATATTATGCTGGATTTTCTGGGAATTTTTAATATTTATTCAAGAGTTGAATTTTCTGGGTTTGTTTTGGGGATTCGGTGTTTCGATCGGAGTATCAAATTTTGTCTATGTGGCTTTCCGGATAAATATTAGAATATGTTAAAAAGTTCGACCGGATATAAATACCCAATTTTTCCCCTGTCGGGAAATTTCCAAGTGTTGGATTTTTCCGTAGTTTAACGACGTTCTAAGTAGTGCAAGTAACGCGATGGTCCCTCTAGAAGACAACAAACCTTAACTCGATTATGTGACCGTCTTGAACTGCCCTTTGAACCTTCGGGTTTGGGGCAGTACGGCGTGCCACATGTGAGGCGTTGGCTTGACCCTTCTACGGCTGGACCGTTGGTACTGAGGCACGAACTGAATGTTGTTAGACTCATATTTCATGTGTTGATCTGTATCGGGAAAACTTGGGTGTTCGATTGTTCGATCGGAAAGTCTAACATTTTCTAATTATCTGGAATGTGATACAATAATTGGAATTCACAAAGAGTTATGAGATAACTGAATGAATGTTATAAACATAGCAGTTTAGTCTCACTTGATCGGTTGCTACGGAGTTTTGATGTGATCAAAAGTCCGTCGCAATCACGTAGCGTACGCGGATACTCGCCGGGTAAACTTAATAGACAGCTACACCCCATAGCCACGACCAAGTCACTGTAGGAGAACCCCGTCGCCGAAAGCATCCGTTCGGGTACTCGCGGTAGCGGTGTTCCGCCTTGGTGCACTTCGTCGACGGTATCAGGGGTGCGGCCGCCTACTAAAGTTTGCGACGAGCATTCGATCAGGATGTCGGGAATCTTGTTGAATTTCCCGACTTGATATTGAAAAGTGTTTTCGATTTTGAGACTAAAATGCGGGGTTTATAATTGTTAGGCATACGATGTTTAAGTAATTCATTTGGTCAGGCATGCGATGTCTGAGGTGGTTGCGGATTCCAACTGTTGTAGTTTTACACTTTTTTTTCTGTGACCGTAAGTGTAATATGTGATATCGCCGGTTTCGTTGCTATATGTCAACGACAATTGGGATGCGCATATTTACTTACGTTGATGATATGTGATGTTATGTGTTGCTGGATATGTTATATTGGATCGTCGTGTTTGAATAGCCGGGGGTTTTTATGTGAGATGAGTGTTTTTCATTTTCATTCATGTAAAAACTTGTATGTAATATTCTTTTATTGGGGCACTTCCAGGTAGCGGAAGTTGTCACCCTTTGTATATTATTTACTTTTCCGCACTAGGATAGACCCAAGGAGGAGGGCACAAGTAACCGGGTTCTGGAGTCCAGTGGGAGACCAACTCGAGGAGTCGAGTCCGGGTCTCCTAACTCTAGAATTGGTTGGGTTGCTTGCCGCTCTCGTAGGGGTCTTGGGGTGTGGGTTTGGCTATTCATCGCGACCGTGGAATCCGTGTTTTATACTGGCTCGTATTGAAAACACGGACGTCCTAGTATATCCAATATTTCATATGATTCTTCTACTGCGATATCTGTGATGTGATCATGTGATGTTCTGTGATAGATACTGTATATAGTATATATGATATATTATATAGGCGTCACTTATGTTTTACACCCGCGCTAGCCCTGCCCCGCTCTGCCGTTAGTTACCTAACCTAACGGTGCACGAGGGGACATCGAGGCGAATGCGGATGGCATAAGTGTACGTCGTATTTATCTGTGATGTTTAGGTAACTTAAATAATGGGACTTCGTTAATGTGATTAATGAAAAGAAACGAAACCTAAGATGTTGTAGAATCGAATTTCAAAAATAAAACAGGTAGCTACAGTTCTTGCTTTGCACAGCGGTATATGTGATATATCCAGCACCTTATTCGATGAGGAAAGGACCGAGATCCCTTCACCGGGAGTGACTCCTTTAGCAATAACTGGCAGATGCTACACACTCGGTTTGTCTTTTGATTGCTTTTAAAAGTTTTTGCTTTGCACAGTGATATATATGATATATCCCGCACCTCATTCGACGAGGAAAGGACCGACGATCCCTTCACCGGGAGTGACTCCTTTAGCAAAACTAGGAAAGCCTCAAAAGCACTCCATTTTAAAAATCATTTGATTCTACAACGATATCAAGTTCATTACGCAATAGGTTTTCAGAAAAACCTGTCGTAGCCCTCCGTCATTTCAGATAAGTACTAGTTAGTATTCGTGCTGCGGTTGTTTGGCATGCGTCAAGGCGTAGTGTACGGTAGCTAACTAGTGCTTATCTGCTAGCATACGATGCGATTGGCTTAGGGTATTCGTACGGCGTTGTTTGGCATGCGTCAAGGGTCGTGCGGGTGGGTTTAATTCAATCAAGAAATGTACGGGTTGAACTTGACTAGCAGACTATGGGTTGTTTGGCATGCGTCAAGGTCATAGCGAGCTAGGGGCAAAATATTATCGGGAATTTCAAGTGTTGAAATTTGCAATGAGATTGCATACCTTCTATGAGATAGTTGGATCCCGATACCCGCTGCGAGTAAGAGTTACTCCTGGGAGAGTTTTATACATTACAATTAGCCGATCAAGTAGGTGTCTAGAAAGGTGTCAACGAGGTTACGCCTCTGGGAAAACGAGGTTTACATTAATTAGGTTCGTGCGAAAGCACGGGGGACCTCCCTCAAAGTACCGACACTGGCCTGGCTGAAAGATTGGCGAACTTGTAGTGTGTAATTAATCCCGGCTAGTCTTTCCTTTTTGGGTTTGAAGGAAGATTTGATAAAAAGCAGTGGGAGCCATTCTGATTAGTTAAAATAATAACCAATCTATTCTTGCAAGAGCGCACGCTGAGTGTTTTCTTCTCTCTCTCTCTCCAGGTAGCGACCACATCACGCCTTAATCAAGATAATAAAACGGATTATTGACCGAACCCGCTTGTTATACTGAGCTGGGGAACGTTGGTCCCGCTCCAACTTATAATTGTTATAAGACCGAGCAGGAAATAGGGGATTACCAGAATTCCCATGCCGCCCAAACGAAGAGAGTGCATGCTGATGCATCATCTTCGGGTGTGTTCATTACAGAGAACTGTTTCTCAGTATCCTTTACGTCCTGGGTATGTGATACCAGATCAGGATTCCAGATATGTAATATGTTACATAGGGCTACAGAAAGGTAGAGAACTGAGAACGGGTGATAAGTTTCATGAGGCAGAAAACGGGGCAAGTGTTGCAGCCAAGTCTGTTGGTCACTGTCACCCTGTATTACCAATACATTGATTCTGAACGAATGTTATTAGATACCGAACCTGATATACAAAATCATATCACTCTCTTTAATAGTAAAGAAATGATAAAATTTTGTATTGTTGGATAATGTTTTGAACATTTCCTATATCAAAAGTTGATCGGTTCAGGCACGTTATCTAAAAGCATTGATGTTCTAAATCAAACTACAGTTCTTAGTATACAGAACACACACAAGAGGAAGAGTTCAGAACTGAACGAATCCTTCTTGAGGTATTGTAGACTAGGTCAGATCAATGTGACCCGACTAGCTAGAGTTACATAAAGATGCATATTTAAATCAGTTTGAATTTACATCTTGTGAAACTTGCCAGTCATGTCACAGAGATAAGATGACCACAGCTCTGTTTATTGGAAACAGAGAAAGAGTTAGTAAACTCTTGGGATGATACATGTTGATGTATGTAAGGTCCCCTGTCTACACATGCCAAGACCGGTTCTTTTACTTCATTACATTCTCTGATGATCTCTCAAGATTCAGACATACGTTCCTGTTGAAACATAAGTCCGAACCTTTTGAGATATTCACAGAATATAAGTTAGAAGTAGAGAACCAATACGGGTAAAAGTGTTATGTCCTTTGATGAGATCAAGGAGGAGAATACTTGAGCACGGAATTCCTGGATTATTATAAAGGAGAATGAGATTCTCTCTCAGCATTACTCCTCCGTATACACCATTGCACGATGGTATGTCGGGGCGGAGCAGATACACCCTATCTGATATGGTGTGCTCTATAATGAGTACTACTGAGTTACCTATTTCCTTTAGGGAGTTATGCACTTATGAAGTTGCATACCTATTGAATAGGGTTCGAATCAAATCAGTTGCCTACCATTTCATATGTGATATGGAAAGGGAAGAGCCCATCTCTTAAGTTACTTAAGATTTGGGGTTGACCGGCCTATGTCTAAAAGCAAAATCCGGACAAGCTCGAGGCAAGGTCTATTATGTAGAACTGGAAATGTTCCAGCTATACAAACTACAGCAGATGATTTGGTACAACCAAAGGATTCAGTAGATTCCAACGAACCTCAGCCTCTCCGCCGATCTAGTAGGGTTCCTCACCCACCTGAGAGATACTTCGGTTTCTCTATGACAGTGGGAGCAAGGATTGCATCATGAGATGATGACCCAACTAGTTTCGAGCTGGCCATCAAGAGTGAGACTCTGTAAGAATGGCTGGATGTTTATCGATCTGAGATGGAATCCTTATACACCAACAAAGTATGGACTTTGGTTGCTATATCTGAAGGGTTAAATCCCCATCAGGAGCAGGTATATCTTGAGAAGATTACTTGGTGTACATGGAAAAGTTGAGACTTTCAAAGCTAGACTTGTTAAAAGTTTGCATCATTGACCAGGTGTGGATAATGATGAAACCTTTTCAAGTAGCTATGCTTAAGTCCATCAAGATCCTACTTGTCACGGCTACATACCATGACTGCGATATCTGGTGGTTGGGTGTCTTGACTGCTTTTCTAAATGATGATTTAGAAGAGAGCGTCTATAAGTACACAGCCAGAGGGCTTCGTAGACAGTGGGAGCAGCGGAAACGTATGCAAGATGCTTTATAGGATAGGGCAGGCATCGCGGAGTTGGAACATCTGTTTTGATGTATTAGTCAAAGAAGTTGACATCATCAAAATGGTAGATGAACCTTGTATAAACAAAAAGGTAGTAGGGAGTATGGTGACGATCCTCGTAGAGTACGTGGATGACATACTCTTGATAGGGAAGGAGTTTCCTATGCTACGCTCGATCAATCTCCGCTTATCACTATAATTCTCCATATAGGATCAAAGTGATACCTCCTAAATCCTGGGTTTTGGATCTATGAGATAGATCTAAATGGATGTTAGGATTCTCACTAGTTGTAGTGAGATGGTATCAATCGATCCTGGGGAGAATCACTGGAAAGGTTCCAGGATGATAAAGACGACTGAATGTCAGTCACAGGCATTGTCTTTACCCCCAGTAAAGGGACGGTATGTTGGAAGAGTTCCAAGCTAGATACCGTGACATACTAGACGATAAAGGCAGGATACATCGCTACTTAAGATGCTACCAAAGAGGCTGTTTGGGTGTATATTGGTTCATGAGATGAACTATGTTCCTCCCATTGTGTGACAATGGAGTTGTGGCTTATGCCAAGGAACGTCCGTCCCATCAGTGATCCAGACATATTCTAAGGCAGTGTCACCTGATCATGGAGATGGTCGATCTCCAGGGAGATCGAGGTAAGGAGAGTAGACTCAGAGGACAACACAGCGGATCCACTCACAAAGGCCTGTTCCCAGAGAGAGATTTTTATGGGATGGTTGAGTATGAGATACTACAACCACTGCTATCAGATGGCCCTAGTGCAAGTGGGAGATTGTTAGTTATAGGTATGCCCTAGAGGCCATTACTATACATAGGATGTATATTGTAGTGGATGCTGGGACATATATAGGGAGGACTTTCTTGCTCGACATGATAGTATGCTATCTGGTTGCTCTTTACCTTAACGTGTACACTGATTGTCTCTCTGTTACATGTTGGTAAAGCCCTTAGGATATGTACTTGACTATCTGGACTATGATGCGGATCATACTAGTAGGGACATGGTAGTCCATAAGTACATCCTTCAAAGTCCCTAGTCGTGGGTGTATCGAGACGGGGCATCGATATACCACTAGCGTATACCTTCTCGACCCATACAGATGGGCGATGGATGATCCCATATCCATCGGTGTTTGACATCAGAGATGATATACGGGTGCTCAGTAGAGACTGGGTACACTGGACGGACTCGCCGAGAACTCCCAGATGGTATTATACCTCACGTCAGATGGCAGTTCTCTGGTGACACTGGTACAGAGTAGTCTGTTGACCCGAGATCGTCATAGAGTCTTGTGTGGTTCCCACTGTGCTTTGATTTCCATCTTACCACGTCCAAGAGGGCGTGCAAAACGGTGGTTTTTGGGTACAGTCCCGAGTCACATGGAGGCAATGAGCGATAGGAGGGGATTCGTCTCTCCCGGTATAGGGGGTTGATGTTGCGCTGTGTTCGATTGGCTATAACAGGAAATCCCTGGCCAGGGTTGCTGAGATTTACTGGTAAGTGTTACCAGTAGTTTCTCGAATTGTTATAGACCTCATATCGACACGACTTATCGAGCTATTGGGGTCTGACATTTACCACCCCTAGACGAGATATGTGACATATCAGACGATCAGACCGGACTGTACGGTAGTGTTACTGGTTGGATTCACTGGAGTGTGAGCGGGCTTGCTCGTCGATCTTCTGATCGCTCAATACCCGGGTGGCCGTTACGTTTAGCAGACCGCTTGCGGCTTGTGGATGTTTGATATGATCATCATTTGCTGCCGGCGTATTGACGAGTCTTTAGAGTCCTACACAGAGGTTTCCTGGCTCAAGCGAAACGAAATAGGAGCGCATATGAGATATGTGCGGGACCGAGAATAATGCGTGTATGTGATACCGTATTCTATTCTCGCGATGAATGTATCGGATGGATGTATGCGATATAACCTAGTTATCGAATCAAGGATTGATTCGATAAGCCGATACATTGGATACTAGTCGGTTATATGCGATATGACCGGATCGTTAAATCAAGTGTTGATTTAATGATTTAATGTATAATTATATATTTGATATATTACTTTGCATTAACTAGTATTGGTTTACTTTAAATGGATTTTCTCACTTGGATTGTGCACATTGTATATGTGATATATTTTTGTGCACTTGTTTGTATCATGTTTGATGATGCATGCTAACTTGTGTTTTGTGTAAAGTTTAAACCATGGTTATGTAATGGTTAGGGTTTTCATTTTCATATCTATTTATTCATTTATTTATTTATTTTCTTTTTGGAAAATGAAAAGAAAAATGGTGGCTTAATTTGGATATATGTTGAAGCTTCATGAAGCTTTGACTTAGTCACCATTTTTGTCTTCATACCTAACCTAACCATTCACTTAACCTTAGTTTACTCTCTACACCTAACCATGGTTTGCTTATGATAAGAATTGATTTTCTTTTCTATTTTAATTATTCTTAACATAACAATTATCATCATCTTCTTCTTCTTCTTGAAGATGAAAGCTTACTTCATCAATGATGAATTGAGCATAAGTGTGAGAAATCCAAATCTAAAGTCTACCCACTTCCTATTTCTTCATCCTCTACCTCTTGCCAAGTAGTAGAGTGTGTTTCCTTCACAAGTTTTCATGGCTTGGTGAAGGTGGAGCTTGATTTAGCGATGCCTCGACGTAGATCATCTTCGGCATGGACATCGACGACCTAGCTCGCCTATTCTCCGATGAAGCCGACGCTAGAGCCCGGATTCTTTTTGGACAGCAAAGGACTTCGTTGCGGAGCTATGGAGGTGGAGCACCGGATCTACAAAGGTTGTATTTCCGATAACCCATTAGTTAAGTTGTTAACTAGATTGTTTTTCGCCTAGATTTCTAGCCAACGATCCGTACACTAGGGTTTCTCGGCACCATATTTTTTTAAATTGGTATGGTTGATGCCTTGTGAGACCTCTTGAGAGTGCCTAGGAACCCTACAAATATATACTCCCGTATTCGTATCAAAATACGAATACCCGTATTCGTATCAAGACGCGAACGCCCGTATTTATATTAAGACACAAATACACGTATTTATACAAATACCTGTATTCGTATAAATACCATATTCTGTCAAAATATGAATACCGTAAAGAGAGATACTATAAAGAGATATATAATACTAGTTCACATTTAATCCAAATGTGATAATCTGGCTATCTTTCAAACCGGCTAGTATTAACAAAATGTCCGATTAAAAGCACGCGTATAAAAACACGTGTTTTAATCGAACTTAAGTGCGTATCCAAATACGTACACTATATCGTTTCGCCTGAGCTGGGAAACCCTCTGTGTGGGACTCTAAAGACTCAACAATACGCTGGCAGTGGGTTTAACCACAAGAACGTCAGCGGCATAAGCTGTACGTAACGACTACCCAGATATTAAACGAAAGGAAGGCCGACAAGCAAACCCGTCTGTATCCTTACTGAGCCTGAAAGTGACAGTCTCCTTGCAGTCCGGTCTGTTCGTCTAAAAGTATCGCATATCGGGTCTAGGGGTGGATAAATTCAGACATCTAATAACACAGTAAGTCATGTCGGTGTGAAACTCATCACCCACTGATAAACTACTAATCTAAATCAGTAATTCTCGTCCACCTTGGCCAAGGATTTATGGTGATGGGCACCCGTACACAGCACGACATCTACCCCTAATACTAGGAGAGAGAAATCCCTGACGATCCATTCACTGCATCCATATAGCTCGGGACTATACCCAACTAAAACCTGTTTGCACGACTCAGTAGAGCCATGACAAGATAGTAATCAAAGTACAGTGGGAACTCACACGAGACAAATGACGATCTCAGGTCGACAGACTAACATGTACTCATGTAACCAAAGAACTTATATCTGACAATAGGTATAATACCATCTAGTATATTCCCGGTGAGTCCATCCAGTGTAACTCATAACTCAATGAGTACCTGCATACTCTCTTTGGTGACTAACTAAGATCAATGGCTGTGAGACCGTCCATCGCCCCTCGTCGGGGTCAAGAAATGTATACACTAGTCTACTTTGGAATATCGATGCCCAGTCTCGATATTCCCATGACTGGGGACATTTAAAGATTTGCTTATAAACTACCCAGTTCTCACAAGTGTGATCGCCATAATAACCCTAGTAGTCAAGCAAGAACCCTATGGGCTCTATCAACATGTAATAGTGATCCGTAATATCACATAATATATGTACATGATAATAGAGATGAACCATATAACATACTATCATCTCGAGTAAGACTGTTCTACCCGTATAGGTCCTCTCTCAATCATCATAATCACCTGCCTGTGATTACAATAATTACCTTGAGGGCACTATAGCCAACACTTAAAATGTGATTAAGGATCATTAGTCATCCTTGAGACTAATATCAACTTAGATTCATTGATATTTTGATCAATGGCTCCTTCATGAGAAGCAAAAGCTTCTGTACTTAGTCTATTTTGACTAAGTGATCAAATAATGGCTTGATGTTTCAAGTGTGCAAGCACATGTGAGATGCACATGCATGTTTTATTCTTTTGAAAATGGTGCGTACGTGTTCGTCACGTGTTTGCGCACTTATTGTCGGGTCAAGTTTGTACGCATTTGGCTAGGTCAACTTCTTTGACTTGCGCACATGTTCCTTTCACGTGTCGTGCATATGTTCATTGGGGCATCATTTATCATCCGCGCTCACGTGGATATCACGTGATGTGCATGCCTCTATAGCCGGTGTTTGTCAAGTGTGCACACATGCCTTTCATGTGATACGCAAATCTTTTCGGTGTCATTATTTTCCATGAGCGCACATGCTTTTTACATGACGTGCAAGTCTTATCAAGTGCGCACTTGATTTTGAATGCGCATATCTTGATCAGAAAGCAGAAGCTTTCAAGAAGAAGCAATGATTTTCTTTTTCCAGAATCAAAGCTTCAGTCTTTACGATGCCTTGGCATCTTTGATGGGGTTTTCTTTAAATCTCAGGATTAATCTCTCACAAAAGTCAAAACTTTTATATAAAGAGGGATCAACCCTAAGATCTTTTGATCTTTTTATGGTGAATAAATGGATTCGTTTAAAGAAGCGAAATCTTATATATAAAGCAAAAGTTTTTTTTTATTTTTGGATGAAATCCATGGCTTTTATTTGAGATGGGAGAATTTTTCTCTTCTTTTTTTTACCTTGTTTAAGGAGGAAGAAAGATGAGATTTTTCTCGAGCTTATGAGGGATCTGTCATCTTTGATTTCTTCATTTGGGGCTCCTATTTATAGGAAAGGGAAAAATTAGGGTTTGTTGGGTTTGTTCTCTACAAATCAGCTTTATTCTTATTTTATTTTGATTTAATTTAGTCTGATTTTGATTTAATTTGGATTAAATTGATTTATATCAATTACGAGGCAAGTGCGCACCATTGGATCGATCCCCAGTGCATGCGCACCATCGGATCTCACGATCTGGTATCAATTTGGTTTGATTTATTTTAACAAAGAAAATTTTATTTCTACATTTAGAAGCATCTGTTTCGATTGGGCAGTTGCGCACTTCAAGGTAGTGCGCACATGCATTGAACGCGTCGCTCTATCTCATGCTCATATGCGCACCTGTTGGGAGATGGACTTTAGCCATGTGCACATCTGTTGATTCATTAATAGGTGCACACTTATGCCTTCGTACGTCTTCGTGGTGACGACCAAGTGTCAAGCTGCGATCCGTTGGATTTGTCTCGAGATTCGTGGAAATGTGAACCGATTTTTAAACCCTATAAATAGTTGTCATCTTCTTCATTTCTTTTAGAGTTGTACTCTATCTGATGCCCTTACTTTTTTTAGAAGCTCTTGCTTCTTGGTAAGTGCACATGTACACTCATGCCCTTTTGCGCACTTGACTTGTCTTGAGGTTGCGCACCCTTTGGGTTGCGCACATGTCTTAACTTAAGATAACTTGAGTTAACTTAAGTTTGACTTCTCAAATTTGCGGACTGATGCCTTCCCGGTTTCTTTTCTTTTAGATACAATGGCTAGTCGTCTGTATTCTATCAGGAAGATTGTTTCCCATGCTGACATACGCTTTTATGAACCGGCTTTTACTGACGCTCAATGTGAAGTCGTGCTTCGCCGTTATAAGGCTCATGGTGGGTGAAAGCTTTATCGATGCTCCACTCTGCTCCAGTTGATATTTCAAGCCATCCACAATGCCATTCCTGGGGTTGTAGACGCAATGCCCCTCCCTGCTCTTGATCAAGCCGCGGATAAAGTGCATTTAGTTTTCCTGATGCGGCTTATCTCCAAAGGGTTGAGGGCCTGTGCAACCGCCCTTTTACAGGTAATCTTCCAACAAAGAGCAATCTTGCCCGCGTATGATAGAGACGAACAGACGCAAACATCGATGGAGGATAAGGCTTTTGAGTCTTTGTTTGAGTCCATTTATGATCTCACTCATTCTTATTGTGAAGAATATGTATGCCCTAGAGGCCATTATTGTACATGTGATGCATATTATAGTGGATGCTTGGACATATATATAGAGGACTTTCTTGCTTGACATGATAGCATGCTATCAGGTTACCTTTATCTTAACATGTAAACTGGTATTTATACCATCTGTCTCTTACATGTTGATAAAGCCTTTAGCATATGTACTTGACTACCAGGACTATGATGAGATCATACTAGTGGGGCCAGGGTGGTCCAAAAGTACATCCTTTAATCAGTTCCTAGTCGAAGGAATATCGAGACTAGGGCATCGATATTCCAGAGTAGACTAGTGTGTATGTTTCTTGTCCCTTAGAGGGTGATGGTTGATCCCACAACCATTGGTGTGTGACATCAAAGATTGTACACAGGTACTCATTGGAGAATGGGTACACCGAACAAGACTCGCCGAGGACTCCTATGTGGTAGTATACCTATCGTCAGATAGCAGTCCTCTAGTGACATTGGTAAAGGTTAGTCTGTAGACCCGAGATCGTCATAGAGTCTTGTGCGGCTCCCACTGTGCTTTGATTTCCTCCCTACCACGCTCAAAGGAGACGTGCAAACAGGTGGATTTTGGGTACAGTCCCAAGTCGCATGGAGGCAATGAGCGATAGGAGGGGTTTCATCTCTCCCGGTATTGGGGGTTGATGTTGCGCTGTGCTCGATTAGGTATAACTGGAAATTCCTTTCCAGGGCTGCTGCCGAGATTTACTGATAATTGTTATCAGTAGTTTCTCGAACCGTTATAGGCCAGACATCGAAATGACTTATCACGTTACTGGGGTCTGACGTTTACCACCCCTAAACATGATATGCGACATATCTGATGAAGAGACCGGACTGTACGGTAGTGTTACTAATTGGCTTCATGAAGACTATGGACAAGCTTGCTTGTTGATCTTCATATCGCTCAATACCCGGGTAGCCGTTACGTCCAGCTAGTACCGCTGATAGCTTGTGGGTGACTAATGTGATCATCACCTACTGCCGGCGTATTGACGAGTCTTTAGAGTCCCACACAGAAGTTCCCTGGTTCAAGCAAAATGAAGTAGGACACATATGTGATATATGTGTGGGCCTGATTAAATACGTGTATGTGATACCGTATTGTAATCTGGCAGTTATCTGTTATCAGATCAGTTATATGTGATATAACCAGATTGTTGAATTAAGTGTTGATTTGATAATGTGATATACAGATATATGATATTAGTCGGTCATATGTGATATAACCGGATTATTAAATCAAGTGTTGATTTAATAATGTGATATACATTATATATGATATAATTATATCTTAACTAATATCATTAGCTCACTAATTAGTCTTCATAATATATATATATATATATATATATATATATATATATTAATAGATATGATATATATATATATAATAATGAAGCATGGCTTGATTTTCTATTTTTGAGAAAAATAGAAATGAGGTGTAAATTGAGAGCATGGTTGCAAGCATGGGTGTTATATTTGTTTATTCATCTTGACTCACTATTCAAGTATGGTTGCAATTTTATATTGCAAAATTCCATGCTTGAATGAGTAGGGGTCAAGAGCTGCCATTTAATTCTTAGCTCATTCTCAACACTTAGCCATTTTATTGAGTTGCTCCCATGGTTTCTCTCTAGCTTCTTCTTCTTCCTCAATTGCTATAGTTCAAGCTTCAACCCTCACATGTGATGTGAACCATGAATCTTGAACACAAACTTGTGAGCTTTTAACATTCCCTACTTCACCATCCTACACTTGACTAGCGATCGAGTGTAGCGTGTTTACTACGCTAAAGAGTTTAGTGTAGAGATAGCTTGAGGTGGAGGGACTTCGCGTGGATCATCTTCGGCACGAAGGTCATTGGAGGAAGCTCGTCCAAAACCTCAAGTGGAGATTAGTGGAGTCGCGGGACTACTACACGGAGCATGTGAAGTAAAGGACTTGATCCTAAAGGGTATAGCCTTCTTTCACTTTCTCTAGTTGTTCACATCATCAAACCATAACCCTAATATTCTGGCAAAGATCTTGTTTAGTCTAGCTTAGCACTACTAAAAATTAAAATTGGGCATGCTTGATGCCACAAGAACCTCATGGTGGTGCTAGGGTATATTTTCACTTATAACTCGGTCAATCTATTGTCAATCTGAACCTTTGGACGATGTAACAGCTTTTGTTTTTATTTTCTTTTCAGTAATTGTCTCCGGTCGGTAGTCTGTAATCCACCCTTTTTGACGTATGAATGAAAAACACCTCTTCGTTTATATTCGCACTCCTTTCTCGTTTTGTGCTGAAATGGCTTTGCTTTTATTATAGGATTCCGTCGTTAGCATGTGCGCAATATCTTACACATGTCACGCATTAGCCTTCATGTGCGCACGTATATAAGTGCGCAAGTTATCAGAGTCATTTTTTCATCAAGTACGCACTTGATATTAATGCGCACTTAGGTAGGTGCGAACAGCGTATGCTTCAATTAGAGTTTAAGCTCTTTTTAGGAAAATAATTTTCCATATCTTTTTAAAACAGAAAGATTGTTTCTGTTTAAATAGAAAACCTCTAGATTAAAAATCCAATGGTTCTTAAGCACTCCCGTTTGATCATAGAATCAATTGAGATCTCTCAAATGAGAGATTCTCTCAAACTTTCCCAACTATCCCCCCTCATATAAATAGGATCCTGGGAGATTAATCTCCAGACACACAGAGACCCCTATAAGGTTCATAAGGAGATCACTGCCTCCAACAAGCCAAGAAGAACTTCTTCTTCAGGAGAGAAACCCTAGCCGACTAGGTAAAAAGAAAAAGAAAAATTCTTTTTTTTCTCCTCTCCTTCATCATCAAAGCTTAAGCTTTCCAAGAACTCAAAATTCTTCCTTTGGATCACAAATCCGTGAAACAAATAATCTCTAGCTGAGAGCTTAATCTCTCGTGGGGGATGTGATCTTAAGATCTAAGATCTCAAAGGGAAAACTTCATTATTTCCCCCATCAAAGATCAAAGATCACAAAAAACCGAAGCTTTGGTTTCACAAAATCCAAGTTATTATCAAGAACACCCCTTGTCATCAAGATCATAACCATAAAGAAAAACGGATGAAACCCAAGATCCTAAAAGTTAATCTTTATGAACTTTATGATCAAATGATCATGGTTATAGAAGCTTAAGCTTCATAGAAATATGAGTTTTGGAAGGTTAACCTTTCTGGAGGAAGAAGACAGAGCTTAAGCTCTAAGACGTGCACCGCACCACGTACAATACATGCGTGCTAGCACCAACGTTAAGGTTGCTCTCTATAAACCATGAGCATAGGAGAGCCAAGTTCATCGTGCTACATCGCCTGCGCCTGTGTTAACGCCAGTGCCAAATCCAATGCCATGTCTCATCGAGCGCAGCCCAACGCATAAGCGCCAGGTGCAAGTTATGTCAGCCCATGCCATACGTAAAACTAAAGATGGAAGCGCCAATGCCACGTGAAATGCACGTGTGCTAGAGCATCGCCAGCACAAAGTGCCCATGAGCGCCAATCAGAACCAAGAACTTAGCAAATTGATTAAGTGTTTGAAACTTAAACTTTCCTATGATAAACAGAGAATAAAACTCTCAAGCCACCCAGGTGACCTAGTTCTCAAATGAGACTAAGTGTCCCTAAGCAAAACCTATGTTCCCCAAACCGTCTAAGTTGACTTAGTTCTCAAACGAGACTAACGTGTCCTTAGATAAAGCTTATGCTTTCAAATGGAACTTATGGACATCAGAATATGAGAATGGAACCAAAAGTTCACTCCTGTTGGCAAACCAAGGCACCAACGTGGACCATGCCAAGCAATACTTGACCCAAAAATGATATATATACGTATTTGGACTAATTCACGCCTTACGGGCGACGACGAAATTAGTCTCTGTATACAATCCAAGGGCAAACCAAATAAAAACCAAAAGACACGACACATGAAGAAAACAATCTGGAGTGTAGAAAGTTGTCATTTGCGACAACGTAATTAACTACATGGGCTTGCGCCTGTAGGAAAAATTCGTCCTCACAATCAATAAATCTCTCACCGTGAGAGGGAATCTGAAGTCAGGTTACATCGATCGCGTCTATTCAAATTTCCGATATACGGCGCTATAATCCCTTAGTGTTTTCGGAGAGGTGAATGAATCAACCTATATATCTGCCCCCAAATTCAAGCAAGACGTTCTGACATTCAGTCGTCGTCGGTTTTCGGCGGTAAACACACACCAAGAGTCTCAGCGGAAAAATAATCTATTAGGATCGCATGCAAACAAATTACTTGAAAAAGACTAACTGAAAAATGTACCAAAACTATGCAAATTATCAAAAACACAAACCAAACAATACGAACACAAGATTTTACCCAGGTTCGACGCAACTTGCACCTAATCCTGTAATCCGACGACGAATCATTTTCACTATTCAATGAAGAATTACAAGAGAATGTGATGCCCTCTCGATCTTACCCAAATACAATCTCTATCTCTCTCTTCTGAACAAATCTCTCTCAGCAATTGCCACAACCAGAGAATAGAAAGGCACTGTGGAATTAATTAGTTAAGGGTCTAATTAATACACACACATATGGAGTGGGGTTTATGTTAGAGATTAGCTTAAAGATAAATCTAAGTTTAAATAATTTAAACTCTAGATAAATCCATGCAACAACCTTTAAATGCTGCCAATGCTCAAGACCTCATGACCGTAGGGCCCACGTGATTGGCTCATGCTGCTACTGAATAATAAAAAGCGTAAACAACGTTGCGTGTTGCGTATAGCGTAAGCTATATGAATTATTAATTAGGCTAAAGTTCACTAAACCCCCAATTCATTTTGCCGCATTCTAGAAAACTCCCAAAAAGTTTGATTATCGTAGAAAACCTCCAAAAATAATGGTGACACGTTATCACAGTTGGTACCACATCACCGTCACGTCAGCAAACTGTCATATTAGCAAAAAAAATACAAAATTTCACAAATTACCCTCATATTCCTCCTTCACACCTAACCCTAAATATTTGTAAAAAAAACCCTAAACTCTTGACCACCAACGACACTGCCGCCGCCGCCTTCTTTCTCCTCCCCACCGCTGCCACCTCCCTTTCTCCCCCTCGTCTAACCCTAACCCATCTCCTCCTCCCTCCCCCTCACTTCTCTGACCTCCTCCTACCGCCCTCAAGACCTTCCCAGCCTTCCCACGACCTCTCCTATCCTCTTCCGCCGTCCCCCGCTGCCCCGCCTCCATCATCATCGTCATCACCTTCTTCTTCTTCTTCTTTCACCTCCCTCCGACCCATCACTTCCACCTTCCCGCCCACCTCCTCTGACCATCCTTCTTCCCTCCTCACCTCTCCGGCCGTCGTCATCTCCTCCGACCACCTTCCTCCTTCTCTAAAACCCATCCTAACAAAAAAATTAGATATTAATTAATAATTTAATATAAAACTAATATTATTAATTAGTAATTTGATTTACTATGTTTATTTAGAAGGGTAAAATAGTTATTTTGCATGCTTACATCGTTAGCTAGTCACTGTTACCCATGTGAGAGTTCTGCGCCAACCAAACTTTTTATGAGTTGTCTGGGATACGACAAAACGAATTGGGGGTTTAGTAAACTTTAACCTATTGATTATTACAAATTATTATTATCATCATCTTATTTACAATAAATTATATATTATAAAAATATATATCATACAACAATAAGTAACATGACATTATTATCTTAATTTTCAATCCTTTAGTTCATATGTATGATTCATAATTGTATTAAACGTATCGAAAATCAATCAAATAATCTCTATTTGAGAAACATGTCTACTAAATATGATTTCAAATCGAGATGTTAAAACTTTAATAAGACCGTCTTCGTATAGTTTAGGATTAGATACTGAAATCTTAAGAATCTCAATAGAAAATCTTAAGTGAAAATAGGGTACGCATAGCGTAGCGTATACTATTTATTATAAAGCGCGATCTACTTGAAAAAAGCGTAAGCTACTTTATATTTAAGCCGTTTTCAAATACTACGTAACGAAGAGGCTAAGCTACGCTACATAGCATAAAATAGCGAGTCACGTAGCGAGCTATTTTAAACATTATTTGATACGTCTAATATAGTTATGAATCATATATATGAACTCAAGGATTGAAAATTAAGAAAATAATATTATATTACTTATTGTTGTATGTTCTATATCTTTATAATATATAATTTATTGTAAATAAAATGATAATAATAATTAGTAATAATTAATAATTCATGTAGCTTACGTTATATGCAATGCTGTTTGAGCTTTTTGCTATTCAGTAGTGGAACGCTATGCTATACGCTATCGCTATCGCTATTTTGAACATCGGTATGAATATAACGATCGCAAAATGGATGGTTGCTCAAGCATAATTAAAATTGCATAGATTGCATATCCTTTTTGTATGTATAACTTAAACAAGCCTCCAATTCGTCTAATATTTTTTATATGCATAAATATTTTGACATGTAGAACATGATGCACAAATCCGATTGTCGATCCAACGATCGTATTTGACCATCTCACTTTAATTCACCATCTTATTTTATCATTTTCTATACGGGAAAACGATAAAGAGATGGTGAGACAGAATCCTTAAATTAAGATGGCTAAATCTACAGTTGGATCAATGCTCGTTTTCTCTATCTTGTTCTACATTTCAAAATATGTATATGTATTAAATAATGAGAGATTTAGTTAATTTTAAGTCATACATCAAGTGTAGACAATATGTGTAAATTTTACGATACTTTATAAGCCAGCCATTTTGTTAGCGTTTGATCCACACTTTTAAAGTTTCTAAATAATACAATTTTTTTTATACATGCATTTATTGATATGTAGAATAAGATGTATGCAATCGATCATTGATTTAATAGTCGAACGATGACCATATATTTGTATATCATTTTAAAATCCCATCTCACCATATCATTACCCTATATGTATGTATGTATGTATGTATGTATAGGATAGCGATGTGGTGAGATGGTGAGATGAGATTCTTAAAGTGAGATAGAAAAATCCGACCATCATCCATCAATCAAAATAACGATCGACTTCATACATCTTGTTCTACATATCAATCAATATACATATACAAAAATATAGACGATTTAGACGTTTCTAAGATATGGATATCACGGTCGTAAAATGGATGGTTGTTAAAACATCGTAAAAGTTGGATACATTGCATGCCCTTGATGCATGACTTATAAGCCTCCATATCGTCTATCTTTTATACACATACATATTTTGACGTGTAGAACATAATGCAAAAATTCGATCCTCGATCCAGCGATCGGATTTTTTCATCTCACTTTAAGAATCCCATATCACATCCCACCTTAAGAATCCGTCTCCCCGTCTTACCCTATCACTATCCTGTATGTATGTATCAAAGTTTTAAATATTGGATATCGGAATCATATCAGATGAGTGTTTTCCATATCAGATAGCAGTATCTAACGATATATCGCCGATATGAGTTACGTATTAAATATTCATATCGGGTACCGGTATCTAGTATATCTGTATCGGTATCAGTATTGGACATAGCGGATATCAACATCAGAAATTTCACCATACATATTGGACATATTAGTCTACTTTATAACCAATTATACATATTTATTTTAATAAATTTTATAAATAAAAAATTTAATAAAATTTATGAGAAAACCTCAAGATGAGAATATGTAATGACCTTAAATTACATGTACGTCCTTTTTATTTTAATTAATAAAAGATATTGTTTTCTTTTCTAATTTCGTGTTATAAATAATTATTGTGAAATAAGTGCAAAAACTCCTTATAGACCATTGGTTAAGACTCTCCACTGCTGTCCCATAGCCCGCGTGTTCGTATCTTTGCATCCCAATTATTTTATTTTATTTCTTTTTATCGTTTTTGAATCCTAAAACTTTCACGGGTGATTCACGGAGCTACGAAAGGTTACAAAAGAAAAGATAGATGTTTTTGGACCAAACACGACAACACGAGGCTGGACCCCGAGACCCGAACCCAAATCCCATAGTGGAGCCGCCCGAGTAGGCCAAAGACCAGGTTTGGTCAGCCAGACTTGCCCCAATTGTGCCCCGCTCGTGTTCTTGCGACCTTTGAGTTCCCACCTCTTCATTTCCATACACATAAACTCCTAATTCATTTCAGAAACATCCCACACCTTTAAACTCTCCTTTAAAACTCTTTTATTTCACTTTTAATTATCTTTTTACTTCATCCTATCCCTCATTTCTTCTCTTATAAAATCCAAGATCATCCTGGCTCATTTCTTTTCTAATCTATATTGAAAATATTCTCTCTAAATTGCTCTATCTCAAGTTCAAGCTCTTTCAATCTAAGTTCTATCAAATCCTAGTGAAGTTCAAGTCCTTCCCAAGCACTTTCCTCTTGTTACTCTACAAGTTGCAGAAAAGAAGCCAGAAGATCAAGCTTGCTGTCTCGTTGCGTTTACGGTCTCGGTTCATCAAACCGAGGCTTCTTTTCTTCATCTATCGCCGTATTCGCACGAGCGGGAAAATTCGCAAGCCTCCTTCTCCTCCTCTAATTTCCTACTTCGAATCTCCTTGTTTTTCATGTCGCCGCTCTTTTCACTTGTACATACACTGAGTCTCCCCTTTGACCTCTCTCTCTTTTGTTCTCCTCTCACCATCATCATAATATGATTTAAAAGACTAAATTTTAACTTGAAACTATATTGTTGCAAACTTTGACATATCCGGTATAATTCTCATGATTATGTTAACTAGAACATAACTATTACCATCCTATCAACCTTGCATGCCATGTCTCATCTAAATGTTATAGGAATTTAAAATGAAATTTTGCTATGGTTAAAACAATATTAGAATGAAACATACAGATAAATTACATGATCATTTGTTTTGTCGATACTAGTTTTTATGATATGTTCATGTAGACAGCTCACGGGGTAGCACCTTACCCTACACGCACACTTCTAGATCATAGCATGATCATGTGATTGTAGCGTTTTTAATAAAATCGAATTTCACTAAAATTCCACCATGTTACCAAGATTGAAATTAATCTATACTCCTTTTCGTTTGCATGTTTTTGCCTCACAACTCTTTCTGGGGAGCCCATTGTAATGGTGCGGATTATCTCACATCTTGGGTCTAGTGGGTGAGATTAGAGCTCTTTATGGGATGCGTTTTCGAAGAAAAAGAAAATACAGTTTTTAAAATAAAGTAAAACAAATTTATCAATATAAAAATAACTTAATTATCATCTATTTGTAATATAAAAGAAAACAAAATTTGCAAATTAAGTTTAAAATAAAATACCCCTAAATTGAAAAGATTTAAGTTCCTATTAAAGTACCCTAAGTTTTCAAAAGATAGGCATTTTCATTAAAATATCATAAACTCTTAAAAGTTAGGTTTTGTCACTAAAATACCAAGACATCTAAAATATATTTTTATTAAGAACCCTTGACTTTTTAGTTAACATGTTTTTACCAAAAACACCTTGAGGTTTATTTTTTAAAATAAAGTATTTTACATAAAACTCCCTCGAACTTTTAATTAGGTTTTGTCACTAAAATACCAAGACATCTAAAATATATTTTTATTAAGAACCCTTGACTTTTTAGTTAACATGTTTTTACCAAAAACACCTTGAGGTTTATTTTTTAAAATAAAGTATTTTACATAAAACTCCCTCGAACTTTTAATGATATAATTACATAAAAATACCTAGAACTATAAAACAAGTAGCCGGCTAGTATATAGGTAGCATATGGGTTTAAGTGACCTGTTCTCTCTTGAGCCTCGTAGAGTCGAAGACAATTAGCGTTATCACTTGCTTACTCCCTAAAAATAATTTGTAATTTCACGGAAATCAAAACGCATTAAAACTTGACTTAAATCTGAACTTGACTTGAAGATGAACTTGACTTTACCCAAACCATAAATACGTAATGACTTGATATGAATACTTGACACGAATACTTGAACTTGACATGAATACTTGAACTCGACTTGACTCTTGAACTTGTACTCTTCTTATGTATTCATGGATCCGGGCAAGACTTGTAACCTTAATTATAAATTTAGATACACGGGGTGTTGGGGTAGTTTGAGTATGAATCCAATGGAATTTCAGGAGTTCCATTACTAAAATAATGTTGCTATGGTACCTAGCTGAAACGGTACAAATAACGTCGTTGTGGTACCGAACTGAAACGGTACATCACGAATTCATGAATGAGGGCCTCTGGGGCCTTACTCTTGGGTTTGGAATGTTTCAGCTGTTGGATATAGTGCCCTCAAGTCAATTATTGTAATTAGCATGCACGCGATTGTGATGATTGAGGGAGGACCTATACGAGTAAAACAGTCTTACTCAAAATGATAGTATGTTATCTGCTTTGTCTTTATCATCATGTACATATATTATGTGGTATTACAGATCACTATTACATGTTGATAAAGCCCATAGGATTCTTGCTTGACTACCAGCGTTATGATGGCGATCATACATGTGGGGGCTGGGTAGTCCATAAGCACATCCTTATATGTCCCTAGTTGTGGGAGTATCGAGACTGGGTATCAATATTCCGGAGTAGACTGGTGTATAGGTTTCTAGACCCCGACGAGGGGCGGTGGTTGATCCCACAGCCATTGGCATTTCGCACCTAAGATCGTATACAGGTGCTCACTGGGAATATGATAGATGGTATTATACCTATTGTTAGATAGAAGATATCAGGTGACATGAGTACAGCTTAGTCTTTCGACCTGAGATCGTCATTTATCTCGTGTGAGTTCCCACTTTGCTTTGATTACTATCCTACCACGGCTCAAAGGAGTCGTGCAAACAGGTTTTAATTGGGTACAGTCCCGAGCCACATGGAGGCAGTGAGTGGATCATCGGGGATTCGTCTCTCCCGATATTGGGGGTTGATGTCGCGTTGTACACGGGTGGCCATCACCAGAAATCCTTGGCCAAGGTGGATGAGAATTACTGATTTGGATCAGTTATTTCTCAGTGGGTGATGGGCTTCACACCGATATGAAATATCGCGTTATTAGGGGTCTGACTTTATCCACCCCCTAAACCCGATATGCGATACTCTTAGACGAAAAGACCGGACTGTACGGAGATTGTCACGGATAGCCTCAGTAGGGATCCGGATGAGTTTGCTCATCGTCCTTCCTTTTCGACAGGTACCTGGGTAGCCGCTACATACAGCTAGTGCCGCTGACGTGCTTGTGGTTATGGATTTATCCAGTAACTCACTGCCGGCGTACTATCGAGTCTTTAGAGTCCCATACAGAGCGTTTCTCTGGTTCAGGCGAAATGGTGTAGTGGCCGTATTTTTATACGTGCAGGGTTCCGATCGAATGATTGTACTGGTTACTCGGAATTTCGATCGGACTGTTGATAATACTAACCGGCTTAGGATTGAGCCGGATTATTAAATCGGATATTGATTTAATAATTTACGTATATATATTTCGATATGCATATTCTAGTATTATCTTCTTTGTGTTATTCTAACTCTTTGGGTATTCGTATTTTGATACGAATACGGGTATGTATACACAGTTGAGTGTATTCCGTATTTATACGGAAAATATTCTAGAAGGTGGACACTTCATTTTGGTTTATCCATTTATTAATTTAAATAGAAATGAGGTGTAAAGGTAGTGAAGAGAGAATGGTGAGAACCATGCTTGAATAGTGTTGACAAATGAATTGAAAATTCATTTGTGCAAACTATTCAAGTATGGTTTCTTTATTTTATTTGGAAAATGGTTTTTACAAAACCATGCTTCATATCATACTCTCATTTGGATGAACACTTTGATGGTTGTTTTTGATAAAAAAACATTCTCACCATTTTTGCTCATCTCTCTTCACTAGCCTTTCTGGAGCCCCTCCTTCTTCTTCTTAATCTTCCACCCTACCATCTCATGAGTTGAGAATCATGGTTGGAAGAGAGATAGATATATACTTTGAACAACTCACTACATCCCTAGACACTCTAGATTAGCAATCTAGAGTCTCTAGTTGCTCCACTAGACTTTTAGTGTGGAGCTAGAGCCATGAACCACATCTCTCGGGTGGATCATCTTCGACGGAGGAAGACCAGTGGTCAAGCTCGATCAAGGAGATCTCAAGGAGATAAGGAAGAGGGTAGAAGACCAGAGGATACGGATCTTTTGGTATAACACTTCTATCTCAGTAGTTAACCTCTTTGTAGCTTGCTAGTTTCATGTTTGGTTTCAATTCTAGGTAGTTGTTTCTAGCGCCAAGTTTTTAAACACCAAAATTTTTTGTTCCGCAATGGCCGCGGTCGACGACCAGGGTGATAGGAATCCTAACATGGTATAAGAGCCACTCAAATAATAGAAACTAGTAGTAGACGATGCATTAGTTTCAAAACCGAAAAATTCCGATTTCAAAACCCATTCTCTGTTCTGAAATTTTTTTGGTCTCTAAAATTTTTTTAAACAAGTGCAGAGACTTAGTCTAGACATGTATGTGACACACGATAAAAATGAGGGCATTCCATCAAAACTTGGCCGGACAAAACCCTAAAATTCCCGTTTCTGCCTTTTTACTATTCACCTCTGGGCCCCGTTTTCATCCAATGTCTTGGGTTTTGTAAATTGGTGTTTTTGGTCTTGTTTGATTTCACCAGATGTCACTTAGTGTTGTCTTTGCTTTGGGGCAACATGGAAAGTTTCAAAACTTGAAATTTTGCATCGTTGATATCTGTGATGTGGTGTATGTGTTTTTCAAACGTCGTCTATTTGCTATATGTCATTTAGACGGGGTTGCACATACTTGCTTATACTGCTGTGATGTTGTTATCTATGATGGTTTGTTCGGATTGTCGTGTGGGATAGCCACTAGTGCAATGGTAGTTGTACAGTTTAGACTCATTTGTATATTCATTATTGCGGGTCGAGCGTCCGGCTTGTGGACTACCGTTTCCTCCAGTTTGTATATTCTTTTATTGGGGAACTACCGGGTTGAGGTCGATATCACCATTGTATATATGTTTTTCTTTCCTGTACTAGGATAACCCCGCGGAGGAGTGCTCGAATAGCTGGGTTCTAGAGGGCAACGGGCACACATCTCATGGCGTTGAGATGGAGGGGGTCTCATTCTAGAATTGGTGGGCTATTCGCCGCACTCATAGGAGGTATAGGATGATCCATGGAAGGATGCTCAAGTTACCGGATTCCGTGAAGTGCTGGGTGGCCCATTCACTTTGTTGATTGGGGTCGCCTCACTTCTGGGATTGGCAGATAACTTGTTGCACTCGTAGAGTTCTTGGTTATACATTGCACAGGCTACCCACACGATCAGGAAACGTCGGGTCTCATTTGCGGCTCAAATGAAACCCGGGGCTCCTAGATTATCCGTTATTCTATGTTGCTTATCGCTTTTCTATGATGTTGCTTATATCATGCATGGGATGAATGTTATATATATATTTATATATACTAGTAGATGTTGTATATGTTTTGCACCCGTGCTAGTCCAGCCCTCGCTCTGCCGTTAGTTAAGTAACCTAACGGTACATGACGGGGCCCCGTGGCGAATGCGGATGGCATATACGTACATTGTATTTTCATTCTTTTCTAGTGTGATAGGGATTAATTGATGGGACCACATTAATTTTAATTAATGCAAGGAAAATAAACCTAAAAGATATTGTCGGAACAAATTTCGAAAACTATAGTTGTATTCTTTTGCTTTGCATAGTGGTGTTCGTTCAAGAACATCCAGCGCCTCATTCTAGGAGGCAAGAGCCTAGATCCTTTCACGGGTAGTGACCTCTTGAGAAAAAGTTTATGATACTGTAGATTGCTCGGTTTTCTTCAAAACCACCAGTTTTTAAAAGCGGAGCCTAAACCATTCCTTCTCAAAACTACTCGGTTCCTTTTACGATATCAAGTTCATTACGTTAAAGGGTTTTTCGCCAAAAACCCAGTCGTAGCCCTCCGTCATTTCCTGCGAGTAGTACTTAGTATTCGTGTTGCGTTTGTTGACTGTGTCAAGGCGTAGTGTGCGGTAGCTAAGTGGTGCTTGTTTGTAGCATGCGATGTGATTGGTTAGGACAATCGTGCGGCCTTATTGACTGTGTCAAGGGCTCATGCAGATGGGTTTAATGCAATCAAGATAATGACGGGTTGAACTTGAATAGGACCTTTTAATTTGTTGACTGTGTCAAGGTCACTTGGGTCCTAGGGGCAAAATCCACATTAGGAGTTTCAAATATACAGGAAACTTGCTGTTGTTGCATACCTTCTGGAGTGTGGTGACTAGAGTGGCTTCCATCAAGTTATCATGTGATGATAGTTGGATCCCGATTCCCACTGATGAGTAGGTGTTACTCCTCGGGTGATTTTCATATGATCCCGACAATTCTCCTTTTAGGGTTTGAAGAAGAATTTGAGGAAACAGTGGGAGCCATCCTGATTAGATAAAGTGATTAACCAATCTAATTTAGGTTAGAATGCACGCTGACTGTTTCTTTTCTCTCTCTCTCTCTCTTTGGCAGCGACCATGACTTGACCTTAAACTAAAACTCATAAACCAAGTTAAACGAACCTTCTTAAGCACTTCGGCTTTTGGATTGTCATGATTCACAATAAAAGTCGCATGTATCCCTGCCGCTCCTACTTTCCCTTTGCATTTCTCCAAAATACTCCGTATCACTACGAAGATCCATATTGCTTGGGTATACCATCGTATAGTTACATACGAACTCGAAGAAATTTGTTTCAGTTCGATGATGGTTTCCGGTTCTGGAGAAATTGAATAGGATTATTCGGTTGTCTTTTCTCTTTACTTTCTCTCAGGTTGCGAGGGCTCCTGGAATTAGGAGAGTACACCTATTACGCTTATTGGATAGTATTCTTCCAAACCATATTGTTAGGGATATGGATGCCCTAGAGGCCATTATTATACATTGATGTCTATTATAGTGGATACTTAGACATATATATAAAGGACTTTCTTGCTCAACATGATAGTATGCTATTTAGTTGCTCTTTATCTTAACATATACACTTGTATTATTATACTGTCTCTGTGATACATGTTGATAAAGCCCTTAGGATCTTTGCTTGACTACCATGACTATGATGCGGATCATACTACTGGGACCTGAGTAGTCTACAAGCACATCCTTCAATTGTTCCTAGTCAAGGGAATATTGAGACAGGGCATCGATATTCCAGAGTAGACTAGTGTGTACGTTTCTTGACCCTGTAGGGGGCGATGGTTGATCCCATATCCATTAGTGTTTGACATCAAAAATTGTACACATGTGCTCATTACAGAATGGGTACACCGAACAGGACTCCCCGAGAACTCCTAGATGGTACTATACTTATCGTCAGATAGCAGTTCTCTGGTGACACTGGTACAGATTAGTCTGTAGACCCAAGATCGTCATAGAGTCTTGTGTGGTTCCCATTGTGCTTTGATTTCCTCCCTACCACGGGTCAAAGGAGGCATGCAAACAGATGGATTTTGGGTACAGTCCCGAGTCACATGGAGGCAATGAGCGATAGGAGGGGTTTCGTCTCTCCCAGTATAGGGAGTTGATGTTGCGCTATGCTCGATTGGCTATAATAGGAAGTCTCTGGCCAGGGCTGTTGATGAGATTTACCGGTAAGAGTTATCAATAGTTTCTCGTACCGTTATAGGCCACACATCGGCATGACTTATCAAGTTATTGGGATCTAACGATTCCACCCCCAGACTCGATATGCGACATATCAGACGAAGAGACCGGACTGTACGGTAAGTATTACCTATAGGCTTCATGGGAGTTTGGACAAACTTGCTTGTTGATCTTCTATTCGCTCAATACCTGGGTATCCGTTACATCCAGCTAGTACCGCTGACGGTTTGCGGGTGACTGATGTGATCATCACCTACTACTGGCGTATTGACGAGTCTTTAGAGTCCCACATAGAAGTTTCCTGGTTCAAGCGAAACGAAGTAGGGCACATATGCTGATATGTGCGAGGTCCTGATTAAATATGAGTATGTGATGCCGTATTCTAATCTGGCGGTTATTTGATATCAGTTAGGTTATATGTGATATAACCGGATTATTGAATCAAGTGTTGATTTGATAATGTGATATACAGATAAATGATATTAGTCGGTTATATGTGATATAACCGGATTATTAAATCAAGTGTTGATTTAATAATATGATATATATTTATATTTGATATAATTATATATTAACTAATATTATTGCTTACTAATTAATTGCTTAACTTTATGTGTGTGTGTGTGATATATATATATATATATATATATATATGAAGCATGGTTGATTTTCTATTTTGAGAAAATAGAAAATGAGGTGGAAAATGGGGAGACTTTTGTTGTGGAGGGGTGAAGCGTGGCTTTACTTTATATTATAATGGTTTGGATCTACTATTGGAGTATGGTTCAATTTTATATTGAATTGAATTCTATACTTCAATAATAGAGTTGATATTTGTGAAGCCATCCTACACTTGATACTACACAATGGTTCGTTTTTTTTAGCTCATCTTTAGATGAGTTGCTCTTTAGCTCTCTTTATTTTCCTCCTCACCTCCGCCAAGCTCAATCCCTCACATGAGTTGTGAACCCTTGAGCTTGTGAGCATCCTAAGTGAGCAAACAACACCCCTACTTCACCATCCTACACTAGATTAGCACTTTGGTGTAGTGTATTTCCTTCACTACAGAGTTTAGTGAAGAGGTAGCTTAGATTAGCGGAGTTTCGGGTGGATCATCTTCGGCATGAAGATCACAAAAGAAGCTCGATCCAACTTTAAGTGCAGCCTAGTGGAGTCGCATGGACTACTAAATGGAGCTTGAGAAGAGAAGGACACGGTCTACAAAGGTTGTAGTCTCTCCATCTCTTAGTGTAAAGTTTTTGTTATATCATGCTTAAAAACCCTAATCATCTAGTTTCGATTCTTGTTTAGTGTTAATTAGCACCTCGATATTTTCAAATTGGCATGCTTGATGCTAGTAAAACCCAGTGGTGGTGCTAATAAACACTTTCATGGTATCAGAGCCAAAGCTAGAAGATTGTACGATGTAGTTAGAATTACGAAACCGAAACAACTCCGAAACTGGAAACCCAAACACCTAGTTTTTGTCGAATTTTAAATGATCTCTGAAATTTTTTTAAACAGTTGCAGAATGTTATATATGATATAACTAGAACACTGAACAAAAATGAGACCAAAACTTCACATTTCAACCGGCGAGAATGCCAAAAATACCGGCCTCGCCGGCCGTACTTTATCATTTTGGTCTCGTATTTGTTTGGTGTTCTGAAGGCTTGGCTTTGGGGTTTCAGGTTATGTTTGATTAGCCCAAAATTGCATGTGATGTTAATTTTGTTAAGGGGCTAATACGGAGTGTTCGTAGTTGTAATTTTTACATCTTTTCGGGATTAAGTTTGATATGTGATACAGTACTTGGAATCCACAATAAATTAGTTTTGTAAAAACTAGTTTGTTTGTAAATCTAGCATGTTAGTCTCTATTGATCGATTGCCACGAAATTTCGATTCGGATCGAAACTCCGTCGCAATCGCGTATCGTACGCGAATACTCGCCAGATAACTTTACTAGGCAGCCACGCCCCATAGCCTCGACCAAGTGACTTTAGGAGAACCCCGTTGCCAAAAGCATCCACTCGGGTGCTCGTAGCCACAGTGTTCCGCCTAAGTGCACTTGGTCGACGGCATCGGGGGTGCGGCCATCCACTAAAGTTCCCGACGAGTATTCGATCGGGTAGTCGGGAATCTTGCTGAATTACCCGACTAAGTTATTGAAAAGTGTTTTCGAATTGAGACAAAAATGCAAGGTTTATAGGTTAGGCATGAAATTCGGAATATGAGATATTCCGGGTTTATGATGTTTAAGGAAATGCGAATTCTAATTATTGTGGTTTTTCATTTCTTTTCTAAGACCGTAAGTGTAATATGTGGTCTATCCCCGATCTCGTTGCTATATGTCAACGGAATTTGGGATACGCATATTTACTTATGTTGATGACATGTGATGTTCTGTGTTGCTGTGATATATTATATTAGATCGTCGTGAATGAATAGCCGGTGGTTTTTGCGTGAGATGAGTGTTTTTCAGTTTTCATTCATATAAAAATTTGTATGTAATATTCTTTTATTGGGACACTTCCGGGTTGAGGATAATGTCACTATTGATGTATATTATTTACTTTTCCATATTAGGATAGACCTAAGATGGGGAGCACAAGTAACCGGGTTCTAGAGTCCAGTGGGAGACCATCTCGAGGAGTCGAGACCGGGTCTCCTAACTCTAGAATTGGCAGGGTTGCTTGCCGCTCTCGTAGGGGCCTAGGGATGTGGGTTTTGGCTATTCATGACAACCGTGGAATCCGTGTTTTTCATTACTGGCTGAATTTAAAACACGGACCTCCTAGTATATCCAATATTTCATATGTTGACTTCTGCTGCTTAGTTCTGTGATGTGATCATATAACTGTGTGAGACGAATGCTATATATATGATATATATGTAATAAACGTTGCTTATGTTTTGCACCCGCGCTAGTCCAACCCCCACTCTGCCGTTAGTTAAGGAACCTAACGGTGAATGACGGGTCCCCGTGGCGAATGCGGATGGCATAAGCGTACGTTCTATTTTCGTTTCTTTTTCTGTGATGTTTAGGGAAATATAAATGATGGGACTTCATTAATGAGATTAATGAAAAGAAAAGAAACCTAAAAATGCTGTATAATCAAAATTTTAAAAAGGTAGCTCTAGTTCTTACTTTGCATAGTGGTATTCCTTGATGAATATCCAGCATCTCATTCGATGAGGAAAGAGCCGAGATCCCTTCACCGGGAGTGACCTCTTTAGCAAAACTAGAAAATGCTACAACCCACTCGGTTTTGTTTTAATAGCTTCTCTAGTTCTTGTTTTGCATAGTGGTATTCCTTAATGAATATCCAGTACCTCATTCGATGAAGAAAGAGCCGAGATCTCTTCACCGGGAGTGACTTCTTTAGAGAAACTAGCAAAAGCTATAAAAAACACTCCTTTTCAAATCACTAGATTTTACAACGATATCAAGTTCATTACGTTAGAAATTTTCTACAAAACCAGTCGTAGCCCTCCATCATTTCAGATAAGTGCTATTTAGTATTCGTGCTGCGTTTGTTGACCTTTTCAAGGCGTGGTGTGCGGTAGCTGATTAGTGCTTATCTGCCGCAAATGATGCGATTAGATTAGGGTAGTTGTACGGCCTTGTTGACCTAGTCAAGGGTCGTGCGGGTGGGTTTAATTCAATCACGAAATGAACGGGTTGAACTTGACTTGCGGTTTATGGTTTATTGACCTTGTCAAGGTCATAAATCGCATGGAGTAAAAACAGATATCGGGAATTTCATGTGTTGAAATTTGCAATAAGATTGCATACCTTCTATATGATAGTTGGATCCCGATACCCACTACGAGTAAGTGTTACTCCTGGGAGAGTTTTCCATTTTACAATTAGCCGATCCATTTGGTGTCTAAGAAAGGTGTTAACGGGGTTATGCCCCTGCGGAAACGAGATTATTTAATTAGTTCCATGCGAAAGCATGGGGAGACTCCCTCGGAGTACCAATACCTTCCTGGCCGAACGATTACCGAACTTGTAGGGTGTAATTGATCCCGGCTAATCTTACTTTTTAGGGTTTGAAGGAAGATTTGATAAAAACAGTGGGAGCCATCTTGATTAGATAAGATAATAACCAATCTAATCATGCAAGAGCGCACGCTAAAGTGTTTCCTTCTCTCTCTCTCCAGGTAGCGACCAATGACACACCTTAATCAAGATAATAATATGGATGTATTAACCGAACCCGCTTATTATACTGAGCCAGGGAACGTTAGTTCCGCTCTATCTTATGATTGTCATAAGTCCGAGCAAGGAATGGTAGAATATAAGGATTCTCACTCCACCCAAGTGAAGAAAGAGCATGATGATGCATCTTCTTCGGGTGTGTTTGTTACCGAGAACCGTTTCTCGGTATGCTCTACGTCCTGGGTATTGGATACCGGATCAGGATCCCACGTATGTAATTTGTTATATAGGCTAAAAAGAGGTAGAGAACTGGGAAAGGATGATAAGTCTCTAATAGTAGGGAATGGTGCAATTGTTGCAGCCAAAGCAGTTGGCGAATATCACCTTGTATTACCAAATGGTAATACAATGATTCTGAATGACTGTTATTACGTACCGAAGATGATGTACAATATTATATCAGTCTCTTTATTATATAAAGAAGGATATAATTTTATACTGGAGGATAATGTTATGAACATTTTCCTAAATCAAGTGTTGATTGGGTTTGGTACGTTGTGTAACGGTATATACGTTCTGAATCAAACTACAGTTATAAATATACAAAACACACACAAGAGGAAAAGTTCAGAAATGAACGAAGCCTTCATGTGGCATTGTAGACTAGGTCATATCAATACGACACGGCTAGCTAAATTGCATAAAGTTGGATTTTTGAATCAGTTCGAATTTACATCTTATGAAACTTCCTAGTCATGTCTCAAAGGCAAGATGACCAAAATTCCATTTACTGGACATGGAGAATGAGCAACTAAACTCTTGGGACTGATATATAGTGATGTATGCGGTCCTATGTCTACGCATGCCAGGAATGGTTCCTCGTACTTTATTACATTCACCGATGATCTCTCAAGATACGGACATGTGTTCCTGATGAAACACAAATCTGAATCTTTTAAGAAATTCAAGGAAGTGCGAAGTAGAGAACCAAAAGGGTAAAAGTATTAAAATCCTTCGATCTGATCGGGGAGGAGAATACTTGAGCACGGAATTCCGTGACTATTTAAAAAAGAATGGGATTCTCTCTCAGCTTACTCCTCCGTATACACCACAGCACAATGGAGTATCGGAGCGGAGGAATCACACCTTATTAGATATGGTGCGCTCTATGATGAGTACTGCTGAGTTACCTATTTCCTTTTGGGGTTATGTACTTGAGACGGCTACATACCTATTGAATCAAGTTCCATCAAAATCTGTGCCTAAAACACCATATGAGATATGGAGTGGAAAGAGACCATATCTTAAACGAGTTAAGATATGGGGTTGTCCAGCCTATATCAAAAAATAAAATCCGGACAAGCTCAAGGCAAGGTCAGTTCATTGCAAGTTTGTGGGATATCCTAAAAATTCACATGGATATATCTTCTACCATTGTGAGGAACAAAAGGTGTTTGTTGCTCAACATGCCACCTTTGTAAAAAAGGAATTTCTTGTAAAAGAAATTAGTGGTAATGATGTAGAACTGGAAGAAGTTTCAGCAACACAAACTATAACTGACAATTTGGTGGAACCGGAGGATTCGATACTCCCCAACGAACCCCAGCCACTCTGTAGATCTAGTAGGGTTCCTCATCCACCTGAGAGATACTATGGTTTTCTCATAGACGGTCGGAGCGAGGATTGCATCATGGAAGATAATGACCCAACTAGTTTCGAGCAGGCCATCACAAGTGGGGTCTCTGTGAAATAGCTGGATGCTATGAGATCTGAGATGGAATCCATGTACACCAACAAAGTATGGACTTTGGAAGTTGCTCCTGAAGGGATAAAACCCATCAGGAGCATGTTAGTTGTATGTATGCCCTAGAGGCCATTATTGTACATGAGATGTATATGATAGTGGATACTGGGACATATATAGGGAGGACTTTCTTGCTCGATATGATAGTACGCTATCTGGTTGCTCTTTATCTTAACATGTATACTTGTTGTCTCTCTGTTACATGTTGATAAAGCCCTTGGGATGTGTACTCAACTTCCAGGATTACGATGCAGATCATACTAGTGGGGCCTGGGTAGTCCATGAGTACATCCTTCAATGTTCCTAGTCGTGGGAATATCGAGACGGGGCATCGATATTCCAGAGTAGACTAGCGTATATCTTCTCGACCCATGTGATGGGTGATGGATGTTCCCATATCCATTGGTATTTGACATCAGAGATGGTATACGGGTGCTCAGTGGAGACTGGGTACACTGAACGGACTCGCCGAGAACTCCCAGATGGTATTATACCTCACGTCAGATGGTAGTTCTTTGGTGACACTGGTACAGCTTAGTCTGTTGACTCGAGATCTTCATAGAGTCTTGTGTGTCTCCCACTGTGCTTTGATTTCCACCCTACCACGGCTCTACTGAGTCGTGCAAACAGGTGGTTTTTGGGTACAGTCCCGAGTCACATGGAGGCAATGAGCGATAGGAGGGGATTCGTCTCTTCCGGTATCGGGGGTTGATGTTGCGCTATGCTCGACTGGCCATAACATGGAATCCCTGGCCAGGGTTGCTGTGATTTACTGGTAAGTGTTATCAGTAGTTTCACAACCGTTATGGACCTTATATCGGCATGACTTATCAAGCTACCGGGGTCTGACGTTTACCACCCCTAGGCGAGATATGCGACATATTAAACGAACGGACCGGACTGTGCGGTAAGTGTTACTGATTGGATTCATAAGAGTGTGAGCAGGCGTGCTCGTTGATCTTCTGATCGCTCAATACCCAGGTGGCCGTTACGTTTAGCAGACCGCTTGCGGCTTGTGGGTGACTGATATGATCACCACCTACTGCCGGCGTATTGACGAGTCTTTAGAGTCCTACACAGAGGTTTCCTGGCTCAGGAGAAACGAAATAGGATCACGTATGTGATATGTGCGGGACCAAGAATAATACCAGTATGTGATACCGTATTCTATTCTCGCGATTTGTATCATCGGTCGGTTATATGTGATATAGCCGGGTTACTGAATCAAGTGTTGATTCGATATATTGATCCACTAGATATTAGTCGGTTATATGCAATATGACCGGATCATTAAATCAAGTGTTGATTTAATGATTTAATGTATAATTATATATTGGATATATTACTTTACATTAACTAGTATTGGTTCACTTAAGATTTCTTTTCTCACTTGATGTACACATAATGTATATGTGATATATGTTTGTGTGCATGATTGTATCATGCTTGATGATACATGCAAACTTGGGTATGTGTATGACTTACACCATATTTAAGATAATGATTAGGGTTTTTATTTATTTTGTAATTCAAAATGGTGGTTTTCTTTGTCTTGACTTGAAGCTTCATGAAGCTTAAAGCATTTTTGACAAAGTCCACACACTTTGTTTTACTTAAGATATTTTTTAACCAAACCATTAGCTTAAACCATGGTTTAGTCTCTACAAAGGTTAGTGGATGATACTAACTCACCCATGGTTTCATAATTGATCATAATTCACTTCACTTGAGTTTCTATTATTCTTACTTCTTCTTCATCTTCATCCAAAAGAAAAAACTTTCTAGGTTTTTTCTAAGTGGTGAAAACAAGTGAGAAATCAAAATCTAAAGTGAACCCACTTTCTATTTCATCATCCTCTACTACTTTCCATTTAGTTTAGAGTGTTCTTTTCACAAAGTTCTTGACCTAGTGAAGGGTTAGCTTGAGTTTGAGTCACCTCGACGTAGATCATCTTCGGCCTCGAAGACTATGAGCAGTCTTGTTCATTTCTCCGGGGAATTACATACTAGAGTCAAGGAGTTCGATGATCGCAGCGAAGGGACGTCAATACGGAGATTTAGAAGTGAAGGACCGGATCTACAAAGGTTCTATTTTTGTTCACTTCTCTTTGTGATGATAGATTACATGTTTTGTTACCCTATTTTTCTAGCATGATTCTTAGTTTGATTGCTTAGCACCCCCTTGAATTTTTGTTGTGGCATTTTTTATGCTTGCAAACCCTAGGCTAGGTGCTAAGAAATCCCAACATGGTATCAGAGCCTAACTAGAAACTTAGACGATATTAGATTAATACGAAAACGAAACAAATCTGTAAACATACAATTTCTAGAACCCTGCACATTTGCTCTCTGTTGATTTTCAAAAGGTCTGTAAAAATTGTGCAAACAAGTGCAGAGTCATGTATGTGATACCTATAGTGCACAGAACAAAAACGAGACCCATTGCTCGGATTTCAACCGAGCACACTCCCCCAAAATCCGAGGAGGCCGGCCCTGCTTCCTCCTATGTGTGTCATTTTTGTTTTGTGCTCTGGTGTACTCATTTTGGGGTTTCGGGTATTGTTTGCTTGGTCCAAATTTTCATGTGATGTAAATTTGGCTATAGGACCAAAACGGAGTGTTTCATAGTCATAAAATTTAACATTGTGATGGTAACCTAGGCTATGTTTGACAGTTCGAACGATCTTCAAAGATCACCCCATGTCCCCATCTGAAATTTCCAAGTGTTGGAATTTTTCTAAGTTAATTATATTCAATGATCGTGCAAGTAACTCTATGGACCCTCTAGAAGAACATAAACATTAACTCGATTCTATGCCCTCGGAACCGCGGCTTGAACCCTAGGGTTTGCCTTAGTTCCGCGGTGTCATAGGTGAGGCGTTGGTTTGACCCTTCTACGGCTGGATGATAGCTACTGTGGCACGTTTTGGGTACTTTAATTTCGCTCAAGTGTTGAGCTCATTGGGAGATGAGGGTGTTGTTTGATTCGCTCAAAACGTTTAACATCGTCTAGTATATTGTGATACAATACTTGTAATCAACAATATTTGAATTTTATAAGTCTGGCAATTTAGTCTCACTTGATCGGTTCCCACGGGATTTTTATGTGATCAAAAGTCTGTCGCAATCACGTTGTGTATTCGGATACTCGCCGGGTAACATTACTAGATAGCCACACCCTATAACCCCGACCAAGTGACTATAGGAGAACTCCGTAGCCAAAAAGCATCTGTCCGGGTGCTCGCGGCTGCGGTGTTCCGCCTAAGTGCACTTCGTCGTCGGTATCGGGGGTGCGGTCGTCTACTAAAGTTTCCGACGAGCATTCGATCGGGATGTCGGGAATCTTGTTGAATTGCCCGACTGATTATTGGAAAGTGTTTTCAATATCGAGACTAAAATGCGGGGTTTATGATTGTTAGGCATGTGATGTCTAAGGAATTCATTTGGTTAGGCATGTGATGTCTAAGGTTGTTGCGGATTCCAACTGTTGTAGTTTTTCACTTTCTTTTCTGCGACCGTAAGTGTAATATGTGGTGTATCGCCGGTTTCGTTGCTATATGTCAACGACAATTGGGATACGCATATTTTCTTACGTTGATGACATGTGATGTTATGTGTTGCGGTTATATGTTATATTGGATAGTCGTGTTTGACTAGCCAGGTTTTTTTGTGTGAGATGAGTGTTTTTCATTTTCATTCTGTAAAAACTTGTATGTAATATTCTTTTATTAGGGCACTTCCAGGCTGAGGAAGATGTTACCGTTGATGTATATTATTTACTTTTCCGCATTAGGATGGACCCAAAGAGGGGAGCACAAGTAACCGGGTTCTAGAGTCTAGTAGGAGACCGTCTCGAGGAGTCGAGTCCGGGTCTCCTAACTCTAGAATTGGTAGGGTTGCTTGCTGCTCTCATAAGGGTCTAGGGATGTGGGTTTGGCTATTCATCACGACCGTGGAATCCGTGTTTTATACTGGCTCAAAATAAAACACGGACATCCTAGTATATCCAATATTTCATATGTTGTTTTCTGCTGCGATATCTGTGATGTGATCATTTGATATGTTGAAATAGATACTGTATATAGTATATATGATATAGTATATAGACGTTGCTTATGTTTTACACCCGCGCTAGCCCTGCCCCGCTCTGCCGTTAGTTACCTAACCTAACGGTACATGATGGGATATCGAGGCGAATGCGGATGGCATAAGCGTACGTTGTATTTATCTATGATGTTTAGCTAACTTAAATGATGGGACATTCATTAATAAGATTAATGAAAGAAAATAAACCTAAAAGATGTTGTGGAATCGAATTTCAAATATTAGGTAGCTCTAGTTGTTGCTTTGCATAGCGGTATTCCTTGTAGAATATCCAGCACCTCATTCGACGAGGAAAGAGCCAAGATCCTTTCACCGGGAGTGACCTCTTTAGCAATAACTAGCAAATGCTACAACCCTCGGTTTTGTCTTTTGACTGTTTTTTCTAGTTCTTGCTTTGCATAGTGGTATTGTGAATATCATGCACCTCATTCGACGAGGAAAGAGCTGAGATCCCTTCACCGGGAGTGACCTCTTTAGCGAAACTAGCAAAATCCTTAAAAACACTCCATTTTAAACCATTTGATTCTGCAACGAGATCAAGTTCAAAGCGTTAAAGGTTTTCTTAAAAACCATCTGCAACCCTACATCATTTTAGGAAGTTGAGTACTTAATATTCGTGCTGCGTTTGTTGACCTTAGCCAAGGCGCAGTGTACGGTAGCTAAGTGATGTCTTCCTACACACCATATGATGCGATTAGTTAGGACAGTCATGTGACTTTGTTGGCCTTAGCCAAGGGTCATGTGGGTAGGTCTAATTAATCACAAAATAACGGGTAGAACATGATTAGTGCTTATGATTTGTTGACCATAGCCAAGGTCATAGGTGCTACGGGTAAAAACCGTTATCGGGAGTTTCAAGTGTTGAAATTTGCAATGAGATTGCATACTTTCTATATGATAGTTGGATCCTGATACCCACTGCTAGTAATTGTTACTCCTGGGAGAGTTTTGCATTTTACAATTAGCCGATCAAGTAGGTGTCTAGAAAGGTGTCAACGGGGTTACGCTCCTGGGAAAACGAGGTTTATTTTAATTAGGTCCGTGCGAAAGCACGGGGAACCTCCCTCAAAGTACCGGCACTGGCCTAGCTGAAAAATTGGCGAACTTGTAGGGTGTAATTAATCCCGGCTAGTCTTTCCTTTTAAGGTTTGAAGGAAGATTTGATAAAAACAGTGGGAGCCATCCTGATTAGATAAAATATAACCAATCTAATCTTGCAAGAGCGCACGCTGAGTGTTTTCTTCTCTCTCTCTCCAGGTAGCGACCATGTCACGCCTTAATCAAGATAATAATATGGATGTATTGACCGAACCCGCTTGTTATACTGAGCTGGAGAACGTTGGTCCCGCTCCAACTTATAATTGTTATAAAACCGAGCAGGAAATAGGGGAATACCAGGATTCCCATGCCGCCCAAACGAAGAAAATGCATGATGATGCATCTCCTTCGGGTGTGTTCATTACATGGAACTGTTTCTCAGTATCCTCTACGTCCTGGGTATTTGATACCGGATCAGGATCCCGGATATGTAATCCGTTACATGGGCTACAGATAGGTAGAGAACTGAGAACGGGTGATAAGTTTCAAGAGTTGAAAACGGTGCAATTGTTGCAGCCAAGGTGTTGGCAGTCATCACCCTGTATTACCAAATATATTGATTCTGAACGAATGTTATTAGATACCGAACCTGATATACAACATCATATCAGTCTCTTTATTTAGTAAAGAAGGATATAATTTTGTATTATTGGATAATGTTTTGAGCATTTCCTGTATCAAGAGTTGATAGGTTCAGGCACGTTATCTAAAAACATATACATTCTAAATCAAACCACAGTTCTTAACGTACAGAACACACACAAGAGAAAGGGAATGAACGAATCCTTCTTGAGACATTGTAGACTAGGTCATATCAATGCGACCCGACTAGCTAAATTACATTAAGATGCATATTTAAATCAGTTTAAATTTACATCTTGTGAAACTTGCCAGTCATGTCACAAAGATAAAATGACCATAGCTTCGTTTACTGGAAACAGAGAAAGAGTTAGTAAACTCTTGGGACTGATACATGATGATGTATAAAAGTCCCCAGTCTACAATTGCCAGGACTGGTTCTTTGTACTTCCTTACATTCACTGATGATCTCTCAAGATTCGGACACATGTTCCTGTTGAAACACATGTCTGAAGCTTTTGAGAAATTCAAAGAATATAAGTCAGAAGTAGAGAACCAACACAGGTATAAGTATTATGTCCTTTGATGTGATCAGGGAGGAGAATACTTAGGCATAGAGATCCTGGACTATTCTAAAGGAGAATAAGATTCGCATTCTCTCTCAGCATTACTCCTCCGGATACACCACAGCACAACAGTGTATTGGGGCGGAGCAATCGCACCCTATTAGATATGGTGCGCTCTATGATGAGTATTACTGAGTTACCTGTTTCCTTTGGGAGTTATGCACTTGTGAAGCTGCATACCTATTGAATAAGGATTCAATAGTTCCCGACGAACCTCAGCCTCTCCGCCGATCTGGTAGGGTTCCTCATCCGCCTGAGAGATACTTCAGTTTCTCGATGACAGTGGGAGGAGAATTGCATCATGAGATGATGACCCAACTGGTTTCGAGCAGGCCATCAAGTGTGGGGACTCTGTAAGAATGGCTGGATGCTAAGCGATCTGAGATGGAATCCATGTATACCAACAAAGTATGGACTTTGGTTGCTATATCTGAAGGGTTAAATCCCCATCAGGAGCAAGTATATCTTGAGAAGATTACTTGGTGTAGATGAAAAAGTTGAGACTTTCAAAGCTAGACTTGTTAAAGGTTCTCATCATCAACCAGGCGTAGATAATGATGAAACCTTTTCCAGTGCTGTGCTTAAGTCCATCCGGATCCTACTTGTCATTGCTACATACCATAACTACGATATCTGGTGGTTGGGTGTCATGACTGCTTTTCTAAATATTGATTTAGAAGAGAACGTCTATAAGTACACAGCCAGAGAGCTTCGTAAACAGTGGGAGCAGCGAAAACATGTGCAAGTTGCTTTACAGGTTAAAGCAGGTATCGCGGAGTTGGAACATCTGTTTTGATGTAGTAGTCAAAGTGTTTGACTTCATCAAAATGGTAGATGAACCTTGTATATACAAAAAGGTAGTAGAGAGTAAGATGGTCATCCCCGTATTGTACGTGGATGACATACTCTTGATAGGAAAAGAGTTTCCTATGCTACGCACGGTCAATCTCCTCTTATCACAAGGATTCTCCATATAGGATCAATGTGATATCTCCTAAATCCTACGTTTTGGATCTATAAGATAGATCTAAATGGATGTTAGGATTCTCACTAGGTGTAGTGAGATGGTATCAATCGATCCTAGGGAGAATCACTGGATAGCTTACAGGGTGGTAAGGATGACTGCATGTCAGTCACAGACATTGTCTTTACCCTCAGTAGAGGGGCGGTATGTTGGAAGAGTTCCAAGCTAGATACCATGGCAAACTAGACGATAAAGGCTGAAGACATCGCTATTTAAGATGCTACCAAAGAGGCAGTCTGGATGTATATTTGTTCATGAGATGAACAAGGTTCCTACCATTGCGTGACAATGGAGGTATGACTTTGGCCTAGGAACCCCGGTCCCATTAGTGACCCAGACATATTCTGAGGCAGTATCACCTGATCATGGAGATGGTTGATCTCCAAGAGATCGAGGTTTGGAGAGTAGACTCAGAGGTTAACACGGTGGATCCACTCACTGAGGCCTTTCCCAAAGAGAGACTTTTATGGGATGGTTGAGTATGAGATACTACAACCACTGCTATATGATGGCCTTAGTGCAAGTGGGAGATTGTTAGTTGTATGTATTCCCTAGAGGCCATTATTGTACATGAGATGTATATGATAGTGGATACTGGGATATATATAGGGAGGACTTTCTTGCTCGACATGATAGTGCACTATCTGGTTGCTCTTTATCTTAACATGTATACTTGCTGTCTCTCTGTTACATGTTGATAAAGCCCTTAGGATGTGTACTCGACTTCCAGGATTACGATGCAGATCATACTAGTGGGGCCTGGGTAGTCCATGAGTACATCCTTCAATGTTCCTAGTCGTGGGAATATCGAGACGGGGCATCGATATTCCAGAGTAGACTAGCGTATATCTTCTCGACCCATGTGATGGGCATGGATGTTCCCATATCCATTGGTGTTTGACATCAAAGATGGTATACGGGTGCTTAGTGGAGACTGGGTACACTGAACGTACTCGCCGAGAACTCCCAGATGGTATTATACCTCACGTCAGATAGCAGTTCTCTGGTGACACTGGTACAGCTTAGTCTGTTGACCCGAGATCGTCATAGAGTCTTGTGTGTCTCCCACTGTGCTTTGGTTTCCACCCTACCACGGCTCTACTGAGTCATGCAAACAGGTGGTTTTTGGGTACAGTCCCGAGTCACATGGAGGCAATGAGCGATAGGAGGGGATTCGTCTCTCCCGGTATTGGGGGTTGATGTTGCGCTATGCTCGACTGGCCATAACATGAAATCCCTGGCCAGGGTTGCTGTGATTTACTGGTAAGTGTTATCAGAAGTTTCGCGACCGTTATAGACATTACATCGGCATGACTTATCAAGCTACTGGGGTCTGACATTTACCACCCCTAGGCGAGATATGCGACATATTAGACGAACAGACCGGACTGTGCGGTAAGTGTTACTGATTGGATTCACAGGAGTGTGAGCAAGCTTGCTCGTTGATCTTCTGATCACTCAATACCCGGGTGGCCGTTACGTTTAGCAGACCGCTTGCGGCTTGTGGGTGACTGATATGATCACCGCCTACTACCGGCGTATTGACGAGTCTTTAAAGTCCTACATAGAGGTTTCCTGGCTCAGGCGAAACGAAATAGGAGCACGTATGTGATATGTGCGAGACCGAGAATAATACCAGTATGTGATACTGTATTCTATTCTCGTGATTTGTATCATCGGTCGGTTATATGTGATATAGCCGGGTTACCGAATCAAGTGTTGATTCGATATATTGATACACTAGATATTAGTCGGTTATATGCAATATGACCGGATCATTAAATCAAGTGTTGATTTAATGATTTAATGTATAATTATATATTTGATATATTACTTTACATTAACTAGTATTGGTTCACTTAAGATTGCTTTTCTCACTTGATGTGCACATAATGTATATGTGATATATGTTTGTGTACATGATTGTATCATGCTTAATGATACATGCAAACTTGGGTGTGTGTATGATTTACACCATATTTAAGATAATAGTTAGGGTTTTTATTTATTTTGTAATTCAAAATAGTGGTTTTCTTTGTCTTGACTTGAAGCTTCATGAAGCTTAAAGCATCTTTGACAAAGTCCACACACTTTGTTTTACATAAGATATTTTTTAACCAAACCATTAGCTTAAACCATGGTTTAGTCTCTACAAAGGTTTGTGGATGGTACTAACTCACCCATAGTTGCATAATTGATCATAATTCACTTCACTTGAGTTTCTATTATTCTTACTTCTTCTTCTTCTTCATCCAAAAGAAAAAGCTTTCTAGGTTTTTTCTAAGTGGTGAAAACAAGTGAGAAATCAAAATCTAAAGTGAACTCACTTCCTATTTCATCATCCTCTACTACTTGCCATTTAGTTTAGGGTGTTCTCTTCACAAAGTTCTTGACCTAGTGAAAGGTTAGCTTGAGTTTGAGTCACCTCGATGTAGATCATCTTCGGTCTCGAAGACTACGAGCAATCTTGTTCATTTCTCCGGGGAATTCCATACTAGAGTTCAGGAGTTCGATGATCGCAACGAAGGGACGTCAACACGGAGCTTTAGAAGTGAAGGATCGGATCTAAAAAGGTTGTATTTTTGTTCACTTCTCTTTGTGATGATAGATTACATGTTTTGTTACCCTATTTTTCTAGCATGATTCTTAGTTTGATTGCTTAGCACCCCCTTGAATTTTTGTTGTGGCATTTTTGATGCTTGCAAACCCTAGGCTAGTTGCTAAGGAATCCTAACAGAGCAAGTGGATCTTTAAGAAGAAAATTGGTGTAGATGGAAAAGTTGAGACTTTCAAAGCTAGACTTGTACCAAAGGTTTTCGTCAACGACTTGGTGTCGATTATGATGAGTCGTTTTCTCCTATTGCCATGCTTAAGTCCATCAGGATCCTACTTGTCATTGCTGCATACCATGACTACGAAATCTGGCAGATGGACGTCAAAATCGCTTTTCTAAATGGTGATTTAGAAGAGAGCGTGTACATGACACAACCAGAGGGCTTCATAGACAGTGAGAGCAGCGGAAAGTTGTGCAAGCTGCTTAAATCCATCTACGGATTAAAGTAAGCATCGCGGAGCTGGAACATCTGTTTTGATGAAACTATCAAAGAGTTTGACTTCATAAAAAATGTAGATGAACCATGATATATAAGATAGTAGTAGAGAGTAAGGTTATCTTCCTCGTATTGTATGTGGATGACATAATCTTGATAGGAAATGATATTCCTATGCTGCACTCGGTCAAGCTCTTCTTATCACAAAAGTTCTCCATGAAAGATCTAAGTGATGCCTCGTACATCCTGGGGATAAAGATCTATAGAGATAGATCTAGACGGATGTTGGGATTGTCCTAATCCAGCTACATAGACACCATACTGAAGAGATTTAGTATGGAAGATTCTAAGCGTGGTAATTTACCCGCTTGCTCAGGAATCACTCTCTCCAATGAGATGTCGCCCAAGACTGATTTGGAGAAGGCTCGCATGCAAGGGATACCCTATACTTCTGCAGTCGGGTCAATCATGTATGCGGTGCTATGTACCAGATCGGATGTAGCTTACTCACTAGGTGTAGTGATCAGGTATCAATCAGATCCAGGGGAGAAACACTGGACAGCTGTGAAGAACATTCTTAAGTACTTGAGAATGACTAAAGAAATGTTCTTAGTGTATGGTAACGGTGAACTCCAGGTGGAGTCCTTTACCGATTCGAGCTTCCAGAGTTATAAAGACGACAATAAGTCGGTCTCGGGATTTGTCTTCACCCTCAATGGAAGGGCGGTATGTTAGAAGAGTTCCAAGCAAGATACCGTAGCAGACTCGACGATGGAGGCCGAATACATCGCTGCCAACGATACTGCCAAAGAGGCTATCTGGATGAAGAAGTTCATAGCTGAACTTGGTGTGGTTCCATCCATTGAGCATCCAATACCTGTGTATTGTGATAACAATGGAGCTGTGGTTTTGGCCAAGGAACCACGGTCCCATCAGAGATCCAGACATATTCTTAGGCGGTATCACCTGATCTGGGAGATAGTTGATCGCCGGGAGATCGAGCTCAGGAGAGTTGATACGGAGGATAACACTGCGGATCCACTCACGAAGGCCCTCTCCCAGATGCAATTCGAGAGACTATTTGGGATGTTGGGTATGAGATACTACATCAACTGGCCTTAGTGCAAGTGGGAGATTGTTAGGGATATCTTTGCCCTAGAGGCCATTATTGTACATTGATGTATATTATAGTGGATGCTTAGACATATATATAGAGGACTTTCTTGCTCGACATGATAGTATGATATCTGGTTGCTCTTTATCTTAACATGTACACTTGTATTATTATACTGTCTCTCTGATACATATTGATAAAGCCCTTAGGATGTTGGCTTAACTACCAGGACTATGATGCGGATCATACTACTGGGACCTGGGTAGTCCACAAGCACATCCTTCAATTGTTCCTAGTCAAGGGAATATCGAGACAGTGCATCGATATTCCAGTGTAGACTAGTGTGGACGTTTCTTAACCCTATAGGGGGCGATGGTTGATCCCATATCCATTGGTGTTTGACATCAAAGATTATACACATGTGCTCATTAGTGAATGAGTACACCGAACAGGACTCGCTGAGAACTCCTAGATGGTACTATACCTATAGCCAGATAGCAGTTCTCTGGTGACACTAGTACAGGTTAGTCTGTAGACCCGAGATCGTCATAGAGTCTTGTGTGGTTCCCACTATGCTTTGATTTCCTCCGTACCACGGCTCAAAGGAGTCGTGCAAAACGGTGGATTTTAGGTACAGTCCCGAGTCACATGGAGGCAATGAGCGATAGGAGGGGTTTCGTCTCTCCCGGTATAGAGAGTTGATATTGCGCTATGCTCGATTGGCTATAACAGGAAGTCCCTGGCCAGGGCTGTTGATGAGATTTACTGGTAAGAGTTATCAGTAGTTTCTCGTACCGTTATAGGCCAAACATCGGCAAGACTTGTCATGTTATTTGGGTCCGACGATTCCACCCCCAAACTCGATATGCGACATATCAGATGAAGAGACCGGACTGTACGGTAAGTGTTACTTATAGGCTTCATCGGAGTTTGGACAAGCTTGCTTGTTGATCTTCTATTCGCTCAATATATGTGTAGCCGTTACTTCCAGCTAGTACCGCTGACGGCTTGTGGGTGACTAATGTGATCATCATCTACTGCTGGTGTATTGACGAATCCTTAGAGTCCCACAGAGAAGTTTTCTGGTTCAAGCGAAAAGAAGTAGGGCACATATGCTGATATGTGCGGGGGCCTGATTAAATACGAGTATGTGATACCGTATTCTAATCTGGCAGTTATTTGATATCAGTTAGGTTGTATGTGATATAACCGAATTATTGAATCAAGTGTTGTTTTGATAATGTGATATACAAATAAATGATATTAGTCGGTTATATATGATATAACCGGATTATTAAATCAAATGTTGATTTAATAATATGATATATATTTATATTTGATATAATTATATATTAACTAATATTATTGCTCACTAATTAATTGCTTATCTTTATATATATATATATATATATATATATATATATATATATATATATTAATATATATATATATATGATATATATATATATATATGAAGCATGGTTGATTTTCTATTTTGAGAAAATAGAAAATGAGGTGGAAAATGGGGAGACTTTTGTTGTGGAGGGGTGTTTTAAAATTGGCATTACATTATATTATAATGGTTTGGATCTACTATTGAAGTATGGTTCAATTTTATATTGAATTGAATTCGATACTTCAATAATAGAGTTGATATTTGTGAAACCATCCTACACTTGATACTACACAATGGTTCATTTTTCTTGAGCTCATTTTTGGATGAGTTGCTCTCTAGCTCTCTTTATTTTCCTCCTCACCTCCTCCAAGCTCAATCCCTCACATGAGTTGTGAACCCTTGAGCTTGTGAGCATCCTAAGTGAGCAAACAACACCCCTACTTCACCATCCTACACTAGATTAGCACTTTGGTGTAGTATATTTCTTTCACTAAAGAGTTTAGTGAAGTGGTTGCTTGGATTAGTGAAACTTTGGGTGGATCATCTTCGGCACGAAAATCGCAAAGGAAGGTCGATCCAATTTCAAGTGGAGCCTAGTGGAGTCGCGTGGACTACTAAACGGGGCTTAAGAAGAGAAGGACACGGTCTACAAAGGTTGTAGTCTCTCCATCTCTTAGTGTAAAGTTTTTGTTATATCATGCTTAAAACCCCTAATCATCTAGTTTCGATTCTTGTTTAGTGTTAATTAGCACCTCGATATTTTAAAATTGGCATACTTGATGCTAGTAAAACCCAGTGGTGGTGCTAACAAACACTTTCAAGGCAGGTGCCGAAAGATAGAGAAGGAAGAAAACTAATTAGCCTGAGTATGGTGTACAGAAGGTAAGAAGTAAAGACATATAAAAGGGGTCAGAGTGAGGGCAAAGGAAATTGCGACTACTATCACTCACGACAAAACCGCATATATCCCTGCCACTCCTACTTCCCCTTTGCATTTCTCCAGAACATTCTGTACCACTTTGAATATCCATATTACTTGGGTATGCCATTGTATAGTTACATACGAACTCGAAGAAACTTGTTTCTGTTCGAGAATGGATTCTGGTTCTGAAAAAATTGAATAAAATTATTCTGTTGTATTTTCTCTTTACCTTCTCTCGGGTTGCGAGGGCACCTAGTATTATAAGAGTACACCTATTACGCTTATTGGATAGTTTTCTTCCAAATCTTAGGCAGGTGTCAAAATATAGGGAAGGAGGAAAACCAATTAGCCTGAGTATGGTGTACAGAAGGTAAGAAGTAATGACATATAAAGGGATTGGAGTGAGGGCAAGGAAAATTACGACTACTGTCATGAATTTGGATGGTGAAAGAGGCATTACTAGGAATACCCGGCCACACTCCACGGAACATTTTCATGTTTCAGTCTTACTGTGCTGTGTTAATTAAAAACTTAGATTCTGACTCCAGGGTATGTATTTACCAGACTTTATTCTCACATCTGTATGGTATTGCAGATGCTGAGTGGGAGTAGAACATTGGAAATTGGGTGATTAGATCCTCAACATCAGAATTCTTTGTAATTGGTGATATTTAAGAAAATCGCATGAATTTTTCCTAACGGCAAATATTTGGTTTTGAATATCCGTTATTGTGCACCAATTTCAAACTGATATATCTATACATTTATTTTATATAGTGAGATATAACTTTTTGAAATTATATTTATGCCGTTTACCTATATTAGTTGATGGTTAGGTAAGGTGCATTCAATAAAGGTGTAGTTCTTCTTAGCCATAATACAGTTTTCAACCTACGACGCACAGGGTTTGAGTTATTAAACTCAGTGGACTTATACAAAGTATTGTATGTTGTCCAATGTCCATTAGGACTAAGGGGTTGGTACTCGTACTATATTCCGTTTACTTATGACTTCTCTGGTTTTAGACAAGCATTTCGTTGAAATACAAGGTCCAAATTTTGAGAAGTTATAGGTATAAGAATAAACTAGAGAACCATACGTTGCAAGTATGAGGACTCTTCGAAGTGATCGAAGGTGTAGATACTTATGCTAGGTATTCTGTCGTAAGTAATATATTTGAGAACTTGCTTCTCTCTCAGGTTACTCATCCATGGGTATGCTCCTTGATGAGTAATGTTGCTTGGCCTTCTTCCATTTAGTCCATATGCACTGGAAACAGCTGCATGTATTTTGAATCTGGTTCAAATTAAATTAGTGCTTTTGTTTCTATATTGGATAAAGAATGGATTCATATCTTAATGATGTTAAGGTATATGGAGTAGTCCGTCTTATACTTAAAGCCAGAATCTGGATAAGCTCAAGGCACGTTTCAGTAATGGCAGTTTGTAGGTTATCCCAGGTTTTGACGAGGGTTAACATTCTACCATTTAAAGGATCAATAGTTATATTGTTCTTGACTCTCCGCCTCTTTAGTAAAATGAATTCTTTTCAGAAAACACAAGTGGGAGTATGGTAGAACTGGAAGTGATTCCAGAATCATAAACGATTACTGAAAATTTAGTAGAACCTAAACATTCAATTGGATTCGATAATCCATTAGCCACTCCACAGATATGGTGGGTAATCTCCGCCACCCGAGAGGTACTTCGGTCTCCTCAAAGACGGTGACAGGGAGGTTTTTGATGACCCAAGCTTGCCACTACTGCTATCCTAGACTATGAGATCTGGCAGGTGGATGAATATAACATCGTTCTACATTATCTTTAGAAGTGCACATATATATGACTCTGCCAGAGGATTGTTGTAGTCAGTGGGAGCAGCGGAAGCGTGGTGGGCCAGTAGGTTATGTCTATTTATAGACTAAAGGAAGTATAGCGGAGATAGATCATCTATTTTTGTAACAACCCTAAACTTTTTGTACGAATTTTTTTTTCAAAAATACAGAAAGGGGTACTTTTTTCTGAGCACAAGTTATAAATTTGTTTTGCTTTTTAATAGCAAGAAAGTGCTTGTAGCTCATTGGTAAGACCTTGCACTGCTGAACCAAAACACCAGAGTTCAAATCCCATCAGCCACACATTGTTTTTAATTAAAATTCTTTTAATCTTTTAGAAGCCCAAGAGTCTACGCGTGCATAACTCGTAAAAACCAAGAGTCACATATAAAACAAACTGGCCCAGAAGATAGAACAAGAGACAAGGGGCACGTGGCGGGGAGACTCGGCCCGACTCGGCCGGTGACTCACCTGACTCGACCGCCGCCGCCGGCCGACTCAGCCCCAAATCCGATTTTCCCTTCTTGACATCTGTGCCTCTTGAACTCCCCATAATTCCTACACTGTTTAAATTCCCTGCATTATTCCAGAGAATTAAAAATCCAATTAAACTCTTTTTTAATGCATTTTTTTATCACATCCTAACCCTAGTTTTTCCTATAAATACCCACTCAATTTTCACACCCTTCACACTGAAATTCCTATCCAAACTCTCAAGAAAATTCTATAGACTTTTGTGTACAAGTGGAGTTAGCGAAGGGCGAAGCTCCGACGAACTTCCGGCAGTGATCCAAGGAGATTCCGGCGACGAAACGACGCACTGGCACGTCCCCCTTTTTCCCTTTTCTCTTATCTACACTACAATCCAGTAAGTCCCTATTTCTCTTCTCTTCTATATTCTAAATAATATTCAAAACTAAAACCCGACGGAAGCGGAGTTAATCCGACTTCCGCTTCGATTTTTCCTTAAAAATCATATTTTTTCTTAAGAACAATAATACCAAACTCTCCCATCATGATCATTAAAGATTAACAAAACATCTTGACAAGTTTCATATCAAAATAATTTATGTTTCAATTTTTATAGCACTTTTACAGAAAAATACCATATATTTTAGTTTCGACATAAAACATCATTACCATTACTATACCTTTAGATAGTTCACGAGATAATGATCTACCTCTTCATAACACTCATATGTAATATTGCACGATGATATTGAGAAATATAGATTTGGGAAAATACGGTTTTACATAAAACCATCTCCGACTTACATAAAAACCTTTTTCTACAAAATTATGTATTTCAAACAAATCTTTGCAAAGTGCCGCTACAACCCATTTGGGGAACCAGTTCGAGATGGTGCGGATTATCGCATATCATCGGGCTTAGTAGTGCGGGATGCAGACCTCCGCAATGAGCATACGGTCTCGAAAGATTTAAAATACAACTTTCTTTAGAAAATATGATTTCTATTATAAATAAAACTTATATTTTTAATTAATAAATATATATGTAATTAATATCAAAATATCTATTTTTATTATTTATAATATTCCACATTTCCAAAATTCAAGAAAAACATTCCATTTACAAGAAAATACCATACAATTCCAATATTACAAATAAATACCATATATTATGAAAAATAGGTTTTATTCACTAGAAATGTCACAATGATAAAATATACATCAATGAAAACTTTAAAGACGGTAATAAAATACTTGAGGTGCATTTTGAAAACTATACAAAATTATTTTTATATAAAACCCCCTTAAGTTATACTAAATTACAATAAGGACCCTAGTAAATATAGGTTTAAGCGGGACCAGTCTCTTGAGCCTCAGAGAGCCGGAGATATGGGTGCTTGCCTATTTAAGATAGACAATTTAACAAACGGTGTTATCAACACGGTAATCGTCTTTGAAAAAGACACAAATCCTGCTGCCCATGTGCAGCGGTTACCGATAACACCAAAAACCTAATTCAAGATTCAATTTCTTTTCTAATTGTCTGACTCAGACTAAGTCTCAATATAATCAATCTGACTTGAATATGATTAAAGTATCAAACTTCAATACAACATGGATTTATAAATCCGTCTATTCAATCTACTCAATCTACATTGACTGAACCGAACCATGGATATACATCCATCTACATGATTCTCCGGTTACATCCATTTACTGATATCATGGGTTCGGCAAGTCATCCATCTATATACAATATACAATACAAACAAGATATCGCGGGGTTTATAAGGGGTAGACTGGTACGGAAGGTGTTAGAAGTGGCACGAGAGTGCAACCATTAAGACACCTAACCTGAATTCAATCGCCGCTGTTCCGGGTATTTTGACGGAGCCTTGTACTCTATATATCGTATTCTCTGGTCTAGTGAGACTCCGCTCGTATATGCTGGCCTCTTCTGTACCAAGCTACAAACAACAGCGTTAACAATATAATACAACTCTACAAGTTACTCTCTCTCTCTCTCTGTCTATTCTACTTCTCCCTTATCTTTGGGACTTACCGAGCGATTTGTTCGATGACGACATTCTCTTTCTTCTTCTATGGAATGTCGTCGGGTGATTCGGACTCACTGGAGATCGAGCCCACCAGCAAGGATTTGGACCAGCTTGCTTACGACCCCTAGCTTTAGATTCCTTGTACACATTTACATTCTGTATTCTCCATTTCTGTTATGTCACTGTTTATGCATTGTTTTCCATTCCATATATTTACTTTTCAGATGCATTGTACAAAAGAATGTTAATAAATAAAGTTATTGTTCAATTATATTTATTTTCTTTGTCTCTTGTGTATTTTATTTATATTGCTTAGATACGCTTAGCGTGTTTACTTCAGAGTAAATACGTAGCGGCCAGTCGCGTCCCCTTCGCCGTACACCGGAAAGCAGGGCGTGACAATTTTTGATGTGACAGTCATAGAGTTTGATTTCATCAGAATAATAGATGGACCTGGTAAGAAGGTAGTAGGGAGTGATGTCCTGGTATTTGGATGACATACTCCTTATAGGAAGTGATATTCCTATATTACGATCGGTTATATTATAGTTGTCACAAGATATTTCTCCACATAGGATCTGGAGGGATTCTGGTTAGTAGATCTATGGTTTTAGATCTAGATTTGGGAAGTGTCCCAATTTGGGTAGTTTGACACTATTCTAAAGTGTTTTAGAATGGACGACTCCTGGCGTAGTAGTGTACCCGCAGATGATAGAGTCACCATCTCTAAAGAGATGTCTTTCAGACTGATGAGGAGAGGAATTTGCATGATTGACATATTACTTAGGCAATTGAGTCAATCATTAGATGTCAAGTACCACACCAGATATTGCTTTTGCACTGGCTGCAATAAGAATATATTAATCAAATCCTGGAGAAACATTAGGAAGCAGTTGTGAACATAAGTGGATGTTCTTGGTATATGGTAACGACAGTCTTCTTCAGCAGGCGGTTATCATTTCAGACTTCCAAGGTCACCTAGATGACAAAGTGGCTGTCAAAGTTAATAGTTTTCCCTCTTTTGAGGGGTAGTATGTTGGACAGGTGATCCAAGCGGATACTGGGGAAGGCATGGTGCAGGATACTGATTAAATTCTGTGGAAGATACGGTTTAAGAAGTTTATTGGATTTGGAGTTCATTTGTGAACTGGGTCCCATCAGATATCCAGACAAATTCTAAGACATGTATCACTCATTTCGGGAGATAGTCTTTCTCCGCGAAATTGAGATATAGAGAGATAAAGATAGAAACATTGGTGCGGATCCACTCACTGAGGCTATTTCTCGAACGCAATAGTTTCACAAACGTGCTTTGCGAGACTAATTAGTAGAAAAGTTGAGTGTTCGGTATCACACGGGCTGTGAGTATGCGACACCGCAATAATTATCCTTAAGTGCAAGTTGGATATTGTTGGATATAGTGCCCTCAAGTCAATTATTGTAATTGCAGGCACGCGGTTGTGATAATTGAGGGAGGACCTATACGGGTATAACAGTCTTACTCAAAAAGATAGTATGCTATCTGGTTTGTTTTTACCATCATGTACATGCATTATGTGGTATTACAGATCACTATTACATGTTGATAGAGCCCATAGGATTCTTTCTTAACTACCAGCATTATGATAGCGATCATACATGTGGGGACTGGGTAGTCCATAAGCACATCCTTAAATGTCCCTAATCGTGGAAGTATCGAAACTGAGCATCGATATTACGGAGTAGACTAGTGTATATGTTTCTAGACCCCGACGAGGGGCGATGGTTGGTCCCACAGCCATTGGTCTTTCACACCTAAGATCGTATACTGGTGCTCACTGGGGGTGAGTACACTAGACGGACTCACCGGGAACATGCTAGATGGTACTATACCTATTGTCAGATAGCAGTTCTCAGGTGACATGAGTACAGATTAGTCCTTCGACCTAAGATCGTCATTTCTCTCGTGTGAGTTCCTACTGTACTTTGATTACTACCCTGACACGGCTCAAAGGAGACGTGCAAACAGGTTTTAGTTGGGTACAGTCCCGAGCCACATGGAGGCAGTGAGAAGAACGTCGGGGATTCGTCTCTCCCGGTATTGGGGGATGATGTCGCGCTGTGCACGGGTGGCCATCACCAGAAATTCTTGGCCAAGGTGGATGAGAATTACTGATTTGGAATAGTAATTTCTCGGTGGGTGATGGGCTTCACACCGACATGAAATATCGCGTTATTAGGTGTCTGACTTTATCCACCCCCTAGACCCGATATGAGATACCCTTAGACAAAGGGACCGGACTTTACGGAGATTGTCACATATAGGCTCGGTAGGGATCTAGATGATTTTGCTCGTCGGCCTTCCTTTTCGACAGGTACCTGGGTAGCCGTTACGTACAGCTAGTGTCGTTGATGTGCTTGTGATTATGGATTTATCCAGTAACTCACTGCCAGCGTATTGTCGAGTTTTTAGAGTCCCACATAGAGGGTTTTCCTGGTTCAGGCGAAATGGTGTAATAGCCATATTTTTGATACGTACAGGGTTCCGATTGAATGATTGTACTAGTTACCTGAGCTTTCAATCAGACGTTTGATAATACTAGTCGACTTCGGATTGAGCCGGATTATTAAATCAGGTATTGATTTAATAATTTACGTATATATATTTCAATTTGTATATTCTAGTATTATGTTCTTTGTGTTATTCTATCTCTTTGGGTATTCGTATTTTGATACGAATACGGGTATGTATATACAGTCGAGTGTATTCCGTATTTATACGGAAAACATTCTAGAAGGTGGACACCTCATTTTGGTTTATCCATTTGTCACGCCCCGCTTCCCAGAGTACGCTAAAATGGGCACGTGACATAGCCAACCATGCTACCTGTGGTTAGGAAGTATCCATCCACAGTCACATTACGGCTGTAGAGATATCAAGAACAAAATAAAACTATCTAAAACATGTCCATGAACCAAATAACATGAGTCAAGAATAATAAAGGTGCGGAAGCAAAAGATCCAATATACAATAACTGGAATGTATGTCCCATAATGCGGGCTCACATCAGGAATAAACTGCAGAAAAATAACTGAACTAGCTACTACTGAACTCACAGCTCAGCCTGCTGGCTGAAATACTCCTGCTCGGACTGCAGCAAATGTACGGAATCTGGGCCATGCAAAACCCAGACGTCAGCGCGTCATGTCATCAAGTAATAAAATATAAACAGGGTAACAGGCAATGCAATATAAACATGAATGAAAAGCAGGTGTAACAGTAATGTAAGTCAAGGCAGTGTAGGGTAGTGTGCATTGAGTAAACTAAACTGTTCTATCAGGTTTTCTATTCTAAAGACTTTGAAATCAAATTGATGAATCATCGATGTAACTCAATAGTATCCCGTGCATGCCCGGGACCACGGTCTACAGACCCTCGGGCTGAAACCGAGACGTGCCGCTAGGCAGTAAAAGGTAGCAGGTACATGCGAGTGATGTCAGCATCATCACTCCGGGGCTGGCCTAGCCCGTAAGACTGATCAGAACAGGTATCGAACTGTTGAGTTACAAGTCAGGTTTCACCTTTGATTTTCCCATACCCCCAAGTTATATGTGTAAGTCAAGTCAGGTATTCAGTAATCAAGAACTAATGCTAACATAGGATCAGGTAAGCAGGTTTGTCTGGATAGACAGCAGGAACGGTCCGTGAGGACTACATGTCAGGCTTGTTGGCATTAGACTCAAGAATCAGGTAACGGGTCAAGCCATGGTACATCAGGTCGAGTCAAGTAGTATACGGTACCATGTCGGGTCAATCAATATGTGTATAGCAAGTCATGTCAAGGTATAAGCGGTATCATGTGTGTGCTCATAATCAGCTAACATAATCAGGATTATAATAATCAAGCATGGTTATCAACAACACGATCTAAGCAATGAGTTAAGCGATAAAGCAAATTTAATTAATTAGCTGTACAGTTATCAATTGTGTTTAACAGACCGTGACAGCATAATGTGAATACAGTATGGAAGATGTAAATGCTGAAAACAGGTTAGTAAATATGGATGCGACTACATGTATAATCTGTTTTAATGAATGCAGTTGAAATTAGACCGGTTAAAGTTGCACGTGGATGTCTAATAGGCTAAACAGGTATCACAGCAATAAACAAAGGTGATCTATCATGTACAGGTGATTGTTATATGTAAATAATTAGATGCAAGATTAGGTTTCACGTTTGGAATCATGAAATGTATAACGAAACCTTACACGGTTAACTTGTAATCCATTTCTTTCTATTCTAACTAGAGATTTAACAGTAAATAAGTAATTTAGCATATGAATATGTTATTATAGCATGTAGTAAGTTTCACTTGCCTCGACGGGTCGCGAATCGGGAAAACGGAACGTTATACGTCGGCGGGGAAATCTCGCGTCGTGCGCACGATTCACGGAAAATGTCCGAACGACAAGCAGTGGAACCACACAGGTCAGAGTACCTCGCTGGATCGTCGGAACACGTCGCCGGCACAGCCGGATTCCGGCCGCCACAGCAACAGTACACAGTGAATCAAGAATGCTTCAAAGAAAAGAAAATCAAGACGAAAGAAGAGAAGGAGGGTGAAGAAGAGGGTGCTCACTACGATCTGCAGAGGGGTGTGATCGTCGACCACGTCGACGGAGCTCCGGGCACGCCCTGCAAAGAACCACCGGCGATTAAAAACAACCGAGCATGGGGACAGAAGAAGGAACAGAAGAAGAAGAAGAAGAAGGAGAAGAAGAAGAAGACCACTCACCGAGGGATGCACGAGGCTGGGGAACGGATCGAGATCGCCGGCGGCGATCCCACGACGTGCTGCGGCGTGCAGAGGGTGTGCGGTGCTCGTGCAGGGTACTCAGGGAGAGGAGGAAGGAGGAAGGAGATGTGGTGAAGGTGACGAGGGCAAGGAGGCGACGAGGCCGGTGATGATGGCGTCAGCGTTGGGGCGAAGGCGAGGGAGGACGAGGCGGCTAGGGTTCACGGGGTTGGGTTCTGTTGAATAAAGCTTTGAGGAAGGAGAAAATATATATATAGGATAGAGAGAGAGAGACGGGGAGAGAGAGAGGAAGAGGGAGAGAGAGAAGGGGAGATTGCGAGAGGAGAGAGATAGAGAGGGGAGAGAGATCGAGAGGAGAGAGAAGATATAGAGGAGAAAGAAAATTGGATCGTAGTGCCAGAGAGAGGGAGAGAAGAGAGAGAAAGAGAAGGAGAAAGGGAGAGAGAAGAAGCGCGATTGGCTGGGGGGGAAACGTGTGGGGCCCAGGGGAGTAAAATAAAGGGTTTTGATTGGCTCGTGATTAAAAAAATGGTTAGGGAGAAAGATAGATTTCCCAGTTTTCTTAGCTGGAACAGTTGGAAAAAAAATTTAAAAGATTTTAAGGAAAAATGGAAAAATATTCTGTGGTTTTATTTTTTTATATTCGACGGTTTTAAAAATACTAGAAATTAGGATTTGGCGCAAATGCAAAATATTTCCAAATTGCGCCCGGGTCGGGTCCAAAATTTGAAATTGAAATAAGAAAATTATAGGCGGGATCCAAAATTAAAAATGAAGTATTTTACAATCAAAAAGCATACCCTCAAAACGGACACACGTACGAGCGCGTAGCCGTCCAAGCTCGTCCGTTTCACTGAACGGGACGAGAACACGATGCAAGGACGCTACCACAGGGTTAGAGGTGTCAAGCATGCCATGTCAAATATTTTTAATTTCATTTTAGATGCCCTAGATTGTTATATGCAGAAATGAATTGTCGGGTAAAATTTATAACTAGCAACAGTCAATTAGGATCAATGAAATAAATACCATACACCATTCATACGGTAACAGAAACTAGTAGCATCGGGCTCGGTTGTTACATTATACCCAACTACAAAAAGAATTTCGTTCTCGAAATTCCAAGAATACAAGGATAGATGAGAACAAACCAACTACAAGAAAAGATGAGGGAACTTCTGCCTGATTTCATCTTCTCGTTCCCAAGTGGACTCCCCATGCGAGTGATTACCCCAAGAAACAAGTACAAGAGGGATAACCTTGTTCTTAAGAACCTTTTCCCTTCGATCCACAATTGCAATCGGTCGCTCCTCAAAAGTTAGGTCTTCTCGTACAGTTAGTTCCGAATGATCCAACACATGTGTTTCATCTCGAACTTACTTACGGAGTTGAGATACGTGGAACATATCGTGCACATTTGCCAAGGACTGCGGTAACGCCAAACGATACGCTACCTCACCAACCCGCACCAAGATCTCAAAGGGTCCAACGAATCGAGGACCGAGCTTTCCTTGACTTCCAAAACGAATCACCCCTCTAGTCGGTGATATCTTCAAGAATACCAAATCACCCATGGCGAACTCTAGAGGTCTTCTCGACGTATCTGCCCAACTCTTCTGTCTGTCTTGAGCTGCTTTCATATGATTTATGATAGTGTTAACCTTTCCTACTATCTGCACAACCAAATCCGGTCCCAACTGTTGGAGATAGTGCCCTCAGAGTCAATTATTGGATCACAGGCACGTGATTGCAATGATTGAGGGAGGACCTGTCCCAGTAGGACAGTCTTACTCGAGATGATAGTATGCTATCTGGTTTATCTTTATCATCGTGTACTGCTTTAGGTGACCTGACATGTCGCTATTACACGTTGATAGAGCCCCTAGGATTCTTGCTTGACCACCAGCAGTATGAGGGCGATCATATAAGTGGGAGCTGGGGTCTATAAGCACATCCTTAAAAGGTCCCTAGTCGTGGGAGTTTCGAGACAGGGCATCGATACTCCAGAGTAGACTAGTGTATACAGTCGAGACCCCGACGAGGGGCGGTGTCCGGTCTCACAAGCCACTGGTGTCAGTTGGTTCACCTAAGATGTATACAGGTGCTCATTGGGTTATGAGTACACCGGACAGGACTCGCCGGGAACATGCTAGTTGGTCTTATACCTGACGTCAGATAGCAGTTCCGTGGTGACATGTGTACAGGTTAGTTCATCGACCTGGGGATCGTCATTTGTCTCGTGTGAGTTCCCACTGTACTTTGATTACTACCCTACCACGCTCAAAGGAGACGTGCAAACAGGTTTTAGTTGGGTACAGTCCCGAGCCACATGGAGGCAGTGAGCGGATCTTCAGGGGTTCGTCTCTCCCGGTATTGGGGGTGAGGTCGCGCTGTGTCTAGGAGAGCCATTACACGAAGCCCTCGGCCGAGGCAGGAGATTTACTGGTAGGTATTCCAGTAGTATCTCAGGGTGTTCTGGGCTACACTCCGACACGACTTGTACCGCTTTTGGGGGTCTGACTTTTACCAACCCCCTAGGCCCTCCATGCGATGCTCATAGACGAACGGACCGGACTATACGGATATTGTCACTGACAGGCTCAGTAGGGTGTCAGGATGAGTTCGCTCATCGACGTCCTGGTGGCCCGTCACGTATTGGCTTATACCTCTGACGTGCTAGTGGTTAAATCCAGAACCAAGGTGTTGACGAGTCTTTAGAGTCCCCCACATTCAGTTGCTCAAGTTTTCGGGCGAAACGTTGTAGAGGCCGTATGGAGATATGGCAGGGTTCGATCAGATACGTGCGGTATTGCACGGATCAGGATCGGAAGGATAATACTAGCCGGTTTTGGTTTAAGCCGGATCCTAGTATAGTACAGTATAGATTTTGTCTCATTGCATTTGTATTTCGGTCGGAATACAGATGCGGGTGTGTATACACAGTATCGGGGTTTTCCTGTAATTTATTACGGGACCAGTTTTCCGGAGTTGCCAGTTTTCTTTCCGTTTCGGCCATTTTCATTTGTATCTTTCAATGGCCGAAAATTGGTGGAGGAGGGCTTATTTGCATTTATGCAAATAAGCGTTTGTGGAGGGTGTTCTTTGCATATTATTGTATCATGATACTTGCACCATCATTTGACTTCTTTTGACCATGATGGATTGACTTTTGTTTTCATGATGGTTGTGGTGGAGTGTTGGTCCTAGTTCATTATCATGCTTGATGATGATGGTTGGTCATGATGAGGGAGTGTGGTTTGCTCTTTGACTTGGTGATCTTTCATTCTTTTTCCTTGTATTATTTGATACAACCCCACTAGGATTTTCTCCCCTCCTCCTTCATCTCATATGGCCGGCCACATTGAAGGGGGTTGTCCCAATATTTCATGTGGGGATTTTTGGTCTTTTAGCTTCACAAAAATCCCATGGTTCCACCTCCAAAGTATAGTTCATTCTTCTCCACAAAATGGCAACCTCCATGAACCCCAAAATGAGACATGAGCACTACACATTCTACAGCAAACCTTGGGCACGTCGGCTCGCCAACTTCGTGCCCAAGTTGCCTCGGTATAGAGGCGGGAGCCCGTAAAAGAAGCCGGCGACGTGGTGCCCTTCCGGCGACTTGGTGGAGACCGGACATTCCGCGGGAGATCGGGACGACGGCGAGAAGACCGGAGGACACGGATCGCTCGGTATATCTCTCTTCCCCATCTTGTAGTTAGCTAGGACTAGTTAATGGCCCGATCCGGATTTTAGTGCGCGGTGGTGCCGGTTTGAAAAATTAAAGTTAACCATCGCTTCCACATTTGGCCTCGGGATGGAGGCCGGGGCGCCGCCGGGCACTTACAGTGGTATCAGAGCCTCGTCATTAACATAGTCTAGCTTGGTCTAATGTGTTTTATATTTCCGATCGAACAATTTTCCAAAAACCGTATTTTTCTTCACATCAGTTTCTGTCGAAATTTTTTGAAGTCCAAAAATTTTTCAGGTTGTTTCAGAATGATGTGTATGACATTGTAAGAGTTCTGGGAAAATTTGGTCTCGTGAACAGTCTAAACGACCGCGGAACCGCGGCCAAACCCATGCTTGGGCCGCGGTTCTGCCGCGACTTGAATTGTTCAGTGTACCAAAATTTTTCAGAAAGCTCCTGACTTGGAAATAGGGGTTTTGGAATATTATTTTTGGGCCCAGAATTTCTTGATGTGCTACGGTAGTACTTGGGGGCCCACTTGGTAAAATTTGATCGATCGGATATTTTAAACACATTAGTTCACAGTATTTACATTATATCTGCGACCGTGAATGTCACTTGATCGGTAAATCCTGTCTAACTGCTATAGCCCGGTTAGACGGATTTGCAAACGTGACTTTCACGTTGATGTTCTGTGATTTTGCTGTGATGTTGCGGATTGGTCGTGGGGGATAGCCTGGATGCAATACTAGTACAGTTTTTGTTGTATTATGTACATTTGATATTGCGGGGCGAGCGTCCGACATGTGGACTGCCGTCACTGTCTGATTGTATTATTATTTTGGGGCACGACCAGGTTGCGATCGATGTACCCGTGGAGGGGTGCACGGATAGCCGGGTTCTAGAGGGCAACAAGCCCGCATCTCATGGCATTAAGACGGAGAGGGCTTCACTCTAGAATTGGCAGGCTATTCGCCGCACTCGTAGGGGGTACAGGTTGACCCAGGAGGGGTGCCCAAGTTACCGGATTCTGTGAAGTGCTGGGTGGTCCATTCACGTTGCTGAAGGGGGCTGCCTCGCTTCAGGTTTTGGCGGGTGACTTGCCGCGCCCATAGGGGTCTAGGATTTCATTGCACAGGCTATCCACACGACCAGGGGAACGTCGGGTTTCAGCGGCTCTGTGAAACCCGGGGATCCCAGATATCTGTATTGTTCTGTGATACTGTACATTTCTGTGATGTTGCATTTTATCACGCCTTGAGCGAAAATAATATATTGGTATATATATTAGTAGATGTTGTATATGTTTTGCATCCGTGCTAGTCCAGTCCCCGCTCTGTCGTTAGTTAGCTAACCTAACGGGTAATGACGCGACCCAGTGGCGAATGCGGATGGCATATACGTACATCAGTATATTTTCGTTCTTTGTGGTGTGATCAATTGATGGGACTGCGTTGATTCGGATCAATGCAAGTAAAACAAACCTAATCTGATGTTGTTGGAACCTTTTCAAAAAGCTGTTATTGCAAGGACGTTCACTTTTGTTTTGTATCGTGGTATTCAGTTGGAATATCCTGCTCCTCAGTTGACAAAGCAAGGGCCGAGATCCCTTCACCGGGGGTGACCCCTTGGACAAAAGTTTGCGTCAGGGCAATAACTTCACTATAGCCGATTACTTTTGCTTTGTATCGTGGTATTCAGTTGGAATATCCTGCACCTCATTCTACGGGGAAAGAGCCGAGATCCCTTCACCGGGAGTGACCTCTTTAGCAAAGGTTTTCGTTACTATATTTTTATAAAGCTATCCGTTCCTTCAACGATATCAAGTTCACTACGTTAAAGGTTTTCGCCAGAAACCATTCGTAGCCCTCCGTCGTTTCATATGGGTGGTCAATAGTATTCAAGCTGTGTATGTTGGCCAAAGTCAAGGCACAGTGATTGGTAGCTATTGGGTATTCATATGCAGCATAGATAGATGCGTTGGTTTGGGGCAGTCGTACTACTATTTTGGCCAAAGTCAAGGGTATGTACGGGTGTGATCAAATTAACCTGGAGAATGACGGGTAGAACTTGACATGTGACTTATGATATGTTGGCCAAAGTCAAGGTCATAGGAGCATGGGGTAAAAATCACATCGGGAGTTTCTAAAGAAACTGAAACTTGCCAGATATGCGCATACCTTCTGGAGTGTGATAGCATGAGCGGATTCCGTCACGTTATCATGCGATGATAGTTGGATCCCGGTTCCCACTGATGAATTGGTTTACTCCTCGGGTGATCCCGACTAATTCTTCTTTCAGGTTTGGAGAAGAATTTGACGGTACAGTGGGAGGTTTCCAGATTAGATAAATTGGTAACCATAATGATCTAGGTTAGAGTGCACGCTGAGTGTTTCTTTTCTCTCTCTCTTTGGCAGCGACCATTGACCCGACCCTAAGACTATGACTCAGTGACCAAGTTGACCGAACCTTCTTTAACACTGGCTTTTGGATTGTCAGAGTTGCAAACCTCATTCCCACTCCTACTTTTACCCTTTTCTCCAGAACACCCCGTATTACTACGACCGTCTATTTCCATTGGACAAAACCATCGTATGGTTATATACGAACTCGAAGGGATTTATTCGAGGATGGTTTCAGATTCTGGAGAAAACGGATAGGATTATTCAGTTGTCTTTTCCTTTTACCTTCTCTCGAGTTGTGAGTACTCCTTGGTTTAGGAGATAGTACACCTATTACGCAAATTGGATAGTCTTATTCCAAACCATAGGCAGGTGCCGACCGGTAGGGAATGAAGAAAACCAATTAGCCTAGCGATGGTGTACAGAAGGTATTATGTAAAGACAAATAAAGGGATTAGTAAGAGGGCAAAGTAAATTGCGACTGACATTCACGACCAAACCGGGTATTTCATTACCACTCCCACTTCACCTTTGTATTTCTCCAGGACACTCCGTATCACTATGAAGATCCACAGTTTATTGGATGCTCCATCGTATGGTTATATACGAACTCGAAAGGAACTTGTTCCAGTTCGGGGATGGATTCTGGTTCAGGAGAAATAGGAATAAGGTTTATTCAGGTGTCTTTTATCTTCACCTTCTATCGCATTGCGAGTGCTCCTAGGATTGGGACAGTACACCCATTATGCTTATTGGATAGTCTTCTTCCAAACCATAGGCTGGTGCCGAACGGTAGGGAAGGAAGAAAACCATTTGGCCTAAGGGGTGTGCAGAAGGTAATGACTAAAGACATATAAAGGGATTTGGAGAGGTGGCAAAGAATTATACGGTTACAGTCGTGAATCTGGAAGAGGCATTACTAGGAATACCGGGATACCCCATCGAAACATTTCAATGTTTCAGTTTCACCGTGTACTGTTAAAAGAAAACTGATTTCCCAATTAGACACTTACTCCAGGGTATGTATTTACCAGGTATGATTCTCACATCTGTATGGTTTTACAGATAATGAGTGGGAGTAGGTTAGTGGGAATTAGGTGATCATCCTCATTATATCGGGATTCGTTGGAATCAGTGATATTTGAGGAAGTCACCTGGGTTGTTTGCCAGTCGGCAAATATTTGGTTTTGAATATCCGCTGTTGTGCACCAATTTCTAATTGATATATCTGTACGTCTATTTTCATAGAGTGAGATATACCTTTTGAAATTATGTCTATGACATTTACCTATATCAGTGGATGGTTAGGTAAGGAGTATTAAACAGCGGTGTAATTCTTCTTAACCATAAGTACAGTTTTCAACCTACGACACACAGTGAATGAGTTATCAGACTCAAGGGACTTATACAGAGTATTGTATGTTGTCCAGGGTCCATCAGGACAGAGGGGTTTGTCCTCGTACTATATTCGGTTTACTTATGACTTCTCTAGTTTTTAGACAGGTGTTTCGCGGAAACACAGGGTCCAAATTTTGAGAAGTTATAGGTATTTGAATAAAGTAGAGAACCAGATATTGCAAGTATCGGGATTCTTCAAGGTGATCGAAGATGTAGATACTTGTGTATGGTATTCAGGTGATAGTAATGATTAAGAGAACTTGCTTCTCTTTCAGGTTACTCATAATTGGAAGCATTCCTAAGTTGAGTAACGCGGATCGGCCTCCTTCCATTTACTTGACATGCACTGGAGACAGCTGCATGATTTGAATCTGGTTCAATTAAATCAGTGCCTCTGGTCCTATATTGGATATAGAACAGTTCGTATCTTAACGATGTTAAGGTACGGGGAGTTGTCCGGCTTATGATTAAAACCAGACACTGGACAACTCAAGGCACGTTTCTGTAATGGCTGTTTGTGGGTTGACCCAGGCTATGATGAGGGTTGACTTTCTACCATCTGGAAGATCAATAGTGATATTGTTCTAAACTCGCCACAGTTTTAATAAAAATGGATCTTTTCAGAAAACAGTAGTGGGAGTATGGTAGAACTGGAAGTGATTCCAGAACCACAAACGATTACTGAAGATTTGATAGGAACCTAAAGATTCAGTCTGGTTTGACATTCCATTGGCCACTCCGCAGATATAGTGGGTAACTTCAGGCACCCGAGAGGTACTCCGGTAGCCTCAAGGACGGTGACAGGGAAGTTCTTATTTACCCAGACTTGCCATTGCTGTTGTTCCAGACTGTGAGACCCGGCAGGAGGATGAGTATAGCGTCGTTCTAAACTGGCTTTAGAAGTGAACGTCTATATGACTCTGCCAGAGGGTTGTCGTAGTCAGTGGGAGCAGCGGAAGCATTGGTGGACAGGTGGCTTATGTCTATTTATAGACTAAAGCAGATGTAGCGGAGATAGATCATCTATTTCTGATGTGACAGTCATAGGTTTGACTTCATTAGAATAAGGGATGGATCTGTTAAGAAGGTAGTAGCGTGTGATGTCCTGGTATTTGGATGACATGCACAAAGTAGGAAAAGAAACTCCTATACTACGATCGGTTAAAATTTGGTTGTCACACAGTGGTTTCTCCACATGGGACTTGGATATAATATCTGACATTCTGGTTACTAGATCTATGGTTTTAGATCTATATTTGGGAAGTATCCCAATCTGGGTACTTAGACAGCATTCTATGAGTATTTAGAATGGACGACTCCTGGCACGGTAGTGTACCTGCAGGTGATGGAGTCACCCTCTCTAAAGGTGTCTTACAGACTAAAGGGGAGAGGGATGTGCATGATTGGCAGATCACTTGCTTAGGCAATTGAATCAATCATGAGATGTCGAGTACCACACCAGATGTTGTTCTTGTAGTAGATGCAATAAGTTGATATTAATCCAATCCTGGAGAAACAGTCGGAAGCAGTTTTAGAACATAAGTGGATGCTCTAGGGATATGATAACGACAGCCTCATTCTGGAGACGGTTATCATTCCAGGCTTCCAAGGTGACTTGGACGACAAGGAGGTTGTCAGAGTTATAGTTTTTCCTTCTGACGAGGGGCAGTATTTTGGACAGGTGGTCCAAGGCAATACTGAGGGAGGCATGGCGCAGGATACTGATTAAGTTCGGTTGTCGATACAGTCTAAGAAGTTTGGATTTGGAGTTCATTTATGAGCTAGGTCCCATCAGACATCCAGACACATTCTAAGACAGGTATTGCTCATTTCGGGAGATGGCTTTCTCCGCGAACATAAGATATAGAGAGACATAGAAAGAAACATCAAGACGGATCCACTCACTGAGGCTATTCCTCGAACGCAATAGTTTCGTAAACGGGCTTTGTGAGACTGACTAGTAGAGGAGTTGGGTGTTCGGTATCACACGGGCTGTGAGTATGCGACATCGCAATAATTAGCCTTGAGTGCAAGTGGGAGATTGTTGGAGATAGTGCCCTCAGAGTTAATTATTGGATCACAGGCACGTGATTGCAATGATTGAGGGAGGACCTGTCCCAGTAGGACAGTCTTACTCGAGATGATAGTATGCTATCTGGTTTATCTTTATCATCGTGTACTGCTTTAGGTGACCTGACATGTCGCTATTACACGTTGATAGAGCCCCTAGGATTCTTGCTTGACCACCAGCAGTATGAGGGCGATCATATAAGTGGGAGCTGGGGTCTATAAGCACATCCTTAAAAGGTCCCTAGTCGTGGGAGTTTCGAGACAGGGCATCGATACTCCAGAGTAGACTAGTGTATACAATCGAGACCCCGACGAGGGGCGGTGGCCGGTCTCACAAGCCACTGGTGTCAGTTGGTTCACCTAAGATGTATACAGGTGCTCATTAGGTTATGAGTACACCGGACAGGACTCGCCGGGAACATGCTAGTTGGTCTTATACCTGACGTCAGATAGCAGTTCCCTGGTGACATGTGTACATGTTAGTTCATCGACCTGGGGATCGTCATTTGTCTCGTGTGAGTTCCCACTGTACTTTGATTACTACCCTACCACGCTCAAAGGAGACGTGCAAACAGATTTTAGTTGGGTACAGTCCCGAGCCACATGGAGGCAGTGAGTGGATCTTCAGGGGTTCGTCTCTCCCGGTATTGGGGGTGAGGTCACGCTGTGTCTAGGATAGCCATTACACGAAGCCCTCGGCCAAGGCAGGAGATTTACTGGTAAGTATTCCAGTAGTATCTCAGGGTGTTTTGGGCTACACTCCAACACGACTTGTACTGCTTTTGGGGGTCTGACTTTTACCAACCCCCTAGGCCCGCCATGCGATGCTCATAGACGAACGGACCGGACTGTACGGATATTGTCACTGACAGGCTCAGTAGGGTGTCAGGATGAGTTCGCTCATCGACGTCCTGGTGGCCCGTCACGTATTGGCTTATACCTCTGACGTGCTAGTGGTTAAATCCACAACCAAGGTGTTGACGAGTCTTTAGAGTCCCCCACATTCAGTTGCTCAAGTTTTCGGGCGAAACGCTGTAGAGGCCGTATGGAGATATGGCAGGGTTCGATCAGATACGTGCGGTATTGCACGGATCAGGATCGGACGGATAATACTAGCCGGCTTTGGTTTAAGCCGGATCCTAGTATAGTACAGTGTAGATTTTGTCTCATTGCATTTGTATTTTGGTCGGAATACAGATGCGGGTGTGTATACACAGTATCGGGGTTTTCCTGTAATTTATTACGGGACCAGTTTTCCGGAGTTGCCAGTTTGCTTTCCGTTTTGGCCATTTTCATTTGTATCTTTCAATGGCCGAAGATTGGTGGAGGAGGGCTTATTTGCATTTGTGCAAATAAGCGTTTGTGGAAGGTGTTCTTTGCATATTATTGTATCATGATACTTGCACCATCATTTGACTTCTTTTGACCATGATGGCTTGACTTTTGTTTTCATGATGGTTGTGGTGGAGTGTTGGTCCTAGTTCATTATCATGCTTGATGATGATGGTTGGTCATGATGAGGGAGTGTGGTTTGCTCTTTGACTTGGTGATCTTTCATTCTTTTTCCTTGTATTATTTGATACAACCCCACTAGGATTTTCTTCCCTCCTCCTTCATCTCATATGGCCGGCCACATTGAATGGGGCTGTCCCAATATTTCATGTGGGGATTTTTGGTCTTTTAGCTTCACAAAAATCCCATGGTTCCACCTCCAAAGTATAGTTCATTCTCCTCCACAAAATGGCAACCTCCATGAACCCCAAAATGAGACATGAGCACTACACATTCTACAGCAAACCTTGGGCACGTCAGCTCGCCAACTTCGTGCCCAAGTTGCCTCGGTATAGAGGCGGGAGCCCGTAAAAGAAGCCGGCGATGTGGTGCCCTTCCGGCGACTTGGTGGAGACCGGACATTCCGCGGGAGATCGGGACGACGGCGAGAAGACCGGAGGACACGGATCGCTCGGTATATCTCTCTTCCCCATCTTGTAGTTAGCTAGGACTAGTTAATGGCCCGATCCGGGTTTTAGTGCGCGGTGGTGCCGGTTTGAAAAATTAAAGTTAACCATCGCTTCCGCATTTGGCCTCGGGATGGAGGCCGGGGCGCCGCCGGGCACTTACACCAACAACCTTCGTTCACCGACATCGTCCCAACAAACAGGTGAACGTCATTTGCGACCATACAAAGCTTCGAACGGAGCCATCTGAATAGTTGCCTGGAAACTGTTGTTGTAAGAAACTCCACCAAATGTAGATGATCCTCCCAAGAACCCTTGAAGTCCAACATGCACGCTCTCAACATATCTTCAAGAGTTTGGATCGTTCTCTCCGACTGGCCATCAGTTTGAGGATGATAATTGTGCTAAACTTCAATCGAGTCCCCAAACTTTCCTGTAAACTTCTCTAGAAGTGTGATAAGAACCGAATGTCACGATCGGACACGATGCTTACTGGTACTCCATGCAATCTTACAATCTCCTGTATGTACCGCTCCGCCAAAGTCTCTGTTGACTGACCAACCCAAAAAGGGATAAAATGAGCTGCCTTGGTCAAACGATCAACAATCACCCATACTGCATTGTTGCCTTTTGGACTCCGCGGTAGTGCTGTCACGAAATCCATGGTTATATGTTCCCACTTCCACTGAGGAATCGGAAGTGGTTGCAATAAACCAGCAACCCTTTGATGTTCAGCCTTAATTTGCTGACACACCAAGCACTTTACCACAAAGCGAGCAATCTCCTGTTTCATGCCTTCCCACCAGAAATGCTGTCGAATATCTCGGTACATCTTCGTGCCTCCTGGATGTACGGAATAAGACGAACTGTGTGCCTCCAAATCAAATCTTCGAAAGTCTTCAACGAGTTCTTTCTGCGTAGTCAACATCTGAATTGCCGGTAACCGACTGAGCGCATCCGGTGCGACATTAACCTTCCCCGGATTGTACTTAAGATCAAGATCGTAATCAGCCATCAACTCTAACCATCTACGCTGCCTCATACTAAGCTTCTTCTGTGTGAACACATACTTCAAACTCTTATGATTCGTGAAAACTTCGACCCTTTCGCCCAAAAGGTAGTGTCTCCAAATTTTCAAAGGGAAAATCACAGCCGCAAGCTCCAAGTCGTGAGTTGGGTAATTCTTTTCATGGGTCTTCAATTGTCTTGATGCATACGCTACAACCTTCCCATGCTGCATCAAAACGCATCCCAATCCTTTCCCAGATGCGTCGCTGTGAATCACCAATCCTCCGGAACTATCTGGCACAGTCAGAATAGGGGTGGTTATCAATTTCTGCTTCAACGTCTCAAAAGCTGACGCACAGCTATCCGTCCACACAAAAGGTACCTCCTTGCGCGTAAGCTCGGTTAACGGCTCCGCCAGACGAGCAAAGTTCTCCACAAATCTTCTGTAATACCCGGCGGGTCCAAGAAAACTTCTTATCTCCGCAACACTCTTTGGAATCGGCCAATTACGAACTGCTGCAATCTTTTCGGGATCGACGGCGATTCCATCACCAGACACGACATGCCCCAAAAACTTTACTTCTTCCAGCCAAAACTCGCACTTGCTCATCTTCGCATACAACTTCTCCTGTCTCAACGTTTGCAGTGCGATCTTCAAATGCTCAGCATGCTCTTCAAAACTCTTCGAATAAACCAGAATATCGTCAATGAACACCACAATAAACTGGTCCAAGAATGTTGAAAAGATTCGGTTCATCAAGTCCATGAATATCGCCGGTGCATTCGTTACTCCGAAGGGCATCACTAAGTACTTGTAATGTCCATACCGAATTCGGAACGCCGTATTGCAAACATCCTCTGCTTTCACTCGAACCTGATGATATCCGGATCACAAATCCAGCTTCGAGAATACCCTCGCGCCACTAAGCTGCTCAAAAGTTCGCCAATGCGAGGGATCGGGTACTTGTTCTTATTAGTCACCCGACTTAATTCTCGATAGTCGATGCACATCCTTCTCGTGCCATCTTTCTTCTTAACTAGAAGAACTGGAGCTCCCCAAGGCGAGTTACTGCTTCGAATCCAACCCTTCTCAAGCAATTCAGCAACCTGTTTCTTGACTTTTCCAACTCCACTGGTGTCATTGGATAATACGCTTTAGATGTTGGCGCTGCACCAGGAATAAGATCAAATGCGAACTCTACGTCTCGCTTCGGCGGTAATCCCGATATATCTTCAAACACGCCCCAAAAATCACAAACAACAGCTGGCTCTTCACTTCTATCAACCTTCATTGATGCAAGAATATTATTTGTCAGCCTAGCCCTAAACTCGACTGGCCCGACAGAACTGGTTCCTCTAGTGAAGGTAAACTCGGGATGTCCGGGAATCTGGAAAATTACTTTCCTTGCCCTACAATCAATGTGAGCGTGGAAAGTGCCAAGAAAATCCATTCCCAAGACGACTTCGTAGCTGCCCGTATCAATCACCAAGAAATCCGCAAAAAAGCTCCCGTCCGCAAACAACAACTGTACAATCTCTACATTCCCTACTAGATATGATTTTCTCATTCCCAGTGTGTATGTCCTAGAAGCTAGACAGGGTTGTGCAAGTAATCGAGTGTGTAGCTATAAACTTGGACGACATAAAACAATGGGATGCACTAGAATTGAATAACGCTAATGCGAGAAAATCATGAACAAATAGGGTACCTGAAACGACTTCCTCTGAAGGTTTAGCCTCTTCAGCCATCAGGGGAAAAGTCTGAGCCTGATTAGCTCCCTGAATAAACTGCTCCTGATCTGGAAGCTGCTCTTGCGGTGGCTCCCGAGTATCCTCCTTCAATCTTAGCCTTGACGGACAATTAACAATGGTGTGATCCTCTGATCCACAACTCAGACAAAGTCCAAGCCTCTTACGACAAACTTTTCGATAATGACCCGGTCGTTGGCAGAAGCCGCACAACATCCTTCCCCTTATCTTGGGTAACACTGGCCTCTGACCATTCTCTTCCTTATGAAGTTTCGACGGACAAACATGGATAGTGTGATCCGCCGATCCACAAACCAAACAGAGTCCCCGTTTCCTTCGGCAATCTCTTTGCACATGTCCGTGTACATGGCAGTAGTTACAAATCATGCTCCTCTTCCGATCAACCACAATTTTTTTCTTCATTGGTGCTACGCTGCGTCTGTTTACCGGAATACTTCTACGTACGGACGTTTGGTTTAGTGCAAACGCTGGCTTCAGCTCGGTCTGCTGCTTGTGGTCCTCAAGCAAGTCACGAATTACTCCAAGCAGAGTAGCATCATCCATACACTTCTGGTACGATTGTAGGTCTCTGGCTTCCATGATACTGCAACCAAGATACCAAATAGGATTAGTATGATACAAATTCAAAATGTAGATCAAGGATATGAATCAAGGCTAGAACTCTAAGTTACTTAAATAGAGTACCGCATTGTAACTATGCCGCGGTATCATAGCCACAATTACATAACTCCACCCAAGTCGCCTAAGTCCTAGAGATAACAAGGAATCAGGTTTTCGAGTCGATATGCAAAGAAAGTTTGCACATCGTAAAAGATATAATCAGGAAGAACTTGATTCAAGAACGGTAAAACGACAAGGTGGCAGGACATGTTTCCTAAACACGGGTATTCTGATTCGTGTATTGGGTACAATACCTAACTACAAAAAGAATCAACCCGACTAACCTATCTCTCTGATACCAAAAGAACCATGTCACGCCCCGCTTCCCAGAGTACGCTAAAATGGGCACGTGACATAGCCAACCATTCTACCTGTGGGTAGGAAGTATTCATCCACAGTCACATTACGGCTGTAGAGATATCAAGAACAAAATAAAACTATCTAAAATATGTCCATGAACCAAATAACATGAGTCAAGAATAATAAAGGTGCGGAAGTAAAAGATCCAATATACAATAACTGGAATGTATGTCCCATAATGCGGGCTCACATCAGGAATAAACTGCAGAAAAATAACTGAACTAGCTACTACTGAACTCACAGCTCAGCCTGCTGGCTGAAATACTCCTGCTCGGACTGCAGCAAAGGTACGGAATCTGGGCCATGCAAAACCCAGACGTCAGCGCGTCATGTCATCAAGTAATAAAATATAAACAGGGTAACAGGCAATGCAATATAAACATGAATGAAAAGCAGGTGTAACAGTAATGTAAGTCAAGGCAGTGTAGGGTAGTGTGCATTGAGTAAACTAAACTGTTCTATCAGGTTTTCTATTCTAAAGACTTTGAAATCAAATTGATGAATCATCGATATAACTCAATAGTATCCCGTGCATGCCCGGGACCACGGTCTACAGACCCTCGGGCTGAAACCGAGACGTGCCGCTAGGCAGTAAAAGGTAGCAGGTACAGGCGAGTGATGTCAGCATCATCACTCCGGGGCTGGCCTAGCCCGTAAGACTGATCAGAACATGTATCGAACTGTTGAGTTAGAAGTCAGGTTTCACCTTTGATTTCCCCATACCCCCAAGTTATATGTGTAAGTCAAGTCAGGTATTCAGTAATCAAGAACTAATGCCAACACAGGATCAGGTAAGCAGGTTTGTCTGGATAGACAGCAGGAACGGTCCGTGAGGACTACATGTCAGGCTTGTTGGCATTAGACTCAAGAATCAGGTAACGGGTCAAGCCATGGTACATCAGGTCGAGTCAAGTAGTGTACGGTACCATGTCGGGTCAATCAATATGTGTGTAGCAAGTCATGTCAAGGTATAAGCGGTATCATGTGTGTGCTCATAATCAGCTAACATAATCAGGATTATAATAATCAAGCATGGTTATCAACAACACGATCTAAGCAATGAGTTAAGCGATAAAGCAAATTTAATTAATTAGCTGTACAGTTATCAATTGTGTTTAACAGACCGTGACAGCATAATGTGAATACAGTATGGAAGATGTAAATGCTGAAAACAGGTTAGTAAATATGGATGCGACTACATGTATAATCTGTTTTAATGAATGCAGTTGAAATTAGACCGGTTAAAGTTGCACGTGGATGTCTAATAGGCTAAACAGGTATCACAGCAATAAACAAAGGTGATCTATCATGTACAGGTGATTGTTATATGTAAATAATTAGATGCAAGATTAGGTTTCACGTTTGGAATCATGAAATGTATAACGGAACCTTACACGGTTAACTTGTAATCCATTTCTTTCTATTCTAACTAGAGATTTAACAGTAAATAAGTAATTTAGCATATGAGTATGTTTTTATAGCATGTAGCAAGTTTCACTTGCCTCGACGGGTCGCGAATCGGGAAAACGGAACGTTATACGTCGGCGGGGAAATCTCGCGTCGTGCGCACGGTTCACGGAAAATGTCCGAACGACAAACAGTGGAACCACACAGGTCAAAGTACCTCGCTGGATCGTCGGAACACGTCGCCGGCACAGCCGGATTCCGGCCGCCACAGCAACAGTACACAATGAATCAAGAATGCTTCAAAGAAAAGAAAATCAAGACGAAAGAAGAGAAGGAGGGTGAAGAAGAGGGTGCTCACTACGATCTGCAGAGGGGTGTGATCGTCGACCACGTCGACGGAGCTCCGAGCATGCCCTGCAAAGAACCACCGGCGGTTAAAAACAGCCGAGCATGGGGACAGAAGAAGGAACAGAAGAAGAAGAAGAAGAAGAAGAAGAAGGAGAAGGAGAAGAAGACCACTCACCGAGGGATGCACGAGGCTGGGGAACGGATCGAGATCGCCGGCGGCGATCCCATGATGTGCTGCGGCGTGCAGGGGGTGCGCGGTGCTCGTGCAGGGTACTCGGGGAGAGGAGGAAGGAGGAAGGAGATGTGGTGAAGGTGACGAGGGCGAGGAGGCGACGAGGCCGGTGATGATGGCGTCGGCGTTGGGGCGAAGGCGAGGGAGGATGAGGCGGCTAGGGTTCACGGGGTTGGGTTCTGTTGAATAAAGCTTTGAGGAAGGAGAAAATATATATATAGGATAGAGAGAGAGACGGGGAGAGAGAGAGGGAGAGAGAGAGAGAGACGGGGAGAGAGAGAAGGGGAGATTGCGAGAGGAGAGAGATAGAGAGGGGAGAGAAGATATAGAGGAGAAAGAAAATTGGATCGTAGTGCCAGAGAGAGGGAGAGAAGAGAGAGAAAGAGAAGGAGAAAGGGAGAGAGAAGAAGCGCGATTGGCTGGGGGGAAAACGTGTGGGGCCCAGGGGAGTAAAATAAAGGGTTTTGATTGGCTTGTGATTAAAAAAAATGGTTAGGGAAAAAGATAGATTTCCCAGTTTCCTTAGCTGGAACAGTAGGAAAAAAAATTTAAAAGATTTTGAGGAAAAATGGAAAAATATTCTGGTGTTTTATTTTTTTATATTCGACGGTTTTAAAAATACTAGAAATTAGGATTTGGCGCAAATGCAAAATATTTCCAAATTGCGCCCGGGTCGGGTCCAAAATTTGAAATTGAAATAAGAAAATTATAGGCGGGATCCAAAATTAAAAATGAAGTATTTTACAATCAAAAAGCATACCCTCAAAACGGACACACGTACGTACGCGTAGCCGTCCAAGCTCGTCCGTTTCACTGAACGGGACGAGAACACGATGCAAGGATGCTATCACAGGGTTAGAGGTGTCAAGCATGCCATGTCAAATATTTTTAATTTCATTTTAGATGCCCTAGATTGTTATATGCAAAAATGAATTGTCGGGTAAAATTTATAACTAGCAACAGTCAATTAGGATCAATAAAATAAATACCATACACCATTCATACGGTAACAGAAACTAGTAGCATTGGGCTCGGTTGTTACACCATTTATTAATTTAAATGGAAATGGGGTGTAAAAGTAGTGAAGAGAGAATGGTGAGAACCATACTTGAATAGTGTTGACAAATGAATTGAAAATTCATTTGTGCAAACTATTCAAGTATGGTTGCTTTATTTTATTTGGAAAATGGTTTTTACAAAACCATGCTTCATATCATACTCTCATTTGGATGAACACTTTGATGGAAAAACATTCTCACCATTTTTGTTCATCTCTCCTCACAAGCCTTATTTGAGCTCCCCCTTCTTCTTCTTAATTTTCCACCCTACCATCTCATGAGTTGAGAATCAATGATGGAAGAGAGATAGATATATACTCAGAACAACACACTACATCCCTAAACACTCTAGATTAGCAACTTAGAGTCCCTAGTTGCTCCACCAGACTTTTAGTATGGAGCTAGAGCCATGAACTATATCTCTCGGGTGAATCATCTTCGACGGAGGAAGACCGGTGGTCAAGCTCGATCAAGGAGACCTCAAGAAGCTAAGAAAGAGGGTAGAAAACCAAAGGACACAGATCTTTTGGTATAACACTTCTATCTCAGTAGTTAACCTCTTTGTAGCTTGCTAGTTTCATGTTTGGTTTCGATTCTAGGTAGTTGTTTCTAGCGCCAAGTTTTTAAACACCAAAATTTTTCGTTCCTCAACGGCAGCGGTCGACGGCCAGGGCGCTAGGAACCCCAACATCAACGACAGTTGAAGTCCCGTTATTTTTGGATCCATATTTCCTTACTCCTAGGGCCCTACCCTTGAGTTTGAGAATACTTTTGAGATTGGTTGATATTTCCACTTGAACTCATGTCAGTTAGCTTTCCTTATTAGTGATATCTTTAGAATGCATTGACAATATACTTCATGTTTACTATATCTATACTATACGGCCATACTATACTTGTTTGCTATACTCATGTTACATTGCTAAGCTTACATAGTTACCTTTAACATTGTCATGTTATACACGTTCATATTTCATTATTTCCATTCATACCATATCACATATCACCTTGCACCTTATTCAGATGCTTCACACCTTTTTTGGGGGCTTGCCGAGCGCTCGTTCGCTGACGACATTTCTCTCTATTTATTCTTTTCTTGAAATGTTCGTCAGGGTGATCTAGAGACTAAGAAGATCGAGCCGGATCAGAAGGATTACTCTCAGCTTGCAGAGCTAGTTCTTTACTTCAGCTTTTCTTTTTAGTATGCCACCTGATTAGGCAATTTCATTTTCTGTTTCTTATTCAAACATCATGTATCAGTTTAACTTTATAAAGTTTGGAATGTAAATATATAAATTTGGATTTTCATTATCATGTTATTTTTTGTCATTTTTATATTGCTTATATACGGTTAGCGTATTTGTTTCAAGAAAGGACCTTCTCAGAATAAATATATCACGGGCCTCGCCACATGTCTTCTCCCGTCTTTTAGGAAGCGGGGCGTTACAAAATTTGGGATCGAGTTTAAATATTTTAGCTTTTGTCTTCGGATTCTAAATAGGTTTCTGGTATATGTTTGAAACCAAAAAGGATATAAACCTAGATTCTTTTTTAATAGACACAATATTGACGATATTTAAACCGATACGATTAACCGATATATCGGCCGATATAAGTAATATCGGCCGATATTAAGTTAAAACGATAAACTTCCTTATCGATACAAAGTTTATCGGTGTATGACCGATACCGATATATTAGACGATATATCAGAAGATACAACCGATATTTGTTTCACTGGTATGTATATACAAACACACATACATAAAAATGGGGCTGTAAACGGCTCAACTAATTTAACTATGAATGCGTAACACAACATCAAAGGTGCTTAAACTCCGGAATCCATCCCATGTTTTATCTCATTGCTAAGTGAACGTTCATAACTAAATAAGCTGTGAACGTTCACAGCACCATTACCCTCATTTTTATGTTCTATATTTTGGTGCAGCTTATGCTCAAACCATAGCAAAATTATTATTATTATTATTATTATTATTATTATTACTACTACTATTTTACATTTCCCAGTGGCAGGAATAATAAATAAAATAAAAATGGTCCCCAAAACAATAAATTTGAACCTTTCCTTCATACTCTGTCCTCATTCTGCAAATTCCTTTTACAAAAACCGCTTCCAAACCGTGTCCTCATCCTGCAAATCCCTTAAGGGCCTGTTTGGTTGCAGGACTTAGAAATTTGGATTCCAAAATAGTACGGTTGAAAATTTCTGGATTTGGTAATTTGTTGTTTGGTTGGTTTTGAATTCCTAGTATTGGATTTGTAGATTCTTATAATCTATTTTTGGTTGGTGAAAAGAAAATGGGATTTGGATTTAAGGATTTTAGAGAGAGATAGATAGAGAGAGTATTATTAAATAAATAAAGTACACGGGTCCCATCTAAAAGTACAAGGAATAGTGTCAAATCGTTGCAAATCCTTAAAAATTTTTAGGATTCAAGAATCCATGTTTTGTGGTGGACCTCCCATAAAAAACAAAGGAATTCTAAAATTCCAAATCCCCCAACCAAACACAAAATTATGGAATCTTAGGACTCCACAATCCAAATCCAAAATAATCCTGTAAGGGCCTGTTTGGTTGCAGGATTATGAGTTTGGATTTGGATTTTGGATTGTGGAATCCTAGGATTCCATAATTTTGTGTTTGGTTGCAAGATTAGGATTTCTAGGATTCCTTTGTTTTTTATGGAGGGCCCACCACAAAACAAGGATTATGGAATCATAAAAATTTTCAAAGATTTTCAAGGATTTGACACTATTCATTGTACTTTTAGATGGGGCCCATGCATTTTATTTATTTAACAATCCTCTCTCTCTCTATCTCTCTCTAAAATCCTCAAATCCAAATCCCACTTTTTTCCACCAACCAAACAAAAATTACAAGGATCTACAAATCCAATACTAGGAATCCAAAACCAACCAAATAACAAATTACCAAATCCAGAAATTTCAACCGTACTATTTTCGAATCCAAATTCCATAATCCTGCAACCAACTAAGGGCCTGTTTGGTTGCAAGATTAGTATGGATTTGGATTGTGGAATCTAGGATTCCATAAATTTGTGTTTGGTTGATGGATTTAGATTTCTAGGATTTCTTTGTTTTTTATGGAGGGGCCCACCACAAAACAAGTATTCGTGAATCCTAAAATTTTTTAAGGATTTTCAAGGATTTGACATTATTCATTGTACTTTTAGATGAGACTCATGTACTTTATTTATTTAATAATTCTCTCTCCATCTCTCTCTACAATTCTCAAATTCAAATCCCACTTTATTTTAACCAAACAAAAATTATAAGAATCTACAAATCCAATATTAGAAATCCAAAACCAACCTAACAACAAATTACCAAATCCAGAAATTTTTCTTTTAACCGAATGAAGGCTTGACAGGTGGAATACAAGTTATGAGCGATAGCAAACCTTCAGCCTCAACCGTACTATTTTGGAATCTAAATTTCATAATATTGCAACCAAACAGGCCCTTAAGATGCCCGACCTCCCTCTGACCTGAACAAAAAATTTCTTCACTCTCACAGTCACTCTCGCTCTCTCCCCTCACTCACTTTCTCTCTCTAAAATGTCCTCATTCGGCGTCGGCGGCGGCGGCGGCGGCGGCCGCCACCACGCTCCCCCTCTCTCGATCCGGCAGCTCAGCAACGGTCTCCTCGTCTCCGGCGATGCCCCACCCAAGGACCGCCCTCCCGCCCTCCCCCGCCCCACCGCCGCCGCCGCCGCCGTCATCTACACCGGCGGAGACATCCGCAAGTCCGGAGAGATCGGCAAGATGCTTAACATTCCAACAACCCTAGCCCTAACCCTAGAGCCATCCGCCGCCGCCGCCACGCCGTCGTCTTCCCGCCCCAATTCTCGATCCCACTCCTCCTCGGGCCCGCTTTCTCAGATCCCTCCCACTGGCCTCATCACCGGCCGCTCCACCGCCGGCCAAGAGCAGACGGGGAGCAAGAAGGAGTACGGGACCTCGGTGACCGAGGTGAAGGATAAAGCGAGCAGCTTGAGGTTTCAGGTGCCTAGGGTTTTGATTTTGGTTGCGTTTGTGGCGTTTTTGGTCGTGTTGGGGATTGGGCTCTTGGTGATGGTGATGGCGGGTGACGTGGGCAAATTCGTAATCTTGGGGGCCGTGGCTGGGGCGGTTGTGGGATTAGGGCTTCTTGGGGTTTGGAATTGGGGGAGGGGGAAGAAGGAGGTGGAGAGGTTTTTCCGGGAGTTTCCGGACACTGAGATCGATCTCAGGAATTTGCCTGTGGGGCAGATTGTGAAGGTCACTGGGGTAAAGCTTTAATTTTCGTTTTAAAATTCTTGCGGAATTTAGTAACAAGGTTCTTGATAGAGATTGAATTAGGGGTTCTGTGATGATGAATTTATTAGGTTGTTTTTTATATAGATTTTAGGGCTTTTATAGTGGTGGATATCTGAATGCAGTAGAGTTAGGATCTTGCATCATATGGATTTGGATACGAGTCTGGGCCAGAGTTTCCAAAAATAGATAGAACTTGGATGCATAAAAAGTGATAGGAAAGAGAAAGTAAAATTTAGAAGACAAAGAAAGCAAAAGGAACATGTTTGTCTTTTTATTGCTTTGGAATTTACTATAGTGCAACTAGAGAACCTTTTTTGGGTGAGATCCAGTTGAATTTGTTTTATGGGTAAGAATCAGGGATACATATATGATGATTGATGAGTGCAATGTCTTGTTTTTGGTAATTTTAAGATGTTAGATTATAAAGGTTTGGTAATGGCATTGGTTGGTCTAAGAATTTAGTTGTGTGAGCTTGGAGGAAAATGCAAGTAAATTTGGGAATTTTGCTTAATTTTTCATATCCATTATATTGCAGAGGTGAAAATTTTGGGTTCCTTAAATTTGTAGTCGATGTTCGATATTGATTAAGAAATAGGGAGACAATACCTCTTGGTGTAGAGGTCTTAGTGATTATGCAGTGTTTATTAGCTATAACTATAGAATAAATGACTAGATTTGGAAAGCTTTCTATTCTGATGTTCCATAGCAAAGACTGACAGGCTGTTTTTTCTTCTTTTTTTTAATGGACTGACAACTGCCACCAATAAAAGTGTCCAATGAATTATTATTTAGAGGAGTCTCTTCTTATCTTCCATACTCCCAGCTTGTGCCTTAGAGACATCAGAATCCACTAGTTCAACACAGGTAGATGATATACTGAATAAGATGCTGCATCACAAGTATTGGTAATAAATATAACATTTCATTTGTGGATGGAAGTAAGGAATCCATAATATTGTCTTGTGCATGATAACAATGGTCAAGTGTACATTTTTTTTTGGGTTTGGTGAAGACTGAAGCGTGGGCTATTTGGCCTTTGTAATTCAAGTAATATGTTATACTTTGTCATATATATAATACCAATGCATATGAGAATACTGATTGAAGAAACTTTGGTAGCCTCCATGTGAAGTATCCTTGGTACTTAAATAATAAATTCCTCGATTATTTACCAGCCTAAAGTTGGAACATGATTAAGAGGTGTTTTCAAAACATGTATGCTGACAAATTCTAAGCAATATCACAAATGCATGTTTGTTAAAGATGACATTTTTCTTCATTTTTATCTTATTATGTGAGAAATAATCCTCCTAAACAAGTTTTATTGTTCCTGTTGAAATGTTCGACTCTATTTGCATGCTTCCTTTAAGCTATGTTTTCGTGTAAGATGTTAGATATCTTTGCCTTAATCCCAATTCAAAATCATCGTCATTTAAGCAGGCAAACCTGTTAATAAAGCAGGGCCCTTTATAGAGCATGGATAAGAAAAGTTGAAGCGACTTAGGAAAATGTGACGCAATTGTCAACTAAATTTTAACCCTCACGAGGTGGTACCATCGGCCAATACGCGATCCGAGATGGCCGATTCCAATCCAAAAATGGACCGTTCGAGTTTTGATCCTGATACCGTCCGATACCAAGTAATGTTGTGTTTACCATTTAATTAGTAGGTTATATAATTAAGTTTATTATTAGGTTAATATGTTTAATAATAGATGGGTTATCAAGGTTTTTTTGAGCTTGCTAATGACTTAAATACATATCAAGAAATTTGAAGTATTTTTTTACTAGGTATATAAACAACCACAATAGATATCATTAGTTACTAAATAATTCGTCAAATTGTTTATTGTTACTTATGCTATTTAGATATGAATTTTTACTAATTTTAAGAACTCTTTTCTCCAATGGTATATATCTGTTAATTCTGTTCCAAGATGACCGATCCGGTCCCAAAGGCGACCGTTCGATACCGATCCCGAGATTTTACACCTTGGTTGGGACTAAGTTCTTGGCTACCGCCATGAAACAGTCTAAACCCTTAGTACCCCTGCCCTATCCACGATGCACTTTAAGGTTCATTAGCCAGAGATCATCTCTCGATTCTTCTAACCTACGTTGACACTAGACAATATGTAATGTATAAATTGCCAACGTGCAAATCTACAACATATTTTTTAACGTGCAGTTTTTGAATCTCATGACCTTAAATTTTCTTAAATTTTTTGGTCTAAAGAAATATCGTTCATAGGTTAATTGTTATCACATGTCTAAAGGAGACCCTGTAATGCCATATTACCTTTTATTAGCTTGATCTTCTAGCAGAAAACTAGAAGGGCAAAGCAGCACCTCTGTAGGAAGTTAGCGATATAATAAAATATTATTGATTAGTGCTACCTTTTAGATGGAAAATATAGACAATAACATTCAAATATAACATAGATTTTAGTTGCACTATAATACAAAAAAATGCTGTCGACAAGTTTAATTCTCCAAAATATAGACATTGATATAAGCCAAGCCACCCCCCCCCCCCAAATAAATAAATAAATAAAATAAGTAAATGAAGAAATAATTTTTTTTACATGTGTACCTATAACTGTATTTTTTGTCTATGGAATAAACTTAGTGAAAAAGGGCAAATTAACTAATGGTCTGGTTGGTAAGACTTTTTTTCCAAGTTGGAGGGCGACAATGGTTTAAAACACTGCATTTTTTTTTGCCAGAACAGTGTTAGAATATTTCTACATTCACCTTGCATATTCTTTTTGTAAATTATTAAAATTAAGTGATTATATATATGCAGGTGTTGATGTGTTGACACTTGACACGGATGTATACATGTCTCACATTGGATTTGGATGGACACCAATTTTAACTGGGAGACCCCCCCCCCTCCCCCACCCAAAAAAAAGGGAAAAAAAACCAAACCAAGATCGAAATCAATGCAATCAGAATTATTCTACCGGCGGAGCTATGCTCTGAATATTGGAAAAATAATTCCCAGATGTCAGTCAATAACCCGAAACTTGTGAAAACATGGAGATGAACGTATAAGTTAGTAGATTTTACAAAATTTTGTTCACATCAAATTTTGTTCACTGAATCAATGGGAACCATATAGATAGAGGATAAGAAATTATTTGACTACTTTTGTAACTAATATAGGTCTTCTTATTACTGTTTGTCCATTAAATGTATGCCATATATCCCATTTCAATATGTGGAAATTAACATTGGTAACAAAGTTGTAGGAGATGTGCTGGTAAAGGAATTGGAAGATATGTTATGATAAATTTCGCCACTTGTGCTATTGTATTCTCCTTTAAAAAGCACATGATCTATTCGAACTATTTTAGATCAGGGTAAGAGGTTAATCGACAAATTAATTTTAGATAAAGTTTTAGGTATTAAGATTCTATCAACAAGGTAGTCTAGTCCCATCTCCCCCCTCCCCAACCCCAACCCCAACCCCAACCCCAACCTTCTCCTTGAAGCTGATGGATCACCTTGTTGTGCAGCTGGTTACTTGTGGCGCTGCTCCTCTGGAAACATCATATCAGAATATCTCTAGATGCGTCTATGTGTCTACTGAATTGTATGAATATCGAGGTTGGAATGGCTTGCCTGTAAAGTCCAAGCATAAGCCCCTAACATGGGGTTTGAGACACTCTGAGGTCAGTTTTATAATATTTAAATTGCATGAATTTTGAGTTCTGCTGAATTGTTTTTTGTTAGTCTAATCCATGACCTTTGTGTTGGGTTTGCCTCACATGATATGCTTCATGTTGCTTTTGTGTTACTGATGTTCATACATGTAAATTCCGTGTCCATTAGCACTTGTCACACAATAATTGAGGTGGCAGGAAATGAGCGAACAAGGAAACCGGAATCTAAAAGAGGTTTAGGAGAAAGAATCTCCGATGATGAGAACAGTAGGCCAACAAGAACTTCAGTCATTTTCTTTTCGCAACAGTGTATGCAGGCAAGAATGTTGCTTACTGGAAGTGATATTAAAGGAAATTAGTTGCTGTTGCTTCAATTACATGTGTCTCATAGAACTCAAGCAAGATCTATATTTCCAGTGCAAGTTATATCATGCAAATTCATTTAGGGGACCTGAGATTTATTTTACCAGTTGCGAGCTTGCCCCTGACATGGGCATAACCCTTAATTGGATAGGAGAGGTGTCTCTCCAATCTACTTGAGAGATGCTAGGAAGGGCAGAAATTAGGGTTTTGGAAAGAGTATTTTACTATAAATGAAGTATTATTTCTTCAAATCTCTTTTTGGTAATTGACTATTTATTTCTATTTACTTTCTTTGTTGGGGTTTCTTTTCCTCAGTGAAATCAATCTCCTCAATATCTCTGATTTTTTCTCCTCTTCTACTTCTTCCCATCTTCTTTTGCTCGGATTCTTCTTCCCATCATCATCGTCATCTGTTTTTGTGTCTCATCCTTTTTCTTCTCTACTTTTATGTTTCTACTTTCCTATCATCTGTCCATCATCATCTTTGGTCTTTACAGCTGTAGGCATCGTAGATAACCACTCAGTGATCATTCTTCAGCGGCTATTTAATTGAAGTTTTGAATCTAAATTATACAAAGAACCAACAAAGTGATAGGTGTTTGGGATGTGAATTTTAATTTATTTGATTACAGGTCGTAGGTCATTTTGGTCAATATCTTAGCATTGAATGCATTATTTAAAAATCCACAAGTGCATTGCTTTAGCGATTATTTCTCCTTGCACCTCACATCTGAAGTGGGGTAAGAACTGTGCCCCTCATACTATATGATAGAATAATTGAATCTTAATAAGATTATTGATTTCCTTAATCCATAAAATATTTACTTAAACCTTATATAGATAACATATTAATTTTTTTTTGAGTTTAATATGCGCTGATTTTTTCAGTGATTGCATATAAATTTTAGAACCCATGAGTATCTTCATGTTTAGATTTTTTTGGTTACCATTTTCCTCTGTTTATTCATCATTATTTTTATTTTATTATAAATAATAGCATTGATGCCTTTTACTTCTTTACCCCAAGTGTGTAAAATCCCTGCCCTTCCGATATGTTAATGCTTTCTGCTTTCCACACCATTGCTTCTGGTTGACATGCTTTCATCTACCACGTCTATATAATAAGTTGGACTTGATATAAACCATCATATTGTGAGATGTGGCTCGCTATGGCACGGTTTTGACCAACACATTGTCTTGTCAATTTCATTATATATGAACTACTTGAAAATACAATTTTGTTGGAAGCCGTTGGTTTTGGGTTGGCGCGAGTGTTTTTGAAGGCGTTTCTGAGGCGCGTCTCAAGGCGAATGGCTATGGTTTCACCCTGGAGCGCCGAGGAGAGGCGAGACCTTCCCTTGAAGCATACATTTCATTCGTGAGGCTCTATTGAGACGGACGAAGCGTATGCTTCAAGCGTGAAGTGTACGCTTCTTTTGCTTGGAAAAAAAACAGATAAAGCTTAAATTCTAAGCTCGATCGTGGATTATCTTCTAGATTGCAAGTTGGCAGTGAAATCGAGATTAGAAGGCGAGGATCGAAGGTGCTGCTCAGGTTGGCAACGAGATCGAGGCTAGAAGGCGAGGATTGAAGGTGCCGTGAGAGAAGAAAACTTCGTTCTTTCATTGTTGGTGGCGCGGGGAACCCATGCGAGAAAGCACTTGGTTTATTTTCTTTGTGGTGTTGTAATAAGTTGTAAAGGGATAGGTTATTGGGTTTGGGCTGGATTAATAAGGCAGCACATAACATTTCAATCTTTCTTCTTCTCTGTCCCTACACAAGTTAACAAAGATTCAGTAGTTATTGATAATTTAAAAATTAAAACTACACTATAAAACTATATTATTATTAAATATTAACCAGCATTCATAATTTATTATATTAAGGACATCTTTGTTTTGGCATATGAGTTAAGCAAGATCATAATATTATCTTATATTCTGAATTTTCTCTATTTATTTATATTTATAATTAATAAAAATACGAAAATCATGAAGCTTACGTCTCAAGGTCTAACGCCTTGCCTAGCCGAGGGCCTCACGACTTGCCTAGCCGAGGGCCTCACGCCTTCGCCTTTTAAATTACTAGTTGGCGCCGGTTATGTGCAAAGTCTATTATGGAATATAGGCTCCCTCTCTACCCCAAAAAATAAAAAGGCAAAAATGAAGAAAAACTCATATACAACTGAACAAAACAAAACTGAAAGGAATAAAAAAAGAGAGAAAGAAAAGAAAAAAGGTAGTTTGTCATAACGGATAAAATAAAGTTTTTATTCACATTTAACAGTCATGATCTGCACTATGCGAGCTAAATGCCTGCTTCTTTCAGCGGCTTGGCAATGGATTAAATGAGGAATTGTGCTGGATGTATGTTCTTTCTAGGGTTTTGTCCCAAATTAATGTATGTAGATCCATGTTAATTACATGCAGAACGTGAGTTTTTACTTTTTTGCAGAAATAGTCAAATTAGAAATATATCATATATCAAATGATTCAATGATGGTTCTTAACAAAGAGATGACCCTTAAAAAAGCTGAGAAAAGTATTCATGTGGCTGAACCCTAACTTATGGGATAAAAGCGTTGTAGTTTGCTGCTGGATTGATTTAACAATCATGTTGACATATTTTTCATGAATAAAATTATTGCTTTATTATGTATTATTTGATTTATTTCATAATAGCGAAAATAGAATGTTTATTCACTTAATTGCAAGATCTCTTCAATCTGCTGCCAGATTTTTGATAACTATATGAGAGTCAGTTGGATATATCTTTCTAATTAACTGTGGGTTTTCATCGCATCTCTGCACCTATTTCCGATTAACTTTCATGCCTACTCACTTAAATATCCAATCACGGATATGTCTATCTTTCATTTCTCAGACCTATATAATTGTTTGTGGCCTTAGACATTTGGCTACCTCTCATTCCTTGTTATTTGGATTGTTATTTACGCCAGATTGTGCGCTTTGATAATGAAAGTTTCCCCTGCTTTAATCCACCAGATTTTAGTTGGTGTTCTAATTGCATAGTTTAAGTGGTTGAGATGTATTTCATGTCTTGCTAATACTTTGTATTTTGTTTATGTGACAGAGACACGTATCAGATTTTTATATATCAGATCCAAATTCTGGAACAAGATTTTTGGTGAGAGCAGGAAATGGAGCCAGAGTCGTTTCTTTTGTGAAACCAGCAACCATTGTAGACATGACCAAGAAAAACCGAGAGCTGACCCCTACGTTTCAAACCTGGCTCACAGATCATAATATTTCAAGTGATGGCCGAGTAATGCTCCTTGAAGAAGGGTAAGAAGCAAACTTGCTTTTCAAGAAAATATCACACTATTATGATAACCTGGCTCCCATTAATGTTGACCATGTATATTAATTCATATTTTGTTGAGTTTTCCCTTTTAAGGTAAATCAACAATATAAAATAAGAACCACTCAAGGCAGTTTTATGGATCATAGTTTTACTAGTTTATCTATAATAAGTTTGAGGTAGGTTTAAACGAGGGAGAACTGATTGTGATGATTTGAACATGAATAACAAAGATCAATAAATGCTGTAATTAGAAGAATTGGGAAAATTATAGGTAATGGTGCGATGAGGCTAGAGATAGACCGGAACAAACATGTATAGAGACAGTCAAATAAGATATGTACGCTGCCAATTTAATTGATAAGACGGTATTTAACAGGAGGATTAATATAGCCAACTCCAAAAATTTGGGTAAAATGCTTGTTACTGCTGCAGCTGTATTTTCACTAGTGACTTGACTTTGGTCTAGTCTGGCCAATAAAAAGGTCAAGGCACGATTACTTGTTTAGATAGATCAATAATACTTGAAAACAAAAGTGGAGACTGAGAAGGGTGTTCGTGTCTTGATGTTAAACCCGGTCTATGAAGCTAATCTAGTGAGCTAGGAAGCCAGGGAGCTAGCAAGCGATTGAGCTATGCAGCTAAGCTGTGAACCTGAGTGACTGAGTTTGACAATCAAGAAACATCGTTCCAGAAATGAGGGTCTCAATCTTTAGCAAGTTAGATATAGATCAAATCAAGTATAAAATGGAGACACTCTTTTTCGATATATCATGTGCATGCAATACTACTATATACAGTAGTGAGGAGGACTAATAGAATAAGTTGATGGAGCAATGAATAAAGGGCAGACCTCATAACAAATTGTATCGAGGCAATAAAAAAAGATACATTTCCTTTTAGTTTAAGAGAGAAAATGTTGCTCAGTAAAGTTAATTTGAAATGGGTTTATTTGAATTAACGCTATAGCTTAAGAAAGATGACATTGGAAAAGCGATTCTTGTAGCTTGTTCCCATGTTAATAGGTCTATTATGTCATGATCAAAGTCCGTCTAAAACTTTTATAACATGATCACAGATTTATCAAAGAAGGCGGCACTGCAAGTGTGATGGGAATTCTAAGGAAACACGAGAACTTAACAATTATCGACCAACCAAGGGACTTAATTTCAACTGGCTGCCAATGGACGCGATGTTTCTTTCCAATGCTTGTTGAGGGTCTCATCCTTATCGGAGATAGAACACCTGAAGGAGAGGTATGCCATGTGTAAATATCGTCACATCCAATCATTCTTAAGCAAGGTAAGCGAGTTATAATATTCTTTTTTCTAACTCGTAGGAAGAATAAAGTATTTTTCAGTAGCTTGAATAGGTAATGTACATTTTTTATGTACATATAGAGGATATATGTTGTTTAGTAGCACTACGCCTTTCGATCCTGCTGAGCTTCTATTTTGTTTTGATCGGTTTAATAATTTTGTTTTTGCTTCTCTCGTGAAAGGTTGCAAGTATTGGAATGGGGTGTAAGATAATTGTATATATATTTGCATCTCATTCCAGGATGTTGTATTTATCTACCTATGGGCATGTTTAATGAAAAAAACAAGTGCTGATCTTGCTTGGTTAAGATTCAATATATATTTCTCTCGACTATAAATTGAAACATATGTTGTAAACACAACGTAAAGAACACGTCTCTAAAAGTCGAGACGTGCGATGAAAGTGCGAAAGGAGCTTCAATAGATCCCTTCAGTCTCAAAGGAAAGCCTCCGGCCACCATGATAGTTTCTCCGGTGATGTACACGGAGTCATCGGATGCAAGAAAAGCAGCAGTTGCAGCCATTTCTTCTGTAGTTCCCAGTCTCTTCAGAAGAGTCCTAGATCTTCTCTGCGTTTTTCTTCTCCATAGAACATAAACAAAATCCTCCTTCACCTTTGAGAAGCTCAGAAGGTTTTAGAACTTTTGCCAAGATACTTATGGTGACAGGATTGCTGGTGAGAAATTCAGCAAAATGGGTTGGGACAAATCCAGGAGCTATGCAGTTCACTCTTGTGCCTGGGCTCATCTCAGCAGCAAGTACCTTGCAACCCGTTCATCAAAGATTTTTTTAAAATCTTTTCCGCTCCAAATCAATGTTAATTTTTTGATGTTTAAAAGAAAATAACCCCCATAAACTTGAGAAACTTTTTACTTAATACATCCCTCCATAAAATATTTTTATGCCAAAAATGCTCATCTAATAAATTAAATTGAATGATCAAATTATTCTCGTTTATTCATCTTTCTTAGGCCCATGCTCTATTGAATCCTTGCTTGCACTTCAGTGGAGAAGAGAGGAGGCATCATGTGTTTTGAAGTGGAGAATTTAAAATATGGAAGGCGGAAAAAATTGAAGGGAGAACTTTCATAGAAGAAAGAGAGGAAAAGATTTAAAGAAGAAAGGTTCGTAAGGTATTTTGTAAAACATACACAATAAGAACCGACCATGTTAAATTTGTGGGGGTAAAGTGCATGTTTTTAGAGTTAAAAAGCTTTTCCTGCATTTTAGCCAAAACTATTAATGGATATGGAAAAGCAAGTGAGCAAACCTTAGTGAGGCCAAAAAGGGCAGTTTTGGTGACCTCATACATAGCCATAGAAGATGGATATGAATCACAGATGACCCCTTCTTCAGGCAACCATCAAGTGTTTAAAGATTAATATCATTACCCAGTTGGTAATAATTACCTGCAGGAGTAAGATTGAAGCCTTCACATTGATGTCCCAGTGCTTATCAAACACATAATCTTTGGTATGCAACAAGGTATCTGCTGATGGATTAGCTGCTGCATTGGATACCGCTATATCTATCTGCCCATATTCCTGCAGAAAGTATCATATCCGCGGATTTATTGAACAACAACAGTGTTTGAGGTTTGCCAAAATGCAATTATATTAAGGCGAACTTTGCATAGGCCACATTGCCTGTGGTTGCTGTAGGAAAAGAGTGAAAAACGTGGGCCCATGACTAGGGAAAGAGTGAAAAACGTGGGCCCATGACTAGGGAAAGAGAGAAATTGAGGGGCACACGGATCGGTCCAACCATCCAACTTCTCGAACACAATTTATATTTTCCATTATTCTGTATCGGTTACCGTTACTTAGATGCTTTACATTCCTGTTAAAAATAATCACAAGATGTGATTTTTGACGTACATATCAAGTAGACTCATGAAAATTGCATTCGCTTGACGTGATTTTCATGCATAAAAATTCTAATACACGCAGGTTACGATGTTCCGTACAAACCGGTGAAAAATGCGAGAAGTTGTGTATTTGAAAACTTTGCCTCATGTAAGTGAAGGAGGGCTTACCTCATAAGATCAACTCCCTAAGGCCAATTATTTTAAAAGAAGGGAAAAAGGGTTACTCCAGAGGTCTGACTACAAGTGGTTCAACTAAAAAAGCCTTCTTTAATTCTAAAATTTAGGATAATTGGGGAACAAATGTTTACAAAATTTTACCTGAACAGTTCTTTCTGATGAGCTCTTTTTTTAGTTGGGCTTTTGAAACATGACAAACAACACCGAAAACATCAATCCCTTTCCATTTAAGTTTTTCTACGGACTCAAAATACTCAAAAAATGTTCTGCTGCTAAATTTTCCAAAAGAAACCATTAAACAAAATACTTATATTAGTTCGAATTTCCAAAAACTTGTGGTATCAAAATTTGAACTGTTTTCAAGATGGTACAACAACAGAGGCGCCTTCGAGTCCGAATCGTTCGGCGATGGCAAATCTGATTCCTTGTGTCGATGTGATCACGATCGCAACCTTGCCTTCCAATCTCTTCATACCTTCTCTCGGTTTCGGTTTTTGATTATAATGATATATATGAAGAAGGAGAAGTGGAGAAATGAGAAGGGGAAGAGATGAGATCTTGTGGTATTTTTGATGGAGTTGAATTCGATTTTTAAATGGTGGGTCCCGAAATTAGTTTATGTAGTTGGTTGGGCCCACATGACAACGACTTGTATGGTATATTTTAGTGAAGATTTCAAATGGGGCTTCCTTTGCAATAGTTTTTGTCCGAAATACTTGGGTTAATTGTTTCCCATACTTTGTACTTATAAGTTTTATTAATTTTTTCGTTGCACTTATTCAATTCGAACAAAGAGTTAGAACCGAAACATATTGGAACGGTATATTAGTTAGTGTTAGTCAATTAGAACTGGAACTTAAAGTTCTAAATTTGGTGTTAGTCATGAATAGAATTGGAACTGAAACTAAAAGAAAAAATGTTCCATCTAGAATTTTTTTATATACAAAATGAATGTTCCACCCTTAAAAATTAACTCATTTATTTGGATGGAACAAAAGTTAAAAATCAGAACTATCAAACCCTAACTCCATTCCCTCATCCCCTCCCCCCCTTCTCCTCCTAAATTTTCTTTCTGTAAACTTTCCAATCTTTTTTGTCCCTCCTTTTTATTGACTAAATCCAATTTATTCAACACAAACTTTCTCGATCTCTCTATATCCATCTAATTTAAAGAACTCCAAAATTAATCAGAAAATATAAAAGTCATTTAAACATTTAAACATGTATGTAACGCTAATTTGACTAAACTAAAACAAAATTAGGTTTAATTATATTTTATCAGTATACAGAAATCTCATTTTCTACAATTAAACAAGAAAATAATTTTTGATCTTATAAACCATTTAGAAACAATTAAATATTTTCTAATTATATATAATTTGGATTGCACCAATAAAAATAAAATAACCAATATAGTTTCAATTTTCAGTTCTAATTAAGTTATATTAGTTCTTGAATCCTATAAAAAAATCCTAGTTTTATAAAAATTCTACGAAAATGTTCTAATTTCAAAAGTTCTATTTTTTTTTTAAAAGTCTCAATTGACTAACATGTCTTAAAGTACAAACCATTAATACTTTGATCCCTTTAGTTGACCATCAAATCTATATTTTAAGCAAAATCCATACAATTTGTACTTTACTGTATCTAAATGTAGCAAAATAATCAATAAGGTATATAGGTGCAAAATAGGGGAAACAATGGAGTATTATTTAGCAATTTTGGAGAAAATTATGTTGATTTCAAAAGAACTAGAGTTTAGGATGCTATGCCATGCAGCAAGCTCTCTCTGGTATTGAAATTTATAATTGTTATATGAATAAAGCTAAATTTCCGACATGTTTATTTGATATAAAGTAGCAAGGAAATTGATTCAGAGCAAGGTTGCCGAAGAATAAATATGTCATTCAGACATAAACAAGCTCAAACATGAGGTTAAGATGTGGTAATCGTAGGGTCAACTTCCGCAACCCATGACCATTAGTCCGGATGTCAGAACTGTAATTTTTGTATTTTTTCAAAATTGCATTGAAAACCCTACAAGATGGCTATCACGGACGTTTCCATGCCGGTGTTTCGGATTTTTCGCAATGTTGAGTTCGTTTCGAGGATGTACAGAGTCTCCTAAGTTTTATCATACAGATTTTGCAGCCATACTAGTTAGCTGATTTCTCATGTTTTTTCGATAATTTTCGAAATTAGCGACTTTTTCGTACTTTTACATTATAAAGGTTTGTTAGGACTTAACTATTTAAAAACGTCTAAGCCCTCTTTTATAGAGTTCTTGTATATTGATAAAATTTAGGGTTTTACTCCGCTTCCTGATCAAGGGTTTATCTTCCTGTCCAATAGTACGATAGCTATTCCACCAAGCCCGTAGAACAATTATTATCCATGCGGCGTCTATGCAAGAATTTCTGAAAGTAAGCCAACTTCTAGCATTTCCATTATACGGTTTGACGAGAAAAAGGGCTTCAAAGTTATTTTATGACGATGATTCGTAGACCTAATGTGGTATGGTTACAGGGAAGGACTGGTATGGATCAATTTTTTTCTCTCTCACTACTAGAAAGTAAGAATTGTTCCTCAATCAAGCATAAATACAGTTAGTATCAAAGACCTGTACAACTCAAAATATGCATACATATTATTTGCCTATAACACAGTATACATTTCTAGCACCAATGGAATTTTCTGAAATTAAAAATAAATTATTTCACAGAGAGAGACACACAGAGAGAGAGAGAGAGAGATAAATGCTTCCACAATTCTTAATCATATGGGTTTCTGAAGTTCTTGAGGAGATTCGGAATGTCGTACGCCAGCATATCGTCTACGGCTTGAATCATTTTCGGCTTGAGCTTCTCAAACTTGTCGATGTTGTAACCGTTCAACACTTCTCTAAACTGCTCGACGTTCGGAAAATCCCCTGCTGGTAGATGAAACTCCTTTTGAACCTGTTTTCAATAGAAATTATGAAATTACATATGTTACATATTCAACTAAGATCGCAGGAATGTGTTCTGTTTTGCAGCTTTCGCTTTTGGCTTTATAGAGTTAAAAAGAACTCTCCTTCTAAATCCCCTTCGAGACTTACTTTTACCCTAATCTTGTGAATTTGGAGGATGCCCCGATGGTCATTAATTAGAATTATGGCTAAAGATGTATTTAGGCGAAAATTCCGCATTAACAACCGACCGTAAAACTTATATCATATATTTCATGGCGACTTGTTCCGGAATCGACCCTATTTCAGGAAATACAAATAAAGATACACTAAATATGGGAACCTTACTACCTTTGCAAATTCGTCTTCCAGATTGTCGACAAGCCGCTGTTGCGCCTTGGCCTTGCCCATCATCGCCGGCATCTCCTTTTTCAAATGGCTGATTATATACGCGTGAATCTTGACAGCTCTCGCACGCTTAACAAACTCGTTGATCTGCAGACACGTCGTTCGATCGATGATATATAAACACAAAATGAAGCTGTAAAACGACATTTACAAAGGAGAAATTACTCGGCGATCGCAAGCCTTTTTAGGGATATCTTTTAGATCGGAGATAAGATCTTCCTGTTCTCTCTCAAAGAGCTCCTTTCCGATCGGTCCCATGGCTGCTCCATTTACTGGCTTGTCATTGAAAGAACTGCAACATATTAGCAATGAAGCCTGCTGTTATACTCATATCGATTAAATTATCTAGCACTTACGAAAATTTTTAGACTCGACAAATGATAATATAGAACTTAACATAGAGTTTCTTTTAAACTACAATTTCTTATAACTAGAGACATTAACATAAAAGATTCTTACCCGATATAAACGCGCATGACCTCGGGGGTATTAAGAACTTTCCCCATAGACCACAATAATGCTCCATAAACTCTCATGAGCTAATAATTATTCCATGGGAAAAAAAACTTTGTTAGAAATGCAAACCTAAGCATTTAATGAAAATATATAGAGAAAATTATATGTTATGAGGAATGTATATGGAAATGGAAACATATAAGCTGCAGGGTTTCACCTGCTGGGTGTCGACTTGGTCCGCCTTATTCAGAACCACGCGTATCTTGTCATCATGGCCGAGGAGAGATCCGATGACACGTTTGAACTCGTCGCTGATATCGAGCTTGTGAGGATCGAACAGTAGAAGTATAAGGTCGCACTTGGATGCGAACCAAGACGTAACTCCAGTAAAATCATAGCTGCGTTGTGTTCGTTGCTTTTCTCCGGATAGGACCCCGGGGGTATCAACGAATGTTATGTGCTCCAAAAGCTGACATATAAATGGCAATAATAAGTTTCTAATTTTTCTTTTTATGTGATGATATCGAGATTTTAGGCTACGATCAAACCATACTGGATGCGGCATCTGAGAGCATTCAAATTTCGATAAAAATGAAGTTCCGAACGTCGTAAGGCCGCTATAAGGCATGTCTGCTTGCACGGCAATAGTGTTTCCTGGAACACTCCTTTCGTCTGGGCCCGACTGAATAAAAGTATTAAAAAATTGGTAAAGAAGGATAGAGATGGAAAACAAGCGCATCCATAAAAATGAGAGACAACCGATTAAGATGGTTTGATGAGCTTGTGATTTATAGGCCGATATCGTTATTGGATGCACCAGGCATCTCGTTATTAGAAATTCCGTAATTTTCGGAACTTAACTAAAACATACCATGACAACAACAAATCTGTCAGTTGTAGGTTCTGGTCCTATATGAGCCCCTGCACAAAATGATGAGATAAATTAGTTAGTTGATGTTTATTTCCGACTCTATTTTCCTTCAAATCCGTAGATCGTCCGACCAACCTGGGTAACTAGATTTTAGCAGATGCTTTATAAACGTCGTCTTTCCAGTAGAATATTGTCCCAACAGCATAACCATCGGCTTCGCATCAAAGTCGCTATTCGTCTAAAAAGGGAAAGGTTAAGTCTAAAATGGCAAGAAATTTATAGGGCATTTGCGCACCGAAAGAGATCTATAGGTATCAAATATAACTCACCAACAAAGGCGAAACAAAATCATTGAATCTGTAGGCAACTTCCAAAGGCTTCAGCTTTTCAAGATACAGTTTCTTCAAGCCGTCAATGATCGAAGTGACGGAATTCAGAGGTATCTGCACAGAGCGCACAAGGTATAAGCATTAAGAATTACCGAGTAATATAAATTTGTACGACTCCAGTTCAAATGTTTCTAGCAGGTATAGTTCGATGCAAGCACTGGAATTTTCCGAAGGGGTTATCCGAAATCTCTGTGATTCCAATCTTATACCATGAAAGTTCAGAGACCTAATTATGCAAAATCTTCTACTGCTAGCATAACATTTCTGTACAAAAAAAACAAGGTGGATGGAAATAGACCTTTTTCGTTTCTTTTGCGCTGAATAAATGAAACGACGCTGGCGTCTTGAGCTTTGGAGACGCTGCACAATTCCGAGAAACAGTTAAACGACGATAGTAATATAGCCAAATTTTAATCACCAGGATGGTACCAGCTCCACTTACTTGCTTGATGAGGATCCTTTCTTTTCGGCGATTTTTTGGCTTTCTGAATGATAATCAACACAAAATCGTAGAATAGTTAAATATTCGACGCTTAATTACGACACATTACTTGGGCAAAAAAGAATCATGGACCTACAGCTATTCGTTTCTCCAAACCTTCCATAACCGGAGGTTTTAGATTCTCCAGCTCTGCAATCATCGACAAATACAAATTTTCAGTCGAGATATCGTAACGGTATATATCACATTTTCATACAAGCCAAGATGTTATATGCATGAATCTTGAAATTCATTCACCTGCATTCTTAAGGGCTTCCTGAGTGATCTCATGACCCCCTTGTGCCAGCGAAATAAGCTGCATGGTTTACCAATGAACATGACTATGTCATAATGAGCGAAAATAGTAGAAGACCAAGAGCAAGACGAAACCTGCATTGCGCTAATGAACTCTTGAAAATCAAGATAGCCCTGTCGTTTCGAATCGGCGATGGCCCATACCTACATGCAAAATTTCACAGAGAAATGTTGGTATATAAGTTAGGGTAGTGCAAACAAAGACCAACCATTGCTTGTTGATGCTTATCGCTATGTGTTGTTCACTTGTTATACATACTTTCTATCATAAATTTAAATGTCAGACAATCCCGATCATAGATGGCCTATTCCGATCCCGAAAACAACCATCCGAGTTCTGATCTTCCCAAGATCGATACCGAGATTTTCAACCATGAAAGTAGGTCTTTATTATTGGGGATTACGATTGAGTTTATTAATGGGTTGTTGTGTTTAGTCATGGGTATTTTCAGTTTATTTGACATTTTTTTGTTACTAAAAATGTGAAACAATCCATAGTTAACCGTGTGAAAAATCACTTTAGGCGTCATTAATTAATTACTTGCTTAAAAATATGTCAAATTGCTTATAATTATTTTTACCGTTTATTTAAAAGTTTTACTAATTTTACTGAAAATAAAACTCGTGTACTCAAACGATCCGATATTTCCGATTCCAGATGGCCGTTTCCGATCCTTAAAATGACCGTCCGATTCCAGATGGCCGTTTCCGATCCTTAAAATGACCGTCTAGCACCGGTACCTGTACCCCGAGATTTTAAATCCTGCTTTGTTTTAGTTTTCCCCCCAACTTATCGCTTGTGTCATAAGAATGCTCTCCTTTTATAGGTGCCATCTTCTAATGGATGCTTCGCTTCAAAAAAAGTAAAGAAAAGAAAAAAAATGGGAACAAGAAACCCGAGCCATAGAAGCTAATCAAACAACCAGGAATGCATGTAACCTAAATTTATACTTCTATTAAAATGTTTTAAAAATAAGAATGTGTCGATGATATCAGTAATTGAAACGACATTTTTATAGGAGGGAAAATCATGATGAGATGAAGGTACCGATTTGAGCTCGGCGCGCGACAGTTTCGACATTGCGAAGAACTTTAGGGAGTCGTTCCCGGTGACACGCCCGTCTCCATCTAAAACAATACCACAAAAAAGGATTCACAAGAAATCATGTTTAGTTGTTAGCGACGCAAAGAAGAAAGATCCAAATTTGTCCCAAAAAAAGCAAAACAGAAACGAAAATAACCAGAATCGGCCACAAAGAACCAATCCTCGTAAGCCTTGAGCTGCTCTCTCGAGCAACATCTCGGAGACGACACCAAGTCCATCGAGACGACGGCGAAAGATCCCCTTCTTCTCCAATTCTAGAGAGAGAAACAGAGCGCAGTTTAATGGCGTTTTGAAAAAATATTGGGCGTTTTTTGTGCGCCAAACGCGGGGAGGCGCTGGTAATTATAGAAGGTAAAGCATTGGTAGTAACCGTTTTGTCTTGGCAATCTTAGTCTGTTTTACAACAACAGCTAATCCGAGCTAACTTTGCATCTGTATCCGATTTTTTTATATCAAATACGGATAATGATTTTCATTCCCGATAAGTACCCACGTGCAGGTACGGTTAAACCTATATCCGGTTGCATCAAGAAACAATAACTTTTTTACTTTATAGGTTATATTTTTTTATTTGTGTTGAATTAGTATTGCACTTTACGATTAGTAATTTTTATTTTCGATAACTATCCATACTACTATTCAAATCCCCCCCTAAAACTATTATATGAGAGTATGGCAACATTAATATCAGTTCCATATCTGATCTGCTTACATCCCTAACAATTGCCGTATTTATCACTCAACATGACAGATAGAGATGGTGAATAATGAGAAATGTGGGTATCAAAGTTACATGAGAGTCTCTCTCTTATATTGGTCCAAAAATAAATTTTCCGGCAACCTTCTTTTTTTAATGATCGGCATCCTTCCTTCGTTTTTTAATGGTCGGCATCGTTCATTAATTCACGGCTTAAAGTATATGCACACCAATCTTTATATGATTTCGATTTGGTTACCAATAGTGCTTTATCATCGGTACACCGCTAAATTTGTGATCCGAAATCCCAAATTTGTTTTTGCCTATGTTGATCAAGACAAGGGTACTGATTATAAAAAGGTCAATATATGATCGACTTTTTAACCATGAGAGCTTTTCTCCCCTGCCTTTGAACCCCAAGTTGGTTGCAACATTTATGAGTGGCCAATTGCTGGTTAATTTGCAACAGAAAGGAGATGCAAACCCCAAATAAGGAAAAAAAATTCTCTATGCCAGCCGTATACATTCGGGTAAGAGAGAAGAGATAGAAGTACGGGTCCCAAATGTTGTCCAAGACTGTCCGAAACTTCCCCTGTAACATTTCAGAAAAATAAGATATTATTTTTGGGAATTTTTATAATTAAATAACAAATATATTGAATATTTAATAAGACGGTATAATTAAATATCGATAAATTGGGAAAAATTTGGAAAATTATGGAAATTACTGAAATGAAGATGCTTTATGTGAAATATGCAAATTATAAGTTTTTATGATTAATTATACACTATTTAGTGCTCATCGCGATTAAATATCGCTAATCGCGTATTAATCTTGTTTTGTGCAAAACAAGTACCATGTCATTTTAACACTTGTTACATTTTATCATAGCTTTACTTTATTTCTTCATACTTGATTTAGGTTTTATTATGAGAAGAGAGAAGAAAAGAAAAGAAAAGAATAAAGAATGAGGGATGGGCATGAGAGAGAGAGGGTGAGGGGTCAAAGGATGGTCTTGGATTCTTGTTTCTTTCCTCATCTTCATCTTCTCCCCCTCTTCTCTTCAGCCCATGGCAGCACCTCACACCCTCTCCACTACAAACCCTCAGAACATCATTAAAACAAACTCCAAAGCTCATCCCCATTTCACAAAAAACTTGCACAAGCTCACAAGCTACATTATGGACCAAGAAAGTTTGCATTTTGGTGCTCTAGGGGATTCATGAGTCCCAAAGGAGGTAATTTCTGCACCATCATAATTGTATTTCGATTCCTTAAGTATCCATACAAGTTTAGAATCGATATTGTCTAGTTTAGCGAACTTTGAAAATTTCAAGTTAGGGATTAAGGTTGAATTAATTCCAAAGATGAAATTGAGGTGTAATTAGGGACCACAACCCCTGTTGTGATGATATAGTGGACTGAACCCGAGACTTAAACCCCGGATTACGAACTTAGAAACCCGATATCGGAAAAATTGTGGATTCTGTGAGAGTATAATGAAATCTGCTAACACCCGGGGGACTTGAAAATTATTTAGCAAACACTGAGAGATAAGCAGGCACCCAGGAAGCTAACCCCAAAACCTGAGCCACCTCCTCCATGTTCTGGCCGCACTTTTATTCGATCTGGCCGCAAATTGCGGCCAGGGTGGGATCATTTGGGTTCGTATTTGTTCTGTGGTTTTATCTCCAGTAAACTAGACCCTTGACATATGCAACTTTGGCCAGTTTGGTTTAGGGTAAAATCTGGGGCATGTTTTCAAAGTTGCTGCTTTATGTTTCGTGTTATTTATGAAATAAAGTTTTGATATTGGTGTTTTTATCGGACGATTCGCGTTCATACGTCAATCGTCGAGGGTTGTTAGTTATTCTTGCATACGTAGATCATGAGTTTTAACCCATGTGTGATACGCGTGCCGATTTGGTTTTCGTATGCTATTTCGAATTACAATGTCATGTGATATACATGTAGGTACCCTCGAGTGGGTTCGGAGCAACAAGGATGGGCGTGGCGACATCGACATCGGCAAGCAAGAGCAGGTGAGTAGATTTATATTTACGGGGGAAGTCGGGTGGATGGCGTATAGCACCCCCGCAATGTCGTAAGAAATGGTATGATGTGATATAGATTTACTTAGATGTGTTATTGAGAGATATGAACACTTAGCAAGAAAAGTTTTAGGAGATCATGGATTAGTGTTAGCGAGAATTGAAGGAAGGATTTAGTTGGTTTCTTAGTCGTGAACCCTAGAGTAAGGTTGTATACATACATATATACACACGGGATTTGGTTTTGGGTGTATACGTCATATGTATATATATAGGTTTATGTAGATGTTTTGGTGCTTATACACACACACACATACACGTATACACGGATGTTGAGAATATTATTTGATATTTGGAGGCGAGTCGATATGATCGGGCATGATGCCGTGAGTTGTGATATGTGTTTAGGTCATGATATGAGATGCGGCAGGATATTATAGTGGATCGTTGGGTGATATGATTTTATTCACATGAGGATATATGTATGATGATATTGGTATCAGTTTGTACTAGACTTTAGATCAGTACCCCCCAGTTCATGATATGTGATGATGATACCATATGGATGTTGTGTTATATGTGATAGTTCATGATATGTGATGATGATACCATATGGATGTTGTGTTGTATGTGATATTCGACCCGTATCCTGATTTGGGATGCCGTACGATGGATTTACCGTACGAGATATAATTATGATAATAGATCCGCACTCTTGATGTAGGGTTCCTAGGCACTCTAGTGAGGTCTCACAAGGCATCAACCATGCCAATTTCAAAAATTCGGTGCCGAGAAACCCTAATGTACGGATCGTTGGCTAGAAAACTAGGCGAAAACATAAACTAGTTAACACTTAACTAAGAGATACGGAAATACAACCTTTGTAGATCCGGTTCTCCACCTCCATAGCTCCGCAACGAAGTCCTCTCCGCTGTCCAAAAAGAATCCGGGCTCTAGCGTCGACTTCATCGGAGAATAAGCGAGCTAGGTCGTCGATGCCCATGCCGAAGATGATCTACGTCGAGGCATCGCTAAATCAAGCTCCGACTTCACCAAGTCAAGAAAATTGTGAAGTAAACACACTCTACTACTTGGCAAGAGGTAGAGGATGAAGAAATAGGAAGTGGGTAGACTTTAGAATTGGATTTCTCACTCTAATTCTCACTTTGCCATTAAAGCTTGTGAAGCTTTTTCTTGAAGTGAAGAAGAAGAAGAAGATGAAGAATATGATAAGTTATTTTAAAATAGAAAAATAAAACAATACTTATCATAAACTTTACCTTAGTTAAGTGTAGAGAATTGACTAAGGTTGGGTTGATGGTTAGGGTTAAGGATGAGAACAAAAAAGTCATCAAGTCAAAGCTTCATGAAGCTTCAACTAAAAACAAAAGAAGCCACCATTCATTTATCTTTCAATTTATTCAAAATGAATAAATAAATTGTAAGATAAATGAATAAGTAAAACCCTAATCAACAACTTAACCTTGGTTTAATTCTTTACACTTAACCATAAAGCATGTATCATCAAACATGATACAATCAAGTGCACAAAAGTATATCACATATACAACTTGTGAACTTCAAGTGAGAAAATCCATTTAAAGTGAACCAATACTAGTTAATGCAAAGTAATATATCAAATATATAATTATGCATTAAATCATTAAATCAACACTTGATTTAACGACCCGGTCATATCGCATATAACCGACTAATATTCAATGTATCGGTTTATCGATTCAACGCTTGAATCGATAACTAGGTTATATCGCATACAACCACCCGACACATTGATCGCGAGAATGAAATACGGTATCACATACACGCATTATTCTCGGTCCCGCACATATCTCATATGCGCTCCTATTTCGTTTCGCTTGAGCCAGGAAACCTCTGTGTAGGACTCTAAAGACTCGTCAATACGCCGGCAGCAGATGATGATCATATCAAACACCCACAAGCCGCAAGCGGTCTGCTAAACGTAACGGCCACCCGGGTATTGAGCGATCTGAAGATCGACGAGCAAGCCCGCTCACACTCCAGTGAATCCAACCAGTAACACTACCGTACAGTCCGGTCTGTCCGTCTGATATGTCGCATATCTCGCCTAGGGGTGGTAAACGTCAGACCCCAATAGCTCAATAAGTCGTGTCGATATGAGGTCTATAACAATTCGAGAAACTACTGGTAACACTTACCAGTAAATCTCAGCAACCCTGGCCAGGGATTTCCTGTTATAGCCAATCGAACACAGCGCAACATCAACTCCCTATACCGGGAGAGACGAATCCCCTCCTATCGCTCATTGCCTCCATGTGACTTGGGACTGTACCCAAAAACCACCGTTTTGCACGCCCTCTTGGACGTGGTAAGATGGAAATCAAAGCACAGTGGGAACCACACAAGACTCTATGACGATCTCGGGTCAACAGACTACTCTGTACCAGTGTCACCAGAGAACTGCCATCTGACGTGAGGTATAATACCATCTGGGAGTTCTCGGCGAGTCCGTCCAGTGTACCCAGTCTCTACTGAGCACCCGTATATCTCCTCTGATGTCAAACACCGATGGATATGGGATCATCCATCGCCCATCTGTATGGGTCGAGAAGGTACACGCTAGTCTACTCTGGTATATCGATGCCCCGTCTCGATACACCCTCGACTAGGGACTTTGAAGGATGTACTTATGGACTACCATGTCCCCACTAGTATGATCCGCATCATAGTCCAGGTAGTCAAGCACACATCCTAAGGGCTTTACCAACATGTAACAGAGAGACAATCAATATACACGTTAAGGTAAAGAGCAACCAGATAGCATACTATCATGTCGAGCAAGAAAGTCCTCCCTATATATGTCCCAGCATCCACTACAATATACATCCTATGTACAGTAATGGCCTCTAGGGCATACATATAACTAACAATCTCCCACTTGCACTAGGGCCATCTGTAGCAGTGGTTGTAGTATCTCATACTCAACCATCCCATAAAAGTCTCTCTCTGGAACAGGCCTTTGTGAGTGGATCCGCTGTGTTGTCCTCTGAGTCTACTCTCCTAACCGCGATCTCCCTGGAGATCAACCATCTCCATGATCAGGTGACACTGCCTTAGAATATGTCTGGATCACTGATGGGACCGGCGTTCCTTGGCATAAGCCACAACTCCATTGTCTCACAATGGTAGGAACATAGTTCATCTCATGAACCAATATACACCCAAACAGCCTCTTTGGTAGCATCTTAAGTAGCGATGTATCGTGCCTTTATCGTCTAGTATGTCACGGTATCTAGCTTGGAACTCTTCCAACATACCGTCCCTTTACTGAGGGTAAAGACAATGCCTGTGACTGACATTCAGTCGTCTTTATCACCCTGGAACACTTCCAGTGATTCTCCCCAGGATCGATTGATACCATCTCACTACAACTAGTGAGAACCCTAACATCCAATTAAATCTATCTCATAGATCCAAAATCCAGGATTTAGTAGGTATCACTTTGATCCTATATGGAGAATCCTAGTGATAAGCGGAGATTGACCGAGCGTAGCATAGGAAACTCCTTCCCTATCAAGAGTATGTCATCCACGTACTCTACGAGGATCGTCACCATACTCCCTACTACCTTTTTGTATATACAAGGTTCATCTACCATTTTGATGATGTCAACTTCTTTGACTAATCCATCAAAACAGATGTTCCAACTCCGCGATGCCTGCTTTATCCTATAAAGCATCTTGCACACGTTTCCGCTGCTCCCACTGTCTACGAAGCCCTCTGGCTGTGTACTTATAGACACTCTCTTCTAAATCATCATTTAGAAAAGCAGTCATGGCACCCAACCGCCAGATATCGTAGTCATGGTATGAAGCCGTGGCAAGTAGGATCTGGATGGACTTAAGCTTAGATACTGGAAAAAGGTTTCATCATTATCCACGCCTGGTCAATGACGAAAACTTTAACAAGTCTAGCTTTGAAAGTCTCAACTTTTCCATCTACACCAAGTAATCTTCTCAAGATATACTTGCTCCTGATGGGGATTTAACCCTTCAGATATAGCAACCAAAGTCCATACTTTGTTGGTGTATAAGGATTCCATCTGAGATTGATAAACATCCAGCCATTCTTACAGAGTCTTACTCTCGATGGCCAGCTCGAAACTAGTTGGGTCATCATCTCATGATGCAATCCTCGCTCCCACTGTCACAGAGAAATCGAAGTATCTCTCAGGTGGGTGAGGAACCCTACTATATCGGCGGAGAGGCTGAGGTTCGTTGGTATCTACTGAATCCTTTGGTTCTAATAAATCATCTGCTGTTGTTTGTATAGCTGGAACCTTTCCAGTTGTACATAACAGATCTTGCCTCGAGCTTGTCCGGATCTTGCTTTTAGTCATTGCCTGGACAACCCCAAATCTTAACTAGCTTAAGACATGGGTTCTTCCATTTCCATATCACATATGAAATGGTAGGCGACTGATTTGATTGGAACCGTATTCAATAGGTATGCAGCTTCTCAAGCGCATAACACCCAAAAGGAAATAGGTAACTCAGTATTACTCATCATAGAGCACACCTTATCACATAGGGTGTAATTGCTCCACCCCGATATACCATCGTGCTATGGTGTATACGGAGGAGTAATGCTGAGAGAGAATCTCATTCTCCTTTAGAATGGTCCAGGAATTCCGTGCTCAAGTATTCTCCTCCTTGATCACATCAAAGGACATAATACTTTTACCCGTATTTTGGTTCTCTACTTCTAACTTATATTCTGTGAATATCTCAAAAGGTTCGGACTTGTGTTTCAATAGGAACATAGGTCTGAAACTCGAAAGATCATCAGAGAACGTAATGAAGTATAAAGAACCAGTCTTGGCATGTGTAGACTGGGGACCTTTATACATCAACATGTATCATCCCAAGAGTTTACCAACTCTTTCTCTGTTTCCAATAAACAGAGCTAGTGTCATTATATCTTTGTGACATGACTGGCGAGTTTCACAAGATGTAAATTCAAACTAATTTAAATATGCATCTTAATGTAACTCTAGCCAGTCGGGTCGCATTGATCTGACCTAGTCTACAATACCTCAAGAAGGATTCGTTCATTTCTGAACTCTTCCTCTTGTGTGTGTTCCATATACTAAGAACTGTAGTTTGATTTAGAACATCAATGCTTTTAGATAACGTGCCTGAACCGATCAACTTTTGATATAGGAAATGTTCAAAACATTATCCAACAATACAAAATTTTATCGTTTCTTTACTAATAAAGAGACAGATATGATTTTGTATATCAGGTTCGGTATCTAATAACATTTGTTCAGAATCAATGTATTGGTAATACAGGGTGACAGTGACCAACAGACCTGGCTGCAACTCTTGCCCCGTTTTCTGCCTCATGAAACTTATCACCCGTTCTCAGTTCTCTACCTTTCTGTAGCCCTATGTAACAGATTACATATCTGGGATCCTGATCTGGTATCACATACCCAGGACGTAAAGGACACTGAGAAACAGTTCTATACAATGAACACACCCGAAGATGATGCATCATCATGCACTCTCCTCGTTTGGGCGGCACGGGAAATCTGGTATTCCCCAATTTCCTGCTCTGTCTTATAACAATTATAAGGTGGAGCGGGACCAACGTTCCCCAGCTCAGTATAACAAGCGGGTTCGGTCAATAATCCGTTTTATTATCTTGATTAAGGCGTGATATGGTCGCTACCTGGAGAGAGAGAGAAGAAAACACTCAGCGTGCGCTGTGTCAAGAATAGATTGGTTTTTATTTTATCTAATCAGGATGGCTCCCACTGCTTTTTATCAAATCTTCCTTCAAACCCTAAAAGGAAAGACTAGCCGGGATTAATTACACACTACAAGTTCGCCAATCTTTCAGCCAGGCCAGTGTCGGTACTTTGAGGGAGGTGCCCCGTGCTTTCGCACGAACCTAATTAATGTAAACCTCGTTTTCCCAGAGGCGTAACCCCGTTGACACCTTTCTAGACACCTACTTGATCGGCTAATTGTAATGTATAAAACTCTCCCAGGAGTAACAATTACTCGCAGCGGGTATCGGGATCCAACTATCTCATAGAAGGTATGCAATCTCATTGCAAATTTCAACACTTGAAATTCCTGATAATATTTTGCCCCTAGCGTCCTATGACCTTGACGCAGGCCAACAAACCATAGTCCGCTAGTCAAGTTCAACCCGTCATTTCCTGATTGAACTAAACCCATCCGCACGACCCTTGACGCAGGCCAACAAAGTCGCACGACTACCCTAATCCAATCACATCATATGCTTATGCAGATAAGCACCAGTTAGCTACCGCACACTCCGCCTTGACGCAGGCCAACAAACGTAGCACGAATACTAACTACTACTTATCTGAAATGACGGAGGGCTACGACAGGTTTTTCTGAAAACCTATTGCGTAATGAACTTGATATCGTTGTAGAATCAAATGAATTTTTGAAATGGAGTGCTTTTGAGGCTTTTCTAGTTTTGCTAAAGGAGTCACTCCCGGTGAAGGGATCGTCGGTCCTTTCCTCGTCGAATGAGGTGCGGGATATATCATATATATCACTGTGCAAAGCAAAACTCTTAAAAGCAATCAAAAGACAAACCGAGTGTGTAGCATCTGCCAGTTATTGCTAAAGGAGTCACTCCCGGTGAAGGGATCTCGGTCCTTTCCTCATCGAATAAGGTGCAGGATATATCATATATACCGCTGTGCAAAGCAAGAACTGTAGCTACCTGTTTTATTTTGAAATTCGATTCTACAACATCTTAGGTTTCTTTTATTTCATTAATCACATTAATGAAGTCCCATCATTTAAGTACCTAATCATCACAGATAAATACGACGTACACTTATGCCATCCGCATTCGCCTCGATGTCCCCTCGTGCACCGTTAGGTTAGGTAACTAACGACAGAGCGGGGCAGGGCTAGCGCGGGTGTAAAACATAAGTAACGCCTATATAATATATCATATATACTATATACTGTATCTATCACAGAACATCACATGATCACATCACAGATATCGCAGCAGAAGAATCATATGAAATATTGGATATACTAGGACGTCCGTGTTTTCAATACGAGCCAGTATAAAACACGGATTCCACGGTCGCGATGAATAGCCAAACCCACACCCCTAGACCCCTACGAGAGCGGCAAGCAACCCTACCAATTCTAGAGTTAGGAGACCCGGACTCGACTCCTCGAGTTGGTCTCCCACTGGACTCCAGAACCCGGTTACTTGTGCCCTCCTCCTTGGGTCTATCCTAGTGCGGAAAAGTAAATAATATACAAACGGTGACAACTTCCGCAACCTGGAAGCGCCCCAATAAAAGAATATTACATACAAGTTTTTACATGAATGAAAATGAAAAACACTCATCTCACATAAAACCCCCCGGCTATTCAATCACGACGATCCAATATAACATATCCAGCAACACATAACATCACATGTCATCAACGTAAGTAAATATGTCCATCCCAATTGTCGTTGACATATAGCAACGAAACCGGCGATATCACATATTACACTTACGGTCACAGAAAAGAAAGTGTAAAACTACAACAGTTGGAATCCGCAACCACCTCAGACATCGCATGCCTGACCAAATGAATTACTTAGACATCGCATGCCTAACAATTATAAACCCCGCATTTTAGTCTCAAAATCGAAAACTCTTTTCAATATCAAGTCGGGCAATTCAACAAGATTCCCGACATCCTGATCGAATACTCGTCGCAAACTTCAGTAGGCGGCCGCACCCCTGACGCCGTCGACGAAGTGCACCAAGGCGGAACACCGCTACCGCGAGCACCCGAACGGATGCTTTCCGCGACGGGGTTCTCCTACAGTCACTTGGTCGGGGCTATGGAGTGAGGCTGTCTATTAAGTTTACCCGGCGAGTATCCGCGTACGCTACGTGATTGCGACGGACTTTTGATCACATCAAAATTCCGTGGCAACCGATCAAGTGAGACTAAAGTGCTATGTTTATAACATTCATTCAGTTATCTCATAACTTATTGTGAATTCCAATTATTGTATCCCATTCCAGATAAATAGAAAATGTTAAACTTTTCGATCGAACAGTCAAACACCCAAGTTTTCCCGATACAGATCAACGCATGAAATAAGTCTAACAACATTCAGTTCGTGCCTCAGTACCAACGGTCCAGCCGTAGAAGGGTCAAGCCAACGCCTCACATGTGGCACGCCGTACTGCCCCAAACCCTAAGGTTCAAAGGACAGTTCAAGACGGTCACATAATCGAGTTAAGGTTTGTTGTCTTCTAGAGGGTCCATCGCGTTACTTGCACTACTTAGAACGTCGTTAAACTACGGAAAAATCCAACACTTAGAAATTTCCCGACAGGGGAAAAATTGGGTATTTATATCCGGTCGAACCTTTTAACATATTCTAAAAATTATCCGGAAAGCCACACAGACAAAATTTGATACCCCGATCGAAACACCGAATCCCCAAAACAACTCCAGAAAATTCAACTCTGGAAAAATTATTAAAAATTTCCAGAAGACTCAGCATTACAAAACATGAATTACTGTGCAAGCCACGTGGGGTAACTCAACACAGTGGCCGCGGAACCGCCGCGCATCCCATGGTGGGGGCCGCGGTTCCGCGCCTCTGTAGTCGAGTTACTATCACGTGCTTCACAGTAACTCATGAAATTACCTGCTGAAGTTTTTGGTAATTTTTAATCTGAAAAAATCCACGTTTTCAGAAAAAGTACAGAGAGCAATTTTGATTTGGGGTTTCGGGTTCAATCGGGTTTCAAATTCCGTCTAGACTTCGCCTAAGGCTCTAGCTAGGCTCTGATACCACTGTAGGGTTCCTAGGCACTCTAGTGAGGTCTCACAAGGCATCAACCATGCCAATTTCAAAAATTCGGTGCCGAGAAACCCTAATGTACGGATCGTTGGCTAGAAAACTAGGCGAAAACATAAACTAGTTAACACTTAACTAAGAGATACGGAAATACAACCTTTGTAGATCCGGTTCTCCACCTCCATAGCTCCGCAACGAAGTCCTCTCCGCTGTCCAAAAAGAATCCGGGCTCTAGCGTCGACTTCATCGGAGAATAAGCGAGCTAGGTCGTCGATGTCCATGCCGAAGATGATCTACGTCGAGGCATCGCTAAATCAAGCTCCGACTTCACCAAGTCAAGAAAATTGTGAAGTAAACACACTCTACTACTTGGCAAGAGGTAGAGGATGAAGAAATAGGAAGTGGGTAGACTTTAGAATTGGATTTCTCACTCTAATTCTCACTTTGCCATTAAAGCTTGTGAAGCTTTTTCTTAAAGTGAAGAAGAAGAAGAAGATGAAGAATATGATAAGTTATTTTAAAATAGAAAAATAAAACAATACTTATCATAAACTTTACCTTAGTTAAGTGTAGAGAATTGACTAAGGTTGGGTTGATGGTTAGGGTTAAGGATGAGAACAAAAAAGTCATCAAGTCAAAGCTTCATGAAGCTTCAACTAAAAACAAAAGAAGCCACCATTCATTTATCTTTCAATTTATTCAAAATGAATAAATAAATTGTAAGATAAATGAATAAGTAAAACCCTAATCAACAACTTAACCTTGGTTTAATTCTTTACACTTAACCATAAAGCATGTATCATCAAACATGATACAATCAAGTGCACAAAAGTATATCACATATACAACTTGTGAACTTCAAGTGAGAAAATCCATTTAAAGTGAACCAATACTAGTTAATGCAAAGTAATATATCAAATATATAATTATGCATTAAATCATTAAATCAACACTTGATTTAACGACCCGGTCATATCGCATATAACCGACTAATATTCAATGTATCGGTTTATCGATTCAACGCTTGAATCGATAACTAGGTTATATCGCATACAACCACCCGACACATTGATCGCGAGAATGAAATACGGTATCACATACACGCATTATTCTCGGTCCCGCACATATCTCATATGCGCTCCTATTTCGTTTCGCTTGAGCCAGGAAACCTCTGTGTAGGACTCTAAAGACTCGTCAATACGCCGGCAGCAGATGATGATCATATCAAACACCCACAAGCCGCAAGCGGTCTGCTAAACGTAACGGCCACCCGGGTATTGAGCGATCTGAAGATCGACGAGCAAGCCCGCTCACACTCCAGTGAATCCAACCAGTAACACTACCGTACAGTCCGGTCTGTCCGTCTGATATGTCGCATATCTCGCCTAGGGGTGGTAAACGTCAGACCCCAATAGCTCAATAAGTCGTGTCGATATGAGGTCTATAACAATTCGAGAAACTACTGGTAACACTTACCAGTAAATCTCAGCAACCCTGGCCAGGGATTTCCTGTTATAGCCAATCGAACACAGCGCAACATCAACTCCCTATACCGGGAGAGACGAATCCCCTCCTATCGCTCATTGCCTCCATGTGACTTGGGACTGTACCCAAAAACCACCGTTTTGCACGCCCTCTTGGACGTGGTAAGATGGAAATCAAAGCACAGTGGGAACCACACAAGACTCTATGACGATCTCGGGTCAACAGACTACTCTGTACCAGTGTCACCAGAGAACTGCCATCTGACGTGAGGTATAATACCATCTGGGAGTTCTCGGCGAGTCCGTCCAGTGTACCCAGTCTCTACTGAGCACCCGTATATCTCCTCTGATGTCAAACACCGATGGATATGGGATCATCCATCGCCCATCTGTATGGGTCGAGAAGGTACACGCTAGTCTACTCTGGTATATCGATGCCCCGTCTCGATACACCCTCGACTAGGGACTTTGAAGGATGTACTTATGGACTACCATGTCCCCACTAGTATGATCCGCATCATAGTCCAGGTAGTCAAGCACACATCCTAAGGGCTTTACCAACATGTAACAGAGAGACAATCAATATACACGTTAAGGTAAAGAGCAACCAGATAGCATACTATCATGTCGAGCAAGAAAGTCCTCCCTATATATGTCCCAGCATCCACTACAATATACATCCTATGTATAGTAATGGCCTCTAGGGCATACATATAACTAACACTTGACTCGAGAATGTCATATTATTTATTGTATCGTATGTAATACTATTGAGGCGAGATCACCGGCTACTAGATATATATATAAATCGACTCGGACTTAGGTGGATTCCCTTACCCTTTTGACTGGGCTCGAGTCATACTCATTTTCAAAAGTGGAGAATCGTGAGTATTTTAAATACCAAACTGTATGACTCGTATATTGGGTAGGTATATTTTTCAGTGTTGCTGTTACTACATCACCTTCTGTATATTCATGATGTTTCATCGCATTGCATGCTTGTACATATGTTATCTGTAATTACATGAAACCCTGCTGTCAGGACACCAGCACCCTTACCGATGATGCGTATGTTCCACGTACACCTGCTTGCCGACTCACACACATCATCATCGGTAATTGCCATGTCACGTACACTTTAGAAAATACTATTCATGGACATAGCTTGCTAGTTGATAGTTGCAACATGTTATAGTTTTCATATGCTAGTTTAACTATTGCATTTATTGCATGATATCAGATGCATTCATGTATTCATTGATTATGCAGTATTATGGAGATTTATGTCGGTTTTCACTGTTTATTGACATGGTGATTTGATGATTTCGGATCCTTCTTGAGATTTTCTGGATTTGGAAACCGCATATGAAAGTTTTATAAACTGATGAGTTATTTTAAAGAGAAAAATACGGTTTTCCTTGATATGATGAGTCTTGTCCACCATGATGTTTTCTCGGTTCTGAGATGGTTTTCGAGACCCGATTCGAGGAGTTGGATGAACCGTCTGCGGGTACATGGTGGACCCGGTATGGTACTCTGGAGCAAGAAGCTCGAGTTGTAGACGATGAGCCCGGCAGGGGCAGACTGCCTACCGGTGATTGTTTGGCACGGCGGATATCCGGAGGATACCGTTCGTGGTCATGTGATTGATGATATGGGCCGATCCGGACTGACGGAGCCCGAGGTATTGAGATATTGAGATATTGAGATTTGAGACACTGAGATATTGAGATTTGATGATACAGGCCAGTCCGGATAGCCGGAGCCTGAGATATTGAGATATTGAGATTTATGTTTTGTGTCGATGCTTGACACTGATTTCTCTGTTGATTTCATTGATGATACTCGATTTATATACATACAGAAATCTCATTAAAGAAAGAAAACAGTTGTCTCACTCATGATGTATTCTGTTTCCATTCGTAATGCATTCATACATCATATGTCTGATATGTTACTATCTGAGATACTGACACGAGCACGTGGTATTGCACCTATGTGTAGTTGGATCAGGATATTTATTGAGGATATTACTTGATATGACCTACGATAGCATCATGCATGCGATTTCTACTCGTAGATGTTTTCTACTCACGAGTTGGCAACTCATCCCGTTGTGCCACAGTTCCTTGCAGGTTTTGCCGTACAGGTTTCGTGGGGCTTTGCTGGCATATTATTCCTTCCGGGTGATTGCTTTGGTAGGTGGGTTCACTTGCATCGTGACCACCATTGTACATTTATTATTTCAGTTGTATCTAGTAAACTCCATCAACCAGACTTGTATATTTGATAGAGATAGATGACCAGTGTATATTCTTTCGACCTTAGAGTTGCGCGCTGTATTATTATGGTTTTTTTCCGATTTTCTTGATGATGTTGGATTTTTATCCTGAGTTCGATCTTCGCCTTTCGGCATTGTATATTATACTGCATTGTGTGGTTTTGTCCGTCGATTGACGAAGAGCTAGCTCCCGCTTGGGAATGCCTTTATTCATTATATATGCCTTATCAGGTTTGTACCCATTTGGGGTCAGTTTTTACAAAGGAAACCCTGTCGAAATTTTTAGAAAAGACTTGAGATTTTAAAAATGCATATTTCGGCTTATGTTGTTAAACTTCTTGCTTTAAAATTGGTTTTCCTTCACTTTACTGCTTTACTTGGTTTGGATTTCTGGGTTTTGGCTTACTTAGATTACGTACGCCTCGAGACGTTTCGTAGTTTAAGTGCCGGTCATGCTCGGTACTTTCGGGTCGTGAGAAAATTGGTATCAGAGCGTTAGGTTTTACATTCGGCGTCTAGGATGACCCTTGGTTGATAGAGTAGGTGACTCAAGTAGAGTGACGTACCGTGTGTATGTTCCGCGGAATACTTACGATACGATACTCCGCTTAAGAAGTCTTAGGATGTACATTTCTTTGCACAGTATTATATTCATTCCTATGATCTATCCTCATCGGTACCAGTTTATGGTTTTGTTATCACGGTTGTACGGGCGTGGAGAGCTACGGCTAGAGTTGCGGTCAGCACGAGCTCATCACGGACGAGGACTGACCAGGGCGTGATTCCAGGGACATACGATTGCATAGAGCCGTCGTTTTATTATGTTTTCGTGCCATAGACGTTTGATGGGCCGCTTTTACGAGATTACTCGGACGTGCAGATCAGCACCAGAGTATTGGGCCACTGATAGAGACCAGCCAGGATGTGATGTCCGTTAAAACACCGATTATACTTGATGATTGAGGCACTGTTCAACGTGCGGACGAATGAGCCAGTTGTTGCTGCGAATGAGGAGATATCACCCCAGATGTTTGGAGCTAATGCCGCATGAGTTATACTTCGAGATATGATAGAAGATTGCTAGTCACCAGAGATGAAAGATTAGGACATGCGATTCATTGCCTACCCCGATGCGAGGTCATCAGATTGATTGATTCCAGTTAGAGACGAATTCACGCTGATACGTTGAGAGTCGATATGGACGATCGAATGTCAGGAACCCATTTTTCAAGTTTAAAGTATTCAGAAAACAATGCAAGTAATTCTACGGACCCTCTAGAAGAATGAAACCCTAACTCGACATAATGACCATGTGAAAGCCTTTGAACCTTAAGGTTTGCGGTAGTTCCGCGGTGCCATTAATGAGGCTTGGGTTTGCCCTTCTACGGTTGGTTCATAGGTGCTGTGGCATGTATTCGATACTATTAACCTGTACCCAAGATGTTGAGCTCTTGGGGGATTATGGAGCCTTGACGAATCGATCGAAAAGTTCGACATCATTCGGATATCATGTGATGGGATATATTGCTTGGGAGACTCCAGATACGAGATAGCCGTTGGAGCGCAGTCCATGCAGCCACGAGGAGACGAGTCCGAATCAGTCGACATTGGAGGAAAGTGGAGTAAGAGATTCGTACGAGATCGTGACGAGAGGACGTTCCACTCCGCTGACATCAGAGATGTGATACGCAAGCAGAGACGTTGATTATGGGTATATTTTCCAGGAGGAGTCGTGATGAGTATGCATCCGTTCCGGAACAAGAAATAGATATAGTAAAGATGATGACTTCCGGGCAGTTCGGCAGAAACGAGATTGGGGAGAGACCTTGACAGGACCTTTCTGGAAATACTATACGAGAAGACTTGGACCCAGGATTAGTCATATTGCACACGCCCAGCAGGCCAGAGTTCAGTATCGTCGACAAGACATATTATGAGTGACCATAAGAGTTGGCCAGAGATCTTTAGAGAACGTGCCAGAGCTGACTATTTCCATTATCGTTTCCATATTGGACCGTTGAGCCGGGAGCTATGTACTTAGCAATTCGCAGTGAGAGACGGGAGCCTAAGGGCACCAAACGACAGGCCATGATCAGGAGGCAAGTAGATATCTTGCTCTGCTAGTATTGGATGCACCGACACCTTCTCGACCTTGAAGGAAGGACATATCGACGACAGTATTTACGATTTGTGATTTCGTGAGTTGACTATCACGTATCAGTCACTTTGGATTTCGGTATTTTGGGCGATCTATTCGCATGATTGAGTTTTGATGACTGAGTTTCATGATATTTGTTTTCGTGCACCATGGCTGCACCTACTGAGTATTTACGTTTTGTGCATAGTTATTGCACTTGAGATATGCTTTATACACCGTTGTGTTGATTTATGATTTGTGCAGTTTTATTGCATTTGATTCAGTTTTGTGCCATGGCTGCACATGTTTATGATTTCATGGATTGCATACAGCTGATTTAATTTTATGCAGGTAGTATGCACTCGATTTGGTTTTTGCACTCGGTATAGCTTACATGTGCTTGTAGTGCGTGGATATGTGTTTTGTGCACGCAGTTGCACTCGTTTATGATTTTATACACCTTGGCACACTCGGTGTTGCTTTTTATACGCATTTGAGTTATTGATGCATTTATGTGCCCTTGTTGCACCCGATTTGTATTTTGTCTTGTTGTTGCACTAGGTTTTTACGCTGTGTATTGTTGCACCATATTGTATTTCGTGCACTGGATGCACTGCATTTGGTATTTCGTGCTCTGGATGCACTGTATTTGATATTTCGTGCACGAGATGCACTGGAGTTGGTATTTTGTGCACTTGATGCACCATATTTGTATTTTTGTGCGCTTGTTGCACTGTATTGTATTTCGTGCACTGGATGCACCGGATTCATATGTTCGATGCCCTTAATTTAGCCTTCATTCATGCATGATGGATGTACTTGATATGGATTTTCACACATGTTGAGCGCATGATATGAGATATGGTTTTATGCACACCGGATGCAGTCGATTGGGATTTCCATTCGTGCATGTTAGTTGCACTGGATTGAGATTTTATGCACCACAATTGCACTCGACTTCGATTGATGACATTCGAGATGTTGATTTTGATTTCATACCTATGGTATGCATGTGATTTGACTTATACTTTCGGCATAGTTTTCATACACTTTTAGTATTTTGATTCGATTTTGTGCATACTGATGCACATGGTTGTGAGATTATATATCACGGTATTCCTGATTTGGATTTGGATTGAGATGTGTTGTATACCGTCGATTTTGATTACGATATTCTATATTGTTTTCGTGCACCTTGTGCACTGGATTGGGATTCTTGAGCATATTTGGGCGCTTGATGCGATTTTGGTGCACACTAGATGCACTAAATCGAGATTCTTTATGCATATCAGATGCACCTGATATTATTGTCGTGCACACCCGTTGCACTGGACAGATGTTTCGTGCACACCCGATGCACTTAGATGTTGGTTCTGTGCACATGTATTGCACATTCATGGATTTTGATTTCCGTGCGCACCAGACGCACGTAGCATTCATATGCACCTTTTGGAATTGATTTCTTATGGAGCAGTACGTTTTTATGATATTTGCTATTTGTTTTCGTACTGAGCAGGACTAGTCAGAGGACAGTACCTGGATATATTTTGCATACATTAATAGTTATCGAAGGGATTTCCAAAAAGAGAGTTATAGTCTCAGTATTTACCTACGTGTCTGAGATGATACGAAATATTTTATAAAGGAAACCCTTCTAAATTATTTTCAGAAAAAAAACGGCGGGATGTGCATATTAAACAAAAGATATATACATATATTATGATTTTCTTAAAATAGACGTCCGCCATTGTGCAGTGTTATGCGTATCATACAGCAACATGAAAGGTTTGGCATGCATTTCCTACAGATGTTTACATGGATAGTTTTGATGTATATCATATTGGCTTCGTTTTAGATTTGACATTTGTGTCTACACCATTACTCCGATGATTGCGGGATGCTTGACGGAGTTTTGATTTGGAGTTATCTGCTCATTGTTCATGCGCATGCATTGCGCTACGATACGTTTTATGGATTGATGATTTCGGAGCCCCGTCGACTTGATCTTTTTACTGAAATGTTTTAGAAATTGGGGGAGTTTAAATCTAAATTCGGGGACTGAATTCCTTTAAGGGGGGAAAATTGTAACATTTTAGAAAAATAAGATATTATTTTTGGGAATTTTTATAATTAAATGACAAATATATTGAATATTTTAATAAGGCGGTATAATTAAATACCGATAAATTGGGGAAAAATTGGAAAATTATGGAAATTACTAAAATGAAGGTGTTTTATGTGAAATATGCAAATCATAAGTTTTTATGATTAATTATACACTATTTAGTGCTAATCGCGATTAAATATCGCTAATCGCGCATTAATCTTGTTTTGTGCAAAACATGCACCATATCATTTTAACACTTGTTACATTTTATCATGGCTTTACTTTATTTCTTCATGCTTAATTTGGGTTTTATTATGAGAAGAGAGAAGAAAAGAAAAGAAAAAGAAAAGAAAAAGGAAAGAAAAGAATAAAGAATGAGGGATGGGCATGAGAGAGGGAGAGAGGGTGAGGGGTCAAAGCATGGTCTTGGGTTCTTATTTCTTTCCTCATCTTCATCTTCCCCCCCTCTTCTTTTCAGCCCATGGCAGCACCTCACATCCTCTGCACTACAAACCCTCAAAACATCATTAAAACAAACTCCAAAGCTCATCCTCACTTCACAAAAAACTTGCACAAGCTCACAAGCTACACTATGGACCAAGAAAGTTTGCATTTTGGTGCTCTAGGGGATTCATGAGTGCCAAAGGAGGTAATTTCTGCACCATCATAATTGTATTTCGATTCCTTAAGTATCCATACAAGTTTAGAATCGATATTGTCTAGTTTAGCAAACTTTGAAAATTTCAAGTTAGGGATTATGGTTGAATTGATCTCAAAGGTGAAATTGAGGTGTAATTAGAGACCACAACCCTTGTTGATGATGTAGTGGACTGAACCCGAGACTTAAACCCCGAATTATGAACTTAGAAACTCAATATCGGAAAAATTCTGGATTCTGTGAGAGTATAATGAAATTTGCTAACACCCGGGGGACTTGAAAATTATTTAGCAAACACTGAGAGATAAGCAGGCACCCAAGAAGCTAACCCTAAAACCTGAGCTACCCCCTCCATGTTCTGGCTGCACTTTTATTCGATCTGGCCGCAAATTGCGGCCAGGGTGAGATCATTTGGGTTCGTATTTGTTCTGTGGCTTTATCTCCAGTAAACTAGACCCTTGACATATGCAACTTTGGCTAGTTTGGCTTAGGGTAAAATCTGGGGCATGTTTTCAAAGTTGCTGCTTTATGTCTCGTGTTATTTATGAAATAAGGTTTTGATATTGGTGTTTTTATCGGACGATTCACGTTCATACGTCAATCGTCGAGAGTTGTTAGTTATTCTTGCATACGTAGATCATGGGTTTTAACCCATGTGTGATACGCGTGCCGATTTGGTTTTCGTATGCTATTTCGAATTACAATGTCATGTGATATACATATAGGTACCCTCGAGTGGGTTCGGAGCAACAAGGATGGGCGTGGCGACATCGATATCGGCAAGCAAGAGTAGGTGAGTAGATTTATATCTACGGGGGAAGTCGGGTGGATGGCGTATAACATTCCCACAATGTCGTAAGAAATGGTATGATGTGAATAGATTTACTTAGATGTGTTATTGAGAGATATGAACACTTAGCAAGAAAAGCTTTAGGAGATCATGGGTTAGTGTTAGCGAGAATTGAAGGAAGGATTTAGTTGGTTTCTTAATCATGAACCCATGAGAGCTTTTCTCCCCTGCCTTTGAACCCCAAGTTGGTTGCAACATTTATGAGTGGCCAATAGCTACTTACTTTGCAACAGAAAGGAGAGGCAAATCCCAATGCGCCAGCCGTATACATCTGGACAAGAGAGAAGAGATAAAAGTATGGGTCTCACATGCTGCCCAAGGCAGTCCGAAACTTCTCCCTCTCACCCCCTGCCCAAATGTATTACACCCGGTACTCTGAATAATTCCTCTACATTGCATCATCAAAATGACTAGTTTGTTTCTAACTTAATAAAATGCAACAAATATTATCACATCATGCAAAGCAAAAAACAATGGATTAAAACTCCATTAATTCAACAACTGCTCCATCTTGCTTTACATATCAGAAACATGCAGATTCACTGCAATAAAAACCTGCATTCTGCAGCACTTGTTGCAGTCTAGAAGCAAACCAAGTAACATTTGTTTTTTTTAGCTACATATAAATACTCAGAGAGCACAACTATATACATACAGAGAGATCATGAAAAGTTTACACCAGGCCTTATGAGAATTTATGAATGAGCAAAGTGCAAGAACCTTCACCAGCAAAAAATATTCTAATGATATCGGCTGAAAATAAGAGAATTTCCAATATTTAGATCAATCGTATACTGATAGGACCGATATTTATCTTTTCAAAGACATCGGCAGCAACTGAAGAACTTTTTTTTCAATATGTTTACTGTAATTTCCTCAACTCCAAGAGAACAAGATAATCATATATGCTAAAAATATCGAGCACAAAATAAGTTGAATCTTCAGAAAGCGCTGAGACCATCAAAAGGCACGATTCATTCCTCAACTTTCGGGCGGAAGCAGCATGAGAATATCTGTGGTAGACATTTGATATGCATTAAAAACATAAGTGTTCCATATTAACGTTAAAGTTGGGATCCTCCATGTCAGGGCCTAAACTTAGGAATTCATTAACCCATGTAATTAAAACACAAAAATTTTGGCAGAAATATTAAATATTAGCTATTAACGGAAAAAACGGAAGTATTTTGGAATAAAAAAGTTGCAGAGATTTGGTAAAGATGATGATATTTTACTATTCTGGCAAAACGAGGGAGGCTTCAACTATTAGAAGGAGATTAACATCTAAAATTCAAAGTTTTCAAAAATAACTTGAAGTGATTATTTCTACTCAATGTTTTCTGATTCTTAATTTATAAAAAAATAACTCGAAATATATGGGAAGAATGCAAAGACCAGGAAATACCTTCGATCTTGATGATGGCTTAGCATGATTCTCACTCTTGCTTGGATACATATTTGCATCAGCCGGAACTTTCAGAAGCTTAGCAGCAGCATTCTGCTTATCTTGTTTAACTTTATTAAAAATTACGGTGAATCCATCTCTTGATTTAGGATCCATTTCATCCCAAACACCAAACTTTGGCACCGATGAAGGCGTGTCATGCATCTGTTAACCGTTTTATCAAATTTCAGCAAATGCACAAAATCCCTGGCTGAATTGATAAATCCAAACTTGAACGACGGCATATGAAGAATTAATGAGAAAAAAATGATCTTTATTGAAAGAAGAAGCAGTAGATTAGGAAAATAACTCTACTGAGAAATCTCATTATACTTCAATTTGTTTTCTATTCCATGCTCTTTCATGCAATTTTTTGTTTTATTGGTTTGGATATAGAAAAGTGAAATTTCTAGTGAATCACAATATCTCGCGATTTGAATTAAACATGGCAAATTTGAATCCCTTCAAATTGAGTGAATTACCAATTCAAAAAACTCATCTTTAATTTGGTCCCTTTTTTTTTATCGTTGCATTATATTTCTTTGTGCCTATCAAGTCTCCCTAAATTTTGCATAATCACATCTCTCAAATTCTCACATTAAAACGAACGATCAGTAATTTCCGAATTTTGGAATTTCTATTACTCAAAGTTTGCAGAGCTTTATATACAATATTGTAAATGGCTATACTACTTGGTTTCCAAATTTTTACTTCATTTTTACTGTCAAAGACTGCAATACAATATTCTCATAGAACCAAACATAGATATCGAAATCCCATGAATTCTAACATCCTAGACAAATAATGTAAATAAGAAATTCAACTGATTAGAAATTGATCAAAGAATTCCAATTCACAAGAACAAAAGGGATATAAGTGTAATAATGGCATTAGTACTTACAAATCAACAATTTTTTGCAGTTCAAACTTTATGTAGTTGTTGTTCTAAAAGTATAATATTATCAAGCTAACCATCTTTCCCCACCCCTAACCCCCACCCCCGAAGGGGGAGGATGGGGGGGGGGCATTTAGAAAAATAAAAATAAAAGCACATGAATAAATAACAAAATCCCAAGTTTTACATAGAACTAGATATGTTTATGATTTCATTAAATTTTATGTAGAGTTTTTTGGGTCATGTCTAAGAATAAAAATTGAAATTACTAAAGCTTTTACACTCAACTCTGGTCAGTAAAGAGAGGTCATCATTCAAATAACAAACAAAAAACAACTAACAAATTGTTCATAGAACAACGGAGTAATTGTATCTATTAATAATTTGGTGGATAAAAGTAGCAACAAAAATGACAAAAGAAAAAAAAAAGGTAAGCAATTACTTACAGCATCACGTAGTGGAGATCTCCCGGGTTTTGCCAGTTCATATCCTGCAGGAAATATCCCGGACGTGAAGGCCTCAGGGTTCTGTTCGGGATCGTTGGGGTTGAAATTCTTTGTTCCAGACATTTTTTCTTTGCGAGCATCCTCAAAGAACTTCGTATACGGGATGTTATCTCTATCCCAATCGCCAAATTTCGGTACATGCGAAGTCTGCTGAAAAATAACAATTGCAGAAAGGTTATAAACAAGAGCACTCTTCAACAATATATAGCTTGAAAATTATTCAATCCTAATAGTAGAACCCTCATTTAAAATAAAATACCAGGATTATAGATTCCATTTTAGATCTCTCCGAAAAAAGAAAGGGGGTAAGATTAGAAATTAATGTTAAACTTCTACATTATTAGTTGTGACCAATTAAGGCCTTTCTATATATCCCCCGTCTTTCTAATCTTTCTTTAAGTGGATCACATCGGCTGTTATAGTGAATGTTGGAGTCAAAATAGGCAAATAGGTCTATTTCTAAGGGAAGGTGGGGGTGGGGGTGGGGGTGGGGGGTTATCTCCCTCCCCCCGAAATCTCAACGCCCCCCTCCAAACTCACTCTGAGAACATGTGGAGTGGTTCTATAATCGCTCTCTCCCCCTAGAGAAGTATTTATACTTCTAAAAACAAGAAAAGAAAGGAGGAGAATTCATACATTGAATTCTAAGGAAGAAAAATTGTAAGTGTTCTTTTAGAAAGAAGAAGAGAAGTGAAAATATAGGAATAGAATCTCCATTCCTCTCTTTTTCTCATACTTTATCTCTCTTTCCCCTTCTGATCAAGGATCAATAAAAGATCCATGAAAGCTTCTACAAGTTTTCATCTCCAATGGAGCAATTTGATACCCATGGCCATGAGTCCCCTACTTCTTCAATAACCAAGAAGATGAAAACTTTAGAACATGAATCTACATATTCTTCACAAGTTGGATGGAACTTAGAACACGGGCCACCTTATGTTCTGCATAACAATGAAACAGGTCATCCTATTTCCATCTCATATCTGAAATAAGATAATATTCATTTTCTCTGAAAACATAGACAAGGGATAAATACCCTTGATACATATATGAATAAGCAAATCCTATTTATCTCTTTAAGATATGAAAATCATATTTTCACATTGAAATCAAGTGTTAAAACTCTATATTCCTTGTTGTAAACATATCTTAAGGCTATGTTCATACAACTTAAAGATGAGTTGTCTCGAGGCATCCCCTCTCAGGATGCCCCTGTTCATATCATAATATTACATTATTACATTCCCCATTCTTATGCATTTTACAATAAAACAGGTGCTTTTGACCCATGTCTGCTATATAGTACAGGTTACAGGTTCTTGGAGCGAAAACAGTGAAAAAGACAAAAGATAATACAAAAGAGAGACTTTTGAACAACAAATAGAAGGATCCTAGTTAAGCCTAGACGAAGAACAGTTCACAATGTACAAGACAACGCAAGGTCCAAAATGTCAAAGCGAACGGTTAAAAGACTACTATAAGTTTTCACTGAAAGATCTGGAGAAGACCCAGAAGCCAAATGGAGAAAAGAATCAAAGAAATAAAAAGCCCAAAGAATCAAGAAAAAGCCCAGAAAGTTTCATCATGCAAATTCACCAATGGGCCGCGGAACCGCAGCCCTACCCCTACCCATGCCGCGGTTCTGCGGCCATCTAGTGCCCGGGGTTCGTGAAATTTTTACCAAAATGTTGTGGCGGCGCTGAATAGTCAACCTAAGGGCAAATTTGTAATTGCAGACGTGCGAATCAATTGTAACCTAGGTTTCTATGTCCTATAAATAGAACCCAAATCATTGTATTTTCTCATGCCTCTATTCATCAATAAAATTTCAGTTTTATTTGAAGTTGGAGAGCATCAATCGTAAGTAGGTTTATTTTTCTGCCCTAGTTCTAGTTTTAATTTCTGCCCTAGGTAATTTCTCTTCTTGCCCTAGTTTAATCTAGTTTAGAATTTCTTTTAACTTGTAGTAGATCTTTCTTCTCTTAAATCAAAACAAAATAAAAATTATGTTTTTTGTAGATCCCTTAATGAACGAGTAGTTTCCTCGCTTGTTAGGGTTAGGAATATGGAAGGGTTTGAGAGATGAAGGTCTCTCATCTCTTTTCTTTGCCAATCTCTTATGAACATTAGGACTCCATGCATACTTTCATCTTCCGCTCCCTACGGCACTCTACCCACAAGATAACGGTGATACCGTAGTATAAAAGACCGGATCTGTAAGTTTTCCATGGAGGTTAGGGTAAAGATTAAGAAAGGAAGGATAAGGATCTAGAGGAAGAAACATCTTCCCAATCATCCTAATCCCCTTTATTAAAATTTACTATAAACCCTAATATGATATCTAAATTAAGGCATTGGAAAGGGGTGTAGATATTTATTTACCAAACTTTACCTAAAGCTAATTTTAGCAAGTTTCCTAATTCTAGTATAACTCAACTTCGTTTTAGATTTAATTAAAAGATCCAACACCCTTTGGAATTAGCTCGTAAGAACATTTAGGAAATCTACAACATCCCTGTGGACCGACCCGTATTCACCGGCTAGCTACCAAGCGACGCCGTTCTTGATTGCGGTAATAATATTTTTGATCGATAAAATCTCATCCAAATCAAATGGCGCCGTTGCCGGGGATGGCGTAAAATTTCCTTTTTGTAATTTCGGGCTAATATAAATTATAAAAAACCATAAAAATTTGAAAAATTCGAAAATATAAAAATTCTATCATCTTTTATTGTTTGAAGGGTTTCTTTTGTGAATCTTTGCAGGATTGACGGATCTGAATAAATACAGAGGGCGAAACAGAAAAAGATACATCAAAACAGAGAGGGATTGCAAGTACAGAACAGTAGAAATTTTTTTGGACACTTGAACCCTCCCCACGACCGCGATTCCACCGCTAAGACCCACCTGCGACCGCGATTCCGCGGCATCTCCTTGTCTTCTCTGCGCGAAAATTGCTCGGTTTGTTTCCTTATTCTCCCCTCTGCAAATCCCCATATATCTTTTGCCAAATATTCTGCAGAATTCTTTGCGCTAAAAATCTTCTTCCTCCTTCCAATAATTGATTTTCTGCAGGATTCTTTGCGTCGCGCTTAAAAGAAAATTGATTGCAAGTGATTTACTGCTTTGCATATTTTAATCGGACTTTAAGGGGCTTTTGACCAATTCAGATTGGGTGGGGATTTCATCACCCTTCCCAGGACCCCAGAAATCACTTAAAGCATTTGCATTGACCACTCTTAATTAAAAAATACTAGACTCAGCCCTAAAAACGTCGCGCTCAATAGGACAGAGGACTAGTTATAAGTATCGGCCGTTCATCCTAACCTGACTTTGCGGTGCCTAGGAAAGTGTGTCAAAGGCTAGTGGTTTTTAATTAGGCCCACTACTGTGGTTCCTTCCCACTTACCTGGCACTTACCTGGCCGCAATTGGCGGTGAAGAGGCGGTTTGAGGTCTTATCTTTAGCCCTTTGGAACAGTTAGGAGCTGTCTAGCTGACCCTAGATCTAGGCCTGATTGTGCATTTGTGGTTAATTGCATTTGTGTCAAAAGTCTTTTCTTAAAAATCTTTTTGCAAAAATCTCACATAAAAAAAAGAGGAAAAAATCTTTTCAAACTTGCAACTTGTCGCTAAAGAAATCTTTGCACTCACTTACACCACTTCCTCTCATTGACGTTTTCTTACCTCCACATTCTGTCTTTCATCTTTTGACTACACTACCCTTTTAGTGTATGTCCGGTTGGACTAGGGACCCTAGCGTCCGATTAGTCCGTGTTTCGTTGGTACCGACCGACGAACCTTTCGACTCTGAAGTCGAAATCCTTTCCACTTCTTCACTTTCACCTTCACATTCTTCTTCCGAAGGTATGTCAGGATACAATCCTAACAATACCTTATCGACGAGAATGATTCCACCTCCGTTAGGTGCGAATAACCCGAATCACCCGCCTGTTGAAGCGCCCATACGAGTCGCGCTCCAGGATCTTTTTTACCCCATCCGCACCGCCCTACCTACTTGTCTTTCCCTCCCACCGGCAAATGGGGACAATTTTAAGATCAAACCACACTTCATCAATATGCTGCCCAAGTTTCATGGTTTGGAATCCGAAGATGCATATATCTTTATCAACAAATTCCAAAACGTTTGCGCTATGATGAAAACAACCCAATTAAACGACGATGCTATAAGACTAAGGGTCATTCCTTTCACCTTATGTGACTTAATCGAGAAGTGGCTATACAGCACAGTGTCGCATTCAATTAAGAATTGGGAAGAGTTTGTGAAAGCCTTTCTTAAAAAGTTCTATCCTCATCACAAAACTGCTAGAATACGCAACGAGATTATACAATTTTCTCAGCTTCCGTCTGAACCATTTTGGAAGTGTTTTGAAAGATTCAAAGACCTACTTGTTCAATGCCCTCACCATGGGATCGAAAATTGGCAACTTTGCCAAACATTATACGAGGGATTGAACCCGGCAACGAAGCAGTTGCTAGAAACCATTTGTCAAGGCCACTTTCTAACCAAATCTAGTGACGAAGCGTGGCAGTTTCTTGAAGATCTTAGTGAACAAACAATTCAATGGGAGAGCACCAAGACCACATCTTCTTCTTCTATGGGTCAGTCTACGGCAGGCACACATCAATTAGATATGTCGATTGCTATGAAGGCCGAGATGGCCGCTCTTGTGAAAAAGCTAGAAGCGATTGAGACCAAAATCTCATCGCCTTCTCCTGCCCCTGTTGTGCCTCCACGAACTGTTTGTGCTTGTTGTTCGGATCCATCACATCTCACAGAAGAGTGTCCTTACAATTCATTTACTCAAGGACATGATCAAGTCAATACTGTCTTTCAGCAACGACAAAGAAATGATCCATACTCTTCGACATATAATCCGGGTTGGAAGAGTCACCCAAATTTTGCTTGGAACCAAAATCAACAATTCCAAGAAAACAATAATTTTCAAAGGCCTCCTCCTCCACAACAACAAGCACCTCCACAAGCTCAATTTCAACAACCTTTCCAACAGCAACCTTACCCTAATCAAGTGAACAATTTTGTGCCTAACACTTCTTACCCGCCAAACAATTTTTTTCCACCTCAGAATGACAAGGTTAGCTCGCTCGAAAGAAGTCTAGATGCGTTCCTAAAGCAATCTACACAATCCGCAGCAAGGTTAGAAACTTCTATTCAATCTTTGGTGCAAAACAGTGTCTCACACGATCAAAGTATCAAATCTATTGAGGCACAAATTGCACAACTAAATGCTGCGTTGAAGAGCGAGAAAAAGGAAAGCTTCCATCTCAACCACTGCCAAATCCCGGTCACGCACATGTTGCATATGAACAGCAGAATCATAACGTAAATGCTGTGACCACGTCGAGATCCGGAAAAGTGTTGCAAAATAATGTGGGTATTAACCATGACACCCCTGCCGGTGGTCCTTCTTCATCTTTTTCACCTTCTTCTTCTTCTTCGTCGTTAGAGCCTATTCTTCATCCTTCACACGGCTCTACTTTTTTTAGCTCGAACGGACCCACTTCTCACAACACGAACACATCTATACGGGGATCCGTTCCAACTCCACAATCTGATCCGCAAAAATTGGACTCAACAACTTTTCAAAATGTCCCTTTTCCAACCTGGTTGAGATCTAATAAACCAACTCCACAGATGGAGAAGATTGTAGAGTTGTTCAAACAGGTTAGCATAAATATCCCTCTTTTGGATGCAATCCAACAAGTACCTTCATATGCAAAATTCTTAAAGGACTTATGCACCAAAAAGAGGAAGTTACAAGTACCAAAGAAAGTTTTCGTGGCTAATGCTGTTAGCGATGCTCTTGTTCAATCTTTACCCCAAAAGCACAAGGACCCCGGTTGTCCTACTATTTCGATAACAATTGGGGACAAGAACATCAATAGAGCACTATTAGATCTTGGTGCTAGTGTCAATTTGCTACCTTATTCGGTGTACGAGCAATTAGGCGTTGGAGAGCTTAAGCCCACTCATTGTACTCTCCAAATGGCCGATCGATCAATCACCCATCCTAGGGGAGAGTTGGAGGACGTGTTAATTAGAATAGGGGATTTCATTTTCCCCGTTGACTTTATTGTTATGGATACACAACCTGTCGCTAACCCCCGGAGTCAAATTCCGGTGATACTTGGTCGACCATTCCTTGCGACTTCTAACGCAGTGATCAATTGTCGTAACGGTTCAATGAATCTATCTTTTGGCAATATGACAATTGAACTCAACATTTTCAAGTTGGGAAATCAGCCTGCCGAGCCTAATTCTAGCGCACTTGATGTTTGCTCGATCAATGAGATCGTGGAGGAGGACTGTGAGTTCGAAAATTTTATGTTTGATCACAGCAATGTTGACGCCACTAGTGCGTTCCTCCTAGAATCAGACACAGCTTTCACGATGGACAAAGATTATGAGTGTTTCACCTTTATAGACGATTTTGAAGACTCATCACCCGAGTTTGAGTCTTTTGTTTTTTCGGATGAGTTAGTTGAACCATCCGACTCGGTTGCGTACACTCGATTTGAACTTTTGATGGAATTCTTCGAGTTTGAAACAGCTACTCCATTGTTACCATCTATTGTTTCACCTCCTAAACTCGAATTAAAGCTTTTGCTGTCGCACCTAAAATATGCTTATCTAGGTGAGAATGAGACCCTACACGTCATCATATCGGCCTCTCTAGCTCTCGAGTAAGAGAAGGCCCTTTTAATGGTCTTACAAAATAATCGGCAAGCTTTTGGCTGGTCTATGGCGGACATCAAGGGGATTAGTCCCCTCATAGTCGAACATCATATACACTTGATGGATGATGCCAAGCCGGTAAGGGATCCACAAAGACGCCTCAATCCCATAATGAAAGAGGCTGTCAAGAAAGAGATTGTTAAATGTCTTGATAGTGGTATCATTTACCCTATCTCGGATAGCCAATGGGTTAGCCCCATTCATGTTGTGCCAAAGAAATCGGGCATCACGGTCATTTCCAATGAGGCAAATAAGTTAATTCCTACTCGCACCCAAACTGGGTGGCGAGTTTGCATCTGTAACGTTTTAAAAATAATTAAATAAATAATTAAATGAATAAAAGTGTTTAAGCGAATTTTATGATTTTCGGTAAAGCAAAATGTATTTTTCGTAAAATCAAACCGCAATTGTTTTTCATTATAAATTCAAAAATACCTATTTAATTATGTAATTACTAGTAAATAGTGTTTATTTAGCCACTTATAAATTTTTAGTTTAATAAAATATTTTTCCTAAATTAATTATTTTAAATATTAACATAAGCTTTATTTTTACACTAAATTAGTGTAAATTACAAATTTGAATGGTTTTAATTTGTAAAAATGAACCATAGCATATTAGAATTTAGTGTGTATCATGCAAAAATTATTTGCAAATTTTTCCTAATTTCTAGAGCTTTCTTGAGTTTCTATAGTAAATAAATAAATAATTAATTAATTAAAGCATGAAAAGACTTTATGTGATGTTTTCTCCTCTTGAAAGTTCTACACACTTTCACACTCACTCCTTTCCCTCCCTCACCTCACCAAGGCCGGCCACAAACCTCCCATGGCTGCCCCCCCATTTTCCACCTCATTTTGTTCAAAATTCATCAAAAATACTTCAAAAATTCAATTAAAATTCCACAAAATCCTAATTTCTTCATACCCTTTATTCTCTACCCTTCTTTATATGGATTTTGGAGTGGGAAAGCATGTATTTTGGAGGCTCATTTCTTGTTGGGATTTCATATTTTGGGAGGTATAATTTCTCTCTTTTGATTTATTGTTATTAGATGATCATTTAAGCTTAATTAGATTTAATGAATTAATTCTATGTTTTTAAAAAAAATGCAAGTTAGGGTTGTAAATTCAAGTTAGGGTTTTTAATAATTAATTAGGGTTATAATAGTTAGTTTAACACTTTTAGAATTGGAAAATATGGCATGGTTGTTAAATTGTCAAATTTTCATTTAAAATTGTTTTAAATAAGGAAATTAGCTAACTAGATTTTTCTAAAATGTGTTTGTGGGTAATATAAAATTCCAATTTAAGTTGCTATCATTAGATGGTAGTTTTAATGAGGATATTAGCACATTAATTGAATGAAAAACTTAGTTTGATCACTAGATTACTTTGATAATTAGAAAAATAGTAATAAAATGCTATTATTTTGTAAACTAGATTTTAGGAATTTCTAAATAAATGTGATTAAAAATATAATTTATGGTTTCATTGAATCATTATCATTATGAATTGTGGTTTAATACATTAATTCATGCAAATCATGTTTTGTGGTGGAATTGTGGTGCTTTGCTTGAAAAATGTTGAAAATTGTTAAATGTTGCAAACTAGAAATTTCAAATTAATATAAATTTGTGTAATAAAAATATAGTAACGGTTTGTATAGTCTAGTTATGCTATATAATAAGTTTTATAACTATTGGTTTCATTTAAATGTCATGTTTTGATGAAAAACGGTAAATTGGCAATTTCGGTTTTTACGAAATTGGACGGTTTGATGGATTTTAGGGTTTCGATGGATTTAATCGTGTTTTATGGTATAAGTAATGTGTTTTAAAACTACGAGTTATCTGTTGATGTTTATCTCGATCCATCGGAGTTTGTACGCCGATATCGAGCGGTATTTGGTTCTTTTGCGTGGACGGGACATAGGTTTTAACCTATGCTTGTTCTTTGTATCGTTTGACTTTTGTATGTGATTCGGTTTACGATGCTATTTAAATGTTTGCGTCTAGGTACCCCTCACGTGGACTGCGGGTGATGAAGAGGAGGATGGCGATACTGTCTTCGGCAGACATGGACCAGGTGAGTAGATGTATATCTACGGGGGGAAGTCGGGTGGATGGCGTTTAGCACCCCCGCAACGTAGAATAGGAATAGTACTTAGTGACATTAGGAAACCCGATGTGACCCTATATTCTTACCGAGCAGGACCCTAGTAATGACCCTAGGCGGGACTAGACTGATTTAGGAAAACCATACCTGAGGATGAATACTTTGGGAAAGGTTCGTAGGTTTCTGATAGAAACACACACGCACACACTAAAACTTGACATGGCGTATACGTATATGTGTGTATATATATAAAACTAGGTATAGGTGTATATATATACACCACACGTATATGGGATTCATTGATGTGATATGATATTCGAGGTATGATGAAACAGTATAACTGGGCTTGATGCCGTGATTCTTGACTATACAGTCGTAATAAAGTGTTAGCGGATCATTAGAGAATGAGATAATGAACATGCATATATAAATTATAAAGAGTGGTGGTGATATTGATGTACATGGGACGCTAGAATAGTATCCGGACTGTAACTGGTGACTGATCACGATATGATATATGTATAACTTGATTACGACATGATATTTCTGAGGATAAACTAATGATGCTTATCATGATGGCAATGATATATGATTGATGTATGCGATCACAGTTTAACACCTTGATCATGAGATGTGCTGATGATGACATTATACGAATAAGGAGACACCTACGAGATACTTGACCGTACCCCGATATTGGGATGCCGTACGATGGATTTTACCGTACGAGGCTTAGATTTGATGATTGATCCGCACTCTTGATTCGAGGAAGCCGTACTACGTACGTGACGCTATTGAGGCGGGATCGCCGACTATTAGAGATATTGATTCAGACCTTAGGTAGACTCTAGTTTCTTACTGACTAGTCTATTAGGTTTAGTTCCTTAGGATGTTAGATGGACACTGGTTTAGCTTCGACTCACATAGTGGTAGTTGTACTCGCATCTCGCAGAGGAGTGGATAATGTACATCTGTATTTACATTCATACTGTAATTATCATGGTGCATGTTCTTTTATATGTTGCTATAATCAGTATAAACTTTACCTGTTAGGACACCAGCACTATTACCGATGATGCGCATATTCCACGCACACTTATTTGCCGGCTCACACACATCATCATCGGTAATTGCTATGTCACGTACACTTTAGATCATATTGACTTTTATGGATAGAATCAGTTAACAACTAGACCGCTATAATATTGTGATTATTCTCTGACATTAGTACAGACATGATAGTTATTGCTTAGACATTCATGCATTCATATTTTCATGTTATCATGCTGTATTATGGGCATATGCCGACACTTATCATATACTTACTCATGATTTTGAGATTTGGATTTCTATGAGATTTCTGGATTTTTGGGGAAAACCGCAAAAATATATAAAAACTTCTCTCTCTCCTCTTCTCTTTTTAAAATAAGATGCGGTTTTCTCGTGATGTATGTGTCGTCCACCATGAGATTTCATGTTTTCTGTTGGATTTCGAGACCCGATTCGAGGAGTGGATGAACCGTCTCGGGTACATGGTGGGCTCGGTATGGTACCCCGGGGCAAGAAGATCGAGTTGTAGACGATGAGCCTGGCAGGGGAAGGCTACCTACCGGTGATGTCTGGCGCGGCGGATATCCGGAGGATACCGACCGTTGTCGTGAGATTTGATGATATGGGCCGATCCGGACTGACGGAGCCCGAGATATTGAGACTTGAGATTACATGTGTTGTGTCGATGTTTGACACGGATTTCCATGGATTTCATTATTGAGATTTCAGATTCTTATACACATTCTACTATGATAACAGCTAAAGATTTCTTATACATATATATCTGGATTTCAGGATTTGTTACTTTACATTCATGGTGCATGCATTTCATTCATATGACATAGTATTATATGAGGTACTGACACGACACGGAGTAGTTGCACTTACACGTAGTATTACCCTGCTATTACTAGATGTTTGGGATATAGTAGTGTATTATTATGACCTAGGATAGCGTCGTGCATTCGATTTCTTTTCGTAGATGTCTTCTACTCACGAGTTGGCAACTCACCCCCGTTGTGCCAAATTCTTTACAGGTTCGATGTACAGGTTTCCGTGGCAGCTTGTTGGCACATCTTTTCTTCAGGGTGATTTGCACGGTAGGTTGGTTCACTTGTATCCGAACCACCATTGTACTTTTATTCATTCATTTGTATCTAGTAAGCTCCATCAACCATATTTGTATTACTTGATAAGTTTATTGGACCAGTTGTTTATTTCGACCTTAGAGTCGCGCATGTGTTATTCAGATCTGGTGGTTTTGTTTTCTTTTGAGTTTTGAGCCTCGTCTATTGGCGTTGTATATTATTGTGCTTGCTGTGGTTGTTTCCGCCTGTTGGCGTTGATGCTAGCTCCCGTTTGGGGATGCTTTTTATTGTTTATGTATATTATACTTGTTGTACCCGTTTGGGGGCCAGTTTTTACAGAGGAGACTCTGCCGAAATTTTTGGTAAAATTTGCTGATGTTTTTATACTTGTTTTCTTTTCTTTTCTTCTTTTTTCTTCTTTTATGGTTTAGACTTCTGGGCTTCGGCTTACTTAGGTCACGTGGCGCCTCTAGACGCTTCGTAATCTAAGTGCCGGTCATGTTCCGTACTTTCGGGTTGTGACAGCATCGACTATAGAAAACTCAATGCCGCGACAAGGAAAGACCACTTTCCTTTACCTTTCATTGACTAAATGCTAGAACGATTGGCTGGGCACGAGTTCTACTGTTTTTTAGATGGCTATTCCGGCTATAACCAAATCCCCATAGCCAAAGAGGATCAAGACAAAACCACATTTACTTGTCCTTTTGGCACTTTTGCTTATAGTCGCATGCCCTTTGGGTTATGCAATGCACCGCTACATTTCAGCGGTGTATGATGGGGATCTTTTCGGACATGGTTGAAAAGTTTTTGGAGATCTTTATGGATGATTTCTCCATTTTTGATGACTCCTTCGACGAGTGTTTACGACATCTTGACGTAGTTCTTACCCGCTGTAGGGATAAGAACCTAACTTTAAATTGGGAGAAGTGCCACTTTATGGTACGAGAAGGTATTGTCTTAGGACATGTCATCTCGCAACACGGCATAGAGGTTGATAGAGCCAAAATTGAAGTCATTTCTAATCTTCCTCCTCCTAAATGCGTCAAAGACATCCGAGCTTTCCTTGGCCATGCCGGTTTTTATAGACGGTTCATCAAGGATTTTAGCAAGATTGCTAGACCCTTGACTCTCTTATTGGCCAAGAACACAACATTTGATTTTGACTCAACTTGCATGGAAGCGTTCGAGTCTTTGAAACACTCTCTCATTTTTGCGCCCATTCTTTCATCTCCAGACTGGACGCATCCTTTCAAAATTATGTGCGACGCATCAGATTTTGCCATTGGTGCTGTTCTTGGACAGCACATTAATAAGATGCCGCACGTGATTTATTACGCTAGACGAACACTAAATGAGGCCCAACTAAACTACACAACAACAGAAAAAGAGTTTTTAGCAGTTGTGTTTGCACTTGAAAAATTTCGGCCTTATTTAATTGGCTCTCCAGTTATTGTGTATACGGACCATTCAGCTCTTCGCCACCTTTTTCCGAAGAAGGATGCTAAATCGAGGCTAATACGTTGGATTCTCTTGCTACATGAGTTTGACCTTGTCATAAGGGACAAAAGAGGATGTGAAAATGTAGTGGCCGATCACCTTTCACGACTTTCTTCTTCGCCTACACTTGAACTTCCAGTCAAAGATGTTTTTCCCGATGAGCAACTCTTGACCGTTTCTTGTGAACCATGGTTTGCTGATATCGTAAACTACTTAGCCACTGGCTTGATACCTAAAGATTGGTCGAAACAAGATAAACTTCGATTCTTGTCCCAAGCAAAGTATTTTTACTGGGATGAACCTTATCTTTTTAAATACTGTTCCGACCAAATCATTCGTCGGTGTGTACCGGAAAACGAGTTTAAGAGTGTGCTGTCTTTTTGCCACGATCAAGCATGTGGCGGGCACTTTGGCCCAAAAAAGACAGTCGAGAAAGTCTTGCAATGTGGTTTCTATTGGCCACGACTCTTCAAGGATGCATATGAATACTGCAAAACTTGCTCCCGGTGCCAACACTTGGGCCGGATATCGCGGAGAAACAAAATGTCGCTCCAACCAATTTTGGTTGTGGATGTTTTTGATGTTTGGGGAATAGACTTCATGGGACCATTTCCTAATTCTTTTGGGAATGTGTATATTCTTTTGGCTGTTGACTACGTGTCAAAATGGGTCGAGGCTGTGTCTAGCCGAACGAACGACAACAAGGTTGTCGTTCGATTTCTTAAAGAACATATCTTTTCTCGATTTGGGCACCCTCGAGCGATTATAAGTGATAATGTTTCTCACTTTTGCAATAGGACTTTTGAGTCCTTAATGCGCAAATATTCTATTACCCACAAGCTGTCAACGCTATACCATCCCTAAACATGTGGGCAAGCCGAGATGTCGAATCGGCAAATCAAGCAAATCTTGGAGAAAACGGTTTCTAAAAACCGTAAAGATTGGTCACTCAAACTGATCGATGCACTATGGGCTTTCCGCACTGCATATAAGACCGATCATGGTATGTCTCCATACCGACTTGTTTACGGAAAGGCTTGCCACCTCCCAGTAGAGATTGAACACAAGGCATTTTGGGCTATCAAAGAGTTGAATTTATCTTTAGGAGATGCGGGCAGCAATCGAAAGCTGCAGTTGAATGAACTAGAAGAGCTGCGGGATGAGGCATATGATAATGCCGTAATTGTTAAAAACCGAACTAAGGTGTTCCACGATAAACACCTTTTGCGAAAAACATTTAAACCTGGTCAACAGGTTTTACTCTATGATACTCGGTTACATTATCACCCCGGCAAGCTCCGTTCTAGATGGAAAGGACCTTTTGTAGTTCGCACCGTTTATCCGCACGGTGCGGTTGATCTTAAAAATCCGGAGGACGGTACTTTATTCAAAGTAAATGGACATCGATTGAAACCGTTCTTCACAGCGGACCATTCGGAGGAGCTCCTGTTTTTATAGGAGCCGATTTACACTGATTGATTTTCCTCCACTTTCACCCCCGAATTTCCACTCAATTTTTCCAAAACGTTATTTCAAATAAGTTTTGGGGTGTGTATAATATGTAAATATAATAATAAGCAGGAAATTGCCGACATTATCAACCTACTTGGTACAACATGATAGTGAGGACACTGTCCAGTTTAAGTTTGGGGGTATGCTCGGTAAGTTTTCTTCCTTCGCATTCATATGTATATTTTTGCATTGCATCTTTATATGAAAATCATAAAAATTTGAAAAATTTGAAAAAAAAAATAGAAAAAGAAAAACCCATAAAAAATTGAAAATTTCAGAAAAAAATTATAAAAATTAATGTATTCAATTTTGGCTAATTGACTTGAGTTTGACAAATAGGTCAACTGGCTAGGAACAACTAGATCTTAGACTAAGTGAATTAAAAACCCTAAAAATAACATTCCTTAAAGTTTAACGGTAGAAAGTATATGTCCTTGTAGTTTATTTAGAAATAGGCAAGTTTTGAGTTAACTTTTTGGGCTAAGTCGAAACAAAGGAAAAGTATTGATATTTTTATTAGAGTATAAGTTTGAAAAATAATTCCTAGCTTAAGTCTAGATTCTGAAAATGTATACTCTACAAATTGCACAATCACACACCTTGAAACTTGGAATAGTAGAGAAGACCTTGAAATGCTCTTGTCTAAAGTTCTTAGTACGAAGCGAAAAAAAATATAAGTGTGAATAAAGAAAAAAAAATGAACACTGGTTTTTGTGATTACTTAAGGCTAAAAAATAGAAAAAATATTTAGCGAAGGTGCTTCATCACCTAGTGCCTTAGACCAACTGGTTTGGGAGTCACTGCTAAAGCCTTGGGTGTTGCAAGACTAGGAATTACGCTTTTAAGTGCTAACGCATCTTGTAATCGGTTGTTAGTACCTCAAGAAGTATTAATAGTCGCATGAAGGATGTGTAAGCAAAATTCAATTAAAAATTCACCAATTAATAAGTGCTTTGGACAACGGACAAGAGTATGATTGCTTGATTTGAATTTCCAAGTGTAGGGGTGATATTTACACACACGTAGGGGTATGTGATTGGATTTTAGATAAGAGAAAGGAGTGAAGAATAGAACTTGTATCTTTAGTAAAGTTGATAAAAATTCCTAAGTGGAGATGGAACCCTAGAAGGAAAACTTGGGAAATGCCGAAAGCTAAGTAAGTCTATAGAACATATATAATCTTAAGTTAAATGATGAGGAAGTGTGAAGAATATGGGTGGATAATTTACGGGTCGACAATAATAGAATTCCTTGTTAGAAAACCTAATTGGAGAACAAAAGTCGAAAAGCCGAATTGATAGGATTTTGTGGGTAGTATCCGCTGAAAACCCTCAGGAGACAACACTCCTCCTATTAGGGACACCTAGAGGTTTAACGGCTTGTTGCACGAGCTCAGTGCAATCGCGTTTCCCTGCGAAAGTGCGGTTAGGTTTATCGAGAATAAAAAAAATAAGTTTGCTCGAGGACGAGCAAAAGATAAGTTTGGGGGTATTTGTTCATATCATAATATTGCATTATTACATTCCCCATTCTTATGCATTTTACAATAAAACAGGTGCTTTTGACCCATGTCTGCTACATAGTACAGGTTACAGGTTCTTGGAGCGAAAACAGTGAAAAAGACAAAAGATGATACAAAAGAGAGACTTTTGAACAATAAATAGAAGGATCCTAGTTAAGCCTAGACGAAGAACAGTTCACAATGTACAAGGCAACGCAAAGTCCAAAATGTCAAAACGAACGGTTAAAAGACCACTATAAGTTTTCACTGAAAGATCTGGAGAAGACCTAGAAGCCAAATGGAGAAAAGAATCAAAGAAATAAAAAGCCCAAAGAATCAAGAAAAAGCCCAGAAAGTTTCATCATGCAAATTCACCAATGGGCCGCGGAACCGCGGCCCTACCCCTATCCATACCGCGGTTCCGCGGCCATCTAGTGCCCGGGGTTCGTGAAATTTTTACCAAAACGTTGTGGCGGCGCTGAATAGTCAATCTAAGGGCAAATTTGTAATTGCAGACGTGCGAATCAATTGTAACCTAGGTTTCTATGTCCTATAAATAGAACCCAAATCATTGTATTTTCTCATGCCTCTATTCATCAATAAAATTTCAGTTTTATTTGAAGTTGGAGAGCATCAATCGTAAGTAGGTTTATTTTTCTGCCCTAGTTCTAGTTTTAATTTCTGCCCTAGGTAATTTCTCTTCTTACCCTAGTTTAATCTAGTTTAGAATTTCTTTTAACTTGCAGTAGATCTTTCTTCTCTTAAATCAAAACAAAATAAAAATTATGTTTTTTGTAGATCCTTCAATGAGCGAGTAGTTTCCTCGCTTGTTAGGGTTAGGAATAGGGAAGGGTTTGAGAGATGAAGGTCTCTCATCTCTTTTCTTTGCCAGTCTCTTATGAACATTAGGACTCCATGCATACTTTCATCTTCCGCTCCCTACGACACTCTACCCACGAGGTAACGGTGATACCGTAGTATAAAAGACCGGATCTGTAAGTTTTCTATGGAGGTTAGGGTAAAGATTAAGAAAGGAAGGACAAGGATCTAGAGGAAGAAACATCTTCCCAATCATCCTAATCCCTTTTATTAAAATTTACTATAAACCCTAATATGATATCTAAATTAAGGCATTGGAAAGAGGTGTAGATATTTATTTACCAAACTTTACTTAAACCTAATCCTAGCAAGTTTCCTAATCCTAGTATAACTCAACTTCGTTTTAGATTTAATTAAAAGATCCAACACCCTTTGGAATTAGCTCGTAAGAACATTTAGGAAATCTACAACATCCCTGTGGACCGACCCGTATTCACCGGCAAGCTACCACGCGACGCCGTTCTTGATTGCGGTAATAATATTTTTGATCGATAAAATCTCATCCAAATCGGCCCCCTCCCGAAACCGGGAGACCCTCTCCCGATACCGGGAGGTCTCTAAATGGAGTGTCCTGACACAAGACAGTGTCGGGACCCCTATGCTAGAATAGGGTTAATCAGGAGATAGTGCCTCACTCCTCCTGATATCTAGGGAGTAGTTACCCACTACTTCCCTTTCACATAGGGGTATAAATAATCCTGTGAGAAGCTGGTCAAGGGAGAAGAGTTTTTGAATATCTTCCCTTTGTTCGAATTCTGAGAATTTTAGCTAAAGTTCTGTGGAGAAGAAGAAGAAGAGAGAAGGTGAGATTACAGGAATGGGATAGCCCCATTCGTTCGCCCTTCTCTCTCTCTCCATCACTTTCTCTGCCTCTGATTAGAGAAAGAGTATAAGGAAAACTCATATGAGTTTTCAGTTCTCAGTTGTAGAGATTGAAAGCCATGGCTATGGTTTTCTTCAAAGAAGATGAACCATAGAACATAAAGATGTTCTTGACCAATATGAACTGAACCAAGAACATGAACCAACCCATGTTCTGCATATTTTGGAATAACCCATCCTATTTTATGCATATTTAACAGAAATAGATAAACCACTTCAAAAATAGATAAACTATTTCTTGAAGGATATGGATCAAAACCCCACGTCCTTCTCTGTAAATATAAGTGAATAGAACATTCTATTCACTTTGAGATATAAAAGTATTTCTTTGAAAATATTTATGAATAGGAAAACCTTTTTCATTTTCATAGACATATCTATAACTGACATGTATTCATGCCCTAAGACATGAAAATCATGTCTTAGGGAACTTTATGAATAGAAAAATCCTATTTATGTTCAGACATAAACATATCTGTATATGATAGGTCTATAAAAGATATATCTGAATGGAATACTCTATTAATGTCCCAAGACATGAAAAATTATGTCTTCAGGACCTTCATGAATAGAAAAACCCTATTCTCAACCCACTTGCGAATAAGAATATCCTATTCACCTACCAGACATGCAAAAACATACCTGTTTCAGTGAATGTAATGCCAAAAACACTGTATCCACCACTTAAACATGACCCAAAAGTCATGTTGTCGCTCTTGAACACAAATCCATATGTTCATGCTGCACAAACTACTGAGAATGTACCATACATTCTCAGTATGTGCAAAAAACTCAAATAAATGTGTTTCATCAAAAGAAACTATGAAGAGTTTCTGATTTGGCTTGAAGCAACTTTCGGGGCCCCCAAAATGGCCTTCTGGCTGTTCAGGACCCCCTCCCGGTCCATTGGGAGGCCCTAAATAGGCCTCCCTAGGCACAAACATTTATGTTTTGTTAACATATGTGGACCATATCCAGGTATCCCATCTACACTTCAAATGAAGTGTTCCTTACTTCAAATATAGTGTGGACCCCACCCAAGATGTCCCACTCATGTTTGAATGGTATGCACCCCACCTATGGTGTCCTACTTGCATTTCAAATGAAATACCATCTGCATTTCAAATGAAATACCATCTGCATTTCAAATAAAGTGTTACCAATACTTCAAATGAAGTAACATCTCTATACTTCAAATGAAATGTTGCATACTTCAAATGAAGTAGTGTGGTCCCCACCTAGGGTCCTGTGACAAAATGAAGTGATATCCATATCTCAAAAGAGGTAGTGTGGACCCCACCTAGGGTGTCTCACTTGCACTCCAGCAGAAGTGATGTGGCCCTCACATAAAGCAGTGCCCATTAACTTTCACCAAATTAACACTAAAATACCCAAAGTATTTTTTATTCAACTCTCAAATGAGAGCTCCATATAATTTTACATTCTTTTGCAAATATCAATGTATCTACATTTAAATTGTATACAAACTTGAACAAAATGAATAAAATATACATTCTTTTGACCTATGCTTAGTATTTACTTTATACAAACCCTCATGCTATAATGATGCGATTTGAAGCGAGTTGGTATGGTATCCCATCCAGTTGCGTCCTGTGACAATAGGGTGTAATTAACGGTACGGACTTATGTTGCCGGAAGTCTTGAACCCATGACCTTCTGGTCAACTTTTAAAACACTAATAACTTGTTTTGTTTAAACTCGCATTTATTTCAACGTTCAAGCGTTGGAGGTCCTAAAGAGAGTAAACAAAAATGGTGACTCCGCTAGGGATATTTACTTCTCTTTAGTTGGCCCCAAATTACATCGCTTTATGCGTTTCGTCCCAGAATTTCTGGTCGATAGAACCCAGAAGTTTCACAGACTAGTGTCTTAACCATTGAGCCATTACACACACAATACTGGTAATGCTTGCTAAATCTGGACATCAGCTTATACGCAACTATGCCGTGCAAGCCTCTACGTCAGCATTACATAACTAATGAGGCCTGGCCAAGCACTTTGGCCAGGGCCTATTCTATCTTGTGGGTTACTAACGCCACCATGGCTATCCTCTTTTCAGGAAAATGGCTCACAACAACAACAATACTCCATTGTCCGCTGACCTCGCAGCAGCGGCCAAGATCGCAAGAATAATGTTCGTAATCATGGGGGCCAACCCCAGTTCGTCATGTCCCCTGCAGGACTTGCAGGATATGATCCAGTAGCATGCCCTTTCGGCACCGTCAATGACTTCCCGGCGCTGCAAGACGGACAGGGGAGCGCTCAGTCCCCAAAGAAAAAAGCGGGCCGCCTGATAACTTAGCCAACTGCTTCAACTCAAAGGCCAGTACAGCCAACTCAGTCCCGGCACGAGAAGAGGCCGGTCTCCAACCAAGCCACGCATGACTTCCCTCCACCATCAAGGAGGGTTGCCCGACATGTTCGGGATGGAAAGGTGGTTCTCAACGATACCACCATTATATACAGGGGCAACCACTCGCGGTTTCGGCTCCCCGCGTTGGATCCAAACTAAAGTCCGTATTAGAGAGGCGTTCGGTTGCTCCGGGACCCAGCAAGATCCCCAAGAAGACAACGGCATCGTCTTCAAGACGAGCTGCTTCGCTACTCCGACCCACACCAAGAAGAGCGGGTCCTTTCGCAATGCGAGAAGGGCCGCAAGAAGAGCCCGGGAGGAGGGCACCCTCCCCATTCCTCAACACATACGTTAGTTACATTGCCCATCCAAAACTCCTTCGCACCCCTCCAACAACTGCGAGTTCAGCCCAAGCGGGAGGTACGAATCACCAACCCTGCTAGCAAGCAGGGGATGATGAACCAGAACACTTACAGGGCTTACCAAGAGGCAAGGACCCTCCAGAAGGTTGTTCCTCCTAGGATCTTCTACCAGAAGAAGAGGAAGATCCTCAATAAGCTCTCCAGTAAGGCAAATATGCCTCCACATGAAGAACAAAGCCCGACTCCAATTCGCACAGAGCTAGAGGCCGACCAGGTGTGCTTCAAATGAAGAAACCCACCCCCATCAAGGTCTTGCTCCACTAGCCCCGCGAGAGATCGCTCGCCAAGACCAATGTTGGCCTCTCCAGTCTAATCGATCGTACATACTTGTCGAATGATCGAGACAAGTAATTTGGGTGATAAACCGCCCCTCGTCCAAAAGGTCCAGCAGGGGGCATAAGAACCCAGGACAGTCGCTCTTAATCTGAAAGGACGTCAGATGTCGACCTTCTCAACCCAATGGTTCAAGGAAGGGTCGCATAAATCAGCGAAGTATACGAAAACCTGTTTCACATAAATGAAAACCCTCTGCTCACGGAGCAATGTGATGATGTTGGCGAAACTTCCCCGCCAAAGGACAGGGACCGTCAGATCGAATAATTACGAAAGCAAATGGCCAACTTAGCCAAGTAAGAGATTGTTGAAATTATAGAGAAACTTCAGGCAGGTGTCCGGATGTGCACACAAGCCATATCAGATTTTACCAAAACCATAGTTTCTTAATAAAGAAGTGTCTTATGGAGTGTCTTATAGCGGTTTCTTAATTATGGTAGTTTTTAATTAAGGAATTGGTCTGTGTAAATAGGGACCTCTTATATGTTTTTTATATAACCAAATAGAGGAGAGATCATTGTATGAGAGGGTGATGGCAATCTCTAGGGTGATAGCAAACCCTAGAAAATTTCATCTGAATCTAAACTTTACATATTTTCATTACCAAATTACTTTTTGGTGTTTATGAAAGCAAGAAAAAATATGGAATCGATCCTAGAGTCATTGAAGATCGCCTATTCTAAAATATCTACCTTCTTTGTCTATGAAGATCCCGAAAAAACTTTGTAGTCTCCTTGTGATCTCGACATAGATCATATACCTTGCCGTGAGAAGTTCGATGGTGAGCTTTTCTCCATTTGTAAAGTGAACTCTTCGTAAATGAAAACATCCATCAAATCCAACCTTGTCGATAAAGGACTCTTGACAATAGGAACTTCTTGTCAAGCCTGGCATATATATCTTGCCATTGTAGGTTTGGACATGGGTTATCATCCCATGGTCCATGGAGGAAAGGAAGCTTTTTTCGATTGCGAAAAAGATCCCCAAGACGAAAACATCACCAAATTCAATGACACAAAAGAACGACTTCCATATTTCTCTCTTCGAATTCATAAACCCTAGAGAGTGATTCGGAAAATAAATATATAAAAAGTTTGGCATTCAGACTTTTAGCAGTAAGCTTCCGTTGTCTGGATTTCATTGGAATTTTGAGCATTTGTTAGTCGCAAGTAACGGATGATGACATATATCCGCTTTCCGTTCTTCGCTTCTATCTTGTATTCTGTTGATGTGAGAAACTAAAATAATTCCACATTGGAAAAACTATGAGAGGTACATGTGTATAAGATATAAGATGAGACAAAACTCAACAAGGCTTGATTCTTATTGATGGAGCCCACTTATATCAAAAACCCGTGTATACTCAAATATAAATATATAACCACCCTCTCGTTCTTGAAAATATATATACACATACATAATCTACTATGATATCAGAGCCAATGGCTCGATCCAAAATCTTGACAATATCTCTAAAAAAAGCAGGCTACAAGCACAAAAAAGTGTTTCTGAGAGACCTAACTCTATAAGTGTTGTGCAGTCCACATGGCAACCATACCAAGAAAAAATGATGGTTGCACGTGAGGGGGAGTGTTGAGATGTGGGAGACAAATAGTCCCACGTTGGAAAAACTATGAGAGGTATATAGGTATAAAATATAAGATGGGACAAATCTCAACAAGACTTGAGTCATATTGATGGAGTCCACTTATATCAAAAACCGATGTACACTCTAATATAAATATATAACCGTCCCCCGTTCTTGAATATATATATATATATATATATAAATATATTCAAATACCAATAAAAGTTTGCATATATCCGAAATGACTTTAAATTACATAGGAGCAAATCCAAGGGAGTGTCGGCTCCCACTACAAGACTGAAAAGAAAGTTTATCCTCCGCAAAGACGTTAAACTTTCCTCTTTTGAATTTCAACTTTCTTCGCATATTATCTTTCGGTATCTATAAAACCGAAGATAAGTACGAAATCGAGTGTTGTGTCACTAAAAACATCTCTCCTTCCCAACTTCATTATGTGAAAATTCTATTTGCAATGGAAAAGTTCTTTCAAACCTGAACATGGGTTATTCTCTCAGGTTCCCGAAACTCGAAGACGGGTTATCATCCCGTGTCCTTTCAAGTTAGGGAAAGAAGTTTTCCGTTTATAATAGTCTTATCCATAACAGATAACTATATATTTCTTCCATATGTGAAAGTTCTATTCACAATGGAAAAATTCTTTCAAACCTGAACATGAGTTATTCCCCCAAGTCCCCAAAACTTGAAGACGGTTTATCACCGCATGTCCTTCCAAGTTAGGAAAAGAAGTTTTTTCTATTTATAGAAGTCATCACAATGGAGAATCCACCAAATTCACCTCATCAAATTTAGTGACATAAAAATCGATTCTCGCAATTTTCTCTTTAAATTCATGAATATTGAAGAAGAATCTGCATAAAAAAAGGTTATGAAAAATCTTCTACACAACGGGAGATTCAAGACACAGCGGAAGATTCAACAATGAAGAAATACGACAACATCGTGTATACAACTCGATAAGTTGTATACACTCCTTGTCGGGGTATTTGGAGTCAAAATAGGAAAATAGACAAATGGGCCTATTTTTATAGGGAAGTGGGGGGTTATCTTCCCCCCACTCACTTTGAGAACATATGGAGTGGTTCTATAACCACTCCCCCCTTTGAGAAGTATATCTACTTCTAAAAACAAGAAAAGAAAGGAGGAGAATTCATACATTGAATTCTAAGAGAGAAAACTTGTAAGTGTTATTTTAGAAAGAAGAAAAGAAGGTGAAAACATAGGAATGAAATCTTCATTCCTCTTTTCTTTTCATACTTTATCTCCTTCTCTCCTTCTAATCAAGGATCAATAAAAGATCCATGCAAACTTCTATAAGTTTTCATCTCCAATGGAGAAATTTGATACCCATGACCATAGGTCCCCCGCTTCTTCAATAAAAAAGAAGATGAAGACTTTAGAACGTGAATCTACATGTTCACAAGTTGGATAAAACTTAGAACATGATCCATCCCATGTTCTGCATAACAATGAAATAGGTCATCATATTTTCATCTCATATCTCAAATGAGATAATATCCTTTTTCTCTAAAGACAGAGACAAGGGATAAATACCCTTGATACATATATGAATATGCAAATCCTATTCATCTCTTTAAGATGTGAAAATCATATCTTCATATTATAATCAAGTGTTAAAACACTATATTCCTTGTGGCGAATATAGTTTAAGGATATATTCATACAACTCAAAAATGAGTTGTCTCGAGGCATCCTTTAACGGGATGCCCCCTCCCGAAGCCGGGAGGCCATCTCTCGATTCCGGGAGGTCTCTAAATGGAGTGTCCCAACACAAGACAGTGTCGGGACCCCTGTGCTAGAATAGGGTTGACCTATTCTTCAGGAGATAGTGAGGGGATTTTCAGCTCCGCTCCCCTGATATCAAGAAAGTAGTTACCCACTACTCCCTACTCACCAAGGGGTATAAATACCCCTGTGAGCAACTGATCAAGGGAGGAGAGTTTTTGAATATCAGAATCCCTTTGTTCGAATTCTGAGCATTTTGGCTAAAGTTCTGTGAAGAAGAAGAAAAAAGAAGGTGAGATTACAGGAATGGGATAGCCTTATTCTTTCACCCTTCTCTCTTTATTACACATACTCTCCATCTTTGATTAGAGAAAGAGAATTGTGAAAACTCGCCAGTTTTCAGTTCTCAGTCACAAAGCTTGAAATCCATGTCTATGGGTTTCTTCAAATAAGATGAAGCTCAGAACACAAATGTGTTCTTGATCAATATGAACTGAACCAAGAACATGAGCTAACTCATGTTCTGCATATTTTGGAATAGGCCACCATATTCTTCGAATATTTAACAGAATTGGATATACTATTTCTTGAAGGATATGGATCAAAACCACATGTCCTTTTCTATGAACATAAGTGAAAAGAACATTCTATTCACTTTGAGACATAAAAGTACTTTGTTTACCGCCGAAAGCCGGGAAAGACAGACGTCTTGCCTGCATTTTGGGGTAGATGCTATTTGGTTTTATCCGTCCACCTCTCCGAAAATGCCAAGTTGATTTATGGCACCGTGTGTCGGAGGTCTGGACGGATGCGGCTATTGTAGCAGACTTCGTCAGATTCCCCCTCGTTGTGAGGGGTTTTTTGATTGTGGGAACACTCTTCCCTACAGGCGCAAGCCCCTGCAGTTAATTACGTTACCGCATCGCGATAACCACTTTTTCCTGCTCCAGATGTTCACTTCGTGTCGTATGTGTTTGTTTTATTTTTGGTTGCTCGTGGATTGTATACAGAGACTAATTTATGCTGCCACCCGTAGGTCGTGGATTAGTCCAAATCCGTATCTTCTTAGATTTGGGTTTGGTTTGATTTAAGGATCGTTAATCTCATTTTGGGATTAAGATCAACTTAAATGTTTGTTAAGGATACGTTAATCCGGTATTGGACTAAGATTTACTTAACAGGATTTTTGGGATCATTTTTGATCCAACGAAAGAGCATTTGGGCTCTATCGTTTTAGTTTAAGAACATTGCGGTCTATTGTTAGTTTAAGGACATTGCGGTCCACGGCTAGTTTAAGGACATTACGGTCCATTGTTAGTTTAAGGACATTGCGGTCCATATTGGGATGTGCCCGTCCATTTGAGAGTACACTAAAGAGTTGTTGGTTATCGGGACCCACCACCTCTCTGATGACGCTGAAGAATTACAACGAAATTTATCAGAGGTGTGAGGAGATGTACCCTTGAACCAATGTCCGTTAGAAAATCAATAGTCGTGTTTGGGACTAAGACCAATTTAGAAAAATGGTGAGCACATGGGTTCGGTTGATCTGAATTAGGGACTTTTGGACAACTTGGACTCAACCCACTCAGTCTTTGAAACAAGTGTTAAACACTTGTTTGGGTTTGGTCCTTTCTGTGCCAACAATGCTGAGCATTCATATGGGTTCTGACGCCCACACTTTATCTTGCTTCTCCCTTTTTTGTTTTATTATGGAGTGTTAAACACTCTTTACCCCACGTGTGGACCACGTGAGGCGCTTGGCGCTGAGCGCCAACCGTTGGACGCTGGTTGATGAGTGCAGAGCACTTTATGCTGAATAGAGTGCCAACCACTGAGTGCTAAGAACTCTTTATTAAGCAGCGCCCACGTGATGGGCACGTGAGACGCTTGGCGCTGAGCGCCAACCACTGAGTGCTAAGCACTCTTTATTGAGAAGCGCCCACGTGTGGGGCACAGGAGGTGCTTGGCGCTGAGCGCCAACCACTGAGTGCTAAGCACTCTTTATTAAGCAGCGCCCACGTGAGGGACACGTGAGATGCTTGGCGCTGATTTTTCTTCGTGTATTATGTTCTGAAGAGTTCAATTCTCTGTTCTTCTCTGGATCTTTGATCCCCAAAAACAAATTCATCCCCATGAGAATTAAATTCTCATTTGTGGGAGACTTGTCTCATGGATCTCAAATCCAAGGAAAGAACTATGTTCTTTTATGAGGGTTAAACCCTTAGATATGCAGCTGAGATTCTCTGATCTCTACTACTTTTATTTACCTTGAAGAAAGTTCTTCTTCTTTCTTCTCTCTTAAAACTTTTTTTTGTTTGCTTTTCTTTTTGAACTTGAAGTTTATGGGGGGTTCCTCTGTACAAGACTTGAAGTCTTGGGGCCTTTATATAGTGGAGGCAAGTTTGTTGATCTAGTTAAAGAAATCTCTCATTGAGAGATCCTTAATTGATTTGGGGATTTTATCTACCGTTGGATCTTTGATCCAAGGACTTCTGTTTTACAGAAGATATTTTTTTTTATTTTTAACAAGATTGGGAAAATATTTTCCATACAGAGCTTATTCTGTATCTTGGTGATTTTTAATTACCATTGGATATTTAATCCAACGGTGCTCTGTTTTACAGAGCGTAATCTTCCTTGTTTAGAAAGACTGGGGAAATATTTTCCTATACAGAGCTTATTCTGTAGCTTTGGTGATTTTTTAATCACCATTGGATTTTTAATCCAACGGTGCTCTGTTTTACAGAGAGTAATTTTTCTCGTTTAGAAAGATTTGAGGAATATTTTCTCAGCAAAATTTAATTCTGTATTTTGATGATTTATCATCTCCGTTGGATCCTTGATCCAATGGCAGAGAACTTTTAGTTCTGGCGCCGGCGCCCTCGTGCAGGGCACGTGAGGCGCTGCCTCAGAGTTTTTAATTCTTGGCGCCGACACCCTCGTGTAGGCACGTGAGATGCTGCCTCTTTTCAAATTTCGAACAGAGCCTTGCTCTTCTATTATTGGGGGGAAACAAATGTCCCCAAACCGTCGCGCTCACGTGGCTTACACGTGAGTGCAGCGGTGGCAGCTTTTCCACCGTTGAATCTCCTTGGAAGTTGAATCGGCTTCCCCTGCCTATAAGTAGGGCCTTTGGCCCTTGAGATGACTGTTGTTCATCTTCTTCTTTTCTTTCTTCTTCTGAGAATTTAATTCTCCTTTTTAGAGCTCATATCTCTGCCCTAAGAAATCCCCTTTAGAGTCATAACTCTGCCCAAAATTTTGGTAAGGATCATAATCGAACCCATTAAACAGAGCTTTTCTCTTCTTAGATCACAAATCTTAAAAATGTTTTTAGGGTTTCTTAACCCGTTAATGAAAACAGAGCTCTACTCTTTTTAGATCACAAATCTTAAAAATGTTTTTTAGGGTTTCTTAACCCGTTAATGAAGAACTCTTAGCGTTTCTAGGATTTTTCCTTCAGATCTTTAAAGATCTCATGGTTTTACCTTGTACCATTGCTTTTACAGAGTATAGCTCTTTAGAAATTTTTGAGGAATTTTATTTCCCTCTTAATTACATTTGACAGATATGATTTCTGTCTGCAGAGCACTGCTCTCGAGAGGGTTCAACTCCTTGGCCCAATGAGTTTCTCATTAAATGAGAATTCTTTTAGGATTCCATCCTTAATGAGTGACTGTTTCATCAATGATGAGCCGTCACTTTGATTTTGTGGGTCCCCCTGGTTCCTTTCTCCGGCATTGTAGTGCGGTACAATTTTAAAGTACCAAGTGTCAGAATTCAGATTATGGCGTTGGTAACTAACCCTCACCTCTTTTCGTGCAGGTACTATGGCTTTCGATTCTTCCTTCCCTTTTGTTCGTTCGGAGAGCGCCTTCGCCGACGCACCCGTGGATCGGGAAGTCTTCGCGCTCATTAAATATCACGATCCAAGACAGAAATCTCTTCATCTATAGGGGTCGTGGTACAATCAGATTATCCAAGGTCGGCGTAGTTTTTCTTGTGCAGTACCCTCAGAGCCCATTTCAGCAATTCACTACGCCGACTCGTCTCAAGTGAATTACGCTGTAGAGGAGGTCAACTGGACTTCGGAGGGTCATCTTCAGCTTTTTATGGCTTCAATACCCATACAGCCGCCGATGGCTTTGGATATCTTGGGGCGACGCATATGTCAAGGCGAGTCGCGCCCTTGGGGACAAGTATATATGATTGGTTTGACTCCTCGCCATTCAGCCGGATACTTGTAATGGGCTCGATACATCCTTTCGGCCAAGAAGTCGTTGTTGCTGAAGCTCGGGTTGTATCCTGCAATTTATGCATCGCTTTTTCAATATCCCACGCCGCATGTATGGTAGGTCAAAGCTTTCCTGGAGTAATGGAACATCCCGACTCACACCTTTTTCTGTCGGATCGGGAAGTTTCAATTTCCTTGGAGGAGTTCGCGGAGATCTCCAGCTTACCCGTCAGAGGGGAACATTACGAGGAGATATTACCCCCTGACGAGTACATCTTTGCCACCAAATCGGTATGATGGGCCTTACCCCGGAGAACGCCGTTCAACATCGATTCCCAATCCTAATTAAGGTGTTGAAAATTTACGAGAGTCTATTTCTAGAGTCTGAAGGGCATGGAGTTAGCTTCACATACTTTATCACTCGCTTTCTTCGCCCAGAAGTCTTGTCGAAACAAGCCGCAAAATTCGCTAAGCTTGACGACCCGTTCGGTTTCGGTTTGGATAATCAGCTGACGGCGGAAGCAGATTTAAAAAGCTTCTTCATTCCAGACACCCCGGTCGTCCCTTTTGCAGAGCTCGTTGCTTCAGACGTCGATGAAGAGACGTTCTTCCTGGGGTTTATTGGCTTGTGGTTGAACTGGTTCGTGCTTCCGATGCACCCTCGCTATATGAGGCCGTCAGTCTTTTACCCAGCCCACCGTATGGTTGCGAGGATACATGTGGCTGTTGGGATTGCGGGGCTGGCTCATCTATATCACGGCATGAGCTTAACAACGGATACCACTCAACCTGGGGTAAAACCTGTACATCTTCCTTTGCACTACTTTACGTCCTGGGTCGAGATGCACGTGCTTGGTGCTTTCGGAGTCTACAAACGGCCCCGTTTCTACGACAGTTATAACTTTTCCCGGGTCATGTTCCTAGTTGACGCTTCCGCATTAGACCCGTCGCAGCGAGAGGCTCGACGTCTGGTCCTTCGCCTGTGTATGGTCGGGGATAATATGACTTTTGTCGACAGAGTCTTAATTATCGGCAAGGAATCTACCAAGGCAGTGCAACCGCTGCGTGATACTTTCAAATACGGGGATCCTACGTTGAAGGCTCGGGAAATCCTGCACTTATATTCAATCAGGCCCGGCTTTCTAGTATTCAGGTAAGGTGCCTCGGCATTGTTCATGAGGTATAACCCGCACCGTTTTTCTCAACAGTCGGGTTATGATCAGGATGTCCCGCTCGAGGCTTTCTTAGCTGAGCCGGTTTCTACGGAAGAGGGTATCCATAGCGCACTACATCAAACACGGGGTCTAGCTTTCTTATCAGTGAGCCAAGCTACGTGTCGAAAGCCTCGAATGCCTACATGGCATGGTATCAGCATGCGACAGGTGCTGTTATCAGGGAAGAGAGGCGGCTATTACTTGATCATAAGGATGCCGTCCCAGCTGGTAATCCAGCAGTTCTTTTGAAGCGACAGACCACCGTTCGTCCTTTTTTAAGAGAAGCTGCTGCGGTTGTGGTCCCGCGCGCCTTCCCTGAGAAGCCTCCACCTCGTGTTCTTGTAGAAACGGTAGCTGTAGCGTCCCCGGAGTCTGGTGTTGGTGTGGAAATCGGGACTCGCCGCCCAAAAATGTCCGTTAAGCGCAAGCTTTTGTCATCGGCCGCTGGTGCTCGCTCGCAAAAGAAGAAGAAGTCGTTGTTTTCTGCCGACGTCATATTTAGCCAGGAGCCACATGCTCCCTACAGCGAGGGATTGTGCGAATACGGTACCAACGAGGGTTTGTAAAACACGCCTATGATTGACACTAATCTTCAGGCTGCCCTCGCAGCTTCCGAGCGACTGGCTCGCGAGGAAGCGGCGTTGATCACTATCGTGAAGTCAGGTATACTTCAGCTGTATTCTTCCACGTCTATCCCTTTTCTCTTTATTATGTTTGTATTGACGCTTTCTTCTTCAACAGGTATTTCTGTTGAAGAGGCTCTTGTGGCTTCTCTCAGGACGTTCGAGGAGGACGAAAGGCTCCGCGCTTCTTTGGGTCTTGGTATGAGTTGCTTCATTACATCTTTATTCTTTTTATTCATGCTCTGACCCTCTCCTTTACTTTATTGCAGGGACTACCTTGACTCAAGTTATTCCAAGTACAGTGCCGATCCTGAGCAACGATGCGGTAAAACTTCCAGAGCCAGCTATTGTGGCCTCAGCTCCCCCCAACGTCATTGCAGGAGGCTTTCCTAAAGCAGCCGATGATGGACACCGTAACGGCTCCAGAGGCAGTGCTTGGTTCGGACGATGATGTCCCCTTGTCGGAGGTCTTGAGGAGATCATTTCTTACTGCTCAGACCGAAAGGAAGCGTAGAAAGCATGCGGTGAGGGAACGCGATGCCGGTTTGGCCGTAGGTGCAGGCTCAAACAGCATTTCGCTTGCTGATACTCCTTCGGCGGATGTTCCCTCTGCCTTGTCTACCACTCGTAGACAGGTTACACGTGCGGCTCGGGAAGAAACTGAAAAGCTGCTCTAAGGTAACGTAACGCCGAGTTTTTTACTAGAACTTGATCTTCGAATTTTGACATACGTATTTTCTGCAGGGCCCAGTCTTGGCGATAGGATGACAGGTGGAACTCTGGCGGTTACAGTGCCCGAAGTTGCTACCCTTTCTCTGGAATCTGGGACTGTCCAGACCGCTGCCCTTTCTCCCTGCGGCTCCTTGGTATTGGCGGGTGTCGCAAGTGTTACGACGGCCCTCGTCGAGTCAGGGGATGAAGCCATGGGCGCGGAATCTATTCCTCCGAGAGAGAGCGAAGAAGCCGTTACACCTGGTGACGCCTCCGTCATGGCTTCAGTCTATGATTTATCAGGTAGTCGCTGGGTCGCTATCTTCGAATTTTTCAATCTTGTTCAGCCCTTCTAATGATACTTTGTTTGTCTTGAATATAGTTGTGGTGAACCCTGAGACTGCGCCATCTGAGGAAGTGTCGCCGGTCGCTGCTCTGACGGTCGTTGTTCCCTCGCCTTCTTCTGTACCCTCTCAAATATTGGAAGGTATGGGTTCGCGATTTATTTGTTTTACCGTGGGTACCATCCTCCTTGTATTGACGGTATATTGTCGCAACTCTGCAGGGGTCCTTTTCGACCATCTATACCAGGTGTTGAACCCGCATTTCTCCTTCCAGTCGGAAATCGTTCCTCCTTTTAGTATTCGTTAGTACATTCTTCAACCGACGTCTCTTTCTTATGAATATACATGTTGCTAATTCTTATTCATATTGAATATAGCGTCACGGGTCGAAGGAGGGGGTGAAAGAACAATCGTGCCTCCGACACTCCCCGTCCTGCCGCCTGTCACAGCTGGTATAATAAACTTCATCGATCATGTGTTTCCTTCATTTCCTGAGTCAGCATTTGACCGTAATTCATTTTGCAGCAATCACACCGGCTCCCGCTCCTTTCGAGTCCCGCATTCCCATGCCTGTAGGGCCCTTTACCAAACGCATATCTTCCAGGGGTGCCGCAAACAGCCGTCGAATGTTGAGTGAATTCGTCGAAGATCTTGATGCCGAGGCCCTCACATCAGCTACAGATTTTGCTGTTGAAGTTAACCCAATGCTAGCGACACTCATGAACTTCCATGATGAAGATCTTGTCAGCTCTTGGGTTGATTACTGTAGAAAGATCGAGGCTTTCCTGCACGAGGTCGAGCTCAAACGTCCAGCTCCTGAAGTATTAAATTCGAACTCTCAGTGGGCTGCTTGGATCGAGCGTAGTGTTCCTTTCATTCGCCATTTTGAACAAGAGGCGACCTTGAGACGAAAGGAACATGAGGTGGCTTCCAGTGAATCCATTCGACTGCGCGCCCAGATTGAAGCGAATGCTGCACAGCTAAAAGCTGTTTTTGACAGTCTCCAACGATGTATTTCGGATGGGTTAACGCTGAGGCGGACGCTTGACTCCGTCGAGCGGGTCATGCAAGACTGTGAAGCTGCCATGCTAGAAGCCGATGGGAAGCTTTCGTCCTGTTTATGGCAACGGGCTCAAGTGGAAGCGGAGTTGGCCGCGGTGGCTGATCACGAGAAAGGATTGAGAGGAACGCGCGAGCGGCTTGCTGATTTGTTGAAGACGCCTCCTCTTCAATAACCGTCTTTGTATCCCCCTCTTTTTACTGTAAACTTGCGGTTTATGAATAACATGTATTCATTTTGATTCCTTTGTGAAATGCATCTTGTATTCACTTGAATTCATGAATAAAAGACATACTTCATTTTATATGGGCGTGTCCCTTTAGCAAATGCGTCTTATAGACAGTCTACCTTGATCTCCTTGCAGGACAGGATGGCTTAGGAAGCAGGTTCAGATCTGCAGCCTAAGACTTTTCAACTTTACTAGCCGTGAGAGTCTCATAAAGACTTTTCTCCCTACGAGTCGAGATGATCCCGTTGGTTTCTTTTCTCCTTAGGAGTCGTGAGAACTCCTAAGTGCGTTTTCTCTTGAGAGTCGTAAGGATCTCACAAGAGAATTTTTCCCCTTTACAAGTCGAGAGGACTTATAAGTGGTTGTTTCCCTCCTCGTCGATATTCGACTTTGGAGAGTGTGGCCCGTGAATAGTATGCAATAGTCTATTTTAGACCGACTTGCAGGGCCCCAGTGCTTAGAAAACAGGTCCTTATCCCTATTGCCTAAGGCTTTTCCCTACGAGTCGAGACGAATCGAGAAGTTCTCGCCAGGACACTAATTTCCTCACGAGTCGAGACGAATCAAGAAGTTCTCGCAAGGGTGTCCTAACGTCACAGTTAACTCCTGCTAATAGAAGTCCGTTAGGGTCTGTGGTACTAGGTTTTTTACCCGTCGCACCGTCGCGTTGGCCGATATACTCACCGATATACAATCTTGCTGTTCGGGTAGCCCCGCGACTGTCGTGTCTCTGATCCCTTCGGGGGCTAGACAAGACGTCTTCAAGTAATATTCCAGGTAATATTACCGTTAAGAGAGCAAGCGTTAGGGATATTCCATGTCGCTTTTTACTTGAGGTTAGGCTCAGTTTGGGAGCCTCGATGAGTCATGACCACTCCGCGCTGGAGTGGGATAGTCTCCGATAGTCTTTCAGGTCTTATTTGAGTTGCTGCCAAGACCCTGAAGCTAGAAATCTTCCTTTGCTTCGTTGGTTGGCATTGTGTCTGCAATATTGCGACAAATGTCGAGGTTGTCTTTGGGTTGTCTGTGAACCGTCGAGATTTAGAATTAGGGGACTTTGCCATGGCTCCGTTTGTTGATGTCGCGCCTGTATCCTGCTGGAGGGAGGAAGAATGTAGTTGTTGATCTCTAGGCTGTGGATGCTGCCGTCAAGACTTGGAACTAGGGACTTTGCCATGGCTCCGAGGTAGTCTCTAGGTTGTTTATGAACCGTCGAGATTTGGAACTAGGGGACTTTTTCGTGGCTCCGAGGTAGTCTCTAGGCTATCTGTGAACCGTCGAGATTTGGAACTAGGGACTTTGCCATGGCTCCGTTTGTTGATGTCGCATCTGTATCCTGCTGGAGGGAGGAAGAACGCTGTTGTTGATTTCTAGGCTGTAGATGTAGCCATCGAGATCTGGCTTCCCTTTGACGAAGCCCGGTGGGACAATATGGTTCCCTTTTTGTTTGTGCCCATGGATTGTATACAGGGGTCGATGTGATCTCACCTGCAGGGCAAAAGTTTCATTTTTATTTTATTTCTTTCCGCGATTCTCTATCATTTCAGCTTTTTATATCGCGAAAGTCGCGATCGCCCAATCATTTCGGCTATTTTTTCGTGGTGCCCAATCATTTTGGCTGTTTTTCTTTTTCTTTACTCGCTGCTTTTTATTGCGAGTTGCCTAATCATTTCGGCTATTTTTACATGCATATATTTTACTCGCTGATTTTTGTTGTGAGTTGCCCTATCATTTCGGCTATTTCATATGCATTTTTGGCTCGCTGATTTTTTATTGTGGATATGGAAGGTCTGATACCAATCTTAGCATCAACATCGCTGCGATTGGAATATTGTCAGGAGCAAATCATCATTTGCCGTTAAAGGACTTGGAATTTGATACCGATTTAGGCATCAACATCGCTACCACTGGGACATTGCCAGGAGGGAATCATCATTTGCCTTTGTCGATTCGAACAAAGGTGGCTTAGCAAACAGGATTAGGATCCTGTCGATTTAGGCTTTTGACTTCATGAGTCGTAAGGGTCTCATAAAGGTGTTTCTCCCTACGAGTCGTGAGGATCTCGTAGGTGCGTTTTCTCCTTAGGAATCGTGCGGATTCTTAAGTGCGTGTTCTCTTATAAGTCGTAAGGATTTTACAAGAGCGTTTTCTCCTTATAAGTCGAGAGGACTTACAAGTGTCGTTCACCACATGAGGACATTCCTCGACGTTGGTGGAACTTGGTGGGGGAAAAGTTTATTTGCGCCCGTGGATTGTATACAAGGGTCAGTATTGAACCGTTTGTAGGGCAAACTGGGGAATGTGATGGCCTAAGAACAGGTTCAGATCCTTGTAACTTAAGCTTTTCGAATCCTATGAGCCGTGAGGGTCTCATAAGGGGGATTCTCCTTACGAGTCGTGAGGATCCCATTAGTGTAATTTCTCCTTAGGAATCGTGGGGATCCCTAAGTGTGTTGCTCCCTTGTGAGTCGTAAGGATCTCACCTAGGTATTTTCTTCTTATAAGGTCGAGAGGACCTTACAAGTGTGCATGAATTTTTTTACGAGTCTGCGCCCTTTCTGGTTTTCACGAACTCGCCAGCAGTCCTGCTGTTTTTACTCACGGAGCCATTTCGGGTTTTCATCCGCGCCGATTTCGCTTGTGGATGTACCGTTTTTTTTATGATGAAACTCTCGAGAATAGTTTCGGCATATGTGGCCCATTTGTTTACCGGTGGGATTTGAGGCGCAGTCCTCACCGCTGGGACTTGTGGACTTAAACTTCACTATCGCCGTGTTTGAGGCGACGTTGTTAGTTTGGAGACATCTCGGTCTGTTGTTAGTCTAAAGACATCTCGGTCTGTTGTTAGTTTAAAGACATCTCGGTCCATAGCTAGTTTAAGGACATCTCGGTCCGTAGCATTTTGAGGCGAGGTTTCGCTGGATATTATTTATGGAGTTTGGACTCAGGAAGATAGCGAGCGGACACGAGCGTCGTCATCCGTCATTAACCTGAGCCGTAACTTGTCAAGCGTAGTATTTCTTAAGAAACCGGTCGTTTATTGGTCGGGAAGGTCTTTCGCCATGCATAGTGTTTCCCCCAATCAGAGCAAAGCTCTGTTCAAATTTTGAAATGAAGCAGCGCTTCATAAAAGCACTGGCGCCAAGAGCGCCAGTGCTGAGAGTCAAAGACTCTGAGGCAGCGCTCACATGCAAAGCACGAGAGCGCTCGCGCCAAGAGCGTCAGCGCTGAGAGTCAAAGACTCTGAGGTTGCGCTCACGTGCAAAGCACGAGAGCGCTCGCGCCAAGTGCGCCAGCGCTAAGAGTCAAAGACTCTGAGGCAGCGCTCACGTGCAAGGCACGAGAGTGCCAAGCGCTAGAACTAAATATTCTCCACCATTGGATCAAAGATCCAACGAAAATGATAAATTATCAAATTACCAGAATAAAATTCTGCTAAGGAAATACTCAGAATCTTTCCAAACAGGAAATATTGTGCTCTGTAAATCAGAGCACCGTTAGATCAATGATCCAATGGTGATTAAAAATCACCAAGATACAGAATAAGCTCTGTATGGGAAAATATTTTCCAATCTTGTTAAAAACAAGAAGATTGTCTTCTGTAAAACAGAAGCCCTAGGATAAAAAATTCAACAATGGGAAACATCCCCAAATCAATCAGAGAAAAGATCTCCTTAACTGATTCAACAAATCAGCCTCTACTATATAAAGGCCCCAAGACTTCAAGTCTTGGAAGGAAGAAACTCCCCATAAGTTTCAAACGGAGGAACCCCCGGCAAACTTTAAGAAATTTCAAAGAGAAGAGCAAGCTCTCGGAAAAAGAATTTCTTCAAGGTAAATAAAAAAGAGAGATCAAAGCATCTCATTAAAAGAAAAAGAACTTAGTTCTTTTTTTTAGATCATAGATCTATAAGACATAGGTCTTTCACAAAAGAGATCATAGCATCTCATCATAAAAAGGGGGGAGAAGAACTTAATTCTCTTCAGATCACAGATCCATAAAGACAAAGTCTTTCACAAAAAACATAAGAGATCGTAGCATCTCCTATAAAATAAGAACCTTGTTCTTAGAGCTACGGAACAAAGTCTCTTATAAATGAGAACTTAATTCTCAGAGCACAGAATTGATCAAGAGTGCTCTGCACTCATTGGCTGGCGCTCTGCGCCAAGCGCGCCACATGCTCCTTACGTGTGCGCTATTTCACAAAGAGCGCTCTGCACTCATTGGCTGGCGCTCTGCGCCAAGCGCACCACATGCTCCTCACATGTGCGCTATTTCACAAAGAGCGCTCTGCACTCATTGGCTGGCGCTCTGCGCCAAGCGCGCCACGTGCTCCTCACGTGTGCGCTATTTCACAAGGAGAGCTCTGCACTCATTGGCTGGCGCTCAGCGCAAAGCACGCCACGTGCTCCTCACGTGTACGCTATTTCACAAGAAGCGCTCTGCACTCATTAACTGGCGCTCAGCACCAAGCGCACCACATGCTCTTCACGTGTGTGCTATCTCACAGGAAGCGCCTTAGCGCTCCAAGTCCGGCGCTCAGCGCTAAGCGCACCACGAGCTCCTCATGTGTGCACTGAGAGAACATAAACTGTTATTTAAATAAAGTCCCAGAACCATAATGAGTGCTCAACACTCAATAAAATACAAAAAAGGTTGTCAGAACCCAAACCAATGCTCAGCATTGTTAAATAAAAAAGGACTGAGCCTAATTAAATGTTCGACATTTTAATTGAGTGGGCCGAGCCCAAGTTGGCCACAGATCCCTAATTCAGATTAATTAAGCCCATATGCTCATAAATCTTTTTAACTGATCTTAGCCCCAAACTTGACTACAGATATCCCAACCAACATTGGTTCAAGGGTACATCTTTTCATACCTCTGATATATATCGTTGTAATTCTTCAACGTCTTCAGAGAGATGGAGGGTCCCAATAACCAATAACTTTCATCCCCAAACGGTTGAACTAAAACCACATAGACTATGACGTCTTTAAACTGGACTATGATGTCCTTAAACTTTACGGACTATGAGGTCCCTAAACTCATGGACCGTAATGTCCTTAAACTAACTATGAATCGCAACGTCCCTAAACTAAACTCTATAGACTATGACGTCTTTAAACTATGGACTATGATGTCCTTAAACTCCATAGACTATGATGTCCTTAAACTTATGGACCGCAACGTCCCTAAACTAAAACAATAGAGCCCAAATGCTCTTTTGTTGGATCTAAATGATCTTGTTAAGTAGATCTTAGTCTAAAATTAGACTAACGTATCCTTAACAAACGTTTAAGTTGATCTTAATCTCAAATGAGATTAACGATCCTTAAATCCAAACCAAACCCAAATCTAAGAAAATACGGATTTGGACTAATCCACGCCCTACGGGCGACAACATAAATTAGTCTCCGTATACAATCTATGGGCAACCAAAAACAAAACAAACACATACGACACGAAGTGACCATCTGGAGAAGGAGAAAGTGGTTACCGTGATGCGGTAGCGTAATTAACTGCAGAGGCTTGCGCCTGCAGGGAAGAGCGTCCCCACAATCAAAAACCCCTCACAATGAGGGGGAGTCTGACGAAGTCTGCTACATCGGCCGCATCCGTCCAAACCTTCGATGCATGGTGCCATAAATCAACTTGGCATTTTCTGAGAAGTGGAAGGATAAAACCAAATAGCATCTGCCTCCAAATTCAGGCAAGACGTCAGTCTTCCCGGTTTTCGGCGGTAAATACATATCCATGAACAAGTAGGCCCCACCTTGGTAGACCTTGTCTATGATGTACGGGCCCTCATAGTACGGCTCGAATTTCCCCCGTTTAGCACGGTTGAGGATCATAGGTCTTTTTACGACTAGCAGGAGTTCGTCTTGGCGGAATTTTCTCGGCCTAATCAGTTTTTCGTATGAGCGCGCCATCCTTACTTTGTAAGCTTCTAGGTTTTGTTGCGCCATGAGACGAGTTTCATCGAGGGCATCGAGCTTTTCAAGCCGAAGATGGGTGTTTTCTTCATCCGTCATTTTGTACCGAACTGCCACTCGTAGAGAGGGTATCTCTATCTCTAAGGGAAATACCGCTTCCGTGCCGAATACTAACGCAAACGGCGTTGTATTCGTGGCCGTCTTGAATATGGTCCGATAAGCCCAGAGAGCTTCATGCAATCTCTCGTGCCAGTCCTTTTTATTTTTGGACACCGTTTTCTTTATGATCTTTGTCAAGGTCTTGTTGAAAGCCTCGGCTAGACCGTTAGCTCGAGAATTATAGACCGAATAATATCTCCAATCTATATTATGCTGTTGCGCGAAGCGACTGATTTTATGGCTTCTGTAAGCTGGCCCGTTAACAGAGATAATCCGTCGTGGAGTGCCGAACCAGTAAATGACATGTGTCTTGAAGAAGTGGAGGATGTTCTCCGTCTTCACCTCTCTTAATGGTATTGCTTCTGCCCACTTAGAAAAGTAATCAGTTGTTGCTAGTATGAACCGATGTCCCTTGGATGATGCTGGTTCGATGGGCCCAATTATATCGTTCCCTTACATTTCAAACGTCCAGCTAGCCAGCGTTAGGTGTAGCGGATTTGGGTGCTGGTGGATGAAGTCCCCGTGAATTTAGCACGAGCGACACTGGTTCGCATATTCAAGGCAGTCCTGCATCATCGTGGGCCAGTAGTAACCCATTCTTTTGATCTTCAGCTTCATCTTTGGCCCATCTTGATAGGAACCGCAGAGTCCGTCATGAGTTTCTTGAACGACCTGTTTTGCTTCTTCTGGTCCCAGACACCTTAGCCACAGGAAATCGAACGATCTCTTATATAGAGTATCATTGACGAAGGCGAAAGACAGAGCTCGCTTCCTGAGCTGATGTCTTGATGACGCGTTTTTGGGCATTCGATGGGATTTGAAGTAGTCTATGAAGACTTCTCTCCAATCCTTCGCCTTTTATTCATCCTCCAATTGGAAGGCCTCTTATTCGGTTGCTTCCTTTCCTTTAGACGTCTTCGGAGATATTTCTGCTGGTGCGAGAATCCGGCGACTTTACACAATGATACTTACATCATCGAGGTTTTCGTCGGCCAGTTCTTTAGTGAGTTTGTCTAACGCATCTGCCTTGCTATTTTTCGCACGCGGTATGCTTTCCAGGGTGTAAGAGAGGATCTGCGTCGGCAATTGCTGCACTCTTTCACCATACCTAATCAGTTCTGGCTTGCATGTTTTGTAGTCGCTATTTACTTGGCTAACGACCAGCTGGGAGTCTCCATATATGAGAAGGTTTTCGATCTCCATGTTGACAGCAATTTCGAGACCTGCTATCAAACCTTCATACTCAGCCTCATTGTTTGTTCTCGGCTCTGTTAAAGAAAGGGCAAAACGCATTATCCCTCCTTGTGGAGTCACAAAGATAAGGCCCATCCCGGCTTTAATCATGAGGGTGCTTTGCTTTCGCTTCTTCAAGAAGGACGCTCCATCGAAGTAGAGTTCCCATCGGGTATCATTCCCTTATTTCTCCCTGTCAATTGCGTTAAACGGGTGTTCATCCGGTAACTCGCAGTTTAAAGGATAATTAGCTGGTTTCGGATGCTCAGCGAGAAAGTCAGCGATGGCCTGACCTTTTATTTCCTTGAGGGGTCGATATACTATCGAGAACTCTATCAAGAGGAGGGCCCATTTAGCAAGCCTTCATGTTAGCATGGCTCTTGACATCAAATACTTGAAAGGATCCACCTTTGATATGAGTTGGACCTCATGTGCCAAGGCGTAATGTTGGAGCTTCGTTACCGTGAAGATCAATGCCAGGAAATGCTTTTCGATTGGGGAGTAGTTGTTTTTTGCCCCCAGGAGAACTCGACTCAAATAGTAGAGAGCTCTCTCCTTTCCCTGATCGTTCTCCTGTGCCCATAGCGCGCCTAATGAACCTTCAAGGGCTGTTGTGTACAGGATGAGGGGCTTTCCCTTGACCGGAGCGGTTAGTACCGGCAGATTCTGCAGATATTGCTTGATTTCGTCCAGTGCGCTTTGGCATTTGCGATCCCAAACGAACGGGGTTCCTTTCTTCATTAAATGACTGTAGGGGCAGTATTTGCCGGAGAGGTTAGCTATGAACCGTCGGATATACGCGAGCTTTCCTTGGAAAGACCGCAGTTGCTTGAGAGTTCTTGGTGAAGGCATTTCCATAATCGCCTTGATCTTCGACGGGTCTATTTCGATGCCCCGGTGTCGTACTATGAATCCTAGGAATTTGCCCGAGGAAACTCCAAACGTGCATTTCAGAGGGTTCATCTTCAGATTGTATTTCCGAAGGCGCCGGAACACTATCTTCAGATGCTCCCAGTGCTCTTCGTACGATTTGCTTTTCACCATGAGGTCGTCAATATAACATTCGACAACCTCGTGTATGAGGTCATCAAAGATCTTCGTCATGGCCCTCTGGTAAGTGGCGCCAGCGTTCTTCAGACCGAAAGGCATCACTTTGTAGCAAAATATGCCCAGCGGAGTCCAGAAAGCAGTGTGCTTTTGGTCTTCAGGATGCATCTTGATTTGGTTGTACCCTGAGGATCCGTCCATAAAGGTGAAGACTTCATGGGTGGATGTGTTATCGATCATCAGCTCGGTAACCGGCACTGGAAAGTCATCTTTCGGACAAAGTTTGTTGAGATCCCGAAAATCTATGCAGATGCGTACTGTCCCATTTTTCCTCATTACCGGAACGATATTGGCTATCCAGTCAGGGTATTGAACTTCTTGGATGAAGCCGAAGTCGATTAACTTCTTGCCTTCTGCATTGATACTCATCTCAAGCTCGAGCCGCATTCTTCTTGGCGCCTGTTTGACTGGCTTGACGTCCGGTGATATCGCCAGTTTATGCACAGCTATCTCTGGATCTAATCCCAGCATTTCAGAATAGTTTCATGCGAAGCAGTCTTTATACTGCATAATCACATCTTTTAACGTAGCCACCTGTTTCTCAGACAGCAGCTCACTGACGAACGTTGGCCATGGCTCGTTTGCCGTCCTCAAGTCGATTTTTCTCACGTTGTCTGCTGTGGTGTGTATTCCATCTTCCAGTTCTTTTGGCGCCGCCGGAAATTCTGAGACCATATCGTCCTCATCTTCATTTGCGGAGCATTGGGAGAGGTCATCCATATTCTCTTACTCTCCCTCCTTTGAGAATGTTATCATATAGCAGGTACGAGCCCGTTTCCAAGACCGATATTGCTCTGGTTCCATTCTTGCCCTATAGATTGCTTTTGGCTCATGCTTTTGTGGCGGGATTAGCCTCCAACTGTCAGATAGAGCAAACTTGTCTTGCTGATACTGGTCTTCAACCCAGTTTTTGAAGGTGAAGCAGTCTTCAAGAGGATATCCTATTGCTCGGTGATAGGAGCAATAAGCCGGGTGATGGACCTCGCCTATTTGTTTGGGGCGCTGAGATTCCGGGAGCATCATCATTTGATGTTTCATGACAAGGTCGAAGATTTTCCTTGTCTTGTCTTAGGGGAAAGAGTATCCCCGACCAATCTTTTTTATAAGAGACGGGTTCCAGCTGACTTTTTTTTGCTCGCGCAGCTTCTTGGATCCGCTTCGCTGTTTTTAAGCGTCATTCCCGTTCTTCACCTTGCTGTTGTTCCTACGTCGGGCTTTTTTCTTGCCACGAGTGCGCACAGCGGGCTGACGGTGAAAGGCATTGTCATCCTCCGTAGCCTGCTGAATGAGACGTTGCGTCCTGGTTTTCTCGTAAATGGTCATTTCGCGGCTGTGGTCATCCCGAACCTTTTGACCCGCTTCCCTTATTAGCTTGTTAATCTGCTTTTCGAATGACGGACTTGATATTCGTACGGCGGGATTTCGCTCTGTTTCAATAACAACGCTGTCTAGAAAGACATCCTCTTTTCCATCGGAATCATTTATAACATGGCAGCCATGGAATCGCTCCCTTTTATTGGACCAAACGTATCCAAGGCCGGTCGTCTCCATTCTCCCGTTGGGCATTTTCCGTTGAGTCCCGGGAACATCCTAAATCTTGTTATAGAACTGGGCTTGTCGAGCAGTCTGTTTGAAGGGTACGCCTTGGCGCCTTAATAGCCTTTTCAGTCCCCCTGCGTAGTATCTGGGTAGACGGATTGATTGAAGCCTGTCGAGCATAGGTTCGGAACCATGCCATACTTCTTTCTCCACTTTAGTCTCCATGGATTGGTAGAAAAGGATCGCCTTCTCACCACTTTGCTTAGGAGGGACGTAAAAGGTCTGCAGCTCTTGCACGCTGTACGTATCAAATGCATCAAGTTCCTTATAATGCCGCTATGGGACCAGGGTAATCTGTAAACTCTGGTCAGCTCCAGCAAAGGTCTGCATTGACGGACGGACGGAGAACACTGCGTTGGCCTCGTCTTCAAAGTCACCGCCAAAGACCAAAATAGGAGTGGATGGTCCTAGGCTATTGCCTTAGGGTTGTTCCGAGTAGACCATCCCTTCATCCTCTTCGGTATCGCTCCTGAATATCGGGATAGTGGCGATGGCTTTTTGTTTATTCTCCGGTTTGCGACATCTTTCCATGTCTTCGAAGTCTGGTAAGAAGTACTTGGCGTCTTCATATTTGCGAACTTCATTTACGGAGAATGGGTTCAGCTCCCCTGTAACAGTGTACTCGAGGCCGTTCTTGAAGTACTTTATACACTGATATTGTGTAGAAGGGATGATATTGTACTCATGTAACCAAGGCCTGCCGAGTAAAGCGTTGTAGCAAGTCTTGGCATCAATGGCATGGAACTTGATGTCAGTGACGAGCAGCCCAAAGTGTAATGTCAGTATTACAGACTCGAGCGTTTGTGATGATTGGGAGTCAAAACCGGAGATGGTAATTTTATCCCGAGCCAAGTGCTGAACGTTCATGCAAATCTCTTTCAGTACTCTTACATTGAGAAGGTTGACGGAGGACCCGTTGTCGACCAGGATCTTCCCTATCTTGATATCGTGATAATACCCGGTTACATACAGCAGACGGTTATGCTCGCACGTTCCGAAGAGAAGATCTTCATCGCTGAAGGTGATGTCGGCCGTATGGACTTCTTCCAGCTCGTCCTTCATCTTTTTTTCTGCAAGGAAGGCTTGAAATTGGTCGGGCTCTTGTAACGCCTTGATCAGGGAATCTGTTGGCTCTCTAGATAGGAGAAGGGCATCCAAAATGCTTAATTGTGAGGGTATCTTTCTCAGATGTGCCAGGACATTGTAATCCACCTTGTTCTTCTTGAGCGGGTCCTTGGCTGTGAGCTCTTCGGCAACTCTATCATCGAGAGCAATCTCCTCAGGGACTTTTTCCTTCCCTTTTTCTCTTTCGCCCAAACCTTTGTTTAAATGTCTGAGATTCTTTTCAGGCAACGTACGGTTACGCAGCTGAATGTTCCTACAGCTCTTCATCTCCTCTTCTTTTCCCGAGGTGGATTCCTTGAAGAGAGGGCCGAGAGCTATTTCTTTGTCAGAATCGCTCCCGAAGGTAAGAATTTGAGGTTTTGCTCTTGTCTGGGTGGCATCAACCATATGACAGTTACTGGCTATTCCTTTATGCTCATATGTCATGCTTCTATGCTCCCGACGGGCTTTACGCTTTATTCGCTTGAATTGTTGTCGATGGGCAACGTATCCCTGCCACCACTTCTTGAAGGCATTACACTCTCTGATAGGGTGTGTGATCTTCTGATGGTATAAATAGTAGTTCGGATGTACATCCGGTTTTTCGGGGCACGTACTTCCGGAAGTATTTTCTTTGAAAGGTGGCAACTTCATTTCCATTGACAGAGCTTTGGCGAACTGTTTTCTTATCTTGATTCTGCTCTTGCTGGTGGCAAGGGCACTCTGATCCGGTTGAGGTAATTTATGGCTTCTCATCACCGGAGATTTTTCGGCCTGATACTGACACTTGGCCTTTTTGTAAATGGCCGCCTCACGTTCTCGATCAGCTTTGCTCTTTTGAAGAGCTTCGTTTAGCAGCTTGTCGATGAGTTCATCCGACGGTTCCATGGGTTTTGGTTCTGGATCTGCCCCCAGTTTCTCTACGTTAGGAGCTTCTTTGCCATTTATCGACGAGTGAGAGATCATATAGCACCTCGCTATATAATCCTCGGGCTCTTCTGAAGAATCGTCTCCTTCATCAATGTCACTGTTTCCATTCTCAAGAACATGCTTGAAGAATTCTTCCAATGTGACTAGGGTCCGCGCTTTTTGGTTGTATTCCTCCAGTGCGTCAATGTACTTTTGCAGACCCGTACGGTTGCTATCGAGCTGCACGTGCTTCTTGGCCTTCTTTTCTTTGAAGACTTTGGAGGCTTGGCCTGGAGGTTTTGCCTATCGCTACCAACTTTCAGCATTGGGCACGGTTTCAGCATTCCGTCAATAATTTCAGGCTCCAGCGGGCTTTTCCACCTAATCGCCGGACATGCTCGAAGATCCTTCAGTATTCTTTCAGTCTTAGCTGAAAGGACCACTTCCCATGGAGCTTCTTCCACAAATGAGCATGATGCCCCCGGCGTATCCACCTTTTTAGAAGCGTGCTGCTGCGGCGGGTTTACCTTCCAGTTTTCGGATAGCGCGAACTTGCCCTGTTGGTACTGGTCTTCGACCCAGTTTTTGAAGACGTTGCAATCCTCGATTGGGTGGCCCACTATTCGATGGTAAGGGCAGTAATTAGGATTGTTGACGTCGTCCGATTGCAGCGAGCGTCTTGGATCCGGCAGAGTGATGAGTCTATTGCGCACTGCCAGTTCGAATAGTCTCCTCGTCTTATTCTGGGGCAATGAGTAAGGACGTCTTAACTTTTCTCCAAGGGATCTTGGTTTATTGTTTTAGTGAGCAACCGATTTCGGGTCACCCGGTTGTTGTTGAGCGTTGGCGACAAAGGTCGCTTTCCCTTTCCCTTTTTCATTTCGGAGATCCGTTCTTGAAGAGGACGGCCTATGGCCCATCTGATCCATTTGGGCCAGCTTGTCAATCAAGGCCTGGAAGGTGGTCGGCTTGAAGAACATCATAAATTGGGATATAGTTGCCTGAGGGTCGAGGGTCCCCACGAACATGCCCACGGCAGGAGCTTCCTCTATGCGTTGTTCACACTTCGACCATAGGTTTCGTTATCGAATTACGTACTAAACCTAGGTTTCTCCTGGCTTCACTCTGGCGTTGATTAATGCCGTGATTGGGGTGTGCTCGCTTGCGCTTGCGAACCTTTGTGTGAAAAATAGCTCCATCTCCATAAATGTCTTGATGGAGTCATTTGGAAGCTCTGAATACCATTCAAAATGCTATCTCCGCCAAGCCGCCGACAAACTGGCGAAGCAACAATTTTTCATCGCCCCCAGTATTACCGCACAAAGCTCTGAATTGAGCAACGTGCTGATGCGGATTGCCCGTCCCCTTATACACATGGAATTTGGGGATCGTATATCCTGGCGTGTATTTAATTTGGTCGTACCAGCCCGGATAAGGTCTCCCAGTTCTGATGACTTGTCCTGCCGCTTCGTTCGCTTGATGAGCTCGTATTTGTTAAGCTATGTAGTCATCAAGGGTAACTTTGGAGATCGTCTCCTCTCTGGCTGCTGACAAAGCCGGAGGAGGGTTTGATGTCTCCCCTCTGTCGTCTTCAATGATTACTGGAGGGTCTTTAGCTGGAGGATCCGGCTGGATCATCATCCCAACCATGTCTTACACATAGAAGCGCTATCTGTTTTATATTAGCCTCTTATTCCACGGCCTCTTTATCTTTCTTTTCAAGCACCCTCCGTAGGAACTCGGTGTCGGTCTCCTGCTTTTGGCGTTGTTCCGACGATACTTCCGGGCTTTCTTTCTGCCCGGTGAGTGCGGCCATTCTTGTCAACATTTCCTGGAGCTTTTGTTGTTGCTCCTGAACTTTCGTCACAGACCGTGTGAGTGGTAGATGACTCATGGAAGTACGACTATCCTCTTTCCCGGATGCCATGTAGACGGTATGCAGAACCATGCCCCCAGACTTGGGGCGTTTGGATCCATCACGCTCAAAGTTTGTCTGTGGTGGTGGTTGATTCTCTGGCCTTCTCTTTTTGTGGGAGGCCGAAGTTGAGGGAGCCGTTGCAGCGAGCACCCGTGCAGACGATACTTTCCATGGCATGGCAGCAGGATGCTCTTCCCCTTACCGAGCCTTTGTTTTCTTCAGTCGGTAAGAGTATTCTTTATCAATTACAGAGTCTTGGACTTTCCGCAAAACTCTGTGGATCCTGGAGGACAACCGTTGAGGAGGTTGTTCCGGCTACACCTGGGTTGTGTTTTCGACAGGCGGAGGAGACTTCTTCAAGATGGCGGTTGGAGAGTTCTTGCGCACCCTCCTGAGCAGCTCGAAGATGTTCCCAGTTGGAACAGCAGCATCAACTTCCACCATTAGAGCTGGTGGGGTAAGTCCAAAGGGGGAACTGCCCCCAGCCTTCCTTACTCGGTGCCAGTGGCAACGTCGAGCATGTCGTGCAGATGGGAATGGTTTAATTATGGGAGTGGTTTCGTGTCACGTCCCGAAAGTACGGAACATGACCGGCACTTAAACTATGAAACGTCTCGAGGCGTACGTAATCTAAGTAAGCCGAAAACCCAGAAATCCAAACCAAGAAAAGTAGTAGAGTGAAAGAAAACCAACTTAAAACAAGTAGTTTTAATAGCATAAGCCGAATTATGCGTTTTAAAAACATTAAGTATTTTCTGAAAATTTCGGCAAAGTCTCCTTTGTAAATACTGGCCCCCAAACGGGATACAACATGAATAGTATACGAAATCAATAAAAAAAGGCATCCCCAAGCGGGAGCTAGCTCTTCGTCAATCGACGGTCACAACCACACAAGCAATATAATATACAACGCCAAGGGCAAGGATCAAAACTCAAAAGGAAACTCAAAACAGCAAGAAATCCATAGAAATACAATGCGCGACTCTAAGGTCGAAAGAATAAACATCACTGGTCTCTATCTCTGAAATAAATACATATTTGGTTGATGGAACTTCTAGATACAACAGAATAATAATATACAAGGTATAATGATGGGTACGATATAAATAAACTCACCTACTAGTAAGTCACCCAAAAGAAGCAGTGCCAGCAAAGCCGTAATGAAACCTGTACGGCAAAACCTACAAGAAACTGTGGCACAACGGGGGTGAGTTGCCAACTCGTGAGTAGAAAAATATCTACGAACAGAAATTGCATGAACAACGCAATTCTAGGTCAACGATCATAATATATCCTTAAATATATAACCAGCAGCCTATAACAATGGCTAGGGTAAATGTCTAACCCAAGTGTAATCCCATGTGCCCGTGTCAGTGCCTCAGGTAGCAATATATCATATGGATGATGTATGAATGCATGAAAACAGAATACATGTACTAAAGAAACTGCTTTCATAATTTAGTGAGATTTCCTTTGTATTTTAAAATGAGGTATCATAAATGAAATCAGCATAAACAGTGTCTAGCATCGACACAAAACATAAATCTCAATGTCTCAAAATCTCAGGCTCCGGCTATCCGGACTGGCCTGTATCATCAAATCTCAGTACCTCAATATCTTAAAATCTCAATGTCTCAATTTCAATATCTAGGGCGCCGTCAGTCCAGATCGGCCCCTACCATCCATCTCAAGACCACGACGGTATCCTCCGGATATCCGACACGTCGGGTAAAATCACCAGTAGGTAGTCTCCCCCTGCCAAGCTCACATCGTCATCACCACGCGCTTCATGCCCCGGCGTACCTTACCGGGTCCACCATGTACCCGAAACGGTTCCTCCACTCCTCGAACTCGGGTCTCACATGTCGCTCTCAGCACCGAGAAAACACATGGTGGACGCACTGAAATATCATATCAGGGTAACCAGATTTTTTAAAATAATTGCATATTCTCTTTTGAAATACCCGCGGTTCCCAAATCCAGAATATCATGGAAATCCGAATCCAAAACCTCAATAGCACATAAACTAGTGAATATAGGCATGAGAATCCATGAATGCGGCATAACAATGAATAACAATATGCATGAAGTGACAAGTAATAACTACAAAGTCTAAACTGGCATATAAGGCAAGTACACTAATATCATGTCAAACTACTAACTAACAAGCTAAATCAAGCAATAGTATTTTCTAAGTGTACGTGACATGGCAATTACCGATGAAGATGTGTGTGAGCTGGCAAGTAAGTGTACGTGGTACATACGCATCATCGGTAATAGTGCTAGTGTCCTAACAGTATGATATCAATAATGAAATATGAATTATAATAAGTATGCGATGTGGAGCAACAGCAATAATGTGCGGGAGCTGAATACTAAACACAATGATAACTAATCTGCATTTAATATAAATCGAGTCTAACAACTACACTAAACTATAGGGCTGAGCTAACAGGCTAACTGAAGGTAAGGAAGCCGCCTAACATCTGAGTCGATACATACATATATATATAAGAGTCGGTGATCACGCCTCAATAATATCACATTCGATACCATATCTATAATCAGATATTCCCAAGTCAAGAGTGCGGATCAAACATCAATATATAGCCCGTACGTAAATCCGTCGTACGGCATCCTAAATCTGGGTACGGGTCAATATCACATTCATCATATTATTCATCTGGTATCCTCTTTATCAAAGATCATAATCCGGGTACTGATCTATGCCTAGTATAATACTAATATCATCAATATAATCATGATCTGACCATTGATCGATAGTCTGGTACAAACCGATATCATCAGCACATATCATCATAATGAAGTATACATCGCCCAATGCGGCCTATCATAAACATCCTAACATATCATATCTCATAACACGATCACATGTCGATCATTTCATTATTACCACTATTCACATGGTATCGTCGTCCAAAGATCCGCTATGACATCATGACGTATCTCAAATACGAATCCTGCTATATCACTGATCTCACGTGTTAGTGTATATGCCCTAGAGGCCATTACTGTATCATACTAGTTTGTATATTACTTGATGGAAGCTTGGGATATTCACCTTGTATAAACAATCTTGCTCAATATAGTAGTATGCTACTTGGTTTGTTTCTACTTCAATGTGTACATGTGTTTATTTTAGTAAATCACCTATACGCATTAGTGGAGCCCTTAGGATCTTTGCTTGATTACCAGCGTTGTGATGGCAGTCACACTAGTGGGGGCTGGGTAATCTATAAGCACATCCTTATACAGGTCCCTAGTCACAGGACTATCGAGACAGGGTATCGATACTCCGGAGTAGACTAGCGTATGCGCTTCTCATCCCAGTGTGGGAGATGGTCTGTCCCACAGCCATCAGTACGTCGTACTGGAGATAGTATACGGGTGCTCGTTGGGTTACGAGTACACTGGACAGGACTCGTCGGGAACTGAAAGGTTGGTATTATACCTATCGTCAGTTATCAGTTCCCAGGTGACATGAGTACAGCTTAGTCCGCTGACTTGACACTGGCACTTCGCCTCGAGTGTGTTCCCACTGCATTTTGATCACTACCCTACCACGGCTCAAAGGAGTCGTGCAAACAGGTAATGGTTGGGTGCAGTCCCGAAGCACTTGGAGGCAGTGACGGTTAGACAGGATTCGTCTCTCCCGGTATTGGGGGTTGACATCGCGCTGTGTCTAGGAGAGCCATTACACGAGTAGTCCCTGGCCAGGGCAAGCGAGATATACTGGTAGGCTTCCAGTGTTATCTCAGGGTGTTTTGGGCTTCACTCCGACACGACTTGTACCGCTATTGGGGGACTGACGTTTACCGCCCCCTAGGCCCGACATGCGATGTATCAGACGAACAGACCGGACTGTACAGAGAATGTCACATTCAGACTCAGTAGGAGTTCAGATGGGGTTCACCTCGTCAGTCTTCTTATCGGCATCTACCTGGGGACCGTTACGCACAGCTAGTGCCGCTTGCGGTCTGTGGTTAAACCCACTGCCAGCGTAAGTGTCGAGTCTTTAGAGTCCCACACAGAGGGCTATTCGCCTCTGGGCAAAACTGAGTAGAGGTCGCATGGTTTTGCGGCAGGGTTCGTTCTCATCCGCGCACTTGTGCACGTTTGGAGTCCGGACGGATTATACTAGCAGGCTCTGGTTTGAGCCAGATGCTGGTATATGTTTTGGGGTTGCTTTTATCTCTCAGTATTCATGTTCCTCGGAACGAGAATGCAGGTGTGTATGCACAGTTGTTTGAGGCGGAGGAAGAGGACTTTCATTAGGGTTTCGGAACGGGTGCGTATGCACAGTTGACAGTCGTCTTTTTCCAAACCCTAATGGATTTATGAAATATCAATTAATAATAGTAATTAAATGAAATTGTGTCATGGTTGATTTTGTTGACTTGTTGACCATGGTTGACTTGTTGACCATGGTTGAATGTTTGACCATCATCATTGCTTTGCAAGGATACTCCTTGATTCTAGCTTACATTCATTTAATGAAGTGATGATAATGGTCATTCCAAATACAACCATCAACTATTTCATTTGAATTATTATTATTAATTAGATAATTCTTTTTCTTTTGTTATGGTTGCAAAAAGAAAAAGATAGCTCATTCTATCATATTCATTCTCTCTCCTCACTTCATCTTCTTCTTCCTCAAGCTCAAGGAGAATCCTTCTCATGTGTTGAGAATCCCTCTCCTTGAAAAGAAAACACCTCATAGATACTCTCTACTCTCTTTAGGGTTCAAGGTTTAGCAAGCCGGAGATCCTAGTTCACTCTAAGTTCGAGAAAGAGCCCGAAAGTTGAACCCTCAGGTGGATCCATCTTTGACGGAAGAAGGCTACGAGGAAAGAACCATCAACCTCTACAAGGTTTCAAGAAGAAGGAGTTCAAGTTAGGTATAACCACTTTGCCGAGTAGTTAACTCTCATTTGCATGTTTGCTAGTTTAGTTTAGACACGATCCCGACCTTGTTTAGTCCATGTTGCCCCATGTGCCAAAAATTTGATTTTTATACCGTTTCCGCCTCCCCGTAAGAACCGGGGGTCGCAACGTGGACTTACAGTGGTATCAGAGCCTAACTAAACTTAAACTAGCTTGGTAGCGAAGTGTATGGAAGTTCGAAACGGAAAAATCGCAAAACCGGAAAATCAAAAACCCTAAGTTTCTGTTGAAATTTTTTGTGCTCTAAAAGTAAAAAGTTTTACTCCTAAAATCGGCTCAGGGTTTTGTGAGAACACCCACCAAAAACGATCCCATGAATCCTTCAAACCGCCGCGGATCCGCGGCCATAGCTATTCTCTTTGCCGCGGATCCGCCGCCGTTTGGGCTCTTCATGTGATCGTGTTTTGTGCAGTGTTCTTCTGATAGGGTTTTGGGATTTTTCAAATATGTTATTTGTGCCCATATTTTTCAGAAAAGAAATTTACTTTTGGGGTCCTATAAATCCGTATTTTTTTCGAACTTCGCTACACTTTGGCTATATTGGTTATATCTGTGATGTTTGAATGTATTGAACGTCGGCTAATCGCTATATGTCGATTAGTCGGGGTTATACATATCTGTGATCTGTGTTTGTTGATGGTTTGTGTATATGAATGGATTGGATTTTCGCGGGTGAATAGCCGGGATGGATGTGAGATGAGTGTTGTTTTTCTTTCATTCATTTGTAATATGTAAATTGATGTAATATTATTATTTGTATGGCCGCACAACCGGGTCGGGGTTGTAGCCGTCATTGTATAATTCTTTTTACTGTTTTTGCTCCTAGGATAGACCCATGGAGGGGTGCATAAACTACCGGGTACTTGGCGGGTAGTTTGCCGCACCCGTAGGGGTCTTGGGTGGGGTTTTGGCTATTCACCGCGACCGTGTAATCCGCTTTTCGTTGCAGGCTCGAACGGATTGCGGATTCCTAGTATATCCAATGTATTCATCTGTGATCTGTAATGTCTATCATTGCTTTATATTTAGGCGTTGCTTATGTTTTACAGCCGCGCTAACCCAGCCCCCGCTCTGTCGTTAGTTAAGTAACCTAACGGGTGATGACGGGACCCCGTGGCGAATGCGAATGGCATAAGCGTACGTCATATTTTGGTTGTTTTCTGCAATGGTAGGATTAAATGATGGGACGCATTAAAAGAACTAATGCAAGAATATCACGCATTAAAAGAACTAATGCAAGATAATAAACCAAGTTAAAGTCGTTGGAACACTTTCGAAAAACCACTCGGTTCTTTTCAAAACTAACTTTTAAATGCGGAGCTTGAGCCACTCCTTCTAAAAGCTATCTCGTTCCATCGATTATATCAAGTTCACTACGTTCACGGTTTTACCAAAACCATTCGTAGCCCTCCGTCGTTTCACATAAATAGTCAATAGTATTCAAGCTATGTTTGTTGGCCAAAGTCAAGGCATAGTGATTGGTAGCTATTGGGTATTCATGTGCAGCATAGATAGATGCGTTGATTTGGAACAGTCGTACTACTTTATTGGCCAAAGTCAAGGGTAGGTACGAATGGATTCAAATTAACCTGGAGAACGACGGGCAGAACTTGACATGTGACTTATGATTTGTTGGCCAAAGTCAAGGTCATAAGAGCATGGGGCAAAAATCCACATCGGGAGTTTCATAAGTACCGAAACTTGCTAGATTTGCATACCATTTGGAGTGTGATGATTCTGGTAGGATTCCTTCAGTTTCGTCACGCGATGATATTTGGATCCCGATCCTACTGTGAGTATATGCTACTCCTCGGGAAATTTCTCACTAAACGATCAATGCTATAAACCTAGTAGGTGCCTAGAAAGGTGTTAGCGGGGCTACGCCCCCAGGGAAAAGAGGTTCTTAAATTAAGGAACTTCGCGAAAGCGTTGGAAAACCTCCCTCGAAGTACCGACACTGGCCTGGCTGAACGGTTAAGCAAGTATTGTGCGGTGGGATTGATCCCGGCTAATTCTTCCTTTGTGGTTTGAGGAGGGATTCGAGAGACAGTGGGAGCCATCCTGTTTAGACAAATTAAAAACCATTCTAAACTTGCAAGAGCATCATGCTGAGTGTTCCTTCTCTCTCTCCTAATTGCAGCGACCATTCAACATGACTGGACTTAAGTTACTTCTAGATGAGTTAGTATATGATACACACTCACCCATGGTTATGTCTCTACATGAGTTAGTATATGATACACACTCACCCATGGTTCACTCTCTCACTTGATCATTATTTTATTCTCTTCTTCTTTCTTCATCTTCTTCCTCCAAAAAAAAAAAAAGAATTCTAGGGTTTGAAAAAGTGAGAAAGTATTGTGAGAATTATAATTCTAAAGTGAGCTCACTTCCTATTTCATCATCCTCTACTAGATTAGCACTTTAGTATAGGGTGTTAGCTTCACTAATCCTTTAGTTAGTGAAGTAGGAGCTTGAGCTAGTATTCCCTCGACGTAGATATTCTTCGGCATCGAAGACTTCAAGCAAGATCATTCTTTTTCCCTAGTGAAGCCATGCAAGAGTCCGGGAGTTCAACGATCGCAGCGAAGGGACTACTACAAGGAGTTTTAGAAGTGAATGACCGATCTACAAAGGTTGTGTTTCTATTTGTAGGGTTCCTAGGCACTCTAGTGAGGTCTCACAAGGCATCAACCATGCCATTTTCAAAAATTCTAGGTGCCGAGAGACCCGACTACGGATCGTTTGCTAGAAAACTAGGCGAAAAGATAACTAGTTAACAATTAACTAAGAGATACGGAAATACAACCTTTGTAGATCCGGTGCTCCACCTCCATAGCTCCGCAACGAAGTCCCCTCCGCTGTCCAAAAAGAATCCGGACTCCAGCGTCGGCTTCGTCGAAGAATAAGCGAGCTAGGTCGTCGATGTCCATGCCGAAGATGATCTACGTCGAGGCATCGCTAAATCAAGCTCCACCTTCTGTAAGTGCACGGCGGCGCCCCGGCCGTCAATCCGACGCCGGAATGCGGAAGCGGTGAAAAACTTAAATTTTTGCGGACTTTGCAAACCGGCACCACCGCGCACTAAACTCCGGATCGTAACCATTAACAAGTCTAAGCTAACTAGAATACGGGTTAGAGATGTATACCGACGATCCAAGTCCTCCGGTCTTCATCTCCACTCCGATCTCCTCACGGGATCTCCGTCCGTCTCCTCCTCGTCGGAAAGGGCACCACATCGCCTGTAGCTTTTACGGGCTCCCACCTCAATACCGAGGCAACTCGGGCGCGAAGCTGGCGAATCGACGCGTCCAAGATTTGCTGTAGGAAGTGTAGTGTAGAGGCTACTTGTCTCTTTGGGGTTTGTTGCCTTTGGATGGAGGAATGAAGATTGATCTTTGGAGGGAAATGAAGCTACCAATTTTGCAAGCCAAATGAGATGATCAAAATGAAGCACAAAATGAATCTCTCATTTTTCTCTCCTCCTCACTAAAGTGGCCGGCCAATCCTTAGAGGAGAAATGGTGGAGGGAAAAGAAAGGATATGTATGATGAAGGGAGGTGAGTGTAGGAGTGAAGAAGGGGTGACCACATCAAGGGACATAGAAACATACAAGCATGCTTTACACTATTAAAACCATGCCCACTCAAATCACAAGTCAAAGCAAGCATGGAAGAAAGATTCAAATCCTATCATAATCAAACCATTATGCAAGAAAACCCCTTCACAAAAGTAATTTGCAAAACTGCAAATTACCCCCTCCATCGGAAAAGTCCGGCCGGGAAAGAACAAAGGAAAACCGGCCGGAACGGAATGCAAACTGGCAACTCCAGAAAACTGGTCCCGTAATAAATTACAGGAAAACCCCGACACTGTGCATACACACCCGCATCTGTATTCCATCCGGATACAAATGCAAAGAGACAAAATCTACACTGTACTAAACTAGGACCGGCTTAAACCAAAGCCGGCTAGTAATATCCGTTCGATCCTGATCCGTGCAATACCGCACGTATCTGATCGAACCCTGCCATATACCTATACGGCTACTAGTACAAACCGTCCGATCCTGATCCGTGCAATACCGCACGTATCTGATCGGACCCTGCCATATCTCCATACGGCCTCTACAGCGTTTCGCCCGAAACTTGAGTAACTGAAAGTGTGGTGGACTCTAAAGACTCGTCAATACAATGGCTGTGGATTTAACCACTAGCACGTCAGAGGTATAAGCCAATACGTAACGGGCCACCAGCTATTGACCAAAAGGGACGTCGATGAGCGAACTCATCCTGACACCCTACTGAGCCTGTCAGTGACAATATCCGTGCAGTCCGGTCCGTTCGTCTATGAGTATCGCATGGCGGGCCTAGGGGGTTGGTGAAAGTCAGACCCCCAAAAGCGGTACAAGTCGTGTCGGGGTGTAGCCCAGAACACCCTGAGATACTACTGGAATACCTACCAGTAAATCTCCTTGCCTTGGCCAAGGACTTTGTGTAGTGGCTCTCCTAGACACAGCACGACCTCACCCCCAATACCGGGAGAGACGAACCCCTGAAGATATGCTCACTGCCTCCATGTGGCTCGGGACTGTACCCAACTAAAACCTGTTTGCACGACTCCTTTGAGCCGTGGTAGGGTAGTAATCAAAGTACAGTGGGAACTCACACGAGACAAATGACGATCCCCAGGTCGATGAACTAACCTGCACACATGTCACCAGGGAACTGCCATCTGACGTCTGGTATATGACCAACTAGCATGTTCCCGGCGAGTCCTGTCCGGTGTACTCATAACCCAATGAGCACCTGTATACATCTTAGGTGATCCAACTGACACCAGTGGCTTGTGAGACCGGCCACCGCCCCTCGTCGGGGTCTCGACTGTATACACTAGTCTACTAATAGAGTATCGATGCCCAGTCTCGAAACTCCCACGACTAGGGACCTTTTAAGGACATGCTTGTAGACCCCCAGCTCCCACTTATATGATCGCCCTCATACTGCTGGTGGTCAAGCAAGAATCCTAGGGGCTCTATCAACGTGTAATAGCGACGTGTCAGGTCACCTAAAGCAGTACACGATGATAAAGGTAAACCAGATAGCATACTATCATCTCGAGTAAGACTGTCCTACCGGGATAGGTCCTCCCTCAATCATTACAATCACGTACCTGTGACCTAATAATTGACTCTGAGGGCACTATCTCCAACAATCTCCCACTTGCACTCAAGGCTAATTATTGCGATGTCGCATACTCACAGCCCGTGTGATACCGAACACCCAACTCCTCTACTAGTCAGTCTCACAAAGCTCGTTTGCGGAACTATTGCGTTCGAGGAATAGCCTCAGTGAGTGGATCCGCTTTGTTGTTTCTTTCCATGTCTCTCTATATCTCATGTTCGCGGAGAAACCCATCTCCCGAAATGAGCAATACCTGTCTTAGAATGTGTCTGGATGTCTGATGGGACATAGCTCATAAATGAACTCCAAATCCAAACTTCTTAGACTGTATCGTCAACTGAACTTAATCAGTATCCTGCGCGCCATGCCTCCCTCAGTATTGCCTTGGATCACCTGTCCAAAATACTGCCCCTCGTCAGAGGGAAAACTATAACTCTGACAACCTCCTTGTCGTCCATGTCACCTTGGAAGCCTGGAATGATAACCGTCTCCTGAATGAGGCTGTCGTTATCATATCCCTAGAACATCCACTTATGTTCTAAATCTGCTTCCGACTGTTTCTCCAGGATTGGATTAATGTCAACTTATTGCATCTAGTGCAAGAACAACATCTGGTGTGGTACTTGACATCTCATGATTGACTCAATTGCCTAAGCAAGTGATCTGCCAATCATGCACGTCCCTCTCCCTTTAGTCTGTAAGACACCTTTGGAGAGGGTGACTCCATTACCTGCAGGTACACTACCGTGCTAGGAGTCGTCCATCCTAAATACTCTTAGAATGCTGTCAAGTACCCTGATTGGGAAACCACCCAAATCTAGATCTAAAACCATAGATCCAGTAACCAGTATGTCTGATATAAAATCCATTTTCTTTGTGGAGAAACAACTGTGTGACGACCAAAGTACAACCGATCGTAGTGTAGGAGTTTCTTTTCCTACTCTGTGTATATCATCCAAATACCAGGATATCACACCCTACTACCTTCTCAACAGATCCATCCCCTTTTCTGATGAAGTCAAACCCATGACTGTCACATCAGAAATAGATGATCTATCTCCGCTACATCTGCTCTAGTCTATAAATAGACATAAGCTACTTGTCCACCAATGCTTCCGCTGCTCCCACTGACTACGACAACCCTCTGGCAGAGTCATATAGACGTACACTTCTAAAGCAAGTTTAGAACGACGCTATACTCATCCTCCTGCCGGGTCTCGCAGCCTGGAACAACAGCAATGGTAATTGTGGGTAAACAAGAACTTCCCTGTAACCGTCCTTGAGGCTACTGTAGTACCTCTCGGGTGCCTGAAGTTACCCACCTTATCTGCGGAGTGGCCAATGGAATGTCAATCCAGATTGAATCTTTAGGTTCCTTATCAAATCTTCAGTAATCGTTTGTGGTTCTGGAATCACTTCCAGTTCTACCATACTCCCACTACTGTTTTCTGAAAAAATCCATTTTTAATAAAACTGTGGCGAGTCTAGAACAATATCGCTATTGTTCATCCAGATGGTAGAAAATCAACCCTCGTCATAGCCTGGGTCAACCCACAAACAGCCATTACAGAAACGTGCCTTGAGTTATCCAGTGTCTGGTTTTAATCATAAACTGACAACTCCCCGTACCTTAACATCGTTAAGATATGAACTGTTCTATATCCAATATAAAAACAGAGGCACTGAATTAATTGAACCAGATTCAAATCATGCAGCTGTCCCCAGCGCATGTCAACTAAATGGAAGGAGGCCGATCAGCGTTACTCAACTTAGGAATGCTTCCAATTATGAGTAACCTGAAAGAGAAGCAATTTCTCTTAATCATCACTTTCAACTGAATACCACAAGTATCTACATCTTCGATCACCTTGAAGAATCCCGATACTTGCTATACCTGGTTCTCTACTCTATTCAAATACCTATAACTTCTCCAAATTCGGACCCTGTATTTCCACGAAACACCTGTCTAAAAAATAGAGGAGTCATAAGTAAACTGAATATAGTACGAGGACCATCCCCTCTGTCCTGATGGACCCTGGACAATATACAATACTCTGTACAAGTCCCTTGAGTCTGATAACTCATTTACTGTGTGTCGTAGGTTGAAAACTGTACTTATGGTTAAGAAGAATTACACCGCTGTTTAATGCTCCTTACCTAACCATCCACTGATATAGGTAAATGTCGTAGACATAATTTCATAAAGGTATATCTCACTCTATGAAAATAGACGTACAGATATATCAATTTGAAACTGGTGCATAACAGCGGATATTCAAAACCAAATATTTGCCGACCGGCAAACATCCCAGGTGATTTCCTCAAATATCACCGATTACAACGAATCCCGATATAATGAGGATGATCACCTTATTACCAATAACCTACTCCCACTCACCATCTGTAAAACCATACAGATGTGAGAATCAAACCTGGTAAATACATACCCTGGAGTAAGTATCTAATCGGGAAATCAGTTTTCTTTTAACAGTACACAGTGAACTGAAACATTGAAATGTTTCGATGGGGTGTCCTGGTATTCCTAGTAATGCCTCTTTCATTATCCAGATTCACAACTATAACCGTATAATTCTTTGCCACCTCTCCAAATCCCTTTATATGTTTTTAGTCATTACCTTCTGCACACCCGTTTAGGCCAATTGGTTTTCTTCCTTCCCTACCGTTCGGCACCAGCCTATGGTTTGGAAGAAGACTATCCAATAAGCATAATGGGTGTACTGTCCTAACCCTAGGAACACTCGCAATGCGAGAGAAGGTGAAGATAAAAGACAACCGAATAAATCTTATTCCTATTTCTCCTGAACCAGGATCCATCCCCGAACTGGAACAAGTTCCTTTCGAGTTCGTATATAACCATACGATGGATTATCCAATAAAATGGGATCTTCGTAGTGATACGGAGTGTCCTGGAGAAATACAAAGGTGATTTAGGATTGGCGAAGAAATACTTGGTTTGGTCGTGAACAGCAGTCGCAATTTACTTTGCCCTCTTACTAATCCCTTGCTTTGTCTGAACTTAATACCTTCTGTACACCGTTTAAGCTAACTGGTTTTCTTTATTCCCTACCAGTCGGCACCAGCCTATGGTTTGGAAGAAGACTATCCAATTTGCATAATAGGTGTACTACTCCTAAACTAAGGAGTACTCGCAACCTGAGAGAGGGTGAAAAGAAAAGACAACTGAATAATCCTATCCGTTTTCTCCAGAACCGGAAACCATCCTCGAATTCCTTCGAGTTCGTATCTAACCATACGATGGTTTTGTCCAATGGAAGTGGACGTTCGTAGTAATACGGGGTGTCCTGGAGAAAAGGGTAAAAGTAGGAGTGGCAATGAGGTCTGCAACTCTGACAATCCAAAAGCCAGTGTTAAGTAGGTTCGGTCAACTTGGTCTCTGAGTCATAGTCTAGGGTAGGGTCAATGGTCGCTGCCAGAGAGAGAGAAAAGAAACACTCAGCGTGCACTCTAACCTAGATCAGAATGGTTACCAATTTATCTAATCTGGAAACCTCCCACTGTACCTCAAATTCTCCTCCAAACCTGAAAGAAGAATTAGTCAGCGTCACCCGAGGAGTAAACCAACTCATCAGTGGGAATCGGGATCCAACTATCATCGCATGATAACGTGACGGAATCCGCTCACGGTATCACACTCCAGAAGGTATGCGTATATCTGGCAAGTTTCAGTTCTTTTGAAACTCCCGATGTGATTTCTGCCCCATGCTCTTATGACCTTGACTTTGGCCAACAAATCATAAGTCACATGTCAAGTTCTGCCCGTCATTCTCCAGGTTAATTTGAATCCACCCGTACATACCCTTGACTTTGGCCAACAAGGCAGTACGACTGTTCCAAACCAACGCATCTATCTATGCTGCATATGAATAACCAACAGCTACCAAACACTGTGCCTTGACTTTGGCCAACAAACACAGCTTGAATACTATTGACTACCCATATGAAACGACGGAGGGCTACGAATGGTTTCTGGCGAAAACCTTTAACGTAATGAACTTGATATCGTTGAAGGAACGGATAGCTTTTTAGAAATATAGTGACGACAACTTCCGCTAAAGAGGTCACTCCCGGTGAAGGGATCTCGGCTCTTTCCCCGTAGAATGAGGTGCAGGATATTCCAACTGAATACCACGGTGCAAAGCAAAAGTAATCGGCTATAGTGAAGTTAATGCCCTGACGCAAACTTATTGTCCAAGGGGTCACTCCCGGTGAAGGGATCTCGGCCCTTGCCTCGTCGACTGAGGAGCAGGATATTCCAAATGAATACCACGATGCAAAACAAAAGTGAACGTCCTTGCAATAACAGCTTTTTGAAAAGTGTTCCAACAACATCAGAATAGGTTTGTTTAACTTGCATTGATCCGAATCAACGCAGTCCCATCAATTGATCACACCACAAAGAACGAAAATATACTGACGTACGTATATGCCATCCGCATTCGCCACTGGGTCCCGTCATCACCCGTTAGGTTAGCTAACTAACGGCAGAGCGGGGACTGGACTAGCGCGGATGAAAAACATATACAACATCTACTAATATATATACCAATATATTATATTCGCTCAAGGCGTGAATAAAATGCAACATCACAGAGAATGAACAGCATCACAGAAACAATACAGATATCTGGGATCCCCGGGTTTCACAGAGCCACTACTGAAACCCGACGTTCCCCTGGTCGTGTGGATAGCCTGTGCAATGAAAACCTAGACCCCTACGGGTGCGGCAAGTCACCCGCCAAAACCTGAAGCGAGGCAGCCCCCTCCAGTGCCGTGAATGGACCACCCAGCACTTCACGGAATCCGGTAACTTGGGCACCCCTCCTGGGTCAACCTGTACCCCCTACGAGTGCGGCGAATAGCCCGCCAATTCCAGACTGAAGCCCCCTCCGTCTCAATGCCCTGAGATGCGGGCCCGTTGCCCTCTAGAACCCGGCTATCCGTGCACCCCTCCGCGGGGTAACCCTAGTACAGAAAGTAAAATATACATACACCGGGTACATCGACCGCAACCAGGTCGTGCCCCAAAAGAATAATACAATCAGGCAGTGACGGCAGTCCACATGTCGGACGCTCGTCCCGCAATATCAAATGTACAAAATACAACAACACTGTACTAGCATTGCATCCAGGCTATCCCCCACGACCGATCCGCAACATCACAGCAAATACATAGAACATCAACGTGAAAGTCACGTTCGCAAATCCGTCTAACCGGGCTATAGCAGTTAGACCGGATTTACCGATCGAGTGACATTCACGGTCGCAGATATAATGTAAATACTGTGAAAAATGTGTTTAAAATTTTCCGATTGATCAAACAATTAACAAGTGGGCCCCAAAGAAAACTGTAGCACTCACAGAAATAATTGGCCCAACTTTAATATTCCAAAACCCCTATTTTAAGCCCAGAAGGCCTCTGTAAAAAATTGGTGAAGTGATGTGAATAGTGCGCGGCGGAAGGGCCGCACTAAAGGGGTTTTCGCGGCGGTTCCGCGCTCCAACTGTGGAGTTACTTCCTCAACTTTTTACAGAACTCTTATATTTTCCAGTACATCAATATTTTATAACCTGAAAAATTTTTAGACTTCAAAAAATTTCAACAGAAACTGATGTGAAGGAAAAATACGGTTTTTGGAATTTTGGTCGATCGGAACTGAAAAACACATTACACAAAGCTAGACTAAGTTAATGGCGAGGCTCTGATACCACTGTAAGTGCACGGCGGCGCCCCGGCCGTCAATCAGACGCCGGAATGCGGAAGCGGTGAAAAACTTAAATTTTTGCGGACTTTGCAAACCGGCACCACCGCGCACTAAACTCCGGATCGTAACCATTAACAAGTCTAAGCTAACTAGAATACGGGTTAGAGATGTATACCGACGATCCAAGTCCTCCGGTCTTCATCTCCACTCCGATCTCCTCGCGGGATCTCCGTCCGTCTCCTCCTCGTCGGAAAGGGCACCACATCGCCTGTAGCTTTTACGGGCTCCCACCTCAATACCGAGGCAACTCGGGCGCGAAGCTGGCGAATCGACGCGTCCAAGATTTGCTGTAGGAAGTGTAGTGTAGAGGCTACTTATCTCTTTGGGGTTTGTTGCCTTTGGATGGAGGAATGAAGATTGATCTTTGGAGGGAAATGAAGCTACCAATTTTGCAAGCCAAATGAGATGATCAAAATGAAGCACAAAATGAATCTCTCATTTTTCTCTCCTCCTCACTAAAGTGGCCGGCCAATCCTTAGAGGAGAAATGGTGGAGGGAAAAGAAAGGATATGTATGATGAAGGGAGGTGAGTGTAGGAGTGAAGAAGGGGTGACCACATCAAGGGACATAGAAACATACAAGCATGCTTTACACTATTAAAACCATGCCCACTCAAATCACAAGTCAAAGCAAGCATGGAAGAAAGATTCAAATCCTATCATAATCAAACCATTATGCAAGAAAACCCCTTCACAAAAGTAATTTGCAAAACTGCAAATTACCCCCTCCATCGGAAAAGTCCGGCCGGGAAAGAACAAAGGAAAACCGGCCGGAACGGAATGCAAACTGGCAACTCCAGAAAACTGGTCCCGTAATAAATTACAGGAAAACCCCGACACTGTGCATACACACCCGCATCTGTATTCCATCCGGATACAAATGCAAAGAGACAAAATCTACACTGTACTAAACTAGGACCGGCTTAAACCAAAGCCGGCTAGTAATATCCGTTCGATCCTGATCCGTGCAATACCGCACGTATCTGATCGAACCCTGCCATATACCTATACGGCTACTAGTACAAACCGTCCGATCCTGATCCGTGCAATACCGCACGTATCTGATCGGACCCTGCCATATCTCCATACGGCCTCTACAGCGTTTCGCCCGAAACTTGAGTAACTGAAAGTGTGGTGGACTCTAAAGACTCGTCAATACAATGGCTGTGGATTTAACCACTAGCACGTCAGAGGTATAAGCCAATACGTAACGGGCCACCAGCTATTGACCAAAAGGGACGTCGATGAGCGAACTCATCCTGACACCCTACTGAGCCTGTCAGTGACAATATCCGTGCAGTCCGGTCCGTTCGTCTATGAGTATCGCATGGCGGGCCTAGGGGGTTGGTGAAAGTCAGACCCCCAAAAGCGGTACAAGTCGTGTCGGAGTGTAGCCCAGAACACCCTGAGATACTACTGGAATACCTACCAGTAAATCTCCTTGCCTTGGCCAAGGACTTTGTGTAGTGGCTCTCCTAGACACAGCACGACCTCACCCCCAATACCGGGAGAGACGAACCCCTGAAGATATGCTCACTGCCTCCATGTGGCTCGGGACTGTACCCAACTAAAACCTGTTTGCACGACTCCTTTGAGCCGTGGTAGGGTAGTAATCAAAGTACAGTGGGAACTCACACGAGACAAATGACAATCCCCAGGTCGATGAACTAACCTGCACACATGTCACCAGGGAACTGCCATCTGACGTCTGGTATATGACCAACTAGCATGTTCCCGGCGAGTCCTGTCCGGTGTACTCATAACCCAATGAGCACCTGTATACATCTTAGGTGATCCAACTGACACCAGTGGCTTGTGAGACCGGCCACCGCCCCTCGTCGGGGTCTCGACTGTATACACTAGTCTACTAATGGAGTATCGATGCCCAGTCTCGAAACTCCCACGACTAGGGACCTTTTAAGGACATGCTTGTAGACCCCCAGCTCCCACTTATATGATCGCCCTCATACTGCTGGTGGTCAAGCAAGAATCCTAGGGGCTCTATCAACGTGTAATAGCGACGTGTCAGGTCACCTAAAGCAGTACACGATGATAAAGGTAAACCAGATAGCATACTATCATCTCGAGTAAGACTGTCCTACCGGGATAGGTCCTCCCTCAATCATTACAATCACGTACCTGTGACCTAATAATTGACTCTGAGGGCACTATCTCCAACACCTTCACCAAGCCCTAAAAACTTGTGAAGGAAACACACTCTACTACTTGGCAAGAGGTAGAGGATGAAGAAATAGGAAGTGGGTAGACTTTAGTTTTGGATTTCTCACTCATTTCATCAATCCACCATTGATGTAGTCAAGCTTTTCTTCTTGAAATGAAGAAGAAGAAAGCAAGAAGAAGATGATTATTATGATAAGAATAAAAGAATAAATAAAAATCCATTCTTATCATAATTCTCACCATGGTTAGGTGTAGAGAATTAACTTGAGTTAATTGAATTGGTTAGGGTTAAGTATGAGACAAAATGGTGACTAAGTCAAAAGTTCATGAAGCTTCTTGAAAGAAAACAAAAGAAGCCACCATTCTATTTTATGCAATTTATTTTCCAAAAATAAAAACAAATGAATAAATGAATAATCAAATAAAAACCCTAACCATTTCTTTAACCAAGGTTTAATTCTTTACACAAACCCTAATTTGCATGCATCATCAAATATGATACAAACAAGTGCACAAATCATATCGCATATGCAATGCGCACAACCGAGCGAGAAAATCCATTTAAAGTGAACCGATACTAGTTAATGCAAAGTAATATATCAAATATATAATTATGCATTAAATCATTAAATCAACGCTTGATTTAACGATCCGGTCATGACGCACATAACCGACTGGTACCATTAGTAACATCTTATCGAATCAACACTTGATCCGATAACCCGGCTATATCGCATATAACCGATCAATGTCACATCGCGAGAATCGAATACAGTATCACATACTCGTATTATTCTCGGTCCCGCACATATCTCATATGCGCTCCTATTTCGTTTCGCTTGAGCCAGGAAACCTCTGTGTAGGACTCTAAAGACTCGTCAATACGCCGGCAGCAGATGATGATCATATCAAGCATCCACAAGCCGCAAGCGGTCTGCTAAACGTTACGGCCACCCGGGTATTGAGCGATCTGAAGATCGACGAGCAAGCCCGCTCACACTCCAGTGAATCCGACCAGTAACACTACCGTACAGTCCGGTCTGATCGTCTGATCTGTCGCATATCTCGCCTAGGGGTGGTATACGTCAGACCCTAATAGCTCGATAAGTCGTGTCGATATGAGGCCTATAACAATTCGAGAAACTACTGGTAACACTTACCAGTAAATCTCTGCAACCCTGGCCAGGGATTTCCTGTTATAGCCAATCGAACACAGCGCAACATCAACTCCCTATACCGGGAGAGACGAATCCCCTCCTATCGCTCATTGCCTCCATGTGACTCGGGACTGTACCCAAAAACCACCGTTTTGCACGCCCTCTTGGACGTGGTAAGATGGAAATCAAAGCACAGTGGGAACCACACAAGACTCTATGACGATCTCGGGTCAACAGACTACTCTGTACCAGTGTCACCAGAGAACTGCCATCTGACGTGAGGTATAATACCATCTAGGAGTTCTCGGCGAGTTCGTCCAGTGTACCCAGTCTCTACTGAGCACCCGTATATCATCTCTGATGTCAAACACCAATGGATATGGGATCATCCATCGCCCATCTGTATGGGTCGAGAAGGTATACGCTAGTCTACTCTGGTATATCGATGCCCCGTCTCGATACACCCACGACTAGGGACTTTGAAGGATGTACTTATGGACTACCATGTCCCCACTAGTATGATCCGCATCATAGTCTAGGTAGTCAAGTACACATCCTAAGGGCTTTACCAACATGTAACAGAGAGACAAACAGTATACACGTTAAGGTAAAGATCAACCAGATAGCATACTATCATGTCGAGCAAGAAAGTCCTCCCTATATATGTCCCAGCATCCACTACAATATACATCCTATGTACAGTAATGGCCTCTAGGGCATACATATAACTAACACTATTTCACTTAGAAGTAAAAAGATTTCCTTTTGTTTCCGTATTATATTCTAGTTAACGTTCTAGTTTAGAGTTCCTTAAAACGGCAAATTTTTTTTTAAATGGCATGGATGATGCCTCCCGAAACCCTGCTGCCGTCGATAGGAACCCTACAATGCTATCAGAGCCAGGCTAGAGAATTATACGCATACTGTTAGATTACGAATACGAAACGAACTCCGAAACTTGAAACCCTAAAACCATGTTTCTGTCGATTTTAAAACGAGCTCCAAAAATTTTTCAAACAAGTGCAGAATCATACTTGGGCAGAGAGATGAACATGGAAGAAAATTGGGACCATGTGCTCAGATTTTGGCCGAGCACATGGCCACAATTTTCGAGGAGGCCGGCCCCCAGTGGGTGTTTTGATGCCAATTTTTTTCCATGCTCTGGTCTCTATGATTTCGGGTTTTAGGTGTTGTTTATTTTTGCTACTTTTTCATGTGATGATTAACTCAATGCAAAGGCAACCCGGAGTGTTTCGTAGTCATAATTTTAACTATTTTCGGGATACTTTAGACATTGTTTAAAAGTTCAATCGGATGTCAAATACCCGCTTTAACCCTTGCCGGGAAATTTTCCAAGTGTTAGATTTTTCCCGTAGTTAATAAGTTTTCAAAGATCATGTAAGTTATTCGAGGGACCCTCTAGAAGAATGAAACCCTAACTCGAGATGTGAACACGGAACTGCGACTAAACCTTAGGGTTTACCATAGTTAGTAGCGCCACAAATGAGGCTTGGGTTTGCCCTTCTACGGCTGGTCTATTGGTACTGTGGCATGTGCTGAATAATTTTAAACTACACTCAAGTGTTGAGCTTTCTGGGTAATTGTGGGTGTTTGATGATTTGATCGAAATGTTTAATATTGTCTAGTTTTTTTCTCTGCGACCGTAAGTATAATATGTGGTGTATCGCCGGTTTCGTAGCTATATGTCAACGATAATTGGGATACGTGTATTTACTTACGTTGATGACATGTGATGTTATGCGTTGCTGTATATGTTATATTGGATCGTCGTGTTTTGAATAGCCGGGGGTTTTATGTGAGATGAGAGTTTTTATTTTTATTCATGTAAAATTCAATGTATGTAATATTCTTTTATTGGGGCACTTCCGGGTTGAGGTTGATATCACCATTGTTGTATATTATTTACTTTTCCCCATTAAGATAGACCCAAGGAGGGGAGCACAAGTAACCGGGTTCTAGAGTCCAGTGGGAGACCAACTCGAGGAGTCGAGTCCGGGTCTCCTAATTCTAGAATTGGTAGGGTTGCTTGCCGCTCTTGTAGGGGTCTAGGGATGTGGGTTTGGCTATTCATCACGACCGTGGAATCCGTGTTTTATAGAGGCTCAAAATAAAACACGGACCTCCTAGTATATCCATTATTTCATATGCTTCTTCTGCTGCGATATCTGTGATGTGATCATTTGATATGTTGAGATGGATACTGTATATAGTATATATGATATATTATATAGACGTTACTTATGTTTTACACCCGCGCTAGCCCTGCCCCGCTCTGCTGTTAGTTACCTGATTGATACGAAAAAAGTGTTTGTAGAATAGTAAACCACAATCAATAACGGTGTCGCGCGTAGCTAGACCGAGATGAGTACGGGTCGTCCTATGGGAAACGTTGAACATTTTATTCTTACTTTAGATGTGTTGAGTAAGAGAGGAGGAAAAAAGAATTTGTTGAATGGTTTCTAGATCTACGTTAAACAAAGATGAAAAATATAGGTCTAGATTATTTTAAGGATGTAGTTAATATAATAAGGGGGCTTGTAGGGTTCGTTAGGATTTAGTAGTTATGGACAATTAATTAAAATTTACTCTTTTTATCTTTTAATAGATTTAAAACTAGAACGACGGTGATGCGTGTAGATTAGGGTTTCTGGAGGGAAAGGGAATCCTGTAGGGATCCTAGGCACCTTAATGAGGTCTCACAAGGCATCAACCATGCCAATTTCAAAAAATCTAGGTGCCGAGAAACCCTAATACGGATCGTTGGCTAAAGTTTAGGCGAAACTAGAAACTAGTTAACAACTAAACTATAAAGAATACGGAAATACAACCTTTGTAGATCCGGTGCTCCACCTCCATAGCTCCGCAACGAAGTCCCCTCGCTGTCCAAATGAGTTCCCGGGCTCTAGCGTCGGCTTCGTCGGAGAATGGGCAAGCTAGGTCGTCGATGTCCATGCCGAAGATGATCTACGTCGAGGCATCGCTAGATCAAGCTCCAACTTCACCAAGTCATGAAAACTTGTGAAGGAAACACACTCTGCTACTTGGCAAGAGGTAGAGGATGAAGAAATAGGAGGTGGGTTCACTTTAGATTTGGATTTCTCACTCTTTTTCATCACTTGCCATTGATGGAGGCAAGCTTTCTTCACTTGAAGAAATGAAGAAGAAGAAGAATAATGTTATGATAAGAATTATTCAAAAAGAAAAGAATATGAATTCTTATCATAAGCCAACCATAGTTAGGTGTAGAGAATTAATTAGGGTTAAGTGGAATGGTTAGGGTTAAGCATGAGACAAAATGGTCACAAAGTCAAAGTATTCATGAAGCTTCATGAAAGAACAAAAGAATGCCACCATTTTTCTCATGCCATTTTATTTTTCCAAAAAAGAAAAAGATTACTAAATGAATAAGGAAATCAAAAACCCTAATCATCCACTTAACCATAGTTTAATTCTTTACACTTAACCAAAAGGCATGCATCATCAAACATGATACAATCATGTGCACAAAAACTATATCGAATATACAATGTGCACATCCGAGCGAGAAAATCCATTTAAAGTGAACCAATACTAGTTAATGCAAAGCAATATATCAAATATATAATTATGCATTAAATCATTAAATCAACACTTGATTTAACGATCCGGTCATATCACATATAACCGACTAGTATCCAATGTATCGGCTTATCGAATCAATCATTGATTCGATAACTAGGTTATATCGCATACAACCATTCGACACATTCATCGCGAGAATGAAATACGGTATCACATACACGCATTATTCTCGGTCCCGCACATATCTCATATGCGCTCCTATTTCGTTTCGCTTGAGCCAGGAAACCTCTGTGTAGGACTCTAAAGACTCGTCAATACGCCGGCAGCAGATGATGATCATATCAAGCATCCACAAGCCGCAAGCGGTCTGCTAAACGTAACGGCCACCCGGGTATTGAGCGATCAGAAGATCGACGAGCAAGCCCGCTCACACTCCAGTGAATCCAACCAGTAACACTTCCGTACAGTCCGGTCTGATCGTCTGATATGTCGCATATCTCGCCTAGGGGTGGTAAACATCAGACCCCAATAGCTCGATAAGTCGTGTCGATATGAGGTCTATAACAATTCAAGATACTACTGGTAACACTTACCAGTAAATCTCAGCAACCCTGGCCAGGGATTTCCTGTTATAGCCAATCGAACACAGCGCAACATCAACCCCCTATACCGGGAGAGACGAATCCCCTCCTATCGCTCATTGCCTCCATGTGACTCGGGACTGTACCCAAAAACCACCGTTTTGCACGCCCTCTTGGATGTGGTAAGATGGAAATCAAAGCACAGTGGGAACCACACAAGACTCTATGACGATCTCGGGTCAACAGACTACTCTGTACCAGTGTCACCAGAGAACTGCCATCTGACGTGAGGTATAATACCATCTGGGAGTTCTCGGCGAGTCCGTCCAGTGTACCCAGTCTCTACTGAGCACCCGTATATCATCTCTGATGTCAAACACCAATGGATATGGGATCATCCATCGCCCATCTGTATGGGTCGAGAAGGTATACGCTAGTCTACTCTGGTATATCGATGCCCCGTCTCGATACACCCACGACTAGGGACTTTGAAGGATGTACTTATAGACTATCTGTCCCCACTAGTATGATCTGCATCATAGTCCAGGTAGTCAAGTACACATCCTAAGGGCTTTACCAACATGTAACAGAGAGATAATCAGTATACACGTTAAGGTAAAGAGCAACCAGATAGCATACTATCATGTTGAGCAAGAAAGTCCTCCCTATACATGTCCCAGCATCCACTACAATATACATCCTATGTATAGTAATGGCCTTTAGGGCATACATATAACTAACAATCTCCCACTTGCACTAGGGCCATCTGTAGCAGTGGTTGCAGTATCTCATACTCAACCATCCCATAAAAGTCTCTCTCTGGGAAAAGGCCTTCGTGAGTGGATCCGCCGTGTTTATCCTCTTAGTCTACTCTCCTGACCACGATCCCCTGGAGATCAACCATCTCCATGATCTGGTAATACTGCCTTAGAATATGTCTGGATCACTGATGGGACGGACGTTCCTTGGCATAAGCCACAACTCCATTGTCACACAATGGGAGGAACTAAGTTCATCTCATGAACAAATATGCATCCAGACTGCCTCTTTGGTAGCATCTGAAGTAGCGATGTATCGAGCCTTTATCGTCTAGTATGTCACGGTATCTAGCTTGGAACTCTTCCAACATACCGTCCCTCAATTGAGGATTAAGACAATGCATGTGACTGACATTCAGTCGTCTTTATCACCCTGGAACACTTCCAGTGATTCTCCCCAGGATCGATTGATACCATCTTACTACTACTAGTGAGATTCCTAACATCCAATTAGATCTATCTCATAGATCCATAACCAAGGATTTAGCAGGTATCATTTTGATCCTATATGGAGAATCATTGTGATAAGCGGAGATTGATCGAGCGTAGAATAGGAAACTCCTTCCCTATCAAGAGTATGTCATCCACGTACTCTACGAGGATCACCACCATACTCCCTACTACCTTTTTGTATATACAAGGTTCATCTACCATTTTGATGATGTCAAACTCTTTGACTACTTCATCAAAACAGATGTTCCAACTCCGCGATGCCTGCTTTATCCTATAAAGCATCTTGCACACGTTTCCGCTGCTCCCACTGTCTACGAGGCCCTCTGGCTGTGTACTTATAGACGCTCTCTTCTAAAACATCATTTAGAAAAGCTGTCATGACACCCAACCACCAGATATCGCAGTCATGGTATGTAGCCGTGGCAAGTAGGATCTGGATGGACTTAAGCATAGGCACTGAAAATGTTTCATCATTATCTACGCCTGGTTGATGACCAAAACCTTTAACAAGTCTAGCTTTGAAAGTCTCAACTTTTCCATCTACACCAAGTAATCTTCTCAAGATATACTCGCTCCTGATGGGGATTTAACCCTTCAGATATAGCACCCAAAGTCCATACTTTGTTGGTGTACATGGATTCCATCTCAGATCACTAAGCATCCAGCCATTCTTACAGAGTCTTACTCCTGATGGCCAGCTCGAAACTAGTTGGGTCATTATCTCATGATGCAATCCTCGCTCCCACTGTCACAGAGAAACAGAAGTATCTTTCAGGTGGGTGAGGAACCCTACTAGATTGGCGGAGAGGCTGAGGTTCGTTGGAATCTACTGAATCCTTTGGTTCTATCAAATCATCAGCTGTAGTTTATATAGCTGGAACCTTTCCAGTTCTACATTACAGACCTTGCCTCGAGCTTGTCCGGATTTTGCTTTTAGACATAGCCCGGACAACCCCAAATCTTAACTAACTTAAGACATGGGCTCTTCCCATACCATATCACATATGAAGCGGTAGGCAACTGATTTGATTGGAACCCTATTCAATAGGTATGCAACTTCATAAGTGCATAACTCCCTAAAGGAAACAGGTAACTCAGTAGTACTCATCATAGAGCACACCTTATCATATAGGGTGTGATTGCTCCGTCCCGATATACCATCGTACTATGGTGTATACGGAGGAGTAATGCCGAGAGAGAATCTCATTCTCCTTTAGAAAAGTCCAAGAATTCCGTGCTAAAGTATTCTCCTCCTTGATCTCATCATAGGACATAATACTTATACCCGTATTCTGGTTCTCTACTTCTAGCTTATATTCTGTGAATATCTCAAAAGGTTCGGACTTGTGTTTCAACAGGAACATTTGTCTGAATCTTGAGAGATCATCAGAGAACGTAATGAAGTACAAAGAACCTGTCCTGGCATGTGTAGACAGGGAACCTACATACATCAACATGTATCATCCCAAGAGTTCACTAACTCTTTATCTGTTTCCAATAAACAGAGCAAGTGTCATTATATCTTTATGACATGACTGGCAAGTTTCACAAGATGTAGATTCAAACTGATTTAAATATGCATCTACATGTAACTTCAGCTAGTCGGGTCACATTGATCTGACCTAGTCTACAATACCTCAAGAAGGAATCGTTCAATTCTGAACTCTTCCTCTTGTGTGTGATCCGTATACTAAGAGCTGTAGTTTGATTTAGAACATCAATGCTTTTAGATAACGTGCCTGAACCGATCAACTTTTGATATAGGAAATGTTCAAAACATTATCCAACAATACAAAATTTTATCATTTCTTTACTAATAAAGAGACTGATATGATTTTGTATATCAGGTTCGGTATCTAATAACATTCGTTCCGAATCAATGTATTTGGAATACAGGGTGACAGTGATCAACAGACTTGGCTGCAACACTTGCTCCGTTTTCTGCCTCATGAAACTTATCACCCGTTCTCAGTTCTCTACTTTTCTGTAGCCCTATGTAACATATTACATATCTGGGATCCTGATCTGGTATCACATATCCAGGACGTAAAGGATACTGAGAAACAGTTCTCTGTAATGAACACACCCGAAGATGATGCATCAGCATGCACTCTCTTCGTTTGGGCGGCACGGGAATTCTGGTAATCCCCTATTTCCTGCTCTGTCTTACAACAATTATAAGTTGGAGCAGGACCAACGTTCCCCAGCTCAGTATAACAAGCGGGTTCGGTCAATATTCCGTTTTATTATCTTGATTAAGGCGTGACATGGTCGCTACCTGAAGAGAGAGAGAAGAAAACACTCAGCGTGCGCTCTTGCAAGAATAGATTGGTTATTATTTTATCTAATCAGGATGGCTCCCACTGCTTTTTATCAAATCTTCCTTCAAACCCTAAAAGGAAAGACTAGCCGAGATTAATTACACACCACAAGTTCGCCAATCTTTCAGCCAGGCCAGTGTCGGTACTTTGAGGGAGGTCCCCCGTGCTTTCGCACGAACCTAATTAATGTAAACCTCGTTTTCCCAGAGGCGTAACCTCGTTAACACCTTTCTAGACACCTACTTGATCGGCTAATTGTAATGTATAAAACTCTCCCAGGAGTAACACTTACTCGCAGCGGGTATCGGGATCCAACTATCTCATAGAAGGTATGCAATCTCATTGCAAATTTCAACACTTGAAATTCCCGATAATATTTTGCCCCGAATGATCTATGACCTTGACAAGGTCAATAAACCATAGACCGCAAGTCAAGTTCAACCCGTCATTTTTTGATTGAATCAAACCCACCTGCACGACCCTTGACAAGGTCAACAAGGCCGCACGACTACCCTAACCCAATCTGCATCATATGCATAAGCAGATAAATACTGGTTAGCTACCGCACACTGCGCCTTGACAAGGTCAACAAACGTAGCACGAATACTAAACAGGATTTATCTGAAATGACGGAGGGCTACGACAGGTTTTTCTGAAAACCTATTGCGTAATGAACTTGATATCGTTGTAGAATCAAATGATTTTAAAATGGAGTGCTTTTGAGGCTTTTCTAGTTTTGCTAAAGGAGTCACTCCCGGTGAAGGGATCGTCGGTCCTTTCCTCGTCGAATGAGGTGCGGGATATATCATATATATCACTGTGCAAAGCAAAAACCCTTAAAAGCAATCAAAAGACAAACCGAGTGTGTAGCATCTGCCAGTTATTGCTAAAGGAGTCACTCCCGGTGAAGGGATCTTGGTCCTTTCCTCATCGAATAAGGTGCAGGATATATCTCATATACCGCTACGCAAAGCAAGAACTGTAGCTACCTGTTTTATTTTTGAAATTCGATTCTACAACATCTTAGGTTTCTTTTATTTCATTAATCACATTAATGAAGTCCCATCATTTAAGTACCTAAACATCACAGATAAATACGACGTACACTTATGCCATCCGCATTCGCCTCGATGTCCCCTCGTGCACCGTTAGGTTAGGTAACTAACGGCAGAGCGGGACAGGGCTAGCGCGGGTGTAAAACATAAGTAACGCCTATATAATATATCATATATACTATATACAGTATCTATCACAGAACATCACATGATCACATCACAGATATCGCAGCAGAAGAAACATATGAAATATTGGATATACTAGGACGTCCGTGTTTTCAATACGAGCCAGTACAAAACACGGATTCCACGGTCGTTATGAATAGCCAAACCCACACCCCTAGACCCCTACGAGAGCGGTAAGCAACCCTACCAATTCTAGGGTTAGGAGACCCGGACTCGACTCCTCGAGTTGGTCTCCCACTGGACCCTAGAACCCGGTTACTTGTGCTCCCCTCCTTGGGTCTATCCTAGTGCAGAAAAGTAAATAATATACATCAACGGTGACTACTTCCGCAACCTGGAAGCGCCCCAATAAAAGAATATTACATACAAGTTTTTACATGAATAAAAATGAAAAAACACTCATCTCACATAAAAACCCCCGGCTATTCGAACACGACGATCCAATATGACATATCCAGCAACACATAACATCACATGTCATCAACGTAAGTAAATATGCGCATCCCAATTGTCGTTGACATATAGCAACGAAACCGGCGATATCACATATTACACTTACGGTCACAGAAAAGAAAGTGTAAAACTACAACAGTTGGAATCCGCAACCTGCATAGACATCGCATGCCTAGTCAAATGAATTCTTTAGACATCGCATGCCTAACAATTATAAACCCCGCATTTTAGTCTCATTGTCGAAAACACTTTTCAATATCAAGTCGGGCAATTCAACAAGATTCCCGAAAAACTAATCGAATGCTCGTCGCAAACTTTAGTAGGCGGCCGCACCCCTGATACCGTCGACGAAGTGCACCAAGACGGAACACCGCTACCGCGAGCACCCGGACGGATGCTTTCGGCGACGGGGTTCTCCTACAGTCACTTGGTCGGGGCTATGGAGTGAGGCTGTCTATTAAGTTTACCTGGCGAGTATCCGCGTACGCTACGCGATTGCGACGGACTTTTGATCACATCAAAACTCCGTGGCAACCGATCAAGTGAGACTAAAGTGCTATGTTTATAACATTCATTCAGTTATCTCATAACTTCTTGTGAATTCCAATTATTGTATCACATTCCAGATAATTAGAAAATGTTAAACTTTCCGATCGAACATTCAAACACCCAAGTTTTCCCAATACAGATCAACACATGAAACAAGTCTAACAACATTCAGTTCGTGCCTCAGTACCAACGGTCCAGCCGTAGAAGGGTCAAGCCAACGCCTCACATGTGGCACGCCGTACTGCCCCAAACCCTAAGGTTCAAAGGGCAGTTCAAGACGGTCACATAATCGAGTTAAGGTTTGTTGTCTTCTAGAGGGTCCATCGCGTTACTTGCACTACTTAGAACGTCGATAAACTACGGAAAAATCCAACACTTGGAAATTTCCCGACAGGGGAAAATTGGGTATTTATATCCGGTCGAACTTTTTAACATATTCTAATATTTATACGGAAAGCCACATAGACAAAATCTGATAATCCGATCGAATATACAAATCCCCAAAACAATCCAGAAAATTCAACTCTTGAATAAATATTAAAAATTCCCAGAAAACCCAGCATATTAAAATAGGAATTACTGTGCAACAATGGGAAGGTGACGTCATCACCTAGCCGCGGAACCGCCGCAGAAGCAGGGCTTCTGCCGCTGTTCCGCCGCGGTTTGGATGAATCATGGGTCCAATTTTGCGCCGTAATTCATAGATTTCCTTGCTGAATTTTTTAGCAATTTTTAATTTGGAAAAATCCACGTTTTCAGAAAAAGTCCAGAGAGCGTGGAAATTTTGGGGTTTCGGTTCGTTCGGACTTCAAATTGCGTCTAGACTTTGCCTAAGGCTCTAGCTAGGCTCTGATACCACTGTAGGGATCTTAGGCATCCTAATGAGGTCTCACAAGGCATCAACCATGCCAATTTCAAAAAATCTAGGTGCCGAGAAACCCTAATACGGATCGTTGGCTAAAGTTTAGGCGAAACTAGAAACTAGTTAACAACTAAACTATAAAGAATACGGAAATACAACCTTTGTAGATCCGGTGCTCCACCTCCATAGCTCCGCAACGAAGTCCCCTCGCTGTCCAAATGAGTTCCCGGGCTCTAGCGTCGGCTTCGTCGGAGAATGGGCAAGCTAGGTCGTCGATGTCCATGCCGAAGATGATCTACGTCGAGGCATCGCTAGATCAAGCTCCAACTTCACCAAGTCATGAAAACTTGTGAAGGAAACACACTCTGCTACTTGGCAAGAGGTAGAGGATGAAGAAATAGGAGGTGGGTTCACTTTAGATTTGGATTTCTCACTCTTTTTCATCACTTGCCATTGATGGAGGCAAGCTTTCTTCACTTGAAGAAATGAAGAAGAAGAAGAAGAATGTTATGATAAGAATTATTCAAAAAGAAAAGAATATGAATTCTTATCATAAGCCAACCATAGTTAGGTGTAGAGAATTAATTAGGGTTAAGTGGAATGGTTAGGGTTAAGCATGAGACAAAATGGTCACAAAGTCAAAGTATTCATGAAGCTTCATGAAAGAACAAAAGAATGCCACCATTTTTCTCATGCCATTTTATTTTTCCAAAAAAGAAAAAGATTACTAAATGAATAAGGAAATCAAAAACCCTAATCATCCACTTAACCATAGTTTAATTCTTTACACTTAACCAAAAGGCATGCATCATCAAACATGATACAATCATGTGCACAAAAACTATATCGAATATACAATGTGCACATCCGAGCGAGAAAATCCATTTAAAGTGAATCAATACTAGTTAATGCAAAGCAATATATCAAATATATAATTATGCATTAAATCATTAAATCAACACTTGATTTAACGATCCGGTCATATCACATATAACCGACTAGTATCCAATGTATCGGCTTATCGAATCAATCATTGATTCGATAACTAGGTTATATCGCATACAACCATTCGACACATTCATCGCGAGAATGAAATACGGTATCACATACACGCATTATTCTCGGTCCCGCACATATCTCATATGCGCTCCTATTTCGTTTCGCTTGAGCCAGGAAACCTCTGTGTAGGACTCTAAAGACTCGTCAATACGCCGGCAGCAGATGATGATCATATCAAGCATCCACAAGCCGCAAGCGGTCTGCTAAACGTAACGGCCACCCGGGTATTGAGCGATCAGAAGATCGACGAGCAAGCCCGCTCACACTCCAGTGAATCCAACCAGTAACACTTTCGTACAGTCCGGTCTGATCGTCTGATATGTCGCATATCTCGCCTAGGGGTGGTAAACGTCAGACCCCAATAGCTCGATAAGTCGTGTCGATATGAGGTCTATAACAATTCGAGATACTACTGGTAACACTTACCAGTAAATCTCAGCAACCCTGGCCAGGGATTTCCTGTTATAGCCAATCGAACACAGCGCAACATCAACCCCCTATACCGGGAGAGACGAATCTCCTCCTATCGCTCATTGCCTCCATGTGACTCGGGACTGTACCCAAAAACCACCATTTTGCACGCCCTCTTAGACGTGGTAAGATGGAAATCAAAGCACAGTGGGAACCACACAAGACTCTATGACGATCTCGGGTCAACAGACTACTCTGTACCAGTGTCACCAGAGAACTGCCATCTGACGTGAGGTATAATACCATCTGGGAGTTCTCGGCGAGTCCGTCCAGTGTACCCAGTCTCTACTGAGCACCCGTATATCATCTCTGATGTCAAACACCAATGGATATGGGATCATCCATCGCCCATCTGTATGGGTCGAGAAGGTATACGCTAGTCTACTCTGGTATATCGATGCCCCGTCTCGATACACCCACGACTAGGGACTTTGAAGGATGTACTTATAGACTATCTGTCCCCACTAGTATGATCTGCATCATAGTCCAGGTAGTCAAGTACACATCCTAAGGGCTTTACCAACATGTAACAGAGAGATAATCAGTATACACGTTAAGGTAAAGAGCAACCAGATAGCATACTATCATGTCGAGCAAGAAAGTCCTCCCTATACATGTCCCAGCATCCACTACAATATACATCCTATGTATAGTAATGGCCTCTAGGGCATACATATAACTAACAAATCCCACTCTTAACCCTTATCTCGACATGGAACTCCGTTCATATCTAGCCTTTATCAAAACAATCATTAATCTAGTCTCTAATCGCGGTCGGAACTAACAAAGAATTGTTAGCGTGCCCGATTAGGATGTTAATGATTCTTTTGATAAAGTTCATAAACTTTATAGGACTTAAAATGGGTTTAGGGATGTTCATCATCCATTAGCCTACCCTAATCCTACGAACCCTAACAAGCGGAGAATTACTCGTGCATGTTGGGAGAAAAAGAGATGGAGAGAAAATGCATAATTAAACTACGAAGAAATAGAATAAGAAGAAGAAAGCTACCTTTATTAATCAACAATATTCATTACACTTGAATCCTTAGAAAATGATTACAATTTCTAGTTGCTTCTCGATCTCTTCTAAGGAGGTAGACGAACAGTTGATGATCGGCCTGGATGCGTGAGCCGTCTTGGACTTCGTGATCTCGTCGGCTTGATGATTTTTCCAAGAGGCTCTCGGTCTTTATTTATAGCCCAAATGCCAGAACTCTTGCTTCCAAATATGGAAGCTAACCATAAAGATTCTCCCCAAAAAAAATGCAACTTCTAACTCCTCTTGACTGCCGCGGATCCGTGGCATAAAAGGGCTCTGGCCGCAGATCCGCGGCCAGAAGATTTCAGCCGTTGGTTTTCTTTTTGTGGGATTTCATATCATGACACGTGTGAATCTCTGGAACCTTCCAAATTTGGAAATCTTTTCTTTTCTTCTGCCAGAATTGATTTCTTAATTTTGATTTCTTAATTAGGCAGGTTAGCTTTAACAACTTGATTTCCTTGATTTAAGACCTGAAAATTCTGCACAACAACTTAAATAATATTTAGTAGACTTAGTTCTACTAGGATTAGGTCAATGATATTATTTGCATACATTTTTCTACCAATTGCTAATTATAATATATCAACACATGGAAAATATTATTTTTATAGATAAATCCTCATATGTATGATATATTATAATAAAGACATTTTTTAATATGAAAATGGTAGGAAAAATGTAATAACAAATATGCAGTTTTATCAACTGAACATTACCTAACCTAACGGTGCATGACGGGATATCGAGGCGAATGCGGATGGCATAAGTGTACGTTATATTTATCTGTGATGTTTAGGTGAGTTAAATGATGGGACTTCATTAATGTGATTAATGAAAGAAAAGAAACCTAAAAGATGTTGCAGAATCAAATTTTTCTAAAAGGGTAGCTACAGTTTTTGCCTTGCATAATGATATATATGATATATCCTGCACCTTATTCGATGAGGAAAGAGCCGAGATCCCTTCACCGGGAATGACCTCTTTAGAAAAACTGGCAGATACTACAACACTCGGCTTGTCTTTTGATTGCTTTTGGAGTTTTGCTTTGCATAGTGATATATCCCGCACCTTATTCGATGAGGAAAAAGCCGAGATCCCTTCACCGGGAATGACCTTTTTAGCAAAACTAATGAAAGCCTCAAAAACACTCCTTTTCAAAATTCACTTGTTTCTACAACGATATCAAGTTCATTACGTAATAGGTTTTCAGAAAAACCTGTCATAGCCCTCCGACATTTCAGATAAGTAGTATATAGTATTCGTGCTACATTTGTTGGCTTTCGTCAAGGTATAGTGTGCAGTAGCTATTTACTACTTATCTACTATATATGATGCGATTGGATTAGGGTAGTCATACGACTTTGTTGGCTTTCATCAAGGGTCATGCGGGTGGGTTTAATTCAATCAAGAAATGTACGGGTTGAACATGACTAGCGGACTATGGTTTGTTGGATTTCGTCAAGGTCATAGCACGTTAGGGGAAAAATATTATCGGGAATTTCAAGAGTTGAAATTTGCAATGAGATTGCACACCTTCTATGAGATAGTTGGATCCAGATACCCACTGCGAGTAAGAGTTACTCCTGAGAGAGTTTTACACAGGACAATTAGCCGATCAAGTAGGTGTCTAGAAAGGTGTCAACGGGGTTAAGCCTCTGGAAAAACGAAGTTTATTTTAATTAGGTCCGTGAGAAAGCACGGGGAACCTCCCTCAAAGTACCGACACTGGCCTGGCTGAAAGATTGGCGAAATTGTAGGGTGTAATTAATCCCGGCTAGTCTTTCCTTTTAGGGTTTGAAGGAAGATTTGATAAAAACAGTGGGAGCCATTCTGATTAGATAAAATAATAATCAATCTGATCTTGCAAGAGCATACGCTAAAGTGTTTTCTTCTCTCTCTCTCCAGGTAGCGACCATATCATGCCTTAATGAAGATAATAATATGGATGTATTGACCGAACCCGCATGTTATACTATGCTGGGGAACGTTGGTTCCGTTCTTTCTTGTAAAAGTTATAAGACTGAACATGATATAGGGGAATACCAGGATTCCCATGCCACCCGAATGAAGAAAGAACATATTGATGCATTTTCTTGGGGTTGTTCGTTACAGAGAACTGTTTCTCCATTTGCTCTACGTCCTGGGTATTAGATACCGGGTCAGGATCCCATATATGTAATCTGTTACATGGGCTTAGAAAAGGTAGAGAACTTGGAGAAGGTGATAAAGACATAAGGGTTGGAAATGGTGCAATTGTTGCAGCTAAATCCGTCGGGGAATATCACCTTGTATTATCAACTGGTTATACATTGATTCTGAATGAATGCTATTACATGCCGAACCTGATATGCAACATTATATCGGTTTCTTTATTAAGTAAAGAGGGATATAATTTTGTATTACAGGATAATGTTATGAATATCATCCTGAACCAAAAGTTAGTTGGATCAGGCACGTTGTGTAATGGCATTTATGTTCTAAATCAATCAACAGTTCTGAGCATAACAAACATACACAAGAGGAAGAGTTCAGAAATGAACGAATCCTTCTTGTGGCATTGTAGACTTGGTCACATCAATACGACACGGCTAGCTAAGTTGCATAAGGATGAATATTTGAATCCGTTCGAATTCTCATCTTATGACACTTGCCAGTCATGTCTCAAAGGCAAGATGACCAAAACTCCGTTTACAGGACACGGAGAAAGAGTTACGGAACTCTTGGGACTGGTACATAGTGATGTATGCGGTCCCATGTCTACACATGCCAGGGATGGTTCTTCGTATTTCATTACATTCACTGACGATCTCTCAAGATACGGACATGTGTTCTTGATAAAACACAAGTCTGAAGCTTTTGAGAAATTTAGAGAATATAAACAAGAAGTCGAGAACCAAACCGGGAAAAGTATTAAAATCCTTCGATCAGATCGAGGAGGTGAATACTTGAGCAATGAATTCCTGGACTTCGTAAAAGAGAATGGGATTCTCTCTCAGCTAACTCCTCCATATACACCACAGCACAACGGTGTATCGGAACGGAGGAACCGCACCCTATTAGATATGGTGCGCTCTATGATGAGCACAGCTGAGTTACCTATTTCCTTCTGGGGGTATGCGCTGGAGACAGCCATACATCTATTGAATATGGTCCCCACCAAATCTGTGCCTACCACTCCATATGAGATATGGAAGGGGAAGAGACCATGTCTTAATTATGTTAAGATATGTGGTTGTCCGGCCTATGTCAAACGACAAAATCCAGACAAACTCGAACCACGGTCTATTCTATGCAAATTTGTAGGATATCCCAAAAATTCACAAGGGTATATCTTCTACCACAACGAGAAACAAAGGGTGTTTGTTTCTCGCATGCCACCTTTTTAGAAAAGGAATTTCTTGCAAAAGATATTAGTGGCTATGAGGTAGAACTGGAAGAGGTTCCAGCAATACAAACCACAACAGAAGATTTGGTGGAACCAGAGGATTCGGTAGTTCCCAATGAACCCCAGCCACTCCGCCGATCTAGTAGGGTTCCTCACCCACCTGAGAGATACTACGGTTTTCTCATGGATGGTGGGAGCGAGGATTGCATCATGGAGGATGATGACCCAACTAGCTTCGTGCAGGCCATCACGAGTGGTGACTCAGTGAAATGGCTGAATACAATGCGGTCCGAGATGGAATCCATGTACACCAACAAAGTATGGACTTTGGAAGATACTCCTGAAGGGGTAAAACCCATTGGGAGCAAGTGGATCTTCAAGAAAAAACTTGGTGTAGATGGGAAAGTGGAGACTTTCAAAGCTAGACTTGTTGCAAAGGGTTTTCGTCAACGACCAGGTGTGGATTATGACGAAACATTTTCTCCAGTGGCAATGCTTAAATCCATCCAGATCATGCTTGCCATTGCTGCATATCATGACTACGAAATCTGGCAAATGGATGTTAAGATCGCCTTTCTAAATGGTGATTTAGAAGAGAGCGTGTATATGACTCAGCCAGAGGGCTTCGTAGCTAGTGGGAGCAGTGGGAATGTGTGCAAGCTGCTTAAATCCATTTATGGATTAAAGCAAGCATCGCGGAGTTGGAACATCTGCTTTGATGTCGTTATCAAAGAGTTTAATTTCGTCAAAAACGTAGATGAACCTTGTATATACAAGAAGATAGCAGAGAGTAAGGTTGTCTTCCTTGTACTGTACGTGGATGACATACTCTTGATAGGAAATGACATTCCTATGCTGCAATCGGTCAAGCTTTTCTTATCACAAAGATTCTCAATAAAAGATCTAGGGGATGCCTCCTACATCTTGGGGATTAAGATCTATAAAGATAGATCTAAACGGATACTGGGATTGTCCCAATCCAGGTACATTGACACCATACTAAAGCGGTTTAGTATGGAAGAATCCAAGCGTGGGTCTTTACCCACGATCTCAGGACTCACTCTCTCCAAAAAGATGTCTCCCAAGACTGATTTGGAGAGAGCTCGCATGCAAGGGATACCCTATGCTTCGGCAGTAGGCTCTATCATGTACGCGATGCTATATACCAGACCCGATGTAGCATACTCACTAAGTGTAGTGAGTAGGTATCAAGCAGATCCTGGAGAGAGTCACTGGACAGCTGTGAAGAGTATTCTCAAGTACTTGCGAAGGACTAAAGAGATGCTCTTGGTGTATGGTAATGGAGATCTCCAAGTGGAGTCCTTTATCGATTCGAGCTTCCAGAGTGATAAGGACAACTCTAAGTCGCACTCGGGATTCGTCTTTACCCTCAATGGAGGGGCGGTATGCTGGAAGAGTTCTAAGCAGGAAACCGTGGCAGACTCGACGATGGAGGCTGAATACATCGCTGCCAACGATGCTGCCAAAGAGGCTGTCTGGATCAAGAAGTTCATAACCGAACTTGGAGTGGTTCCATCCATTGAGTATCCAATACCTTTGTATTGTGATAACAATGGAGCGGTGGCTTTGGCCAAGGAACCCAGGTCCCATCAGCGATCCAGGCATATTCTGAGGCGGTATCACCTGATCCGGGAGATAGTTGATCGCCGGGAAATCGAGATCAGGAGAGTTGACACGAAGAACAACACAGCGGATCCACTCACGAAGGCCATTCCCCAGATACAGTTCTAGAGACTCTTCGGGATGCTTGGTATGCGATACTATAGCAGCTGGCCCTAGTGCAAGTGAGAGATTGTTAGTTGTATGTATGCCGTAGAGGCCAGTATTGTACATATGTTGTATATTATATTGGATGCTTGGACATATATAGAGAGGACTTTCTTGCTCGATATGATAGTATGCTATCTGGTTGCTCTTTATCTTAACATATATACTTGTCTCTTGATACTGTCTTATGGTTACATGTTGGTAAAGCCCTTAGGATGTGTACTTGACTACCAGGACTATGATGCAGATCATACTAGTGGGGCCATGGTAGTCCATAAGTTCATCCTATAATATTCCTAGTCGTGGGTGTATCGAGACAGGGCATCGATATACCAGAGTAGATTAGCGTATACGCTTCTCGACCCATGAGATGGGCGATGGATGATCCCATATCCATTGGTGTTTGACATCAGAGATGGTATACGGGTGCTCAGTGGAGACTGGGTACACTGGACGGACTCACCGAGAACTCCCAGATAGTATTATACCTCACGTCAGATGGCAGTTCTCTGGTTACACTTATACAGGTTAGTCTGTAGACCCGAGATCGTCATAGAGTCTTGTGTGATTCCTACTGTGCTTTGATTTCCACCTTACCACGTCTAAGAGGGCGTGCAAAACGGTGGTTTTTGGGTACAGTCCCGAGTCACATGGAGGCAATGAGCGATAGGAGGGGTTTCGTCTCTCCCGGTATTGGGGGTTGATGTTGTGCTGTGCTCGATTGGCCATAACAGGGAAGTCCATGGCCAGGGCTGGTTTAGAGATTTACTGGTAAGTATTACCAGTAGTGTCTCGACCCGTTTTGAGCCTCACATCGGCATGACTTATCGGTTATTGGGGTCTGACGTTTACCACCCATAGACTTGATATGCGACATATCAGATGAGAAGACCGGACTGTACGACAAGTGTTACCGTCAGGCTTTTGCAGGAGTTGGAGTGGGCATGCTTGCTTATCTTCTGATCGCTCAATACCCGGGTAGCTGTTACGTTCAGCTAGTACCGCTGACGGCTTGTGAGTGCTTGATGTGATCATCACTTACTGCCGGCATATTGACGAGTCTTTAGAGTCCTACATAGAGGTTTTACTGGCTCAGGCAAAACGAAATACAAGCACATATGCGATATGTGCGGGACCGAGAATAATTCTTGTATGTGATACCGTATTCTATTCTCGCGACTTTTGTATCGGTTGGTTATATGTGATATAGCCGGGTTATCGAATCAAATGTTGATTTGATAAGATGGTACATTTAGTGTTAGTCGGTTATATGTGATATAGCCGGATTATTAAATCAAGTGTTGATTCAATAATTTAATGTATAATTGTATATTAGATATACTAATTTACATTAACTAACATTAGCTCACTTAAGCATTCTTTTCTCACTTGTGTGTACATGTAATATATATGTGATATATATTGATGTGCATTATTTATTTTAGTGTGTCATGATTGTTGATACACTATACATGGGTGTATGATACATACAACATTTTAATTATAATGGTGGGTTGTTAATGTTTACAGTAATTACAAAATTAGTGGATATTTGTTAAATGCATAAAGCTTAAGGAAGCTTGTGGATGTATTGACTAAGTCCACTAGGTTTGTTTTACTTTAGATATTTATTAACCTAACCATTTTAATTAGTCATGGTTATATCTCTACATGAGTTAGTATATGATACACACTCACCCATGGTTCACTCTCTCACTTGATCATTATTTCATTCTCTTCTTCTTTCTTCATCTTCTTCCTAAAAAAAAAAGCATTATAGGGTTTGAAAAAGTGAGCTATTATGAGAATAATAATTCTAAAGTAAGCCCACTTCCTATTTCATCATCCTCTACTAGATTAGCACTTTAGTATAGGGTGCTAGCTTCACTAATCCTTTAGTTAGTGAAGTAGAAGTTTGAGCTAGTATTCCCTCGACGTAGATCATTTTCGGCCTCGAAGACTTCAAGCAAGATCACTCTTTTCCCCTCGTGAAGCCATGCAAGAGTCCGGGAGTTCAACGATTGCAGCGAAGGGACTACTACAAGGAGCTTTAGAAGTGAAGGACCGATTTACAAAGGTTGTATTTCTATTTCACTTAGAAGTAAAAAGGTTTCCTTTTGTTTCCGTATTATATTCTAGTTAACAATTTTAGTTTACAGTTCCTTGAAACGGATTTTTTTTTAAAAATGGCATGGATGATGCCTCCCGAAACCTTGCTGCCGTCGATAGAAACCCTACAGTCCGACTCATGCTTGACTAGTGTGGACCCCACCTAGGATGTCCCACTTGTATTTCAAATGAAATGACATCTACATTTTAAATGAAGTGTTACCCATTCTTCAAATGAAGTGTTACCCATTCTTCAAATGAAGTAACATCTCTACACTTCAAATGAAGTGTTGCCTACTTCAAATGAAGTAGTATGGACCCATCCAGGGTGTCCCACTCATGCTTGACTGGTGTAAACCCCACCTAAGGTGTCCCACTTGTATTTCAAATGAAATGCCGCCTATACTTTAAATGAAATATTACTTATACTTCAAAATGAAGTGATGCGCATACCTCCAAAGAGGTGGTATGGACTTCATCTAGGGTGTCCCACTTGCAACCAGCAGAAATGATGTGGCCCCCACATAGGGCAGTGCCCATCAACTTTCACCAAATTAACACTAAAATACCCAAAGTATTTTTTATTCAACTATCAAATGAGAGCTCCATGTAAATTACATTATTTTGCAAATATCAATGTATCTACATTTAAAATGTATACAAACTTAAACAAAATGAATAAAATATACATTCTTTTGACCTATGCTTAGTATTTACTTTATACAAACCCTCACACTATAATGATGCAATTTGAAGCGGGTTAGTATGGTATCCCGTCCAGGTGCGTCCTGTGACAGTATGATATAATTAACGGTACGCGCTTGCGCTATTGGAAGTCTCAAACCCATAACCTTCTGGTTAACCTTTAAAACACTAATAACTTGTTTTGTTTAAAATTATTTTTGTTTCAACGTTCAAGTGTTGGAGGTCCTGAAGAGGATTAACAGTGAACTACCTATAAAAACCTTTTTGTATATTAAATTTAATTATACACGAACGAGAGGGTGATTATATATTTTATTTACATGAGTGGACACGGGCTTTTGATATAAGTGAGTTTCATCATTAAGACTCATGCCTTATTGAGGTTTGTCCTATTTTATATCTTATACCTATGCACTTATCATATTTACTATGTTTATCCATATATCTCCACACTCCCCTGTCACGACCCAAAATTGGGCACATGACCGGCACATAAACTACGTAATGTCAACAGGCGTAACGCAATTTAAGTAAGCCGAAAAACCCCAGCAATCTAAACCATTACAAGAAAGAAAGATAGAACACTTTTAAAAATCTCGATGCAAAACTTTAAACTTAAGTTTGTTTTTCATAAAAATTTCGGCAGCACCTCCTTTGTAAAAGCTAGCCCCGAAATGGGTACAAACATAAGATAAAAGTAAAATATCCCCAAACGGGAGCAAATCTCGCCCAACGGCGGAAACAACCACCACAACAGATATACGACGCCGTAGCGAAAAAATGAGATAATCCACATATATAAAGGTCTGCTCACACAAGCACGACAACCAGAGTCATAAGAATAAACAATATCGATTCTCACAACTCGTCTCTAAGTCAATACATGAAGGTGATAGATGGAGAGTACTAGATACAATAAATATACAATGTACATCATCGGATAACCGCAACCCACCTATAGCAAACAGCTTCACAGCCAACCGTAGCGGTATCCACAAAAGTAGAGATAATAAGGCGCCATGCCGCGACCACTCTGATGATCAGACCTGAAAAACCCTGCGGCACAACGGGGGTGAGTTGCCAACTCGTGAATAGTAAATAATATCATACTGTAATCGTAAGTATGTACTAACAGCGACAATCTATCACATGTAATCTGATAGCATAAGTATGACAATATGTATATGCAACAGTCATGAAAGGTACTCTATCAGGTACTATTAATACATGAAGCAAATGCATATCAAATAAATGCGGAGTATGGGATAAAACATGTCATCCTCACGGAATCCTCATCGTGGCGGACCAATGTCCATCAAGACAATCTAAATCCTAAATTCCCTCAAATCGGCCCCCATATCGGCCCTCAGATCGACCCTCATATCGGGCACATCGGCCCCTCACATTGAGCACATCGGCCCCTCACATCGAGTAATGAATAAGAATACATACACAGATCATTATGATGATACATATTATATAGGTGTACATATATAACAGCGTCTGATACCACATATATATATACATGTATATATATCAGTGTCCCATACCACTGATATATATACCCAGGAGTAAAACATCCAGAAAATATCATATGAAATCCATATATAATTGCGAAATCCATGAAATATAATATATGTAACATAAAATAGTAATATGAGCATATAATAGGAAAAACCGCTATTTAACTGCAACAGATTATTAAATATACCATGCGGTTTCTAATTTCTCCGAAATCCAACGCAACATCATATAAAGGTGAACATATAGCTAACAAGGTATATGTGTGAGCATGTAGGTATAGCAAGGCATATGTGTAAGCATGTAAGTGTACAGGTATGCTATATTTCATATGCGCCATCGCACAAGAATAGATGTCTCTATGTCGCTAACAAATAACAAGGTATATCATATGAATATTTGTGTTGTGCGTATCATGGCAATTACCGACAGTGTGTGTGTGTAGCATACAATTGGCGCTCGTGCAACATGGACTGCCAATAATAGTGCAGTGTACAATAGGTACAGGTTCAAACACAACAAGTAACTATATGCAATGAAGTTCATGCACCATCTCTATATGTGCATATAAACATGCGGCTAATATCATATCATACCTAGCCCTGATACTTAACGCCATACGGGCGATTTTCCCGTAGATGTTAAATCTACTCACCGACAATCGCGAGCTAGGTAAATACAATCACCTGCTTTCCCTTCGTCGCAGCGTCCGAAGTCCCCGCCTGCGATCCTATTAATACAAAACATAACTAGTGCAAATCTCAGAAATCAATCAATATCACGTACACAATACGTTTGACCAACGCACCAACTCCAATCCGACCCACAAGTGTTCGTCTAACGGTTAACCAAAACCAGCCTAAGCGCAACAGCTACACAAGATCACGAACCGTGTCGGATAACGTAACACGCGTACCCAAAACACTAGAATATAGCAAAGTGGTCTCAGATTTCGATACACAAACTATTGGTGGAAGTTGCAAGTACCACGAGACCACAAACAATCGCAGAGACCCCACGACAAAGACTCAACTCCCCAGCCCCCACTCTGGTCGCAATTTGCGGCCAGAACTATTAAATTTGCGGCCCAAAGATGAAGGAATGATCTCAGGTTTTTATGGTGGGTTCTATACCTCAACACTATACCACTGTGATGGGAAATTTTTCAACAAACACCTGATTCTACAGCAGATCACAGAGACAAAAAGTTGACACTAAAAATACGATATTTTGCACAAAATGCTATCTTTAGTGTTCCAATCCATAATAACAAGGCAACACAACAATATAACTCCTAAATATCAGTTTGAGGTCATTACCTAGCCACTCTTGCTAAAAAATCTTAGCTTTCCAAGCTCCAAGGCAACCGAGTGGCTAATTCAAGACATTTGAAGTGTTTTCCATAGATTTTTTTGTGATGTTTAGCAAGATTTTTGTGATGAGTGAGTGAGGGTTCATTTTGGGGTTGAGGGAAATGAACAATAATTGAGAGTGAGAGAGAATGAGAGAGTGAGAGAGATTAATTGGTGAGAGGTGAGTGTAGGGTGAACCTTTTCCCTTACACTCACTCTCCTCCCCTCACCTCATTAATGCACCATTAATGCCTCATGACTCACTAGCCACCTCTCTCAATCCAAACAAGATATTTCTCATACACCAAAATATCTTGGGAAGGTTAAGGCAAGGTTAATTAGGACATGGATTGCTTAAGGTGTCATGGTCACCTAACGAAATTAACACTAACTAACCCTCACATTAACGTGCACGGGTGTGTGCAAATCATATCAAATAATAATAAAATAATAATTAATTGATATAAAACGTGAGGAACCCGATTTGGTAAACTTTTCCTTAAAACCCGCATTATCGCTTAATTAACACTAATCGCATTCCAATGTGTTACATCCCTTCGTGTGCAACGCAGTTACATTGCACGTGGATCGTACAACACATGTAGAAACTACTCTCTCAGAGGAATGTAGATTTCTCTCTCTCAGAGGTGTTATGACACATGTAGAGGCTAGTCTCTTAGAGGCTTGTAGACGGCTCTTTCTCAGAGGTGTTATAAAGTACGAATCCACACAAGTGTTTAACCTAGCTCTGACACCATATTAAATTTATATATACACGAATGAGGGGGCGATTATATATTTTATTTATATAAGTGTACACGGGCTTTTGATATAAGTGGATTCTATCAATAAGACTCAAGCCTTATTGATATTTGGCCCATCTTATGTTTTATACTCATGCACTTCTCATAGTTTTTCTAATGTGGAACTATGTTATATCCACACTTCTCATAGCTTTTGATATAAATGAGTTCCATCAAAATAATACTCAAGTCTTGTTGATATTTGGCCCATCTTATGTTTTATACTCATGCACTTCTCATAGTTTTTCTAATGTGGGACTAATGTGGGACTATATATTATATCCACACTATATTATATCCACACTTCTCATAGCTTTTGATATAAATGAGTTCCATCAAAATAAGACTCAAGTCTTGTTGATATTTGGCCCATATTAAATTTATATATACACGAATGAGGGGGCGATTGTATATTTTATTTATATAAGTGTACACGGGCTTTTGATATAAGTGGATTCCATCAATAAGACTCAAGCCTTATTGAGGTTTGTCCTATCTTATATTTTATACCCATGCACCTCTCATATTTATTGTTTATCCACATATCTTAACATTGTAAGATGTTAATTACATCTTAAACTCAATTGTTTAGTAAAATGGATATGGTACAATTGCAATAAAATAGCTATGCCATCACAAATAAAACTTCGATGACAACAATGGCATAGTACACTGATAGGGTGCAAATAGTGATAATAAAAAATCAATGCAATCGAATAGGGTACAAATTCATGAATGTTATCAACCTAGCTCTGATACCATGTAAAATGTAATTATTAAATTTAATTATACACGAACGAGAGGCAATTATATAATTTATTTATATGAATGTACACATGCTTTTGATATAAATGAGTTTCATCAATAAGACTCAAGTCTTGTTGATATTTGGCCCATCTTATGTTTTATACTCATGCACTTCTCATAGTTTTTCTAACGTGGGACTATATTGCAACGTGAACATCTTAACATTCCCCCTCACATGCAACGTGATTGTCACATGGTTCTCATAGTTTTTCTAATGTGGAACTATGTTATATCCACATATCTTAACACTCCCCCTCACGTGTAACATGATTGTCACATGGAAAGAACGACCGCACTCTTTGAGACCAATCAGATCTCTCAAACGTGCACGGCAACACACGTAGAGCTCAATCGGTTTTCTTTATGGTGCACAAGGAGAAGTGATCTATCAAGGGCATGTAGACGACTCTTTCAGAGCTGTTCTTAAAGTACAAATTCATGAATGTTATCAACCTAGCTTTGATACCATGTAAAATGTAATTATTAAATTTAATTATACACGAACGAGAGGCAATTATATAATTTATTTATATGAATGTACACATGCTTTTGATATAAATGAGTTCCATCAATAAGACTCAAGTCTTGTTAATGTTTGGCCCATCTTATGTTTTATACTCATGCACTTCTCATAGTTTTTCTAACGTGTGACTATATTATATCCACACATCTTAACATTCCCCCTCACATGCAACGTGATTGTCACATGGTTCTCATAGTTTTTCCAATGTGGAACTATGTTATATCCACATATCTTAACACTCCCTCTCACGTGTAACATGATTGTCACATGGAAAGAACGACCGTACTCTTTGAGACCAATCGGATCTCTCAAAAGTGCACGGCAACACACGTAGAGCTCAATCGGTTTTCTTTATGGTGCACAAGGAGAAGTGATCTATCAAGGGCATGTAGATGACTCTTTCAGAGCTGTTCTTAAAGTACAAATTCATGAATGTTATCGACCTAGCTCTGATACCATGTAAAATGTAATTATTAAATTTAATTATACACGAACGAGAGGCAATTATATAATTTATTTATATGAATGTACACATGCTTTTGATATAAATGAGTTCCATCAATAAGACTCAAGTCTTGTCGATGTTTGACCCATCTTATGTTTTATACTCATACACTTCTCATAGTTTTTCTAATGTGGGACTATATATTATATCCACACTATATTATATCCACACTTCTCATAGCTTTTGATATAAATGAGTTCCATCAAAATAAGACTCAAGTCTTGTTGATATTTGGCCCATCTTATGTTTTATACTCATGCACTTCTCATAGTTTTTCTAATGTGGGACTAATGTGGGACTATATATTATATCCACACTATATTATATCCACACTTCTCATAGCTTTTGATATAAATGAGTTCCATCAAAATAAGACTCAAGTCTTGTTGATATTTGGCCCATCTTATGTTTTTACTCATGCACTTCTCATAGTTTTTCTAATGTGGGACTATATTATATCCACATACCTTAACATTCCCCCTCACATGCAACGTGAACATCTTAACATTCCCCCTCACATGCAACGTGATTGTCACATGAGTGTAAGATGTAACATAATTGTTACATATCTTAACACTCCCCCTCACGTGTAACATGATTGTCACATGAAAAGAACGACCACACTCTATGAGACCAATCGGATCTCTCAAAGGCGCACGGCAACACATGTAGAGCTCAATCGGTTTTCTTTATGGTGCACAAACACACATAGACTCAAATCCACTAGTGACTAAACCTAGTTCTGATACCATATTAAATTTAATTATACAAAAACAAAGAGACGATTATATATATTTATATTTATATGAGTGTACATGAACTTTTAATATAGACGGGATCCATCCAATAAGACTCAAGCCTTGTTGAAGTTTGGCCCATCTTATGTTTATACCAATGCACTTCTTATAGTTTTTTCAATACGGGACTATGTTATCCATATATCTTAATAAATCCTATCATTAATTAGATTAGACCAGGCCGGAAATTGGATTGTGATCAGAATGGTTTCATCTCCACATATAAAACCTTAGGTTTCAAAAAAATGGGGCTTGGTTTCGTGTTGAAATGAGAAATGCTAGTTCAAAATTACATGATTTCTTGCTACTCATTTCATTTTGTGTCAATAGAATTCAAGCGTCTGTAGAAACTGACTAATAATTTCTTGATGAGATATCTTTGCACGACTATCTTTCCTCGGAAATAGAAGAACAAAACCTCGGCATATGTTGTGATCACATTAGAAAATTTTAAAAAGAAAAGAAAAACATGATACCATATTCTCAATGATTCGAAACCGGCCATTAAGTTTAATTATCCTATATAAAGTAAAGCATAATTTCTACAACTAGAGAAATTATACAGTATACCCAGGTGCAATGCATCCGGGCAAGAAAACGAAAGAGATGGGATTTTTCGGACACACGTGTCTTTCTTTCTCTCGCAGGGCACATGCACTCGGGCAAGAAAGCAAAAGAAATTATTCAACTTTGTGGGGTCCATTGTTTTTTTACTTTCTCTCGCAAGGCACATGCACCCGGTACATGGAACGATTTCTCTTAAACTAAGGATTACACAAAACTTTATCTAAGAAATCAAGATTAAAAGAGTAGTTTGTACCAATGAGCAACAGCTCAGTTGCTATGGCACTTCGTCTCGTGAGGAGAGTGTGGGGTTCGATCCCCACGAGAGGAGGTGACCACGATTTAACACTTTCCGGGAAATTTCGTGGGTCCCTTGGTTGTGCGCGCGCTGTGTGTGTTGAGTTAGGCTTCTAAAAAAAAAGAGTAGCTTGTTAATTTTTAAAGCCCTTTTCCTTGATTAATAAAACAGATTCTAGGACTAACAACATAATAGAAACTCGCATACCAATTATTCAAAAAATTTGTGTCAAGATACCACGCACATAAGAAAATATCCAGATTATAGAACTCCAAAAATTGACTACATTTGAAATGTCTTAACTAAAATGACTATGTTTGAAACCTTTTTGCTTGAGAAATGGAAGAAGAAATCCTTGAAGTAAGTTGTCTTCTTTTACATAACAGTACGAGATTAACACAGAAGCATGGATGAAACCCACATGCCCAATAACCCAAAATTTTGTTGCATCGAGATAATAATCCCATACAAACAAAACCCATGTTCTAAAATTGAAAATTAAGCAAAAAATTCAATATAAAAAAGATTAAAGATTGAAAAATTGTAATACTCACAGACATTCCAAGGTCGCAATAGGGCAATTAGCAATCGATGGTAGCAATGTTTGTGATGAAAGATTGTGAAGGGTGAATGAGAAGAGCAGGCAGCTTCTCTTTTGCCAGGAAACTCCATTGACAACGATCTTTTTGTGGCTTTTTTTCCTTCTTGTTTTTGCTCTCTTGATGCTGAAATAATATTTTTGTTTGCCGGCAAATGAGAGAGATTGATTAGGGGAACTCTATGATGCATTTTTCAGGAAAAGAGTCCCGCTTTTTGATTTCTAATAACATGGGTACTTGGGGTAATCCGGCCACAGACACCTTGGATACATCAATTCATAAGACTTTATATTATACACTAATCTCGGCCGTTGGATTCGATTTTAGATGGATCTGATCTATTTGATGCAATAGGATGGATGCTATTTCCCTTCTCAGAGCAAGGACTCTGAATCCCATTTTTCAAGCCCTGTTTAGGAGTACACTCTGGTTTAAATGCAACAAACTTTCTTATGGTTTCAGCCTGTGGAAGATAACTATTCCATACTTTAAAAATTGCAGACAACTACCCTATCCAACGATACCCCATTAGTATTAACGATCCACATCATAGCCATGTCGGCAGTAGTTGCCACATCATCATAAAAATATAATCATTCCCAAAATACTGTCATCTTCATCACTTTCCTTCCACCAGCATTGTCATCAGTCCCTTCCTCGACCTTCCACGCCGCCATCGCCATCTTCACCACCACCATCGTCAACCCCTCCACCATCCTTTCTCGACCTCCCCCAAAATCGCCGCCATCGTCATCAATCCCTTTCTCGACCTCCCCCAAAATCGACCCTATACTAGCAAGCAATATAAAGAGTTAGGAATGGTTATACCGAGTTGATCCGTGTCTTTCGGTCTTCAACCTTCATCTCAAGCTCCTAGTGGTTGCGGATCGAGTTTGGTTGCCGGTCTTCCTTCATCTACGATGATCCACCTGAGAGAAACGGCACAAGCTTCAACCTCGCCAAGCAAGGTAACCAACGCTCCAAGGTTGTTTGCAATGGAGAGTGGAGGTGTAGAAATGTGTCACTATAATTTTCTCTCATCACAAGTGCTCAAAGAGCAACCATAGAAGATGAAGAAGGAGGCGAGGAAACATGTGGCATGAGCAACTAAAGAAAACGCTAAAATTTTCTCCAAGTGATCATGAGCAAGTAACGAAGTAAGTCAACAAAACAAAATGAGCAAGCCTTCATCTAAAGCAAGTGGCTGCCCCCCTCTCTTTCATGCACACAAAATATCTCCTCACATTTTACAATAAACAAATGTGTGCCATACCTCTCTACATGCCAAGTCCATGCTCATGCCAACTCACCCTCCACCTTATTTGTAAAAAAAATTATTTTCTAAAAAGAAAATCATACAAATGAGGTGTCCACTTCTAAAATCTATTCCGTATAAATACGGAATACTTCCCGGTACACGTATCGAAATACATATACGCGTATTCGTACAAAAATACGAATAGCCAAGAGAAAATGAATAGTGAACAATAATACTAGAATATATATATATATGTATATATATATATAAATTATTAAATCAAAACCTGATTTAATAATCCGGCTTAATCCTAAGCCTCTGGTATTATCAACCGTCCGATTAAAGTCTGTGCAGCTTGTACACATATTTAATCAGACATCTGTATGTACCAACATACGTCATCTACACCATATCGCCTGAACCGTAAAAACCCTCTGTGTCGGACTCTAAAGACTCGTCAATACGATGGCAGTGGGTTTAACCACAAGCACGTCAGCGGCACTAGCTGTATGTAACGGCTACCTAGATATTGAGCGAAAGGAAGACCGACGAGAAAACTCATCAAAACCTCTACTGAGCCTGACAGTGACAATATCCGTACAGTCCGGTCTATTCGTCTAAGAGTATCGCATATCGAGTCTAGGGGGTGGATAAAGTCAGAACCATAATAACGCGATAATTCGTGTCGGTATGAAACCCATCACCACATGAGAAACTAACGATCCTAGATCAGTAATTCTCAACTACCTTGGCCAAGGATTTCTGGTGATGGCCACCCGTGCACTGCGCGACATCAACCCCCAATACCGGGAGAGATGAATCCCCGACAATCCGCTCACTTACTCCATGTGGCTCGGGACTGTACCCAACTAAAACCTGTTTGCACGACTCCTTTGAGCCGTGGTAGGGTAGTAATCAAACCACAGTTGGAACTCACACGAGACAAATGATGATCTCAGGTCGACAGAATAATTTGTATACATGTTACCCGGGAACTGCTATCTGACAATAGGTATAGTACTAACTAGCAGGTTCCCGACGAGTCCGTCTAGTGTACTCATAATCCAATGAGCACCTGTATACTATCTTAGGTGAACAAACTAACACCAATGACTTGTGAGACCTGGCCACCGCCCCTTGTCGGGGTCTCGATTAGTATACACTAGTCTACTCTGGAGTATCGATGCCCAGTCTCGAAACTCCCACGACTAGGGACATTTAAGTATGTGCTTATAGACCACCAGCTTCCACGTATATGATCGCCATCATAATGCTGGTAGTCAAGTAAGAATCCTATGGGCTCTATCAACATGTACATGATGATAAAAACAAACTAGATAGCATACTATCATCTCGGGTAAGACTATTCCACCGGTATAGGTCCTCCCTCAATCATCACAATCGCCTGCCTGCGACTACGATAATTTCCTTGAGGGCACTATAGCCAACACTCTTCTTTGACTTAACCTCCCTCAAAATCACCGCTACCACCACCTCTATCATCATCATTATCATCTCTATCACCATCCACGACCTCTCTCAAAATCGCCTCTACCACCTCCTTCATCATCATCATCATCATCATTCTCCTCTCCACCACTCTCTTCCTTGACTTCCCCTAAAATCGCCATCCCCCATTCACCACCATTACCATCATCCTCCTCTTCAACACCCCCTTCATCATCATCGTCCTTAGCTTATAAAATTTTTATTGTTTTCTCAGGAAAAATTAGTGAGGGTAAATTTGTTTTTTTACCCATGGGTTAACGATGTTAACTTGAATCCGTTAGATACGGTAGTTATCTGCAATTTTTACGACATATGATAGTTATTTGCCATGCGCGGAAAGCACAAGGGAGTTTGTTACATTTAAGCCTAACATTTTTGTAGGACAGGTAGATTTCATAATGTTATCTAAACTTGACTTCAAAATCCTAACCGTGTCATGTTTGCCCCTTTTTCTGTTCTTTTTTAAGGAAACATATACATCGTGAGTTATTCCTAATTGGGCCATATTTGGATAGTTAGGGTTAAAGTGCATATGATTGATTTTAGGATTAAAATATTTTGGAATGCACATGCATTCCAAAAGTAAAATTCAAAAGGATTTTGGTAACATAATGCATGTTTGGATGGTTAGGATAAAAATAGTATTAAAGTGTGTGTGTGTATGTGTGTGTGTGTGTGTGTGTGAGAGAGAGAGAGAGAGAGATGGATGTAATGATGTGTCATTTCGAAAGAGAGAGAGTTTTGGATTAGAAAAAAAATTGGTCTTTGCCAATTTTTAGAATCCAATGGATTGTAAATATTTTTGGGTCTTTTTCCATTGTAATTTTTATAAAATTTTATCCAAACAACCAATTTCTTGGATTGACACAATCCAATGGAAAAAAAGTATCTAGGTTTTTTCCCCATTGGAATATGGATATCCAAACATGGCCTTGGTTTGACTTTCATTTTGGTGTCTACTTAGCTCCAGCTATCTTAACTCCATAATGAGAAGAAAATGATCATTTTAGAGTGTAGATTACTCCAAATCAAGATTTAGAATTTAAGCAACTCCGAAGCAGGATCCCTTATCCAGTCCACCATGCTTAAAGTAACTATGGTTTTCCTAACTCCATACTCAAATAAGACCTCAAATTTGTCGGGGGTTCCAACCCCCTCACCATATAAAGCACATAGAGATCATAAAATAATACAATCACACCAAAGAAGAAGAACACCTGATTTAACGTGGTTCGACCATCTCGTCCTACATCCACTATGCTAAAAACGAGGATTCCATTAACACACATGAAAAGAGATTACAAAGAACCCATACCGCACAATAATCTCTCCCATCCATGCTCTCTTGCTCTCACACCATAAGAGAAGGGAGGCACAACATATTCTCACTGATGATGCTTGATATTGGCGACCTCCCAGATCAGGACACGTGGCAGATGACGTGTCCTAGAACTTAGAAGAAAGGGCCCACAGGGGTCGACCAGGCCACCCCTGTACCCGACCTGCAAGCACAAGCTGGCTCACCTCAGAGCCCCCCGCAAATTGGCCTCCTCGGCCTCTCAGCTCGCCCCCGAGCTACCACAAGACCAAGATATCTCGGCTCCCCCGCTCGTTCCCGAGCCCTCCCGCCGAGGCCATCTTCCTCGGTCCTTCCGACCGACCAACTCCACCACTCACAGGCGTAACCGCCGCTCCGCAAATCTCGCCCTACGTGGATTCTCCGCCGGTAACATCCCACGTTCCACGCCATCACGATCCCCATTAACGGGCGATCCGCTCTTTACGCGGGCGTGACGTCAGGAGCGTAACTGCCGGCGAGATTCTCGCGTCTGCTGCTGCGTGTTGCCGCCATAATATAAAACCCCATCACAGAGGGGTCAAGTAAGCCTTTTTCACCCCACTTAGCCGTTACTCTGCTCGGATCTCGTACTAACTTGATCGTCGGAGGGTCCTCGGTGGTACCAAACCACCCGAGACTTCTTTACAGGTACTCGGCGTTGACTCCTTAAAACCACCAATCTCCTCAAAACCCATTGAGACCCACACGCAATAGGAGATCACCTCCAGAATCCACCGGGAGATCGACGGAAGACAACATTTGACGGAGACCTAAAAAGAACCTCCATCAGTTGGCGCCGTCTGTGGGAACTAAAACTCCACAAAAACAAAAGTTGGCCTTCTGATCTCCATCCACATGGCATGCGATCACCCTGAAGATCCAGGTACCAGCCGCCGCCTCCCCCTCACTGGAGGCGCGGATGAACCTCCTCCGGCGACTGTCATCAACGCCCTCACCGGCCGAATAGATTGACTACAGTCCATCGTGGAGGCGCTAGTCCGTGTCCAAACGGCCGGGCCAGGGCCCCAGATCGCCGCTCCTTCGCCTCCAGAAGACTCTACCCTCATCAGCACGGCTGACCACCGGCGGGTTACATCCTATGACCACAGATCTCACGGGTCGATACTCTCTGAGGCCCGCTGGGTGCCCCACAGCTCCACACTAAGATCCGCCGCCAGGGCGCCTCGCCTCGAGCCTCCTCGTGACCCTCACCCTCCTGAGGAGATGTCGGTCACCTCGCCTGTCCCCAGGCATGACTGAAACCCTCTCCCTCGACGGGGTCGCACAGAAGGGGCTCGCCACGGCGGCTCGAGGGCACCTCGCCCAGGGATCAAAGCCCTCGCCAAGAGGCAACCGCGCAACTTCACTGCCTGGTTATCCTTAGCAGGCCTCCTATGGCCAACGCTAAGGATCAAAGTCTTCCTTAGAGGCAGCCGAGCGGCTTTCCTTCTCGGCTATCCCTGGTTGGTAGCTTCCCTACTTGCAGTGCTAGGGATCAAAGCCCTCGCCAAGAGGCAACAGCGCAGCTTCACTGCCCGGTTATCCTTAGCAGGCCTCCTACGACTCCTCCAACGCTAAGGATCAAAGTCTTCCTTAGAGGCAGCCGAGCGGCTTCCCTGCTCGGCTATCCCTGGCCGGTAGCTTCCCTGCTCGGCTATCCCTGGCCGGTAGCTTCCTTACTCGCAACGCCAGGGATCAAAGCCCTCGCCAAGAGGCAACCGTGCAGCTTCACTGCCCGGTTATCCTTAGCAGGCCTCCTACGGCTCCTCCAATGCTAAGGATCAAAGTCCTCCTTAGAGGCAGCCGAGCGACTTGTTAGTTATATGTATGCCCTAGAGGCCATTACTATACATATGATGTATATTGTAGTGGATGCTTGGACATATATAGGGAGGACTTTCTTGCTCGACATGATAGTATGCTATCTGGTTGCTCTTTACTTTAACGTGTACACTGATTGTCGCTCTGTTACATGTTGGTAAAGCCCTTAGGATATGTACTTGACTACCTGGACTATGATGCGGATCATACTAGTGGGGACATGGTGGGCCATAAGTACATCCTTCAAGGTCCCTAGTCGTGGGTGTATTGAGACTTGGCATCGATATACCAGAGTAGACTAGCGTATACCTTCTCGACCCATACAGATGGGCGATAGATGATCCCATATCCATTGGTGTTTGACATCAGAGATGATATACGGGTGCTCAGTGGAGACTGGGTACACTGGACGGACTCGCCGAGAACTCCCAGATGGTATTATACATTACATCAGATGGCAGTTCTCTGGTGACACTGATACAGGTTAGTCTGTAGACCCGAGATCGTCATAGAGTCTTGTGTGATTCCCACCGTGCTTTGATTTCCACCTTACCACGTCCAAGCGGGCGTGCAAAACGGTGGTTTTTGGGTACAGTCCCGAATCACACGGAGGCAATGAGCAATAGGAGGGGATTCGTCTCTCCCGGTATAGGGAGTTGATGTTGTGCTGTGTTCGATTGGCTATAACAGGAAATCCCTGGCCAGGGTTGCTGAAATTTACTGGTAAGTGTTACCAGTAGTTTCTTGAACTGTTATAGACCTCATATCGACACGACTTATCGAGCTACTGGGGTCTGACGTTTACCACCCCTAGGCGAGATATGTGACATATCAGACGACGAGACCGGACTGTACGGGAGTGTTACTGGTTGGATTCACAGGAGTGTGAGCGGGCTTGCTCGTTGATCTTCTGATCGCTCAATACCCGGGTGGCCGTTACATTTAGCAGACTGCTTGCGGCTTGTGGGTGTTTGATATGATCATCACCTACTGCCGGCGTATTGACGAGTCTTTAGAGTCCTACACAGAGGTTTCCTGGCTCAAGCGAAACGAAATAGGAGCTCATATGAGATATGTGCATGTTTCGCCCAATCAGAGCAAAGCTCTGTTTGAATTCAAAATTCAAATTTTGAAGCAACGCTTCAAGTCTCGGGCGCAACGCGCCGCGAGTCTGGAGCTAATACGTCAGCGCAGCGCCCAAGAAGGCGCACCCAATCAGAGCAAAGCTCTGTTTAAAGGAAGCAACGCTTCAGCTGCGCTGCGCTCTGCGCTGCGCGACACGTGTCAGCGCAGATGCGCTAGCGCAGTTGCGCTGCGCTCTGCGCTGCGCGACACGTGTCACACGCTGGGGCATCTGCGCCAAAACTGAATTAAGATTTTAAGAAATCTTTTCTGTTCTTATTAAAACAAGAAGATTTTTTTCTGCAAAGCAGAAGCCCTTGGATCAAAGATCCAACGGTGGGGAAAATTCCCCAAATCACTCAGAGAATGATCTCTTTAACAAATTTAACTAATTTGTGAGCACTATAAAAAGGACCCTAAGCCTCAATTCAAAGGCATCAACATTTTTCTTGAGAACTTAAGAACTTTAAACAGAGAGAACTCTGAGAAGATTTCAAGAAAAAGGTAAAGAACCTTCATGAATTAGAAGAAATTCCTTCTAATAGATCATTGGTCTAAAAACAAGATCAATGATCTTTACATAATAAACAGTGCTTTGCACTTCTTGTGAACCCCTGGTTCTTTAAAAACAATAAAAAAAATATAATAATAGTGCTTTGCACTTTTATGAACCTCTGGTTCTTCAAGTAAAGAAAAATTTATTTTTCTTTGATCTAATTCAGATCAAGAAATTAAACAGTGCTTTGCACTTCCCTTCTTGAATCTAAAAGATTCTTAGTGCTTTGCACTTCCAAACTGCGCCGTTGCGCTCTTAAGAGAGCGCCACGTGTCGGCTATAAAACCACTTGCGCTAAGTGCCCTTAAGATAGAGCTTTGCTCTCTGGAATTGGCGCAACTCGCTGAGAGCACGCCACGTGTCTCCAGCGCAACAGCGCAGCGCGCTGCACTGTTGCGCTTGCGCTCCCCAGAGCATAACACGTGTCATCACCGTATGAGCTTGCGCTCAGTGATTGGCGCAAAGCGTCTGACAAATGCAATGCATTTCACTTCCTGAAGGGCCAAGCCCAATTAAAAGGCTTAACAAGCCTAATAAATAAAATGCTGTGCATTATTTGGAAGGGCAGAGCCCAATTGAAAGGTCCAATGGACCAAAATAAATGATCTGCATCATAATAAAAAAGGGCAGATCCCAATCAAAATGGGCATAAATGGCCTGAAGTAATGCAATGCATTATTTAAGTATGGGCAAAGCCCTAGCACAGGTCTAATAAAAAAAATAATAAATGATGGTGTTGAACATTTTCAACTGGACTTAGCCCAATTTTGGCCGTAAGTCCTTAAATTAAATTGACTGAGCAAAATGGCTCTCCTAAATCAATTTACGTCCGGTTCGAGGGTACATCTCCGAACTCCTTTGACATCTATCGTTGTAATTCCTCAACGACGTCAAAGAGGTAACGGGTCCCAACGACCACACACCCATATGGACTGCGGGGTCCTTAAACTCGTGGACCGAAACGTCCTTAAACTAATATCGGACCGAAACGTCCTTAAACTAATGATGGACCGAGACGTCCCTAAACTAATATTGGACCGAGACGTCCCTAAACTAATGATGGACCACTACGTCCTTAAACTGGCGATGGACCGAAACGTCCTTAAACTAATGATGGACCACTACGTCCTTAAACTGGCGACGGACCGAAACGTCCCTAAACTAATAATGGACCACCACGTCCTTAAACTGGCGCAATAGAGCCCGAATGCTCTTTTGCCGGATCTAAACGGTCCCGTCTAAGTTGATCTTAGCCCCAAATACGGTTAATGTGTCCTTAGATATTTAAATAAACAATAAAACTCCAAATCAACTTTGGTTCAAGGGTACATTTCTGAACTCCCCTGACGCCTGTCGTTGTAATCCCTCAACGACGTCAGAGAAGTGACGAGTCCCAACGGCCAGATAACTAAATCAATCACTACGTCAAGTCGATCTTAGTCCAAAACAGGACTAACGTATCCTTGACGAACGTTTAAGTTGATCTTAGCCGCAACGCGACTAATGTATCCTTAAACCAAAAAACACCAAACCCAAATCTAAGTAAATACGGATTTGGACTAATCCACGTCCTACGGGCGACGGCATTACTCAGTCTCCGTATACAATCCACGGGCAACCACAAACAAAACAAACACACACGACACGAAGTGAAATTCTGGAGAAGGAGAAAGTTGTTACCGCGATGCGGTAGCGTAATTAACTGCAGGGGCTTGCGCCTGCAGGGAAGAGCGTCCCCACAATCAAAAACCCCTCACCCTGAGGGGGAATCTGACGAAGTCTGCTACATCGGCCGCATCCGTCTAAACCTCCGATACACGGTGCCATAAATCAACTTGGCATCTTCGGAGAGATAAACGGATAAAACCAAATAGCATCTGCCCCGAACCTCAGGCAACGGACGCGAAGTCCGGGCCGCCGTTCGGAGGGGAACAGATTCTGGCACGCCCGGTGGGACCTTTTCCTCTTTCCACTCCACACTTCATGTGTCGTTTTCGCGAACCAATCGCGGTTTGTTAAATGGTTGCCTTCGGATTTCAAGTTACTAAGATTTGGTCTTTTGTTTGGCGCAGAACTCAAGCATCCATGGATTCTAACTGCACCAAATGCGCGAAGCACCACTGCAACGGACGCTCCACCTCACCGAGAGGTGTAACATATGGGCCCCAAGCGGCCTCTTTCCTTGCTCTGCCGGTAGAACAGGTGACCCAGGCCACCACCGGCCTGTTTTTCGGGACCATGGTCCTGCCTACAAGCTTCTCTATGCCGATATCCGCACCGGAAGCGAACAAGAAGTCGGTGTTCGACCGGCTCACTGCTACCACGACCCCTGTCAACGGGTCGCCCGCTACTAATCCGACAGCCTCCGTTTTCAGCAAGCTAGGTCAGAACTGTAAAGTGGTCGTCCCAAAGAGGGCAACGGCCGCTGCTTTGGAAGTCGTTAAAGCGGCTTCTCCCATCAGAGAGTCGGTCTTCACAAGATTGACGATTCCCACTCCTCCCCCAGCTGGTCAAAAGGCATCAGTCTTCGATAGGCTGACATCGGCAGTTACAACACACTCAAACAGGGGGCAACAAGAAACCATCTCGATTTCCGAGCCAGTCCCAACGGCTCGTCGTGCGCGACGTCGCCATTGGCGACGAGTGAGAAAAGCAGGGGGCAACTCTCCCTCAGGGCTAACCCCACCTGCTCCAGTGGTGGAGGTCAACGCTGCTATTCCAACTGGGAACAGCTTTGAATTGCTGAGGAAGGTGAGAAAGAACTCTCCAATTGCTGCATTGAAAAGATCTCCTCCGCCTATGGAAAAAGCTCCGGAGACAAAGCAGGAACAGCCCTCTCAACGGCTGTCGTCAAAAATTTATAAAGTTTGGCGGAGGGTTCAAGACTCCGTGATCGATCCAGACCACTTGCGTCACCAGAAAAAGGCGAAGGTGGGAAATAACAAAAACTGCCCCATTAAAAAGCAAGGGGTGACAGTTGCTAGGATGCCCACTCCAACGGCTCCTTTAACCTCGATGGCCCACAAAAGAAGGAGGCCAGAGAAAGCTCCCGCGTCAGCGGCAAAGTTTGAAAGCGGTGAACCTAAACGCCCCAAGTCATGGGGCATAATTGTTCATACGGTTTATATGGCTTCTGGAAGGGAAGAAAGCCGTACTTCTACGGGTCATAGACCACTTACACGGTCAGTGACCAAGGCTCAGGAGCAACAACAGAAGCTCCAGGAGATGATGACTACAATGGCTGCACTCACTGGGCCGAAAGAAACCCCGGAAACATCCTCAGAAGAACGCCAAGAAGAAGAGACGGACGCCGAGTTCCTTCGCCGAGTACTGGAAAAGAGGGACAAAGAGGCTGCTGAACAAGCGGCCAACATACAGCGGATGGGTCTCCTCTTCCAGGACATGATAGGGATGATGATACAACCAGATCCCCCAACTGAAGAACCCCCGATCGTCCTTGGAGATGATAGGGGAGAGACATCAAACCCTCAGCCCGTTCTATCAACGGCTAAAGAGGATACAATCTCGAAAACTGATCTGGACGAATATATAGCCCAGCAAATAAAGGTTCATCACGCGGCCGAAACAGCCGGCCACGTCGTAAAAACGGGGCGGCCATATCCAGGCTGGTATGACCAAATCAAATACCCGCCAGGTTACACAATTCCCAAGTTTCATGTCTACAAAGGGACCGGCAATCCCCATCAACATGTTGCCCAATTCAGGGCGCTCTGTGGTAACACCGGCGGCGACGACAAGCTTTTGCTTTGCCAGTTTGTTGGAAGCTTATCAGACACGGCGTTTGAATGGTATTCTGAGCTTCCCAACGACTCTATTAAAACCTTTGCGGAGATGGAGCTGCTCTTCACCCAACGTTTTGCAAGTGCCAGTGAGCGTACCCCGATGACGGCACTGATTAATGCCAGGGTAAAACCCGGCGAGACATGGGTTCAGTACGCTATACGGTGGCGTAATCTATGGTCGAAGTGCGAACAGCGCATAGAAGAAGCTCCAGCGGTGGGAATGTTTGTTGGAACCCTTGATCCACAAGCAACCATCTCACAGTTTATGATGTTCTTCAAGCCGACTTCCTTCCAGGCTTTGATCGACAAATTGGCGCAGATGGACCAGATGGGCCATAAACCCCCTCTCCCAAAGCCGGACTCCCGAAACGATAAAGGAAAGGGAAAAGCGATCATTGTCGCTAATGCCCAACAACAACCGAGCGACTCGAAGCCGGTTGCTCGTCCAAACAATACGCGCTCATACGTACCCCTTGAGGACAGGATGGGACGTGCTTACTCCTTCCCCCGTGATAAAACGAGGAGGCTATTCGAGCTGGCATTGCGCAACAGACTCATAAATCTGCCAGATCCAAAACGTCCGTTGCAACCGAACGACGCCAACGAGCCCAATTACTACCCTTATCATCGAGTGCTAGGCCATCCGATTGAGGATTGCTACGTTTTCAAGAATTGGCTTGAGAACCAGTACCGTCAGGGCAAATTTGCGCTATCTGACAAATGGAAGGTGAATCCCCCGCAGCCCCACACCTCTAAAGGGACGAATACGCCGGGGGCAATATGCTCCGTCATTGAGGAAGCTCCTTGGGAGGTTGTATTATCAGCCAAAACGAGGAGAATGCTAAATGATCTTCAGACCTGTCCAGCGGTCAAGTGGAAGAACCCCTTGGAACCGCAGGTTATTGAGGGGATGTTGAAGCCACGACCGACTCCGAAGACCGATGGTGGTAGTTCAAGCGCTCATAGTCAGCCGTCAAAATCTTCGAAAAAGAAGAAGAAGAAATCTAAAAAGCCCGTGAAGCCTGGCGATAAGCGCACGGACTTACAAAAGTAAATCGACGCGCTGGAGGAGTACAACCAAAAGGCGCGGACTCCCATTACGCTCCAAGATTTCCTTGATCACGTCTTCCAAAAAGAAGATGAGGGAGAAAGTTCATCGGGTGAATCCGAGGAATATGTGGCGAGCTGTCATATGATCTCCCATTCGACCACGAACGATGAAGGGACTTCTGGCACTGAAACGCTGGGGGCAAATGCCGAATCAAGAGCCCCAGGGTTATCAATCGAAATGATTGACGCGTTTCTTAGTGAAGCTCGATTGAAAAGTAAAGCTGATCAAGAACGCGAGATGGCTATATTCGAAAGGGCCAAGCGTCAGCGACTTGAGGAAAGAGCTGAGATGATCCCGCTGGAGCAAAATGCCTCCACCGCTGACAAAAGCCAACTCAAGATAAAAAAAGAGGTTTGCTAAGGCCATATCAATGGGCATGAAGCTACCATCCTTTGAAGGAAAAATTACTGGTGTGGTAGAAATGCACCCCTCTTATTGCTTATATCATCAGAAGGTCTCGCATCCTACCCAAGAGTGCAAGGCTTTCAATGGATGGTGGCAAGGATACGTCGCTAATCGGCAACGCTTTAAACGGGAAAAGCGTAAAATTCGTCGGGAGCAAAGAAACACGACCAAAGATCTTGAAAGAACTGCCAGCAATTGTCACATGGTTAACACTGCCGGGTCACAAGTGCCTACATTTGGGAGCGATTCCGATGAGGAGCTAGAGCTTGGCCCCCTCTTCAAAGAATCCATTTCGGGAAAAGAAGAAGAACCGAAGGCTTGCGAAAATATACAGCTACGCAATCGGACGCTACCTGAAAAGAATCTCGGACCCTTAAACAAGAAAAACAAAGGGAAAGAGAAGGTCTCTGAAGACATCGCTTTGGATGACCAAGTCGCGGAAGAGTTAACCGCCAAGAACCCGCCAAAGAGGAGTAAAGTGGATTACAATGTCTTAGCGCATCTGAGGAAGCTACCCTCACAACTCAGCATTCTCGATGCCCTATTACTATCAAAAGAGGCGAGGGATTCTTTAATTAAGGCCCTACAAGAGCCGGACCAGTTCCAAGCCTTCCTAGCCGAAGAAAAGATGAAAGACGAATTAGAGGAAGTGCACACAGCCGACGTTGCTTTTGGTGATGAAGACCTTCTCCTTGGGACGTGCGAACACAATCGTCCCCTTTATGTCTCAGGATACTGCCATGACATAAAGATAGGTAAAATCTTGGTCGATAACGGATCGTCTGTTAATTTACTCAATGTGCGAGTGTTAAAGGAGATTTGCATGAGTGTCCAACACCTCGCCCGAGACAAAATCACCATCTCTGGTTTCGACTCTCAATCCTCAAAGACTCTTGGATCTGTGATATTGACGCTACGCTTCGGGTTGCTCGTCACAGACATCAAATTCCATGTTATAGACGCCAAGACGTGCTACAATGCTCTGCTCGGGCGACCATGGCTTCACGAGTACAATATCATCCCTTCTACACAGCATCAGTGCATGAAGTATTCTAGGGATGGCCTTGAGTACACTGTGGCGGGAGAGTTGAATCCGTTTTCCGTGAACGAAGTTCGCAAGTATGAAGATGCCAAGTACTTCTTACCGAGTTTCGAAGACACGGAAAGGTGTCACAAACCGGAGAGCAAAACTAACGCCACCATCCCTGTCTTCGGCAGTGACACCGAGGAAGAGGAGGATATAATTTATTCAGGTCCATCCCAGTCCACCAGGCCAGGACCATCCGTTCCTTCATTAATCTTCGGCAGTGATTCAGAGGATGAAGTTCACGCTGTATTCCCTACTCGGCTGTCAATACGAGCTTCTGCTGATGAAGAGCAAAGTCTGCAGATAACCATGGTGCCGCTTGAACATTACAAAGAACTGGACGCACTCAACGCCAACAGCGTAGAAGAATTGCATACATTCTATATTCCTCCCGGACGAAAAGGCGAGAAGGCAATCCTATTCTACCGTTCTGAAGAAAACAAGGTGGAAAAAGAAATTTGGCATGGCGCGGATCCCACGCTCGACAGGCTTCAGCCCATCCGTCTTCCCAGATATTATACCAAAGGTTTGAGGAAACTGCTGAAACGCCAGGGAATACCTTTCGAACAAACCGTTAGAAAGGCCAAATTCTATGACAAAGTATGGAACGTTCCCGGGACTCAATGCAAATTGCCTAACGGGAGAATAGAAACAAAAGGGCTCGGGTACATCCGGTCAAAGAAAAGGGAGCCAGTAGACAGCTGTTATGTCATGTATGACTTCGATGAAGAGGCGGACGCTCAATGGGAGGACGCTAATCCTGAACCAGCAAAAGTTCCTGATACAAAACCGCCCAGTCCATCATTTGAAGACCAGGTGAGCAAACTTATAAGGGATGCGAGTCAAAAAGCCCGAGATGATCACAATCGTGAAATGGCAATCTATGAGAAAGCCAAGACACAGTGCCTCCTTCAACAGGCAGTAAAGAATGAAAATGCCGCTCCTTGTCAACCTGCTACAAAAGAGATTCGACGCGAAAGCAAAAACAAGTCGAAAGGCAAGAAAGGCGCTCGACAACCACAAAGCAGAGCTAAGAAGCCACGCATCCGAGAGTCGAGCGTTATTGACTTAGCCCTCATGAAGAAAATGGGTCGGGCATACTCATTTCCTCGGAACAAAACAAGGAAAATACTTGATCTCGCTCTAAAACATCAAATGCTTACACTGCCAGAGTCTAAACACCCTGAGCAAACGGGCGAAGTCTCCAACCCAAATTATTGCTCTTACCATCGAGTAGTAGGGCATCCGCTTGAAAATTGCTTCACCTTTAAGAATTGGGTTGAGGACCAATATCAGCTTGGCAAATTCGCGTTGTCTGACAACTGGAGGGTAGCACCACCACAAAAGCACGAGCCCAAGGCCACGAAAGAAGAACCAGTTCTGCATTGGGATTGGAAGCGAATTCGTACTTGTCACGTGATAATGATATCAAGGGAAGAGCCTGAGAACATGGATGACCTTCCCTGGTGCTTTGAAAACGGCAGCGATGAGGTAATCTCAGAATTTCCACCAGCACCAAAAGAGCTGGAAGATGGAATCCATACTACTGCAGATAACCTCAAGAAAATCGAGTTGGGGACAATAGATGATCCGCGACCGACATTCGTCAGCGAGCTGCTGTCTGAAGAGAGGGTGGCTGCGTTAAAAGACGTCCTTGTGCAGCATAAAGATTGCTTCGCATGGAACTATTCCGAGATGCCGGGACTAGATCCAGAAGTTGCTGTACATAGACTAGCAATATCCCCGAACATCAAGCCAGTCAAACAGGCGCCGAGAAGAATGCGACTCGAGCTTGAGATGAGCATAAATACCGAAGTCAAAAAGTTAATCGACTCTGGCTTCATCCAGGAAGTTCAGTACCCTGAATGGATCGCCAACATCGTCCCAGTGATGAAGAAAAATGGGACAGTGCGCATATGCGTAGACTTCCGGGATCTTAATAAAGCTTGCCCGAAGGATGATTTCCCAATGCCAGTCACTGAACTGATGATAGACAATACATCCACTCATGAAGTTTTCTCCTTCATGGACGGCTCATCGGGGTATAACCAGATAAAAATGCATCCAGAAGACCAGAAGCACACAGCCTTCAGGACTCCTCTTGGTATATTTTGTTATAAAGTGATGCCCTTCGGTTTGAAGAACGCCGGTGCTACTTATCAGAGGGCCATGACAAAGATCTTCGACGACCTTATACACGAAATCGTTGAATGCTATATCGACGATCTCGTGGTTAAAAGCAAATCATACGAGGAACATCTCGAGCATCTGAAGACTGTATTTCAACGCCTTCGGCAATACAACTTGAAGATGAATCCTCTTAAATGTGCGTTCGGGGTTTCCTCGGGCAAATTCCTGGGATTCGTCGTTCGACACCGAGGTATCGAGATAGATCCGTCAAAGATTAAAGCGATCATGGAAATGCCTCCACCGAGGACTCTCAAACAGCTGCGGTCTCTCCAAGGGAAACTCGCATACATACGGCGATTTATAGCCAACCTTTCAGGAAAGTACCGTCCTTACAGCCACCTGATGAAGAAGGGAACCCCATTCGTTTGGGATCACAAATGCCAAGGCGCATTGGATGAGATCAAGCAGTATCTGCAAAACCCTCCGGTGTTGGCTGCTCCGGTTAAGGGGAAGCCTCTCATTCTTTATACAACCGCCCTCGAAGGTTCCTTAGGCGCATTATGGGCACAAGAGAACGATCAAGGGAAAGAAAGAGCACTCTACTACTTAAGTCGAGTTCTGCTGGGGGCAGAAAGCAACTACTATCCCATTGAAAAACACTGCCTGGCGTTGATCTTCGCAATAACAAAGCTTAGGCACTATGCGTTGGCGCACGAAGTCCGTCTTATTTCAAAAGTGGACCCTCTCAAATATCTAATGTCAAAAGCCATATTGACAGGGCGACTCGCTAAATGGGCCCTGCTCTTGATGGAATTTTCGATAACATATCAACCTCTCAGGGCAGTAAAAGGCCAGGCCATCGCCGACTTCCTTGCTGAGCACCCGATACCAGCCGACTCTCCTTTAAACTGCGATCTTCCGGACGAACATGCGTTTGATGCGATCGATGGTGATAATACCCGATGGGAGCTTTATTTTGACGGAGCATCTTCCATGAAAAAGCACAAACAAAGTACGCCAATGATCAAATCGGTGGTAGGACTCATCTTTGTAACTCCACAATGAGGGATAATGCGCTTCGCATTTTCCTTAACAGAGCCGAGAACGAATAATGAAGCTGAATATGAAGCTTTGATAGCAGGCCTCGAGATCGCCATTGATATGGGAATTGAAAGCCTCCTCATATATGGGGACTCCCAGCTGGTCGTCAGTCAAGTGAACGGCGATTACCAAACATGCAAACCGGAATTGGTAAAATACGGTGAAAAAGTGCAGCAACTGCTAACCCAAATTCCCTCCTACACGTTGGAAAGTATACCGCGCGCGGAAAACAGCAAAGCGGACGCACTGGCCAAACTTGCTAAAGAACTGGCTGATGAGAACCTCGATGACGTTAGAATCGTGATACAAAGCCGTCGAGTGCTCGCCCCAGCGGAAATACATCCAGAATCATATAAAGAAAAGGGAGCAACTGAGCAGGCGACCCTACAAATAAAAGACCATGAGAAGACCGAAGACTGGAGAGAAGTCTTCATAGATTACTTCAAGTTCCACCGAATGCCTGAAGAAGCGTCCATAAGACACCAGCTCGTGAAACGAGCTCTGTCTTTCGCCTTCGTCAACGATACTCTATATAAGAGGACATTCGATTCTCTGTGGCTGAGATGCCTAGGACCTAACGAAGCGAGAAGGGTCGTCCAAGAGGTTCACAACGGACTTTGCGGTTCTCACCAAGCAGGTCCAAAGATGAAGTTGAATATCAAACGGATGGGCTATTATTGGCCCACGATGATTCAAGACTGCATCGAATATGCGAAGCAATGCCACTCATGCCAAATTCATGGGGACTTCATCCATCAACATCCAAATCCGCTACACCCAACAGTGGCTAGCTGGCCATTCGAAATGTGTGGGACTGATATAGTTGGCCCCATCGAACCAGCATCGTCAAAGGGACATCGTTTCATCTTGGCGACGACTGATTACTTCTCCAAATGGGCAGAGGCGGTACCGTTGAGGGAAGTGAAGACGGAGAACATCCTCCATTTCTTCAAAACGCATGTCATATACCGGTTCGGAACCCCAAGAAGGATCATCTCTGATAATGGGCCAGCCTACCGAAGTCATAAAATTAGCCGCTTCGCACAACAGCACAATATAGACTGGAGATATTCCTCAGTCTATAATCCGCGAGCTAACGGTCTAGCTGAGGCCTTCAACAAGACCTTGACGAAGATCATGAAGAAAACAGTGTCACGAAATAAGAGAGATTGGCACGAAAGATTGCAAGAGGCTCTTTGGGCGTATCGAACTACATTCAAGACGGCCACGAACATAACACCATACGCGTTGGTGTTCGGTACAGAAGCAGTACTCCCCCTCGAGATAGAGCTACCCTCTCTACGAGTGGCAGTCCACTACGAGCTGACAGACGAAGAAAATGCTCACCTTCGGTTTGAAGAGCTTGACGCCCTTGATGAAATCCGGCTTCTAGCACAACAAAATCTGGAAGCTTATAAAGCAAAGATGACGCGCTCATACGAAAGATTGACCCGACCGAGGACATTTCGTCAAGGCGAACTCGTGCTAGTGGTCAAAAGGCCTATGATCCCCAATCGCGCCAAGCGGGGAAAGTTTGAGCCAAACTATGATGGCCCATGCATCATTGATAAGGTCTACCAGGGTGGGGCCTATCTACTCGTGGACATGCACGGTGAAAGGCCTTTTAGGCCAATAAACGGTCGTTTCCTAAAAAAATACTACGCTTAATGAGCTACGGCCTAGGTCAACGGTAGATGACGACAACTATGTCCGCTCGCTATTTTATTAAGCCCAAACTCTATAAGCAGTAAATGGCCTTCCTTAATGATGGACCGAAATGTCCTTAAACTAATAGCAGACCGAAACGTCTTTAAACTACTACCGCAGTATCCTTAGGCTGACGAGATAAAAAAAAAAAAAAAAAAAACCGGTATGTCCATAAGCAAAAAGGGGCACGGATGAAAACCCGAAAGGGCTCCGTGAGTAAAGACAGCAGGGCTACCGGCGAGTGTTCGTGAAAACCTGGAAGGGCGCGACCTCGTAAAAAAAAAGAAGAAAGATTTCCATGTATTATCAAACATGATACAATCAAGTACACAAAAGTATGTGGGGTATGGGATTCGAACTCTGGTGGCTTGGTTCAGCAATGCAAGGTATTACCAATGAGTATGCTGCTAACACCATATGATATATGGAGTGGGATTTGGTAAAACCATATATACTTGTTATAAATATCGTAATTATTATTAATATGGGGAGTTGAAAAGTCAGGATCTCAATAACAAAGGGTAAAAAAAAAACGGTATGTCCATAAGCAAAAAAGGGCACGGATGAAAACTTGAAAGGGCTCCGTGAGTAAAAACAGCAGGGCTACCGGCGAGTGTTCGTGAAAACCCGAAAGGGAGCAACCTCGTTAAAAGACACTTATAGGGTCTTCTCGACCTTATAAGGAGAAACCACCTGCGTGAGATCCTTACGACTCACAAAGGAGCAACACACTTAGGGATCCCCACGATTCTTAAGGAGAAAACACACTTGCGAGATCCTCACGACTCGTAAAGAGAACTCTCTTATGGGACCCTCACAGCTCATAGGATTTGAAAGTCTTAAGTCACAGAGACCTAAACCTGTGCTTAAGCAAACCCCCACAAACTTTCAATATTGCCCTACAAGTGGCTCAGTATTGACCCTTGTATACAATCCACGGGCGCGAATAAACATTTCCCTAGCCAAATCTCATCCGTAATTGGGAATACGTTCGCACGGTGAACAACCCTTATAAATCCCCTCGATTTATGAGGAGAAAACCCTCCTGTAGGATCCTTACGACTTACAGAGGAACAAAACACTTAGGAACCCTCACGATTCCTAAGGAGAAAATACACCTACAAGATCCTCACGACTTGTCGGGAGAAATACCTTCACGAGACCCTTACGGCTCATGAAGTCAAAAGTCTTAGCCGACAGTACCCTAACCCTGGTCGCTAAGCCTCCTTTGTTCGACAACGACAGAGGCAAATGATGATTCTCTCCTGGTAATATCCCAGTTGCAGCGGTGCTGATGCCGAAATCGGTGTCCAATTTCAGGTTTACGGCGAAAGCCAGTAGGCCGCCCATGCATACGAAATAGCCGAAATGATAGGGCAACTTGCAATAAAAAGCAGCAAGTAAAAATGTATGCATGTAAAATAGCCGAAATGATTGGGCGACTCGCAATAAAAAGCAGCGAGTAAAAATGAAATAAATAGCCGAAATGATTGAGCACCGCGAGAAATGGCCGAAATGATTGGGCAATCGCGACCTTCGCGATATAAAAGCTGAAATGATAGAGCATCGCGGAAACAAAAAAATAAAAAAATAAAAAAAATGATGATAAAACTTTGGCCCTACAGTTAAGATCGCATCGATCCCTGTATACAATCCAAGGGCGTAAACGAAGAATGAACCATACTTTCCCAGCGGATTCCGTCGGACGACGAACCCCAAACCTCACCGGTTCATTTCAACCGAAGAAGCCAGTGACTTCAACAAAAATTCCTCGACTCACGGATACAAACACTCCTTGACGAAAGCCTTCTGATCCGCGTCGACCCGCAGAGCCACCAGTGCCTCCGTAGGAACCCTCGACTCGTTTCAAACCCCAAGGAAACAAATAATCCTTGGCGCTTGGGAAACAAATAATCCCAGCAAACTCCTCGACTCACGGATACAAACACTCTTTGACGAGAGCCTTCTGATCCGCGTCGACCCGCAGAGCCACCAGTGCCTCCGTAGGAACCCTCGACTCGTTTCAAACCCCAAGGAAACAAATAATCCTTGGCGCTTGGGAAACAAATAATCCCAGCAAACTCCTCGACTCACGGATACAAACACTCCTTGACGAGAGCCTTCTGATCCGCGTCGACCCGCAGAGCCACCAGTGCCTCCGTAGGAACCCTCAACTCGTTTCAAACCCCAAGGAAACAAATAATCCTTGGCGCTTGGGAAACAAATAATCCCAGCAAACTCCTCAACTCACGGATACAAACACTCCTTGACGAGAGCCTTCTGATCCGCGTCGACCCGCAGAGCCACCAGTGCCTCCGTAGGAACCCTCGACTCGTTTCAAACCCCAAGGAAACAAATAATCCTTGGCGCTTGGGAAACAAATAATCCCAGCAAACTCCTCGACTCACGGATACAAACACTCCTTGACGAGAGCTTCCTGATCCGCGTCGACCCGCAGAGCTACCAGAGCCTCCGTAGGAATCCTCGACTCGTTTCAAACCCCAAGGAAACAAATAATCCTTGGCGCTTGGGAAACAAATAATTCCAGCAAACTCCTCGACTCACGGATACAAACACTCCGTGATGAGAGCTTCTTAACCCATGTCAACTGTTCCGCTACAACTGCAGACAGATCCCCGATTCGTCTCAATTTGTAAGAAGAAGTCTCAGACAGCAAGGAAGTCTTGCTTTTTGAGCAATGGGGCCCTGCAAGTCAATCCAAACTGGTCTCTTGCATACTATTCACGGGTCTCACTCTCCGAAGTCGAATTTCGACGAGGAGGGAAACAACCACTTACGAATCCTCTCGATTCGTAAGAGGGAAAATTCTCTTATAAGATCCTTACGACTTATAAGAGAAAACCACACTTAGGAATCCTCACGATTCCTAAGGAGAAAACCCACCTACGAGATCCTCTCGATCCGTAGGGAGAAAAATCTCTATGAGACCCTCACGGCTCATAGAATTGAAAAGTCTTAGGCGGCTGATCTGAACTTGCGGCCTAAGCCATCGCTATCTCTTGGAAAAATTAAGTTGTCTGCCAATCAGGTTCATTGACAACATCATGATGTAAAGGCAGAAAACAAAAGAGCATACAAGATATTGCAAAAGAAAGTGTGTATCTTTATTCATTGACCTCAATCAAATACATGGTGAATCATACAAAAGAGCAGAGAACGGATACATGTTACTCAGAAAAGAAATTTTTTTTTTACAAATACATTGATACAAAGGCAGCTATTGGGAAGGAAGCGTCTTAAGTAGCTCTATCAGTTGTTCGTACACTTCCTTCCATGCCTTTTCTTGATTGGATACCACTGCCAACTCCGCCTCCACCTGGGCCCGTTGCTGTGCGACGGATGCAAGCTGATCCCTGACGGCTTGGTGAGCAGCTTCACGGCCTGGAGTGTCATGCTCGGCGACATCAAGTGCCCGCTTTAGTCTCAGCCCATTCGATATGCGCTCCAGAAGACCCTCGAAGACGGTCTTTACCTCAGCGGCGTTCGCCTCAACTTCGGCACGCAAGCGAGCAGTTCTGCTTGAAGAATCTTGGCACTCCTTCAGCCTCAAAGCCACTTCTTGTTCCAGATGACGGAAATGAGAAGCGCTTTGCTCGAGCCATGCTCCCCGTTGAGTGCTCAAGGCCAAAGTTTCGGGGGACAGGCGCATTGACTCCAGCTGATGAAGGCGAGCCTCGATCTCCCGATAATAGTTAACCCAGGAGGCGACAATGCCCTCGTCATGGAAGGTGGCAAATATCGCCAACATCGGGTTAACCGTCGTAGCGAAGTCCTCAACAGATACAGGACCCTCGATGTTGAGTTCCTCAATATAGTCGCTCAACATGCGCAAACTATTCGCCGCACCTTTCGAAGACGGACGTCGCTGGGAAGGGCCGCCCGGTATTGTAATATGAGACTCAAAAGGCACTGAGACTGGAACGACAGCTGAAAAAGACAAAATGTGATTAGATGATGATCCAATAGATATGGAGAAAATCATTGACAAGATAATTACTATACCGGTGGAAGCAGGTGGCAAGGACGGAAGGGCCGGTAGCGCAACCGATCTTTCTTCTCCCCCTTCGATTTGTAACACTGCAGTCAGGACAAGAGAGAGTTAGAAATAATTCTACCACTGGAAAAACAAAGATATCAATCAGGAACGGTACTCACCGGCGCCACCAGAGGGAGAGGCGAGTTCAGATGGGAAGGAGAAGTGTGGGACCAACACTTGATACAAATGGTCAAAAAGAACTCCTGAAAGACACAACAATGTGAATATAGTATATGGATTATACGTTTGAAAGATGAGTTTAGTAAGTTGCAAACTCATACCTTCCAACATCTTTGACGGTGTAAGAGAGGGCTGAGGGGTAACCATCGCCAAGGCAGTCGTGGAAGGAGCTCCCTCAAGTAGTGGGGCATCAACACTAGCTGCACCTGCATTACGAAAAATGAACTTGTCAGAAAAGATTGTAAAGCAAATAAAAACAACAACTTAAGGTGTACCTGAGGAGCTCCCGGCGGAAACAGAGACGACTCCCTCCTCTATCGACATAAGACCACCGCCTGTGGCCTCATCGCCCGACTCAATGGGGACCGTCGTCGTGCTCGCAAGACCGGGAGACGGCGGAGGACCGTAGACGGGAAGGGCTATGACTGGAGTATTGCCAGATTCCAGAGAAGGAGCGGTTGGCTCGTCTTCAGGAATCGTGGCCACCTCGCCTACTACCATCTCAGGTTCAGTAGTGGCGGTCGTATCGTCCACCATCGCCGGGGGATCACCGGTCTCGAGCGCCTCATTCGCCGCCACTCTGGGCTCAGTTATAATGATCATATCATCTGCCACCACTTCAGGTTCGGCATCCATGACCTTATCGGCTGCAGGCCCCTCAACCTCTACCCCAGGCTCCAAAGCCACAACGACGTTGCCCACCGTCGGCTCGAGCTCGGCGAGTACCGCTTCCTCTATTTCTTTGGGATCAATGGCTTCCGCCTCCCCCTCGATCGGACTTGGCCCTGCAAAGATAAGAGATATAAGGACCAATGACGTTAAAATCCTTATAACAAAAACTCTGAGAGAAATATTACCTGAAGAGGATTTACCGTTTGCGCTCCGAACTGCTCACGCCACCTCTCTGCGGGCAGTGGATAGGGCGACAGGGGCCTCTTCAGAGGGAATATCAGCTCGAGGGGCGGTGCTGGGGCCCGCTCCCGTAGCCAAGGCAGCCCTGCGCGCCTTCGCCTCACGCCTCAACCGCTTCCTCTCCTCCCGAGCGGTCATGAGGGACCTCTGTGATGCCTCCTTCAAGGCATCATCGTCTTCATTCAGGGATGCCTCCAGAGCCTTTAAGGCACCTCTCATCTGCTCTCCAAGACGAACCTCCTACGGTGGCCCAAAAGAAGCAGGAACGTCGGCAGCTGGTAGAACATCTGCGTCACTTGGAGGGAACGGCATTGAGGTTCCTGTAATTAAAAGGGAAGGGTTAGATCGACCATAACACAAGGAAAATGAAAAACTTGATGAGTTGAAACTTACTAAGGCCCATAGATGCCCTGAGACGTTCCTCCTCCTGAAAAGTCCTCAGAGAAGCAGCAATGGCTTCTTCATCAGTGATGCCTGTTGAAAGAAAAGAAAGAAAAGCGTTAGTCAAAAATAATGAAGAGGATATGTTGCAATAAAGAAAAGGAGACTAGTAGTTACCTGATTGCGCAAGCTTAGCCAGCCACGCGTCACGCCTCACCAACCATGCCGAAGCTCTAAGAGCAGCCTCCAAGTCTGTATCGTCCGGCGGCGGCATCACCAACCCTGCGTTAGTCCCATATTCGAGCAGACCTTCAGCATGAGGGGCATGGGGTTCCTGGCCGAACACGACATCCGCAGCGAAGAGCGACTTCTTCTTTTTCTTTTGACCCCCGACCCTAGGCTCATGGGGAAGCGACTTACGCTTGGCAGCCGCTTTGGGACGACGGGTCCCGATGTCCGCACCCACGCCAGACTCTGGCGAGGGTACAACCACTGCCTCCACTGGAGCACAGGGTGCGGGGGGTGCGTCTGTGATATCAGGGAGCGGTAGCTCACGTGGAGGACTTTGCGCACGTGATGGTCTGCCCCCAGCATCTTTTAGAGGAGGGACCACCAGGATCCTTGGCGCCAAGGGAGCGTTACGATTGGTACCGGGGGGTACTTCTTTACGGTCGATCAACACTCGCCTCTCTTCCTTTATAACAGCCCCCGTCGCATGATTGTACCAGTCTTTATATACATTAAGGAGTCGTGGGGCGCAAACCGGCGCGCTAATGAAAAAACGAGAACCCGTGTTCAGGCGCATGAAGTGGTGTAACGCGTTCTCCATCCCTTCTTCATTTACAGCAGGTTCCAGTAAGAAAGCCTCTAAGGGTACTCCTTGATCGTAACCCAGTTGTCGGGCAAAACGATGCGGGTTATATCTCATAAAGACTGCTGCACCGCCCTGCCTGAAGACTAGGAAACCCGGTCTAATAGAATACAAATGGAGGATCTCCCGGGCCGTCAACACTGAAGCTCCATCCTTGAAGGAGTCCTGTAATGGTCGCACCGCAGTGGTGGACGCCTTCCCAATGGTTAACACCTTATCAATAAAGGACATTCCGACTCCAACGGTGTGAGGGCGAAGCAGTAAACCCCTGGCGTCCCGTGGTGAAGGGGTCACGATTGATGAGCCAATCAGATGTAAAATGCGAGGAAAACCGCACCTGTCAAAGAATGAAGGCCTTTTATGCATACCAAAGACACCCGCCGTGTGTAGCTCGAGCCACGATGCAAAGTAGTGCATCGGGAAGACCACGTGCAATACCCCAGGCTCGTTGGCATCCGCTGCTCGGCTGAGACCATGATATAGGTGCGCCAGGCCGGCAATCCCCACAGCCACCTTTACCCCAATGACCATGCGGTGGGCTGGGTAAAAGACAGAGGGCCGCATGCGATGAGAATGCATTGGGATCGCGAACCAACTCAGCCACAGTCCGAGAAATCCTAAGAAAAAGGCTTTCTCATCCATCCCAGGGACTGCAATTTCCGCGAAAGATATGGTAGGGAAGTCTGGAAGGAAGAAAGCCTTTTGGTCTATCTCCTTCGTCGGCAGGTTAGCCAAACCTAGACCAAAAGGATCATCCAGAATAGCAGATTTGACGGCTCCTAGCGAAATGACGCTCGGACGGAGGAAGCGAGCAATGAAGTCCTCAAAATTAACTCCTCGGCTCCCGTGTTCGATGAAAAGGGACTCGTAGATGTTCAACACCTTGATCAGGCTTGGGAATTGGTGTTGAACGGCATTTTCCGACGTAATCCCCCTTACCATTGGCTTAGCACCAAAGACGTACTCATCTGTCGGGAGCAACTCTTCATAGTGTTCCCCCATGACTGGTAGGCCGGATACCTCCGCGAATTCCTCCAAAGAAATGGACACTTCCCGATCCATGGCAAGGAAAGTGTGGGTGGGAATATTCCATTGCTCCAAGAAAGCCTTGAACCACCAAGTGGGGAGCGTAGGATATTGGAAAAGAGAGACGTAGACCGCGGTGTACAGTCCTAGTCTTATCAACTGCGACTTCCTCGTCGACAGGATGTACCGGGCCCACGGCAGATAGCCAATTGGGTGGCGGGGAATCAAACCAAGGTTATATGATTGCCCCCAGGGTCGTGCTTCTCCCTGACAGATACGGCGTCCTAGGATATCTAAAACCATAGGACGCTGAACCGGAACCGCATCCATAGCGGGATGAAGAAAGCTGTTCGCAGTCCAGTCTATCATCTCCACGGCATACTGCACTGGAGGTGGGTTAGCATAATGAATTGCCGTGATAGGTTCTGACGGCACCGCGCAAGTGAAGCTGCGTCGACCCATAATAATCTGGTTATACCAAGACCCCCAAAGGTGGAGTTTCTTGTACTCCGGGTCATATGCCTTGATCATGGCCAGGACCTCACGGTCCAAAGGCGCCTCTGGAAATCCCTCCTCCGAGCGGACGAACGGGAATGAAGTGTCTTCAGACATGATCGCTGCAAAAGAGCAATGTAGCCGTCAGTGTTGTAACCCCAACGTTTGGCATTGAAAGAAGAAAATGCATTAATTGAATTAAAATCAAAATTAATTAATTACACCGCACCACAGTGCAGTGAGTAGGAGACCAAAGAGGGACCCATGAAATCTGAATGACAATACGTCAATTAAGAAGACAAACTCATCATTGGATGAGATTGTCAGTTGGTCCTTGGGGGGAACATTCCCATAATAAAAAAAGGGGGGAAAGAATCCCTAGAGACAAGGAGAAAATCTCCTCTTTCAGAGCAAAGCTCTGTCACAGAATGACACTTGTCAAATTCTGGTCTCAAAAGAATTAAAATTCCTTAAGAAAGAGCTTAGCTCTACAATATTCCATCAAAAAGAAAGTTTTTGAAAAGAAATTTAAAATTAAAATTTCTGGAATCCTGAAAAAAGATCCATGAAAGCTTATAGAAAAATTCTTCATTTTTTTTTTCAGATCTAAAAGATCTACATTTGATTCAAGAGCAAAGCTCTGTTCATGGGTTAGAACCCATGAACAAGATCTCTGTCGATCTATGGATTTGTGAGAGCAAAGCTCTGTTGATGAAACCCCAAAGGGAATTTCTTCAGATCAAAAGATCTATGAGAGCAAAGCTCTGTTGGTTAAAATTGACTTAAATTAATTTAACTTAATTTTAAATTAAATATTACCTAAAGTTTTCTAAAAACTTTGGGAAATGAGAGCAAAGCTCTAGAGTTATGAAAGCAAGAGCAAAGCTCTGAAATTCTTAAGCAAGAGCAGAGCTCTGAAAATCTAAACCTAGAAAATGGTGGAGAATTTTTTAAGGGCCAGAGGCCCTATTTATAAGGCGCTTGCGCCTCTTGAGATTCCCCCTTGATCCAACGGTCGGGGGGGTTGCCACCGCTGCACTCACGTGTGCGCCACGTGAGCGCAACGGTGGGGAGGCATTTGTTTCGCCCAATCAGAGCAAAGCTCTGTTTGAATTCAAAATTCAAATTTTGAAGCAACGCTTCAAGTCTCGGGCGCAACGCGCCGCGAGTCTGACGCTAATACGTCAGCGCAGCGCCCAAGAAGGCGCACCCAATCAGAGCAAAGCTCTGTTTAAAGGAAGCAACGCTTCAGCTGCGCTGCGCTCTGCGCTGATGCGCTAGCGCAGTTGCGCTGCGCTCTGCGCTGCGCGACACGTGTCAGCGCAGATGCGCTAGCGCAGTTGCGCTGCGCTCTGCGCTGCGCGACACGTGTCACACGCTGGGGCATCTGCGCCAAAACTGAATTAAGATTTTAAGAAATCTTTTCTGTTCTTGTTAAAACAAGAAGATTTTCTTCTGCAAAGCAGAAGCCCTTGGATCAAAGATCCAACGGTGGGGAAAATTCCCCAAATCACTCAGAGAATGATCTCTTTAACAAATTTAACTAATTTGTGAGCACTATAAAAAGGACCCTAAGCCTCAATTCAAAGGCATCAACATTTTTCTTGAGAACTTAAGAACTTTAAACAGAGAGAACTCTGAGAAGATTTCAAGAAAAAGGTAAAGAACCTTCATGAATTAGAAGAAATTCCTTCTAATAGATCATTGGTCTAAAAACAAGATCAATGATCTTTACATAATAAACAGTGCTTTGCACTTCTTGTGAACCCCTGGTTCTTTAAAAACAATAAAAAAAAATATAATAATAGTGCTTTGCACTTTTATGAACCTCTGGTTCTTCAAGTAAAGAAAAATTTATTTTTCTTTGATCTAATTCAGATCAAGAAATTAAACAGTGCTTTGCACTTCCCTTCTTGAATCTAAAAGATTCTTAGTGCTTTGCACTTCCAAACTGCACCGTTGCGCTCTTAAGAGAGCGCCACGTGTCGGCTATAAAACCACTTGCGCTAAGTGCCCTTAAGATAGAGCTTTGCTCTCTGGAATTGGCGCAACTCGCTGAGAGCACGCCACGTGTCTCCAGCGCAACAGCGCAGCGCAACAGCGCAGCGCGCTGCACTGTTGCGCTTGTGCTCCCCAGAGTATAACACGTGTCATCACCGTATGAGCCTGCGCTCAGTGATTGGCGCAAAGCGCCTGACAAATGCAATGCATTTCACTTCCTGAAGGGCCAAGCCCAATTAAAAGGCTTAACAAGCCTAATAAATAAAATGCTGTGCATTATTTGGAAGGGCAGAGCCCAATTGAAAGGTCCAATGGACCAAAATAAATGATCTGCATCATAATAAAAAAGGGCAGATCCCAATCAAAATAGGCATAAATGGCCTGAAGTAATGCAATGCATTATTTAAGTATGGGCAAAGCCCTAGCACAGGTCTAATAAAAAAAAATAATAAATGATGGTGTTGAACATTTTCAACTAGACTTAGCCCAATTTTGGCCGTAAGTCCTTAAATTAAATTGACTGAGCAAAATGGCTCTCCTAAATCAATTTACGTCCGGTTCGAGGGTACATCTCCGAACTCCTTTGACATCTATCGTTGTAATTCCTCAACGACGTCAAAGAGGTGACGGGTCCCAACGACCACACACCCATATGGACTGCGGGGTCCTTAAACTCGTGGACCGAAACGTCCTTAAACTAATATCGGACCGAAACGTCCTTAAACTAATGATGGATCGAGACGTCCCTAAACTAATATTGGACCGAGACGTCCCTAAACTAATGATGGACCACTACGTCCTTAAACTGGCGATGGACCGAAACGTCCTTAAACTAATGATGGACCACTACGTCCTTAAACTGGCGACGGACCGAAACGTCCCTAAACTAATAATGGACCACCACGTCCTTAAACTGGCGCAATAGAGCCCGAATGCTCTTTTGACGGATCTAAACGGTCCCGTCTAAGTTGATCTTAGCCCCAAATACGGTTAATGTGTCCTTAGATATTTAAATAAACAATAAAACTCCAAATCAACTTTGGTTCAAGGGTACATTTCTGAACTCCCCTGACGCCTGTCGTTGTAATCCCTCAACGACGTCAGAGAAGTGACGAGTCCCAACGGCCAGATAACTAAATCAATCACTACGTCAAGTCGATCTTAGTCCAAAACAGGACTAACGTATCCTTGACGAACGTTTAAGTTGATCTTAGCCGCAACGCGACTAATGTATCCTTAAACCAAAAAACACCAAACCCAAATCTAAGTAAATACGGATTTGGACTAATCCACGTCCTACGGGCGACGGCATTACTCAGTCTCCGTATACAATCCACGGGCAACCACAAACAAAACAAACACACACGACACGAAGTGAAATTCTGGAGAAGGAGAAAGTTGTTACCGCGATGCGGTAGCGTAATTAACTGCAGGGGCTTGCGCCTGCAGGGAAGAGCGTCCCCACAATCAAAAACCCCTCACCCTGAGGGGGAATCTGACGAAGTCTGCTACATCGGCCGCATCCGTCTAAACCTCCGATACACGGTGCCATAAATCAACTTGGCATCTTCGGAGAGATAAACGGATAAAGCCAAATAGCATCTGCCCCGAACCTCAGGCAACGGACGCGAAGTCCGGGCCACCGTTCGGAGGGGAACAGTGCAGGACCGAGAATAATACCAGTATGTGATACTGAATTCTATTCTCGCAATTTGTATCATCGGACGGTTATATGAGATATAGCTGGGTTACCGAATCAAATGTTGATTCGATATAATGATACACTTGATATTAGTCGGTTATGTGCAGTATGACCGGATCATTAAATTAAGTGTTGATTTAATGATTTAATGTATAATTATATATTAGATATATTACTTTACATTGACTAGTATTGTTTACTTAAGATTGATTATCTCACTTGATTGTGCACATTGTATATATGATATATGTTTGTGCACTAGTTTGTATCATGTTTGATGATACAAGCAAACTTGGGTGTGTGTATGCTTTAAACCATGTTTAGGTTAATGGTTAGGGTTTTAATTAATTAATTTATTTTATTTATTCATTTTTGGCAAAAATAAAATGGTTTCTTTCTTTAGTTGCTTTAAGCTTCATGAAGCTTCTTAGCATCATTGACCATTTTGTTTTTTCCTTAACCTAACCATTACACCTAAACCCTAGTTCATTCTCTACATGTGTTTACTTCACCCATGGTTACATTATGATAAGATTCACTTGATTTATAATTTTCAAGATAATTCTTTTTCCTTCTTTTTCTTCATCTTCTTCAAGTGAAGAAAACCATTCTTGAAAATTTCCAAGTGATGAAATCAAGTGAGAAATCCAATTCTAAAGTGAACCCACTTCCTATTTCTTCATTCTCTACCACTTGCCATGTAGTAGAGTGTGTTATCTTCACAAGTTTCATGACCTAGTGAAGATGGAGCTTGAGTTTGAGTCGCCTCGACGTAGATCATCTTCGGTATCGAAGCCAACGACCTAGCCCGATCATTTCTCCGACGAAACCATCGCTAGAGTCCGGGATTCCGACGATCACAGCAGAGGGACGTCATCACGGAGCTACAGAAGTGGAGGACCGGATCTACAAAGGTTGTAATCCCTTTCACTTTGTAGTAAAGTAGTTTACTAGCTTTTGTTTCGCCTTACCTCTAGTTAACGATCTAGTATTAGGGTTCTTTGGCACATGGAAAATTTGATTTTGGCATGGTTGATGCCTTGTGGAACCTCTTGAGTGTGCCTAGGAACCCTACAGTGGTATCAGAGCCTAGCTAGAGCTTTAGGCGAAGTCTAGACGATGTTAGAAATCCGATCGAGTCCCGAAACTCTAACCAAGACCCCTCTCTGTACATTTTCTGAAACTGAGGGTTTTTCCTAATTAAAAATAGCCAAAAAATTCAGCAGGGATTTTGAGGAGTTACTGTGAAGCACGTGCGCTTAAATCGATAAAAGCGCCGCGGAACCGCGGCATGAGCATGGCTAGTGCGGCGGTTCCACGGCCGTATTGACACTTTATCCTATGTATTTTACACAGTAACTCCTTATTTGATTCCTGTGTTTTCTGGGTATTTTTTTTTAATTGATACTCAATAGTTGAGTTTTCTGGGTTGTTTTGGGGACTCGATGATTTGATCGGATTGTTTAACTTTGTCTATATGTTTTTCCGGATAATTTAGAATATGTTAAAAAGTTCGACCGGATAAAAATACTCACTTTTTCCCCTGCCGGGAAATTTCCAAGTGTTGGATTTTTCCGTGGTTTAAGGACGTTCTAAGTAGTGCAAGTAACGCGATGGACCCTCTAGAAGACAACAAATCTTAACTCGATTATATGACCGTCTTGAACTGCCCTTTGAACCTTAGAGTTTGGGGCAGTACGGCGTGCGACATGTGAGGCGTTGACTTGACCCTTCTACGGCTGGACCATTGGTACTGTGGCATGAAGTGAATGTTTTTAAACATATTTCACGTGTTGAGCTGTTTCGGGAAAACTTGGGTGTTTGATTGTTCGATCGGAAAGTTTAACATTTTCTATTTATCTGGAATGTGATACAATATTTGGAATCCACAAGTAGTTATGAGATAACTGAATGAATGTTATAAACATAGCAGTTTAGTCTCACTTGATCGGTTGCCACGGAATTTTGATGCGATCAAAAGTCCGTCGCAATCACGTTGCGTACGCGGATACTCGCCGGGTAAACTTAATAGACAGCTACACCCCATAGCCCCGACCAAGTGACTGTAGGAGAACCCCGTCGCCGAAAGCATCCGTTCGGGTGCTCGCGGTAGCGGTGTTCCGCCTTGGTACATGTTCCCCTCCGAACGGCGGCCAAGACATGAGGACGTCTTGCCTGAGATTCGGGGCAGATGCTATTTGGTTTTATCCGTCTGCCTCTCCGAAGATGCCAAGTTGATTTATGGCACCGTGTATCGGAGGTTTGGACGGATGCGGCTGATGTAGCAGACTTTGTCAGATTCCCCCTCGCTTGAGGGGTTTTTGATTGTGGGGACGCTCTTCCCTGCAGGCGCAAGCCCCTGCAGTTAATTACGCTACCGCATCGCGGCAGCTACTTTCTCCTTCTCTAGAATTTCACTTCGTGTCGTGTGTGTTTGTTTTGTTTGTGGTTGCCCGTGGATTGTATACGGAGACTGAGTAATGCCGTCGCCCGTAAGACGTAGATTAGTCCAAATCCGTATTTAGTTAGATTTGGGTTTGGTGTTTTTAGTTTAAGGATACGTTAGCCGTATTGCGGCTAAGATCAACTTAAACGTTCGTTAAGGATACGTTAGTCCTGTTTGAGACTAAGATCAACTTAACGTGGTAATCCCTTTATTATATGGCCATCAGGACTCGTCACCTCTCTGACGTCGTTGAAGAATTACAACGATAGGTGTCAGAGGAGTTCAGAGATGTACCCTTGAACCAAAGTTGATTTGGAGTTTTATAGTCCATTTGAATGTTTAAGGATAAGTTAGCCGTATTTGGGGCTAAGATCAACTTAAACGGGACCGCTTAGGTCCGGCAAAAGAGCGTTTGGAGGCTCTATTGTTCCAGTTTAGGGACGTAGTGGTCCGTGTTCCAGTTTAAGGACGTGGTGGTCCATATTCCAGTTTAGGGACATAGTGGTCCGTCGCCAGTTTAAGGACGTAGTGGTCCGTCGCCAGTTTAAGGACGTGGTGGTCTTTTAGTTTAAGGACGTCCCGGTCCAACATTAGTTTAGGGACGTCTCGGTCCAAAATTAGTTTAGAGACGTTTCGGTCCAACATTAGTTTAAGGACGTTTCGGTCCAATATTAATTTAAGGACGTTTCGGTCCAACATTAGTTTAAGGACGTTTCGGTCCACGAGTTTAAGGAACCCGCAGTCCATATTCATGTGTGGTCGTTGGGACCCGTCACCTCTCTGACGTCGTTGAAGGATTACAACGAGAACTGTCAGAGGAGTTCGGAGATGTACCCTCGAACCAGATGTAAATTGATTTAGGGAGCAGCCGTGCTCAGTTAATTTAATTTGAGGACTTATGGCCACGACTGGGCTAAGTCCAGTTTCAATATTCTTTTGTCTTTGGCCTATTGGACCTGTGCTAGGGCCTTGCCCCTTCACTGCATTATTTTTCTTTGTTTTGGTTGGGCTCTGCCCTTTATAAATGATGCAGAGTATCTATTTTGTTTGGGCTCTGCCCTTTTTAAAATGCATAGAATTTTTTATTAGGCCTGTTAGGCCTTTTAATTGGACTCTGTCCCTTTTCTTTAATAATGCAGAGCATTAAGTACTCTGACAGTGCCCCACGTGGCTTGTCAGGCGCTTTGCGCCAAGTAATGAGCGCAACTCATATGGTGGTGACACGTGTCACGCTCTGGCGAGCGCAAGCGCAACAGCGCAGTGCACTGTGTCAGTGCGCTGCGCTGCTGCGCTGCTGACACGTGGCGCTTCCTGGTGGCTTGCGCCAACACAGGTGCGCAACAGCGCAGTTCTTGCAAGTGTAGAGCACTGTTTTATCTTTTGATCGATTTTAAATCAAAGAAAACAAGTTTTTCTTGTTTTCAAAGAACCAATGGTTCATAAGCAAGTGCAAAGCACTATTATTACTTAGTTTTCTTTCTTATTGAAGATCATTGATCCTGTTCTTAGATCAATGATCTGTTTTTAAGAGAATTTTCTCTTTTTCTGAAGGTCTTTATCTTTTTTGTTCTTGAGGAATTCTTCAGAGTTCTCTTCTTTTTTTTTTCACAGAAAATGTTGATGCCTTTGAATTGAGGTCTGGGGTCCTTTTTATTGTGTTCATAAACTAGTTAAATTTGTTAAAGAGATCTTTCTCTGAGTGATTTGGGGAATTTTCCCCACCGTTGGATCTTTGATCCAAAGGCCTCTGTTTTACAGAAGAAAATCTTCTTGTTTTAACAAGAACAGAAAAGATTTCTTTAGAATTTTAATTCTGTTTTGCGCAAACGCCTCTGCGTGTGACACGTGTCGCGCGGCGCTTGCGCAGCTATGCCTGCACAACTGCGCAGACACGTGCCGCGCAGCGCAGCGCTTGCGCAGCTGTGCCTGCGCAACTGCGCAGACACGTGCCGCGCAGCGCAGCGCTTGCGCAACTGAAGCGTTGCTTCCTTTACTTTTATTTTTAAAGAGTCTTGCTCTGATTGGACGCACTGCCTCGGGCGCTGTGCTGACGCATCAAGTTCTGACACGTGGCGCTTTGCGCGCAGCGCAGAGGATTTGAAGCGTTGCTTCATTTATTAAAGTTTAAATTTTCAAAGCAAAACTTTGTTCTGATTGGGGGAACATGAAGCGTTGCTTCCTCTCCCGCCTCGGAATTTGAACAGAGTTTTGCTCTGATTGGGGTTAACAAATGCCTCCCCCCCCCGCCGTCACGCTTACGTGGCCCCAAACGTGAGCGCAATGGTGGCGGAATTCCAACCGTTGCGGCAACTTTGGAAGTTGAAAGGGCACTTGATACCTATAAATAGGACCTTTGGTCCTTCATAGATGATTATCATCTTTAAAATTCTCATTTTCAGAAACTTCAGAGCTTTGCTCTTGCCTTCAAGAACTCTCAGAGTTAGATTTTTTTAAGAGAAACTATTTAAGTAAGAATTAATCTTAAATTAAATTAATTTTAATTAATAGAGCTTTGCTCTCATAGATCTTTGATCTAAAGAAAAATCCTTTTAGGGTTTCACCAAATAGAGCCTTGCTCTCAGGAATCTGTTTCAGGGTTTCTTAACTCATGAACAGAATCTTGTGTCTTTGGCAAAACATAGATCTCTTTGATCTAAAAAAAATGAACTCTTAAGAGTTCGAATATGGATAATGAGAATTAAAAATGGAATTTTGTATTTAACGGATTATATCATCTTTTAATAGTAACAATCTTAGAGTTCTCGGGGGATTTATTTAAATTCCACCTATTAGGATTCTGGTAATCAGTCCTGCTTGCAGAGCACTGCTCTCGGGGAGTTTAACTCTCTGTGTATATTATTTTTCTTTTTATCGCTAAACTTCCTGTGGCATTTCCTCCAGGCATAATGGCGGTGCGTCTATACAGTTTGCACGAGTTCATCACCTATGACGATATCCGCACACAGGGCCATCATCAAAACCAGGAGTTTATGGATGCCCAGTGTGCGGAGGTCATGGGTCGCCTCAACGCAAGCGGTGGTTGGCTGCTTCCTCGTCGTTCAGCTCTCTTGAAGGTCGTGCTGGGAGCAATATGGAGAGCACTTCCGGGGTTTCACGAGGCCCTACCGCTCAATGCGCTGGATGATGCCGAAGATAAGGTGCATTCAGTGTACCTGACGGGGCTGATCTCGAAGAAACGGCGGGACAGTCTCATCGACATTCTACATCAAATTTTCCAGCAGACGACGATAGTCACTGCTTATCGAAGGCCGGGAGGGCTTGCCGAGGATCTTGACACACAGGAGCGCGAGAGGCTGCGCACAAGAATAATCAGAAAGGCTAGAAGAACTCTGGATGGCCTTACTTTTGAATTCCTCAATCCGTGCCCTGGATCTGAGGTTATCCCATTGTAATAATATTTTTCGTTTGTTACTTTTATGATTGTAAGAACTTTTGGCAATATTAATGGAAAAATTTTATCCCAGCCCGTCTTTATTTTCCGTTCTGAATCTTTTGCTTATGTATGGATGAGTGTGTCTCGAACGCCTGATCAAATGTAAATCGGATGCTCTTTCTGTCGCTTTCTTCTTTCTCTTATTATCAGCATGTCGCTTTAGTAAACATGGTCAACAGATAATAGAGCGCGCATCTTGTCTTTCTTAAAAAAAAAGCGATGTCTTAGGCCGCAGGTTCAGATCTGCTGTCTAAGACTTTCCAACTCTATGAGTCATGAGGGTCTCGTAGAGATTTTTCTCCCTACGGATCGAGAGGATCTCGCAGGTGGGTTTTTCTTCTTAGGAGTCGTGAGGATTTCTAAGTGTGTTTTCTCTTATAGGTCGTAAGGATCCTGTAAGAAAATTATTCCCTCTTACGAGTCGAGAGGACTCATAAGCGGTTGTTTCCCTCCTCGTCGAGATTCGACTTTGGAGGGTGAGACCCGTGAATGGTATGCAAGAGACCGTTTAGATTGACTTGCAGGGTCCCATTGTTTAGGAAGCAAGTTTTTTAGTCCATACTGCCTGAGGCTTCATCTTGTAAGTTGAGACGAATCGGGAGGCTCTCATCAAGAATCGTTTGTTTCCTTGAGTCAAGAATTTCCCACGGAGACACTGGTTGCTCTGCGAGTCGACGCGGATCAGGAGGCTCTCGTCAAGGAGTGTTTGTATCCGTGAGTCGAGGTGTTTGCTAAGGATTATTTGTTTCCCTAGCGCCAAGGATTATTTGTTTCCTTGGGGTTTGAAACGAGTCGAGAATTTCCCACGGAGGCACTGGTTGCTCTGTGAGTCGACGCGGATCAGGAGGCTCTCGTCAAGGAGTGTTTGTATCCGTGAGTCGAGGAATTTGCTAATGATTATTTGTTTCCTTAGCGCCAAGGATTATTTGTTTCCTTGGGGTTTGAAACGAGTCGAGAATTTCCCACGGAGGCACTGGTTGCTCTGCGAGTCGACGCGGATCAGGAGGCTCTCGTCAAGGAGTGTTTGTATTCGTGAGTCGAGGAATTTGCTAAGGATTATTTGTTTCCCTAACGCCAAGGATTATTTGTTTCCTTCGGGTTTGAAACGAGTCGAGAATTTCCCACGGAGGCACTGGTTGCTCTGCGAGTCGACGCGGATCAGGAGGCTCTCGTCAAGGAGTGTTTGTATCCGTGAGTCGAGGAATTTGCTAATGATTATTTGTTTCCCTAGCGCCCAAGGATTATTTGTTTCCTTGGGGTTTGAAACGAGTCGAGAATTTCCCACGGAGGCACTGGTTGCTCTGCGAGTCGACGCGGATCAGGAGGCTCTCGTCAAGGAGTGTTTGTATCCTTGAGTCGAGGAATTTGCTAAGGATTATTTGTTTCCCTAGCGCTAAGGATTATTTGTTTCCTTGGGGTTTGAAACGAGTCGAGAATTTCCCACGGAGGCACTGGTTGCTCTGCGAGTCGACGCGGATCAGGAGGCTCTCGTCAAGGAGTGTTTGTATCCGTGAGTCGAGGAATTTGCTAAGGATTATTTGATTCCCTAGCGCCAAGGATTATTTGTTTCCTTGGGGTTTGAAACGAGTCGAGAATTTCCCACGGAGGCACTGGTTGCTCTGCGAGTCGACGCGGATCAGGAGGCTCTCGTCAAGGAGTGTTTGTATCCGTGAGTCGAGGAATTTGCTAAGGATTATTTGTTTCCCTAGCGCCAAGGATTATTTGTTTCCTTGGGGTTTGAAACGAGTCGAGAATTTCCCACGGAGGCACTGGTTGCTCTGCGAGTCGACGCGGATCAGGAGGCTCTCGTCAAGGAGTGTTTGTATCCGTGAGTCGAGATGTTTGCTAAAGACACTGGTTTCTTCGGAGTTGGACTGAACCGTCGAGATTTGGCTTTGTCTTCTGGCGGAGCCTGTTGGGAAAGTATGGTTCCCACTTTGTTTACGCCCTTGGATTGTATACAGGGATCGATGTGATCTTAACTGTAGGGCCAAAGTTTTATCATTTCTTTTTTTCTGTTTCATTTCCGCGATGCTCTATCATTTCAGCTTTTATATCGCGAAGGTCGCGATTGCCCAATCATTTCGGCTATTTTTCGCGGTGCCCAATCATTTCGGCTGTTTATTTTATTTTTACTCGCTGCTTTTTATTGCGAGTTGCCCATTCATTTCGGCTATTTTTTATTTTTACTCGCTGCTTTTTATTGCGAGTTGCCCAATCATTTCGGCTATTTTTTTATTTTTACTCGCTGCTTTTTATTGCGAGTTGCCCAATCATTTCGGCTATTTTTCATGCATACATTTTCACTTGCTGCTTTTTATTGCAAGTTGCCCCATCATTTCGGCTATTTCATATGCATGTGCGGCCTACTGGCTTTTCGCCGTAGACCTGAAATTAGACGCCGATCTCGGCATCAGCACCACTACAACTGGGATATTGTCAGGAGCGAATCATCATCTGCTTCTGTCGATGTCGAACAAGGGTGGCTTAGCGAACAGGGTTAAGGTCCTGTCGACTAAGGCTTTTGACTTCATGAGCCGTAAGGGTCTCACAAAGGTATTTCTCCCTACAAGTCGTGAGGATCTTATAGGTGTATTTTCTCCTTAGGAATCGTGAGGATTCCTAAGTGTTTGTTCCTCTGTAAGTCGTAAGGATCCTACAGGAGGGTTTTCTCCTTGTAAGTCGAGAGGACTTATAAGGGTTGTTCGTCATGTGAACATATCCCCAGTCTCGGATGGGACTTGATTAGGGAAATGTTTATTCGTGCCCGTGGATTATATACAAGGGTCAGTATTGAGCCACTTGTAGGGCAATATCGGGAGTTGTGGGAGTTGCTTAAGCACAGGTTTAGGTCTCTGTAACTTAAGACTTTCAAATCTTATGGGCCGTGAGGGTCCCATAAGAGAGTTCTCCTTACGAGTCGTGAGGATCTCGCAAGTGTATTTTCTCCTTAAGAATCGTGGGGATCCCTAAGTGTGTTGCTCCCTTGTGAGTCGTAAGGATCTCACGCGGGTGGTTTCTCCTTACAAGGTCGAGAGGACCCTATAAGTGTCTTTTAACGAGGTTGCGCCCTTTCGGGTTTTCACAAACACTCGCCGGTATCCCTGCTGTTTTTACTCACGGAGCCCTTTCGGGTTTTCATCCGTGCCCATTTTGCTCATGGACGTACCGCTTTTTTTTTATTCTTTTTATTTTTATATATTTTTTACTAGGTCGCGCCCTTTCGGGTTTTCACGAACACTCGCCGGTAGCCCTGCTATTTTTACTCATGGAGCCCTTTCGGGTTTTCATCCGTGCCCTTTTTGCTTATGGACATACCGTTTTTTATTTTATTTTATTTTTATATGTTTTTTTTATATCTCGTCAGCCTAAAAGATGCTGCGGTAGTAGTTTAAAGACGTTTCGGTCTGCTATTAGTTTAAGGACATTTCGGTCCAACTTTGAGAAGGCTGGCTACTGCTGATAGAGTTTGAGCTTAAGCATAGTATTTCTTTAGGAAGCGACCGTTTATTGGCCTGAAAGGCCTTTCACCGTGCATGTCCATGAATAGATAGGCCCCACCCTGGTAGACCTTATCTATGATGTATGGGCCTTCATAGTTTGGTTCGAATTTTCCTCGCTTGGCGCGATTAGGAATCATAGGCCTTTTGACCATTAGCACAGGTTCGCCTTGGTGGAACGTCCTTGGTCGGGTTAATCTTTCATATGAGCGCGTCATCTTTGCTTTATAAGCTTCCAGATTTTGCTGTGCTATGAGCTGGGCTTCATCAAGGGCGTCAAGCTCCTCAAGCCGAAGGTGAGCGTTTTCTTCGTCCGTCAGCTCGTAGTGGACTAACACTCGTAGAGAGGGTAATTCTATCTTGAGGGAGAGTACTGCTTCTGTACCGAATACCAACGCATATGGCGTTGCGTTCATGGCCGTTTTAAACGTAGTTCGATACGCCCAAAGAGCCTCTTGTAGTCTCTCGTGCCAGTCTTTCTTATTTCGGGACACCGTTTTCTTTATGATTTTCGTCAAGGTCTTGTTGAAGGCCTCGGCGAGACCGTTGGCTCGCGGATTATAAACCGAGAAATATCTCCAGTCTATGTTATGCTGTTGCGTGAAGCGGCTGATCTTGTGACTTCTGTAGGCTGGCCCGTTATCGGAGATGATCCGTCGCGGAGTTCCAAATCGATATATGACATGCGTCTTGAAGAAATGGAGGATATTCTCCGTCTTCACTTCCCTCAGTGGTATTGCTTCCGCCCACTTGGAGAAGTAGTCAGTTGTCGCCAGGATGAAACGATGTCCCCTAGACGATGCTGGTTCGATGGGGCCGACTATGTCAGTTCCCCACATTTCGAACGGCCAGCTAGCCACCGTTGGATGTAATGGATTTGGATGTCGATGGATGAAGTCCCCATGGATTTGGCATGAGTGACATTGCTTCGCATATTCGAGGCAATCTTGAATCATCGTGGGCCAGTAGTAGCCCATCCGTTTGATCTTCAACTTCATCTTTGGGCCCGCTTGGTGAGAACCGCAGAGTCCGTCATGAACTTCCTGAACGACTCTTTTCGCTTCGTCAGGTCCGAGACATCTTAGCCATAGAGAATTAAACGACCTTTTGTACAGAGTATCGTTGGCGAAAGCAAAAGATAGAGCTCGTTTCGTGAGCTGATGTCTTGTGGACGCTTCTTCAGGCATTCGGTGGGATTTAAAGTAGTCTATGAAGACTTCTCTCCAATCCTCGGTATTTTCCCAATCTTTTACTTGCAGGGTCGTCTGCTCGCTCGCTCCTTTTTCTTCGGATGATTCCGGAGATATTTCTGTTGGGGCAAGCACCCAACGGCTTTGTACCACGATTCTAACGTCATCGAGGTTCTCGTCAGCCAGTTCTTTAGCAAGTTTGGCCAACGCGTCTGCTTTGCTGTTTTCCGCGCGCGGTATGCTTTCCAAAGTATAGGAGGGAATTTGGGTCAACAGTTGTTGCACCTTTTCACCGTATTTTACGAATTCCAGTTTGCACGTTTGGTAGTTGCCGTTTACTTGACTAACGACCAGCTGGGAGTCTCCGTATATAAGGAGGTTTTCAATTCCCATGTCGATGGCGATCTCGAGGCCTGCTATCAAAGCTTCATATTCGGCTTCATTGTTTGTCCTCGGCTCCATCAGGGAGAAAGCAAAGCGCATTATCCCTCCTTGTGGAGTTACAAAGATGAGTCCTACCCCCGATTTGATTATAGGGGTACTTTGTTTGCGCTTCTTCACGGAAGATGCTCCGTCGAAATAAAGCTCCCATCGGGTATTATCACTGTCGATCGCATCAAACGCATGTTCGTCTGGAAGATTGCAGTTTAAAGGAGAGTCGGCAGGTATCGGGTGCTCAGCGAGGAAGTCGGCGATGGCCTGGCCTTTCACTGCCTTGAGAGGTTGATATGTTATCGAGAACTCCATCAAGAGCAGGGCCCATTTAGCGAGTCGTCCCGTCAACATGGCCTTCGACATCAAGTATTTAAGGGGATCCACCTTCGAAATGAGACGGACCTCATGCGCCAATGCATAGTGCCTGAGCTTTGCTATTGCGAAGATCAACGCCAGGCAGTGTTTTTCAATGGGAGAGTAGTTGCTTTCTGCCCCCAGAAGAACTCGACTCAAGTAATAGAGAGCTCTTTCTTTCCCTTGGTCATTCTCTTGCGCCTATAATGCGCCTAAGAAACCTTCGAGGGCGGTTGTATAAAGAATGAGGGGCTTTCCCTTGACCGGAGCAGCCAGCACTGGCGGGTTCTGCAGGTATTGTTTGATCTCGTCTAGCGCGCTTTGGCATTTTTGGTCCCAGACGAACGGGGTTCCCTTCTTCATCAGGTGGCTGTAAGGACGGCACTTTCCTGAAAAGTTGGCTATAAATCGCCGTATATACGCGAGCTTCCCTTGGAGAGACCGCAGCTGTTTGAGAGTCCTTGGCGGAGGCATTTCCATGATCGCCTTGATCTTTGACGGATCTATTTCGATACCCCGGTGTCGGACGATGAATCCCAGGAATTTTCCAGAGGAAACTCCGAATGCACACTTGAGCGGGTTCATCTTCAAGTTGTACTGTCGAAGGCGTTGAAACACGGTCTTCAAATGCTCGAGATGCTCCTCGTATGATTTTCTTTTAACCATGAGATCATCGATATAGCATTCGACGATTTCGTGTATAAGGTCATCAAAGATTTTCGTCATGGCCCTTTGGTAGGTGGCACCGGCGTTCTTTAGACCAAAGGGCATCACTTTATAACAGAATATTCCCAAAGGGGTCCGGAAAGCGGTATGCTTCTGGTCTTCAGGATGCATCTTTATCTGATTATACCCTGATGAGCCGTCCATGAAGGAGAAAACCTCATGAGTGGACGTATTGTCTATCATCAATTCGGTGACTGGCACCGAGAAATCATCCTTCGAGCAGGCTTTGTTGAGATCCCGAAAGTCCACGCATATGCGCACCGTCCCATTTTTCTTCATCACTGGGACGATGTTGGCGATCCATTCAGGGTATTGAACTTCCTGGATAAAGCCAGAGTCGATTAGCTTCTTGACCTCGGCGTTGATGCTCATCTCAAGCTCGAGCCGCATTCTTCTTAGCGCCTGTTTGACTGGCTTGACGTCTGGGGATATCGCCAATTTATGCACAACAACTTCTGGATCTAGTCCCGGCATTTCGGAATAGTTCCTTGCAAAGCAATCTCTATGCTGTACAAGAGCGTCTTTTAACGCAGCCACCCTTTCTTCAGATAGCAGCTCGCTGACAAATGTCGGTCGCGGGTCGTTTAGCGTCCCCAACTCAATTTTCTTGAGGTTATCTGCAGTGGTATGTATTCCATCCTCCAGTTCTTTTGGAGCTGGCGGAAATTCTGAGATCACCTCATCATTGCTGTTTTCGAAGCACCAGGGAAGATTATCCGTGTTCTCGGACCCATCTTTTAATATTGTTATCATGTGACAAGTGCGAATCCGCTTCCAATCCCAATGTGGAGTTGGTTCTGTTCTCGTGGCTTTGGGTTCGTGCTTCTGTGGCGGCGTTACCCTCCAGTTGTCAGACAGAGCGAACTTACCGAGCTGGTACTGATCTTCGACCCAATTCTTAAAGGTGAAGCAATCTTCAAGCGGGTGCCCTATTACTCGATGGTAAGAGCAATAGTTTTGGTCAGAGACTTCGCTTGCTTGTTCGGGGTGCTTGGACTCCGGCAGTGTGAGCATCTGATGTTTTAGAGCAAGCTCAAGTATTTTCTTCGTCTTGTCCCGAGGAAACGAGTATGCTCGACCCATTTTCTTCATAAGGGACTAGTCAATAACGCTCGACTCCCGCTTGCGTGGCTTCTTAGCCCCGCTTTCTTGCTGTTGAGCGTCTTTTTGGCCTTTCGACTTGTTTCTGCCTTTGCGTTGAGCCCTTTTTATAACAGGTTGACAGGGGGCGGCACTTTCATCTTTGACGGCCTGTTGGAGGAGGCGTTGCGTTTTGGCTTTCTCGTAGATGGCCATTTCGCGGTTGTGATCATCTCGGACTTTTTGACCAGCTTCCCTTATAAGCCTGTCCATTTGTTCTTCAAACGACGGACTGGGCACTTTTGCATCAGGAACTTTTACCGGTTCAGGATTGGTGTCCTCCCGTTGTGCATCTGCTTCTTCATTGAAGTCGTATACGACGTAACAGTCGCGGAGCAGCTCTCGTTTCTTGGAGCGAATGTATCCGAGCCCGATCGTCTCCATCCTCCCATTAGGCAGCTTGCGTTGAGTCCCAGGAACGTTCCAGACTTTTTCGTAGAACTTGGCTTTTCGAACGGTCTGTTTGAAGGATATCCCCTGGCGTTTCAACAGCTTTTTTAAACCTTCCGTATAATATCTGGGTGGACTGATGGGTTGAATTCTGTCCAACGTAGGATTTGCGCCATGCCAGATTTCTTTCTCCACCTTGGTTTCTTCAGAGCGGTAGAACAGAATTGCTTTCTCGCTCTCTCGCCTGGGAGGGATATAGAACGTTTGCAGCTCTTCTACATTGTAAATATTAAGTGCATCTAGTTCTTTATGGTGTTTAAGTGGCACCATGGCGACTTGTAGACTTTGATCTTCGTCAGCGGACTTTCGTATTGAAGGTCGAGCAGAGAATACAGCATGGATCTCATCTTCCGAGTCGCTACCAAAGATCAACGTAGGAGCGGACGGTCCTGGCTTGTTGTGTTGGGGCGGACCCGAATAAACTCTTTCCTCTTCCTCCTCGGTATTACTGCCGAAGACAGGGATGGTAGCGTTAGTTTTATTCTCCGGCTTGTGACACCTTTCCGTGTCTTCGAAACTCGGTAAGAAGTATTTGGCATCTTCATATTTGCGAACTTCGTTTACGGAAAACGGATTCAATTCCCCCGTCACGGTATACTTGATACCATCACTAAAATATTTCATACACTGATGCTGTGTAGAAGGGATGATGTTATACTCGTGTAACCATGGTCGACCGAGCAGAGCGTTGTAGCACGTCTTGGCGTCTATGACGTGGAATTTAATGTCCGTGACGAGCAGCCCGAAGCTTAGCGTTAGTATCACAGATCCAAGAGTCTTTGATGATTGGGAGTCGAACCCGAAGATGGTGATCTTGTCCCGAGCAAGGTGTTGAACGCTCATGCAGATTTCCTTTAACACCCGCACATTGAGTAGGTTAACGGACGACCCGTTATCGATTAGGATTTTGCCTATCTTTATATCATGGCAGTATACCGTGACGTAGAGGGGGCGATTGTGTTCGCACGTCCCAAGTAGAAGGTCTTCATCGCCAAAAGTGACATCTGCCGTGTGCACGTCCTCCAATTCATCCTTCATTTTTTCTTCGTCCAGGAAAACTTGGAACTGCTCTGGATCTTAGAGTGCCTTAATTAACGAATCTCTCGCCTCCTTTGATAGCAAAAGAGCGTCAAGAATGCTAAGCTGTGAGGGTAGCTTCCTCAGATGCGCTAAGACGTTGTAATCCACCTTATTCTTCTTCGGCGGGTCCTTGGCGGCTAGCTCTTCCACCACTTGGTCATCTAAGACGATATCTTCAGAGACCTTTTCTTTCCCTTTATCTTTTCTGTTTAAGGGTTCGAGATTCTTTTCGGGCAGCGTGCGATTACATAGCCGGATATTTTTGCAAACCTTCGGTTCTTCTTCTTTTCTCGAAGCGGACTCTTTAAAGAGAGGGGCAAGTTCCAGCTCCTCATCAGAATCGCTCCCGAATGTAGGCACTTGTGACCCACTAGTGTTAACCATGCGACAATCGCCGGTAGTTCTTTTAAGCCCTTCGGTCGTATTTCTTTGCTCCCGACGAGTTTTACACTTTTCCCGCTTAAAGCGTTGTCGATGAGTAACATATCCTTGCCACCATCTATTGAAGGTCTTGCACTCTTCAGTGGGGTGCGAAATCTTCTGGTGATACAAGCAATAGGAGGGGTGCATTTCCACTTCACCGGTGATGTTTCCTTCGGAGGATGGTAGCTTCATGCCCATTGATATGGCCTTAGCAAACCTTTTCCTCATCTTGAATTGGCTTTTGTCGGTAGTGGAGGTGTTTTGCTCCAGCGGGATCGTCTCAGCTCTTTCATCAAGTCGCTGGCGCTTGGCCCTTTCAAATATAGACGTCACGCGTTCTTAATCAGCTTTACTTTTCAATTGAGCTTCGTTGAGGAATGCGTCAATTACCTCATCTGATGGCCCCAGAATTTTTGATTCTGGGTCTGCCCCCAGCTTTTTAGTGCAAGGAGTCTCCTCATCGTCCATGAACGAATGGGAAATCACATGACAGCTTGCCATGCATTCTTCAGATTCATTAGATGAACTTTCTCCCTCATCTTCCTCTTGAAAGACATGATCGAGGAACTCTTGGAATGTAATGGGAGTCCGTGCCTTCTGGTTGTATTCCTCCAGTGCGTCAATTTGTTTTTGTAAGTCCGTGCGCTTGTCACCAGGCCTCACAGATTTCTTTGACTTCTTCTTCTTCTTTTTCGAAGATTTTGACGACTGGTTGCGAGCGTTTGAACCACCACCATTGGTCTTTGGAGTTGGACGTGGTTTCAACATCCCTTCAATGACCTGCGGTTCAAACGGGTTCTTCCACTTGATTGCTGGACATGTCTGAAGATCGTTTAGCATCCTCTTTGTCTTGGCTGATAATACAACCTCCCAAGGAGTTTCTTCAACAACGGAGCATATTGCCCCCGGCGTATTCGTCCCTTTAGAGGTGTGGGGCTGCGGGGGATTCACCTTCCATTTGTCAGATAACGTGAATTTGCCCTGTCGGTACTGGTTTTTAAGCCAATTTTTGAAAACGTAGCAATCCTCGATCGGATGACCCAGTACTCGATGATAAGGACAGTAGTTGGGCTCGTTGACGTCACTTGGTTGTAACGGGCGTTTTGGATCTGGCAGATTTATGAGTCGGTTGCGCAATGCCGGTTCGAATAACCTCCTCGTTTTATCGCGGGGAAAGGAGTAAGAACGTCCTAGTCTCTCCTCAAGGGCTAAGTACGGACGCACATTATTTTGACGAGCAACCGGCTTCGAGTCGCTCGGTTGTTGTTGAGCATTAGCGACAACGATCTCTTTTCCCTTCCTCTTGTCATTTCGAGAGTCCGGCTTTGGAAGAGGAGGTTTATGGCCCATCTGATCCATCTGTGCTAGCTTGTCAATCAAGGCCTGGAAGGTAGTCGGCTTGAAAAACATCATAAACTGCGAGATGGTTGCTTGTGGATCGAGGGTTCCCACAAACATACCCACTGCGGGAGCTTCTTCAATGCGCTGCTCGCACTTCGACCATAAGTTCCGCCATCGTATAGCGTACTGAACCCACGTCTCGCCTGGCTTTACCCTGGCGTTAATCAGTGCCGTCATCGGGGTACGTTCACTGGCGCTTGCAAAACGCTGAGTAAACAGTAGCTCCATCTCTGCGAAGGTCTTAATAGAGTCATTCGGGAGCTCAGAGTACCACTCGAACGCCGTATCTGATAGGTTTCCAAAAAACTGGCGAAGCAACAGCTTGTCGTCACCGCCAGTATTGCCGCAGAGTGCCCTGAACTGGGCAACGTGCTGGTGAGGATTGCCTGTCCCCTTGTAGACATGGAACTTAGGAATTGTGTAACTGGGTGGGTACTTGATTTGGTCGTACCAACTTGGATATGGCCACCCCGTTTTTACGACCTGACCCGCTGCTTCCGTCGCTTGATGGACCCGGATCTGCTGAGCTATATATATTCGTCCAGATCGGCTTTGGAGATTGTCTCTTATTTAGCTGCTGACAGAGCTGGCGGAGGATTCGACGTCTCTCCCCTATCATCTTCAAGGATGATCGGGGGATCTTTAGCAGGAGGATCTTGTTGTGTCATCATCCATATCATGTCTTGGAAGAGGAGGCCCATACGCTGTATGTTGGCTGCTTGTTCAGCAGCCTCTTTGTCCTTCTTCTCCAATATTCGATGAAGAAATTCGGCGTCGGTTTCTTCCTCCTGGCGTTCATCCGAGGACATTTCAGGGTTTTCTTTTGGCCCCGTAAGCGCGGCCATCGCGTTCATCATCTCCTGGAGCTTTTGCTGTTGCTCCTGAGTTTTGGTCACTGACCGCGTATGCGGTCTATGGCCTGTTGATATGCGGCTGTCCTCTTTACCAGACGCCATACAGACGGTATGAACTACAATGCCCCCAGACCTAGGGCGTTTGGGTTCACCTCTTTTGGTATTTACTGCAGGTGTAGGGACTCTCTCTGGCCTCCTTCTCTTATGGGCCATAGTAGTTGAAGGGGCCGTTGCTTTGGGCACCCAAGCGGTCGTCACCTTTTGTTGCTTGACCGGGGGATTTTCTTCTTGCCGACCTTTTGACTTCATCTGTTGGCGGGAGAAGTTAGGATCAATGACAGATTCTCGGACTCGTTGCCATGTTTTATAGATCTTGGAGGACAGCGATTGAATAGGCTGCTCTGGCTTTTCTGCTTCCACGGCGATTTCTACCAGTGGAGGAGATCTTTTAAGGACCGCAGTTGGCGAGTTTCTGCGTACCCTATTCAACAGCTCAAAGCTGTTCCCGGTTGGAACAGCAGCGTTAACTTCCACCGTCGGTGTTGGCGGAGTCATCCCAGAAGGGGAGTTGCCCCCGGCCCTCCTTATCCGGCGTCAATGGCGTCGTCGGGCGCGACGAGTTGTCGGTATTATTTCAGAGACAGAAACATCTTCCCCTTGCCCCCTGTTCAGATGTGGGGCTGTTGCCGGCGTCAGCCTATTGAAGACTGATGTCTTTTGAGCCGCAAGAGCAGGAGTAGGAATGGGGACGGTCAACCTTGCAAAGACCGATCTCTTAGCAGGAGAAGCCGCCTTGACGACTTCAGGAGCAGGTTTGGCTACTCTTTTTGGAATAACCTTTTCTGAGACTGCACGCTTTATTGCGGGTCCGCGAGAGTTTTGGTCCAATCTGGAGAAGACCGAGGCACTGGTGTTGGGCGACCCGTTGAGAGGGGCCGCGGTAACTGAAAGTCGATCGAAGACCGACTTCATAGAAACTTCTTGTACGGGCAAGGGGGTGCTGAAGCTTGTTGGCGGAAGCATAGTTCCGAAAAACAGCCCCGTGGTGGCTTGAGTAATCTGCTCCACGGGCATGGTGAACAAAGAGGCCGCTTGGGGCCCGTAGGTTATGCCCCCAGTTGAGGCCGGACGCGAGCTGCAGCTGCAGTTGGAACACTTCGAACAAGTTGAGGCCATCGATGCTTGACTTCTCTTCTGCACCGAGCAAGAGACCAAATCTTAGTAAACTTGAAATCCAAAGGCAACCGTTAACAAACCGCGAATGGTTCGCGAAGACGACACACGAAGTGTGGAGTGGAAAGAGGAAAAGGTCCCACCGGGCGTGCCAGAATCTGTTCCCCTCCGAACAGCGGCCAAGACATGAGGACGTCTTGCCTGAGATTCGGGGCAGATGCTATTTGGTTTTATCCGTCTGCCTCTCCGAAGATGCCAAGTTGATTTATGGCACCGTGTATCGGAGGTTTGGACGGATGCAGCCGATGTAGCAGACTTCGTCAGATTCCCCCTCGCTTGAGGGGTTTTTGATTGTGGGGACGCTCTTCCCTGCAGGCGCAAACCCCTGCAGTTAATTACGCTACCGCATCGCGGCAGCTACTTTCTCCTTCTCCAGAATTTCACTTCGTATCGTGTGTGTTTGTTTTGTTTGTGGTTACCCGTGGATTGTATACGGAGACTGAGTAATGCCGTCGCCCGTAGGACGTGGATTAGTCCAAATCCGTATTTACTTAGATTTGGGTTTGGTGTTTTTAGTTTAAGGATACGTTAGCCGTATTGCGGCTAAGATCAACTTAAACGTTCGTTAAGGATACGTTAGTCCTGTTTGAGACTAAGATCAACTTAACATGGTGATCCCTTTATTATATGGCCGTCAGGACTCGTCACCTCTCTGACGTCGTTGAGGAATTACAACGATAGGTGTCAGAGGAGTTCAGAGATGTACCCTTGAACCAAAGTTGATTTGGAGTTTTATAGTCCATTTGAATGTTTAAGGATACGTTAGCCGTATTTGGGGCTAAGATCAACTTAAACGGGACCGCTTAGGTCCGGCAAAAGAGCGTTTGGAGGCTCTATTGTTCCAGTTTAGGGACGTAGTGGTCCGTGTTCCAGTTTAAGGACGTGGTGGTCCATATTCTAGTTTAGGGACATAGTGGTCCGTCGCCAGTTTAAGGACGTAGTGGTCCGTCGCCAGTTTAAGGACGTGGTGGTCTTTTAGTTTAAGGACGTCTCGGTCCAACATTAGTTTAGGGACGTTTCGGTCCAATATTAGTTTAGGAACGTTTCGGTCCAATATTAGTTTAAGAACGTTTCGGTCCAATATTAGTTTAAGGACGTTTCGGTCCACGAGTTTAAGGACCCCGCAGTCCATATTCATGTGTGGTCGTTGGGACCCGTCACCTCTCTGACGTCGTTGAAGGATTACAACGAGAACTGTCAGAGGAGTTCGGAGATGTGCCCTCGAACCGGATGTAAATTGATTTAGGGAGCAGCCGTGCTCAGTCAATTTAATTTGAGGACTTATGTCCACGACTGGGCTAAGTCCAGTTTCAATATTCTTTTGTCTTTGGCCTATTGGACCTGTGCTAGGGCCTTGCCCCTTCACTGCATTATTTTTCTTTGTTTTGGTTGGGCTCTGCCATTTTATAAATGATGCAGAGCATCTATTTTGTTTGGGCTCTGCCCTTTTTTAAATGCATAGTATTTTTTATTAGGCCTGTTAGGCCTTTTAATTGGGCTCTGTCCCTTTTCTTTAATAATGCAGAGCATTAAGTATTCTGACAGTGCCCCCACGTGGCTTGTCAGGCGCTTTGCGCCAAGTAATGAGCGCAAACTCATATGGTGGTGACACGTATCACGCTCGGGCGAGCGCAAGCGCAACAGCGCAGTGCACTGTGTCAGTGCGCTGTGCTGCTGCGCTACTAACACGTGGGGCTTCCTGATGGCTTGCGCCAACACAGGAGCGCAACAGCGCAGTTCTTGCAAGTGCAGAGCACTGTTTTATCTTTTGATCGATTTTAAATCAAAGAAAATAAGTTTTTCTTGTTTTCAAAGAACCAATGGTTCATAAGCAAGTGCAAAGCACTATTATTACTTAGTTTTCTTTCTTATTGAAGATCATTGATCCTGTTCTTAGATCAATGATATGTTTTTAAGAGAATTTTCTCTTTTTCTGAAGGTCTTTACCTTTTTTGTTCTTGAGGAATTTTTCAGAGTTCTCTTCTTTTTTTTTCCTCAGAAAATGTTGATGCTTTTGAATTGAGGTCTGGGGTCCTTTTTATAGTGTTCATAAACTAGTTAAATTTGTTAAAGAGATCTTTCTCTGAGTGATTTGGGGAATTTTCCCCACCGTTGGATCTTTGATCCAAAGGTCTCTGTTTTACAGAAGAAAATCTTTTTGTTTTAACAAGAACAGAAAAGATTTCTTTAGAATTTTAATTCTGTTTTGCGCAAACGCCTCTGCGTGTGACACGTGTCGCGCAGCGCAGCGCTTGCGCAGCTGTACTTGCGCAACTGCGCAGAGTGCAGCGCTTGCGCAGCTGTGCTTGCACAGCTGCGCAGACACGCGCCGCGCAGCGCAGCGCTTGCGCACCTGAAACTTTGCTTCCTTTACTTTTATTTTTAAAGAGCCTTGCTCTGATTGGACGCACTGCCTCGGGCGCTGTGCTGACGCATCAACTTCTGACACGTGGCGCTTTGCGCGCAGCGCAGAGGATCTGAAGCGTTGCTTCATTTATTAAAGTTTAAATTTTCAAAGCAAAACTTTGTTCTGATTGGGGGAAGATGAAGCGTTGCTTCATCTCCCGCCTCGGAATTTGAACAGAGTTTTGCTCTGATTGGGGTAAACAGTGCACTTCGTCGACGGCATCGGGGGTGCGGCCGTCTACTAAAGTTTGCGACGAGCATTCGATCAGAATGTCGGGAATCCTGTTGAATTGCCCGACTTGATATTGAAAAGGGTTTTCGATAATGAGACCAAAATGCGGAGTTTATAATTGTTAGGCATGCGATGTCTAAGGAATTAATTTGGTTAGGCATGCGATGTCTAAAGAGTTTGCGGATTCCAACTGTTGTAGTTTTACACTTTCTTTTCTGTGACCATAAGTGTAATATGTGATATCGCCGGTTTCGTTGCTATATGTCAACGACAATTGGGATGGGCATATTTACTTACGTTGATGACAAGTGATGTTATGTGTTGCTGGATATATTATATTGGATCGTCGTGTTTGAATAGCCGGTTTTTTTTATGTGAGATGAGTGTTTTTCATTTTGATTCATGTAAAAACTTGTATGTAATATTCTTTTAGTGGGGCACTTCCAGGTTGCGGAAGATGTCACCATTTGTATATTATTTTCTTTTCCGCACTAGGATAGACCCAAGGAGGAGAGCACAAGTAACCGGGTTCTGGAATCCAGTGGGAGACCAACTCAAGGAGTCGAGTTCGGGTCTCCTAACTCTAGAATTGGTAGGGTTGCTTGCCACTCTTGTAGGGGTCTAGGGGTGTGGGTTTGGCTATTCATTGCGACCGTGGAATCCGTGTTTTATAGAGGCTCAAAACAAAACACGGACGTCCTAGTATATCCAATATTTCATATGATATTTTCTGCTGCGTTATCTGTGATGTGATCATGTGATATGTTCAGATACATATTATATATAGTATATATGATATATTATATAGACGTTACTTATGTTTTACACCCGCGCTAGCCCTACCCCGCTCTGCCATTAGTTACCTAACCTAACGGTGCACGAGGGGATATCGAGGCGAATGCGGATGGTATAAGTGTACGTCGTATTTATCTGTAATGTTTAGGTGACTTAAATGATGGGACTTCGTTAATATGATTAATGAAAATAAAAGAAACCTAAAAGATGTTGTGGAATCGAATTTTCAAAAACAGGTAGCTACAGTTCTTGCTTTGCATCGCGGTGTTCCTTGTAAAACATCCTGCACCTTATTCGATGAAGAAAGGGCCGAGATCCCTTCATCGGGATTGACCCCTTTAGCAATAACTGGCAGATGCTACACACTCGGTTTGTCTTTTGATTGCTTCTATAGTTTCTGCTTTGCACAGTGATATATATGATATATCCCGCACCTCATTCGACGAGGAAAGGGCCGACGATCCCTTCACCGAGAGTGACCCCTTTAGCAAAACTAGAAAAGCCTAAAAAACACTCCATTTTAAAATCATTTGATTCTACAACGATATCAAGTTCATTACGCAATAGGTTTTCAGAAAAACCTGACGTAGCCCTCCGGCATTTCAGATAAGTACTAGTACAGGTTAGTCTGTAGACCCGAGATCGTCATAGAGTCTTGTGTGATTCCCACTGTGCTTTGATTTCCACCTTACCACGTCCAAGAGGGCGTGCAAAACGGTGGTTTTTGGGTACAGTCCCGAATCACATGGAGGCAATGAGCGATAGGAGGGGATTCGTCTCTCCCGGTATAGGGAGTTGATGTTGTGCTGTGTTCGATTGGCTATAACCGGAAATCCCTGGCCAGGGTTGCTGAGATTTACTGGTAAGTGTTACCAGTAGTTTCTTGAACTGTTATAGACCTCATATCGACACGACTTATCGAGATACTGGGGTCTGACGTTTACCACCCCTAGGCGAGATATGCGACATATCAGACGACGAGACCGGACTGTACGGGAGTGTTACTGGTTGGATTCACAGGAGTGTGAGCGGGCTTGCTCGTTGATCTTCTGATCGCTCAATACCCGGGTGGCCGTTACGTTTAGCAGACCGCTTGCGGCTTGTGGATGTTTGATATGATCATCACCTGCTGCCGGCGTATTGACGAGTCTTTAGAGTCCTACACAGAGGTTTCCTGGCTCAAGCGAAATGAAATAGGAGCGCATATGAGATATGTGCGGGACCGAGAATAATACCAGTATGTGATACTGAATTCTATTCTCGCGATTTGTATCATCGGACGGTTATATGAGATATAGCCGGGTTACCGAATCAAATGTTGATTCGATATAATGATACACTTGATATTAGTCGGTTATGTGCAGTATGACTGGATCATTAAATCAAGTGTTGATTTAATGATTTAATGTATAATTATATATTAGATATATTACTTTACATTGACTAGTATTGTTCACTTAAGATTGATTATCTCACTTGATTGTGCACATTGTATATATGATATATGTTTGTGCACTAGTTTGTATCATGTTTGATGATACAAGCAAACTTGGGTGTGTGTATGCTTTAAACCATGTTTAGGTTAATGGTTAGGGTTTTAATTTATTTATTTATTTTATTTATTCATTTTTGGCAAAAATAAAATGGTTTCTTTCTTTAGTTGCTTTAAGCTTCATGAAGCTTCTTAGCATCATTGACCATTTTGTTTTTTCCTTAACCTAACAATTACACCTAAACCCTAGTTCATTCTCTACATGTGTTTACTTCACCCATGGTTGCATTATGATAAGATTCACTTGATTTATAATTTTTAAGATAATTCTTTTTTCTTCTTCTTCAAGTGAAGAAAACCATTCTTGAAAATTTCCAAGTGATGAAATCAAGTGAGAAATCCAATTCTAAAGTGAACCCACTTTCTATTTCTTCATCCTCTACCACTTGCCATGTAGGAGAGTGTGTTATCTTCACAAGTTTCATGACCTAATGAAGATGGAGCTTGAGTTTGAGTCGCCTCGACGTAGATCATCTTCGGCATCAAAGTCAACGACCTAGCCCGATCATTTCTCCGACGAAACCATCGCTAGAGTCTGGGATCCCGATGATCGCAGCGGAGGGACGTCATCACGGAGCTAAAGAAGTGGAGGACCGGATCTACAAAGGTTGTAATCCCTTTCACTTTGAGTAAAGTAGTTTACTAGCTTTTGTTTCGCCTTACCTCTAGTTAACGATCTAGCATTAGGGTTCTTTGGCACATGAAAAATTTGATTTTGGCATGGTTGATGCCTTGTGGAACCTCTTGAGGGTGCCTAGGAACCCTACACGACTTCCCTGCTCGGCTATCCCTGGCCGGTAATTTCCCTACTCGCAACGCCAGGGATCAAAGCCCTCGCCAAGAGGCAATCGCGCAGCTTCACTGCCCGGTTATCCTTAGCAGGCCTCCTACGGCTCCTCTAACGCTAAGGATCAAGGTCCTCCTTAGAGGCAGCCGAGCAGCTTCCTTGCTCGGTTATCCCTAGCCGGTAGCTTCCCTACTCGCAACGCCAGGGATCAAAGCCCTCGCCAAAAGGCTACCGCGCAGCTTCACTGCCCGGTCATCCTTAGCAGGCCTCCTAAGGCTCCTCCAACGCTAAGGATCAAAGTCCTCCGTAAAGGCATCCGAGCGGCTTCCCTGCTCGGCTATCCCTTGCCGGTAGCTTCCCTACTCGCAACGCCAGGGATCAAAGCCCTCGCTAAGAAGCAACCGTGCAGCTTCACTGCCCGGTTATCCTTAGCAGGCCTCCTAAGGCCCCTCCAACGCTAAGGATCAAAGTCCTCCTTAGAGGCAGCTCAGCAGCTACCTTGCTCGGCTATCCCCGGCCGGTAGCTTCCTACCACGACCGACAAGATCAAAAGCCCTCCCAGAGGCAGTCGAGCCCGAGGATCCCTCGCTCGGCTATCCTTCAAGACAAAAGCCCTCGCCAAGAGGCACCGGGAAGTAACCCTGCCCGGCCAGGGGTCCTTGGTAGGCTTCTTACAGCCCCTCCCGCGTTAAGGACTAAAGTCCTCCCAGAGGCAGTCGAGTCCTTGCTCGGCTATCCCCGGCTGGTAGCTTCCTACCATAACCGACAGAGATCAAAGACTTCGCCAAGAGGCACTGGGCAGTAACCCTTCTTGGTCCCCGTCCTGAAGGATCAAAGCCCTCTCAAGAGGCAACTGAGCAGCTACCCTGCTCGGTCATCTCCGGTTGGTAGATCCCTACCCATGATGCCAGGGATCGAAGCCCTCGCAAGAGGCATCCGAGCGGCTACCCCGCTAGGTTATCCCAGGCTGGTACTTGCCTACCCACGACGCCAGAGATCAAAGCCCTCGCCAAGAGGCAACCGCGCAGCTTCACTGCTCGGTCATCCTTAGTGGGCTTCTTACAACCCCTCCAACGCTAAGGATCAAAGTCCTCTTTAGAGGCAGCTCAGCAGCTACCCTGCTCGGCTGCCCCCGGCTGGTAGCTCCCTACCCTCTAACGCCAAGGATCAAAGCCCTCGCCAAGAGGCACCGAGCAGCTACCCTACTCGGTCATCCCCGGCTGGTAGGTCTCTACCCACGACACCAGGGATCCAAGCCCTCGCCAAAAAGCACCGAGCAGCTACCCTATTCGGCCACCCTCAGTAGGCCTCTCACGGCCCCTCTCACGCTGATGATCGAAGCCCTCACCTGAGGCCGCCGAGATCCTTCTTGCTCAGCGCATCCCCAGCGGGCATCTTCCTGCCCATCAGACGTTGAGGATCTCAAGCCCCACTGCGAGGCCGCCGAGTTCCTTCCTGCTCGGCGTATCCCCAGCAGGCATCCTCTTGCCCATCAGACACTGAGGGTCTGAAGCCCTCATCGTGAGGCAGCCGAGATCCTTCTTGCTTGGAGCATCCCCAGCGGGCATCCTCCTGCCCATCAGGCGCTGAGGGTCTGAAGCCCTCATTGCGAGGCCGCCGGGATCCTTCTTGCTCGGTGCATCCCCAGCGGGCATCCTCCTACCCATCAGATGCTGAGGATCTCATGCCCTCACCGCGAGGCAGCCGAGTTCCTTCCTGCTCGGTGCATCCCCAGCGGGCATCCTCCTGCCCATCAGACGTTGAGGGTCTGAAGCCCTCATCGCGAGGCCGCCGAGATCCTTCTTGCTCGGCGCATCCCCAGCGGGCGTCCCTCTTGCCCATCAGACGCTGAGAGTCTGAAGCCCTCATCGCGAGGCCGCCGAGATCCTTCTTGCTCGGCGCATCCCCAGCGGGCATCCTCCTGCCCATCAGACGCTGAGGATCTCAAGCCCTCACCGCGAGGCCACCGAGTTCCTTCTACTCGGCGCATCCCTAGCGGGCATCCTCCTGCCCATCAGACGCTGCGGATCTCAAAGCCCTCATCGTGAGGCCGCCGAGTTTCTTCCTGCTCAGCGCATCCCCAGCAGGTATCCTCCTGCCCATCAGACGCTGAGGATCTCAAGCCCTCATCGCGAGGCCGCCGAGTTCCTTCCTGCTCGGCGCATCCCAACGGGTGTCCTCCTGCCCATCAGACGCTGAGGATCTGAAGCCCTCTTGGTGAGGCCGCCGAGCCCCTTTCTACTCGGCGCACCTCAGTGGGTAGCCTCCTACCCAATAAAGACAAGGATCAAAGTCCTCCTTAGAGACAGCCGAGCGGCTTCCCTGCTCGGCTATCCCTGGCCGGTAGCTTCTCTACTTGCAACGCCAGGGATCAAAACCCTCGCCAAGGGGCAACCACGCAGCTTCGCTGCCCGGTTATCCTTAGCAGGCCTCCTACGGCCCCCCAATGCTAAGGATCAAAGTCCTCCTTAGAGGCAGCCGAGCGGCTATCCCTGGCCGGTAACTTCCCTACCCGCAATGCCAGGGATCAAAGCCCTCACAAGAGGCATCTGAGCGGCTACCCCGCTCGGTTATCCTATGCTGGCAGTTGCCTACCCACGACGCCAGAGATCAAAGCCCTCGCCAAGAGGCAATCGCGCAGCTTCACTGCCCGGTTATCCTTGGCAGGCTTCTTACAACCCCTCCAACACTAAGGATCAAAGTCCTCCCATAAGCAGTCGAGCGGCTTCCTTACTCGGCTATCCATGGCCGGTAGCTTCCCTACTCGCAACGCCAGGGATCAAGGCCCTCGCCAAGATCAACCGAGCAGCTCCCCTGCTCGGTCATCCCCAGCAGGCATCCTCCTACCTAACGGACGCTGCGGGTTTGTAGCCCTCATAACGAGGCCACTGAGCCTATCACATGCAGCGGATCCGAAGCCCCAACAAAAGACATTAGGTCTATCCAAGTCTGAGTAATCCCCCCTCGACTTCAGGGCCATGAAGATGCCTCCTTCTCAGCAGCACTTGACACACTTGGCAAGTGATAAGTCAACTCGATGACCGATCGCTCCGCTTGTCGTTCCTGCACTGGGCCGCATCCCATCAGACGCCGCAGGTCTGCACACGTCGCGTCGGCCAACCGACGCTTGACACGACCGTCGCTTCAGTGACAGGATGCCCGAACCGCCGCACCCTTCTTAAATGCAGAGATTTCGCCCTGATTCGCTGGCAGAAAAGGCAGCTGACAGCCCGAGGACGCGTCCCGACGAAATCTTAGGAGGGAGCTCGCCCCGGGTGGCCCGGCAGTCCACTCTTGACCCGACCCGCTAGCTGGTCGGGACAAGAGTGAGGGGCTAATGATGATGCTCGATATTGGCGACCTCCCAGATCAGGACACGTTACAGATGATGTGTCCCAAAACTTAGAAGAAAGGGCCCACAGAGGCCGACCGGGCCACCCCTATACCCAACCTGCAAGCACAAGCTGGCTCACCTCAGAGCCCCCCGCAAATTAGCCTCCTCGGCCTCTCAGCTCGCCCCCGAGCTACCACAGGACCAAGATACCTCGGCTCCCCCGCTCGTTCCCGAGCCCTCCCGCCGAGGCCATCTTCCTCGGTCCTTTTGACCGACCAACTCCACCACTCACAGGCGTAACCGCCGCTCCGCAAATCTCGCCCTGGGAGGATTCTCCGCCGGCAACATCCCACGTTCTACACCATCACGATCCCCATTAACGGGCGATCCGTTGTTTACGCGGGCATGACGTCGGGAGCGTAACTGCCGGCGAGATTCTCGCGCCTGCTGCTGCGTGCTGCCGCCGCCATATAAACCCCCATCACAGAGGGGTCAAGTAAGCCTTTTTCACCCCACTTAGCTGTTACTCTGCTCGGATCTCGTAATAACTTGATCGTCGGAGGGTCCTCGGTGATACCAAACCACCCCGGGACTTCTTTGCAGGTACTCAGCGTTGACTCCTCAAAACCACCAATCTCCTCAAAACCCATTGAGACCCACATGCAACAGGAGATCACCTCCAAAATCCACCGGGAGATCGACAAAAGACATCATCTGACGGAGACCCGAAAAGGACCTCCATCACTCACACAATCACATCTCTCAAGTCAGCCTATCTTTTCCCCAAAAAGAGATATATATACCAAAACCCTAATATATATTGGTATCCCACACCAATAGATGATCCGACTCAAATGACCCATAAATGTATAGACATATACAGGAAACATCCTCGATAATCTCCATCTTGGTTCGAATCCGTAACCCAACCTCTAGGAGATACACCATTATTGTAATCCGCTCCACAGATATCTACCTGCACATGCACCTTGCTCCATCTCCAAGGAACATCTTATCATGTCATCATTGTCTCTACTACGAGCATCATGATCAACCCAACCTGCCCTGCACGAACAACCTCCAATCTCCTACGAGCACTCATGATCACTACACCGTACTCTCCCTCCGAGCACTCATGTTCACTACACCACACTCTAAACTATGCTCTCCTCAAAAGCAACAGGATTGGGCAACATACCGTGCATTAGGTTCTCATGACCATCTCACTGCTCCACCTCGGTCCAGCCCCGAGACCCAATACCGAGACACACTCGATGATGCACTCATCCGGTGCCAAGCATGTCTGAACACACCATGCATCTATGAACCACAAGATCCACTTCTCATCGCACATGATAGTGCCCCAGGGACTCTGATCTACCTGGATCGCAAGAATCTCGATCCACGCACAAATTAATCTCATCGGTTGAATTTCAGCACTTGCCTAGATAGGTTTCCAGCCAGCATTACATTTAATGTTCAATTTATGCTGCCGATCCACATAGACCAAGCAACAAATTTAAGCCAGGGCCCCACGCTTTCTTTTCTTTTTAATGCTTCATGATGACTCACGTGCTTTACACGTGCCACCTTCATCTCCATCTCGTAAGGAAACCCTAGCAGATTCTCCATGGAGCGCCGCCACCAAAAATTAAAAAAAACTCGCCGTCGGCCAACTCAAATCCACTTCCGGCTAGCTCTTGCACCACCATGATCGAACAGACTCTCCTGCTCACATACACACGACCCACATCGATCTCAAAATAAAAATGCAAGTTGTGACTCACCCATGGCTCCACTTTGTGGATGTACCACCGATTTATCAATATTGGCTGTCTAATACATATTCCGACCGCCGGAGCATCTCTAACCGCTCCACCACGATAAAAGACACATCTCGGACAACCATGATCCGAACCGAAATCACCAAATTCGTTTCTTCTTTAACACCTGCTATCTTGTAACCTCGGAACACGATCGAAAACCGTCGGCTCTGGTACCACTTGTCGGGGATTCCGCCATATAAAGCACATAGAGATCATAAAATATCACAATCACAAAACACACACACACACACACCAGATTTAACGTAATTTGACCATCTCGGTCTATATCCATGAGGCTAAAAACGAGGTTTCCATTAACACACATAAAAGAAAATTACAAAAAACTCACATCACTCAATAATCTCTCTCTCAACCCACCTCTCTTGCTTTCACACCACAAGAGAGGGAAGGCACAACATATCCTTACAAAACCATATCTCTCAAGCTAATCTATCTTTTCCCCAAAAAGAGAGATATATACCAAAATCCTAATATCTATTGGCAGCTCACACCAATAGATGATTCGGTCCAAATGGCCCATAAATGTATAGACAGATACGAGTGAAATAATCCTTGGAGGGGGGAAGGGGTTGAATAGGATCATTCTAAACAGCAGCCACAAATTAAAAATTAAACTGCGTGCAAACAATTAATCAAACAATTAAAGAGCAAGCGTAAAGTAGAGATAAAAACGAGCAATGTAAATACAAGGAGTTTTTAGAGTGGCTCGAGAGATCTCCTAATCAACTTTCTTTAGACGTCGAGCCCGTTCCACTAATTTGTCTCCACCGAAACTTCACCGTTGCGCACCCGCAGCCTTTACATCGTCTCCACCGAGACCACATTTCTCTACCGAGAACACTTGTTGTCCACTAACAAGCTCTTCACAATTCCGTCTCCACTGAGACTATAAGTTTTCTTCTCTTACAATGATTCTCTCACACTTGAAAGACTTCACTCAAGAGAAGAAGAAGATGATTACAAGAAGAATTTACTCTCTCAAGAGTTTACAATTTTAGCTCTAGAATATACTTCACAAAAGTATAAGATTTGCCAATAAAAGCTCAAGTATTTTGTGTATTTTGGTGATTGAGAAAGATGAGAAAACATCAATTGAAAGCTCAGTAAATTCTTGACAATAAATGCCTACCAAAAACCCTTATAAAGCCATACACAAAAAACTAGCCGTTTTAGCATTTAATGCACATTTGACAGTCGGGGCAGACGTCTGAAGTTAATCGAGCCAGACGTCTGCACTTAAAAGTCAACCAGCCGTTGGGGCATTTAATGCATTGTAACGGTCATATTTTTGAAACATTTTACAAAGAAGATGTCTGAAGGTTTAAAATGGCAGACGTTTGCACAAGAAAAGTTTTGGCCAAAATAAAGCATTAGACGTCCTCCACAATGAGCTGCAGACGTCTGGGTCTTGGTGCAAAACCACAGAGCGCGAGGGAAAAATCGACAGACGTCTGAAGGTCAAATGGAAGACGTTCGATGAAGAAAAATTGCAGCTCAAAAATAGAATCAGACGTCTGTCCAAAAGTGCTTGGTATCTCAAAAAAAAATCCATAGCGCAATCAAGACGTCTGAAACTCATCTTGGCAGACGTTTGTAGCCTAAAAAATCCATTTTTAAAAACATTTAAATCATTTTTCATACGTCTAGCGTAAAGCCCTTCAGACGTCTGAAGTGCATGAAAATTTCTGACATAGTTCTGATATTTGCAAATGAATAGTACCTAGACGTCTGCAGTTATGCGTGGCAGACGTCTGCAGTAGAAACTGTCAGAAAATTTGGTTTTTGAAAAATAAAAAGATTATGAATGAAAACCATGCAAAGTAAAAACCAAATGTTTCATACAAGATATTGTGTATGTGCTTGAGCTCTTATTGATTAATCACATAGCCAATGAATTACTTACATCAATTTCCTAGAGATTTTCAAACATAAATTGAGCTCTTGAATTTCTTTGATCGTCAATTTCTTCGACTTCTTGAGTAACCTTCTTTTGGACTTCGACTCCTTAGCTTTTTGAAGCTTGAATTTGCCCATTTGAGGAGCTCGAGTCCATTTTCCTCCAACCTCCAATAGATTTGCAATTTAAGCCCAATAACTTCCATCCTCCATCTTAAACTTAAGTCGTTAACTAATCCTGCATATCCAATCTTACACGGCCAAGCTCATATATAGTGTTATATGATATAAGCAAAATAGCGTACAAACACATGTATATCAATATCTATTAATATTTTACAACAATATCAAAACTAAATAATTGGATTACGAAAATCCACAAGCCAACAATCTCCCCCTTTTTGATAATGTCAAAATATTAATAGATAAATTCTTGAAATTTGCAAATAAAGAATATTGATATACCACAATCTCTATTACTCTCCCCCTTTTGCCAACATCAAAAAAGGTGCCCAAAGAGTGTAAAACATTTGAATTACCCCCCTTAAGCATATGCATACACCTAAAATTAAAGTGAATCATTTGAATTATTCCTGTTCACACCAGAATATTGCATTTAATACTGTCCATTTTTCTGCTCGTTTATTTATAGGTAGATACTTTTGATCCGTGTTTGCTACATATTTACAGGTTACAGGTTCCCAGTCCAAAATAACACAAAGCATGCAAAATCTCCACAGTTATGCCATAATCCAGAACATCTGCCACAAACAGATAAACTCCGGATTCCGGTCATCCATACCCATCCGGTGCCGCTTATGAGTTCAAGAGACAAGACAAACAACAGTGGTCATTTGTGTCTTGGTCAAGCACAGAGCACGAGAGGGGCAACACAAAGATCAAGAGGTGCACGGAGCTCAAGGGAGATAAAGGTCAAAAGGATTAAAAGTGTAGCCATTTTGGACTGTTGAAAATCTAAAAATATTTCGGAACCATTTTGCAATTTTGGACATGTCAAACAGAAGAACAAAGCAACGGGAGGAAGCGCAGAAAAAACGAGACCTCAATTCTACAAAACGGCGGCGGAACCGCTATCAAATGTGGGTTTTGGCGGCGGTTCTGCGGCCATGTTGTGTCATCGCTTGACCGTCTTTTGGGGGTAGTTTGATAATAATGTAAAGGGCTTAAAATATGGCCCTAGGGTTTCAGTTCTCTGCCTATAAATACTCCAGTTTTGAGCCTAACCAGGAATACCTTTTCTTTACTAGATTTAGTGTAGTTTAGTTTGCAATTTCTTCTTCTTCTTTATCTATTCTCCATTGAAATTGTAGTGAGAGCTTTTTGAGTGGAAGATTAATAAAGATGATGATTTTTTCTTTAACTTGTATCTTTATTTCCTTATTTTGTAATTTTAATTCCTAGTGTAATTTTATTTATTGTTGTTAAGTTGTTATTTCATGTTTTATTTTCCTTCTCTTCTAAACCGTATTTTCAAGCCATGATACTCAATGGAGCTCCTTGCTTAAGTGAGAACCCAAGTAGTTAGCTTGTATCTTTGTAAAACCGTATTTTTTTCCATTCTTTATTTTCTTCCATCTTGTTTTATTTTCCTTTTAAATGTGTGAATAATTTCTACACTTATTAGGGCTAAGGAAGGTTAGTATGAGGGACGGAAAAATCCCTTGTGTTTTTCCTCGCCAAACACCTTAAAATGAATCTAGACCAAACAAACACAGCCCCCTCACTTAGGCGCGCTATACGCGACATATAGCCTCGACCTACGTCGAGAAGTCCTTTGGGCGCACTACAACGTGATATGTAGTTGTGACCTAATTGGATACATGGTTGCGTATGTTTGGTCTAGGGTTGGAAATAAGCGCACGTAGCGGACGGACAAGGAGCACTAGGAATGGATTTATCGTTGGAAAGCTTGCTTAAACTCGCAAATCCCATTCCTATGTCCTCCTAATCCCCGCTATTTTCGATTATCCCAATATCATTTCAAGAATGGCAAAAGACAAGCACAAAACTAATCCTAACTCTACTAACCAAGCTTAACTCTAACAAGTTTACTTAAACATAAAATACGAACACTCAGGATAGAATTGAACATACACATATACATTCTTTAATTGACTCGTCTAAAACAAGAATGGACATACAACTACCTCCCTACGGACGACCTGTACTCAGCCGGCTAGCTACCAAGCAACACTGTCTTGATTGCGGTAAGTAGAACAAATAGAACAAGTAGAACGCAAAGCATAATTCTGCGACAATCAAATGGCGCCGCTGCCGGGAAGATGGTAACGTATTTCTTTCTTTTCATTTGGGTTAATATTTTTTTGTATATATATAAAAAATATATATAATAAAATCCATTTTGTTATTTTTGATATTTTTTGTGTGCAAGTGTGCAGGTAAATCTGTAGCAAGTACAATAATCTAATCAAGAAACAGAGCATTGGATACTGAAGAGAAGAACAAGGGGAGTGCAGAGAACAAACTTGAAGCCCAAAGTCAACCATTCCACCGCGGAACCGCGGTCAAATAGTGGTAACAACGGCGGTTCCGTGATCCTTTTGGGTCTTCTTGCCTCCAAATTATTTCTGGCTTCTTCTACGCTCTAAACATCTCCTCTGAACTTTACTGAACTGTATTTTCTGTAGGTTTCTTTGCACAAATTAGCGCCGCCGCCAATAAATTTTTTGTTGTTTTAGATTTTGTTTGTTTATTGCTTTGTATATTATAATACGGACATTAAGGGGCTATAACACCAATTAATATTGGGTGGGGATTTCATTACCTTTCCTAAGACCCCACAAATCACAAAAAACATACACATTATCTTGAGTTAATAAAAAATATCTAGACCAAATCTATAAGGACTTGTCGCGCTCATTTAGGACAAGTGAAGGTTGCGGGGAATCGATCGTTTATCTAAACTTGACTTTGTGGTGCCTAGACTAGACAAGGGAGGAGATAATTTTAAAAGACCCGTCTCACGGTGATTCGTGAGCGGAACCCTTCTTACCCCACTTGTGTTTACCTGGCCACAATTGGCAGTGAAGAGGCGATTCGAATGTTATCTTGCAACTTGTCGTTTGGAAGTCTAGGAGCGATCTGGTTGGACTTTGAAGACTGTAGCTCTAAGTATTATTTGTGCATACTGTGTTTGTGTTTGTGCTTGTGTAAAGTTTAGTCCTATAATTCCGTATTTTTTTCTAAAATCGAACAAACAATTTCAAAAACTCCAAAAACGAAAAAAATAAAAAATTTATAAAAATTCACCCACTTTCCACCCTCCACTCTTTTCATAACATGAGTACCCCAAAAAGACCAACTCTTACCGAACTTTGGTACCCACAACCAGACATTTTTTCATACGGTTCTTGCTTTAGTCAAACTTCGAACGATCCATCTATGCCTAAATTTCTTTGAGAGATCGGATAGACGTATCTAGGACAAACAATTGGACTCCGCAATCCACTTCGTATCAACCGTTTCAACCTCCCCCACCTTCTTACGTTGATACCCCTTTTGAGAGTCATGTTGCGATTCCAAAACCCATGTCCATTACCGACAGAATTGAACAATCCCGTAACCGATCTTTCATTTCTTTCACCACTCCAAATTCGTTAGGACAACAATTCCAATCACCTTCTTATCATAATGTTGATTCTAATCCTGTCCATTTTTCACATCCATCCGATTCTTATCAATCCTGCCTGACTTTTATTTCTTCTCTAGACATTTCTTCTGAACAGCCATTTAGGAGTTTAACGTATCCATACGAATTTGAATCTTTTACTGAAACCCCTTCACAACCCATGTTTAGTCTTGAACAGTTATTAAAAGAATTTCTGGTAGCGTCGTGCCAACAGATAGTGTATTTGAATGCGTCTATGGCTGTCCTCATATAACCTAACGAACCGGTAGCTAGTTTCCAACTAACTCCGAATTTTCCAATGTATGATGAGGCGATAAGACAATTTGAGGATTTGAGTCGTGAGAATGAGCAGTACACCCTTCCAAGTCAAACCTACCCATTTTAAATTGAATTCCACAACTCCAGTTTCGAAAGTCTATCGAGTGCCCCAAATGATTCACCAATTGAAAATAGAATATTTGATGAGTTGTGCGACCTTATAGTGTTTGATTTACCCGATTGTGAAGGGTCCATTTCAAGTGAAACCACACCCAATCCTTTTGATCTCTACATCTCCAATCTAGAACCACAATTGATTGAAATTCATGCTTTTGATGTGGTGTCTGAGAAATTTGACTTTCACTTGATTGAGGATATCGACGCTGGGAATATTTTGGATGATAAACCCACAGTTTTGGATGAGTTTTTCTCACCAATTCATCATGTCTTTTCACTTCCGTGTGGACATCATCCCGAACCATTAACTATCTTTCCCGAACTCCATATGCGTCTAGATATTGATGATGATAAATGCATGGATGAGATGAATTTTGAGGATATTTTTTAGGATGAACCAGTTTTACTAGATGAGTCAGATTTTCCAATTCATTCTGTCCCTTCCATTGACTGTGCACACCCTCCTGAACGTTTAACCGATACCATTCCTCAATCACTTCCCTCCATCCTTTCCGTCGTTCCCACTTTACAAGACACCGTATCATCTTCATTTCCTACATCTGGTTCACCAAATTCGGCCGACCCATGTTTTCTTACGAATCTTGAGAGGTTTGACCCCATTTCTCAATATGTTGATAGATTAGTACAATCCATTTTTACACTTCGATCATTACAAATCGTACTAATTTATTCATTCCATTTCCACCCTCAGGTTCATTTTCCATTTCTTTTTCCCCTCCGCCATTCATCTTCTCCACCGAGACCGTATCCCGCTTCCATCTACACACGGTCTCGCGTATTCTTCATCTCTTTTCTTTACGTGTTCTTTCACCAATCCGAGCATTATCACGATAAAATCTTTGAATGGTTGGTGTTAACATTTGGCCTATGTAAGACTTTGTATAGATTGATGATGTTATCTTCCCCTAACTCTGAACTTAATGCTTAAACAGTGGCAACACTGTTTCACTTAAGTTTGGGGAGATCTTTTTGTGTATATATTTTGTTTGCTTTTTTTTAATACAAAAAAACCAGAAGAGCTCTGACAGATTTTGACCCTTCAACAATTTTGAATCTCTTGGTGTAGCACGACAGTGAGGACACTGTCAAATTTAAGTTTGGGGGTATGCTCAGTTAGCTTTCTATTTTCGCATTCATGTGTATATTTTGCATTTGCATACTTATTTTTAAAACCCACAAAAATCGAAAAATTTTACAAAAATATATTTGTCATCAAGTTAGCTAGTAGGGTAACTTAGATTTTTATTCCGAAAAGTTAGTTTGATAGATTAGAAATAACTAAATCCTAGAATTAGCGATTGAAAACACTAAAAATAACCCTCTTTCTGTTTAACCTTGGCAAATATACGTCTTTGCAGTTTTTTTTAGAAGTAGGTAATTTTGAGTTCAGTTCTTGAGTTAAGTCAAAATAAAAGGAAAGTATTGAAAGTTTTATTGAAAGATAAGTCTGAAAAATAGTTTCTATTCTTGAGTCCAAATTCAGAAAGTATATACCCTACAAACTGCACTTACACGTACCTTAAAACTTAGGATAGTAGAGTATACATAGAAATACTCTTGTCTGAAAGCCTAGTATGAAAGAAAAAAATGGTATTTAAAGCTAACCACCAAAAGAGTATCATTGAAAAATATTTCTGGTCTTGAAAAGGAAAAAAAGAGAAAAAAAATAATTTCAAGACCTGAAAACTGCTATTTACGTTTTAAGCTCACACATTCAGTAATCGGCTGTTAGTGCCTCAGGAAGCAGTAATAGTCACATGAAAGGTGTGTGAGCAAATCCGTCCATCATTAATGAAAATAAGTAGTATTAGGTATTAGGGCAAGGGTACTATAGCTTGAATTGAATTCTTGAGTGTATGGGTGAAAATTTACACATACGCGGGGGTATACAATCGATATTTGGAGGAAAGATAGGGATAAAGAATAAGATTTATGTTTTCCGTAAAGTTGATAAAAATTCCAGATTGGAGACTGCGCTTTAGAAGGAAAACTCAAGAGAAACCGAGATCTTTCTAACTGTCAAAACGTATAGGATCTTAGGTTGAATAAATAGGAGGTGTGAAAAATAAGGGATGTATATTTCTAACTTAAGATGATAGTGTTTCTAACTTGGATACCAAACCGTAGAATTAGAATCAAGATTATCTTATGAAACTAGCTTGACGGGATTTTGTGGGTAGTATCCGCTGAAAACCCTCAGGAGACAACACTCCTCATACTAGGGACACCTAGAGGTTTAACGGCTTGTTGCACACGCTAAGTGCAACCGTGATGCCTACGAAAGTGACCTTAGGACTTTTTGAAAATAAATGGTTTTGCTCGGGACGAGCAAAACATAAGTTTGGGGGTACTTTTTCACACCAGAATATTGCATTTAATACTGCTCATTCTTCTGCTCGTTTATTTATAGATAGGTGTTTTTGATCCGTATTTGCTACATATTTACAGGTTACAGGTTCCCAGTCCAAAATAACCCAAATCATGCAAAATCTCCACAGTTATGCCATAATCCAGAACATCTGCCACAAACAGATAAAATCCGGGTTCCGGTCATCCACACCCGTCCATTGCCACTTACCAGTTCAAGAAACAAGACAAACAACAATGGTCATTCGTGTCGTGGTCAAGCACAGAGCACGAGAGGGGCAGTACAAAGATCAAGAGGTGCACGGAGCTCGAGGGAGATAAAGTGTAACAACCCTATTTTTCCTATACAATTTTTTGTACAAAATATTTCAAAAATCCACAAAGAGGTATTTATTGCCTGAGCACAAGACTTAAGTAATTAATTAGCAATTTAATTACAAGAAGGAGCTTTTAACTCATTGGTAAACCAAGCCACCAGAGTTCAAATTCCATACCCCACATTATTTTTAATATTATTTTGTTTTTGATTTTTTAGAAGTCCAACAGTCAACACGTGATAACTCCAAAATTTTCCACTACCCATGAAAAAGTAAATATACCAGAGTGTACGTTAGGAGACCCCCCCACCTCCCCATGCCCCGACTCGGCCGAGTCGGCCGGCGGACCGGCAGACTTTGGCCGGCGCCGCCGGCCGGACTTGACCGGCCGGCCGAGTCCCCAACATGAAATATCTTCCTCTTTGCATTCTCAAACCCCCTGCACACTTCTTTTTCCCAGATCAGTTCCAGAGACTGTTGAATTCCCCATTTACTCTATTTTTAATGAAATTTTAATACATTTTTACATTTTTTTAATTTAAACTCTTCACTTACCCTAACCCTATAAATACCACCCCTAAATACTACCCCCTCACCCCAAAATTCTGAGCCAACTCTCAAGAAATCTCTAAAAACCCTAGTGTGCAATCGAAGTGAGCGAAAGGCGAAACTCCGGCAGATTTTCCGGCGACAACCGTAGGAACTCCCAACGACGAAACGACGCACCGTCGACTCCTCTCGTCTCCCCTTCCTCTCCTTTAAAGTCTTAAACCCGTAAGTCCTAATTCTATCTTTCTTATTCTTATTCTAAAATACGGATTTACAAAAGCCGACGGAATCGAAACAAATCCGATTTCCGATTCAGTTCTTTCTCAAAATCCAACATTTTCTTAAATACAATCACACAATACTCTTACATGTTGATTATTAAATATTAACAAATATGTTGAACAAATTTCATAACAATGTATTTTATTTTGGAACTTTTACCATTCTTCTTCAGTAAAATACCATGTAGTTTCAATTCTACATTTAACATCACAAAACTTGATATACCTTTAAGTAGATCACGAGGTAATGACCTACCTCCTCATACACTCATATGCAACATAGCATAATACCCTCGGGAATATAGAATACGGGAAATCGACATCTTTACAAATAAATACCATAATTAATAAAACCGTTTTTCCTTAATGATTAGTGTTTAGACAAATCTTTGCAAAACGCCGCTACAACTAATTTGAGGAATCCGTTCAGGATGGTGCGGATTATCGCGCATCCTCGGGCTTAGTAGTGCGAGATGCAAACCTCCGCAAGGAGCATTCGGTCTCGAAGATTTAAAATATGACATCTTAAGAAAAACTAAATTTCTAGAATATTATATATATACTAAAATTATTTTCATATAAATATATATATATATATATATATATCCTTAAAATGTCTATTTTGTAATAATATAAATATTCCAACTCTTTTCAAAAATCACAAGAATCACTTTACATTAAAATACCATGAATTCCATGCAAGATCAATATTACAAGTTAATACCATATATTATGGAAATTAGGTCATTCTTACTAGAAATGTCACATGTACAAAATATATATTCATGATAACTTCAAAGACGATAACTAAATACTTGGGGGGTATTTTGAAAAGTATATAAAAGTATTTTTACATAAAACCCCCTCAAGTTCTATAAATTACACTAAGGACTCTAGTAAACATAGGTTTAAGCGGGACCAATCTCTTGAGCCTCAGGGAGCCGGAGAATTGGGTGCTTGTCTATCTAAGATAGACAACTTAATAACGGTATTATCAATACGGTAATCGTCTTTGAAAAAGACACAAATCCTGCCGCCCATGTGCAGCGGTTACCGATAATATCAAAACAATCAGGACTTCAATTTACTTTTCTAATTGTCTGACTCAGAATGAGTCTGATTATAATCTGACTTGAATATGATTCAAATATAATCTACAATCTACAATCTACAACATTACAATTCAACACGAATTCAAGAATCCATTATTCCATATATTCAATCTATCAATCTATACAATTTGACTGAACCGAACCATGGATATACATTCCATTTACATGATCATCCAGTTTACATGATTCTCCAGTTACATGCATGATTCTCTAGTTACATCCATTTACTGATATCATGGTTTCGGCAAGTCATCCAATTATACAATCTACATTACAAAACAATACAAGTTGCAATACAACACAATATATATTTCAATACATTCAATACAATAAACACTACGGGGTTATAAAGGGGTAGACTGGTACGGAATATGTTAAAGGTGGCATGAGGTGGTCACTTAAGACGTAATTACATCCATGCCGTTGTTCCGTGGTATTATCGACGGAGCCTTGTACTACGGGTTACCAAAGTCTCTGGTGTAAGTGGGACTCCTCTCGTATACACTGGTATCTTCTGTACCAAGCTACAAACAACATCGTTAACACAACATTATAACCATATAACACAACTTTAAAAGCTACCTTCTTTTTCTGTCTATTCTATTTCTCCCTTATCTTTGGGACTCACCGAGCGATTTTTTCGCTGACGACATTCTCTTTTTTTTTCTTTGAATGTCGTCAGGTGATCTGGATACGTCAGAGATCGAGCCCACTGCTGAAGACTTAGACCAATTCAGTGAAGACCCCGAGCTCTAGTTCATTGTACACTTTCCATTCAGTATTTTTCATTTCTGTTATGCCATTGTTTAGGTATTGCTTTATTTCAGTTGTATTTACTTTCCATGCATTGTACAGAAAGAATGTGAATAAATAAAGTTGATGTTTTGATTATATCTTGTCTCTTGTGCTTTTACTTTTATATTGCTTAGATACGCTTAGCGTATTTACTTCACAGTAAATACGTAGCGGCCTTGTCGCGTCCCCTTCGCTGTACACCGGGAAGCGGGGCGTGACATAAAGGCCAAAAGGACTAAAAGTGTAGCCATTTTGGACTGTTGAAAATCTGAATATATTTTGAAACCATTTTGCAATTTTGGACCTATCAAACAGAAGAAAAGCAACAGGAGGAAGCACAGAAAAAACGAGACCCTAATTCCACAAAACGGCGGCGGAACCGCTGCCAAATGTGGGTTTTGGCGGCGGTTCCGCGGCCATGTCGTGTCATCTCTTGACCGTATTTTGGGGGTAGTTTAGTAATAATGTAAGGGCTCAAAATATGGTCCTAGGGTTTCAGTTCTCTGCCTATAAATACTCTAGTTTTGAGCCCAACCTGGAATACCTTTTCTTTACTAGATTTAGTGTAGTTTAGTTTGCAATTTCTTCTTTTTCTTCATCTATTCTCCATTGAAATTGTAATGAGAGCTTTTTGAGTGGAAGATTAATGAAAAAAGCGTTTTTTCTTTAACTTGTATCTTTATTTCCTTATCTTGTAATTTTGATTCCTAATGTAATTTTATTTATTATTGTTAAGTAGTTGTTGTTATTTCTTTTTTTATTTTCCTTCTCTTCTAAACCATATTTTCAAGCCATGATACTTAATGGAGCCCTTTGCTTAGGTGAGGGCCCACGCAGTTAGCTTGTATCTTTGTAAAACCGTATTTTCCCCCATTCTTTCTTTTCTTCCATCTTGTTTTATTTTCCTTTTAAATGTGTGAATAATTTTCACACTTGTTAGGACTAAGAAATGTTAGTATGAGAGACGGAAAAATCTCTTGTGCTTCTCTTTGCCAAACACCTTAAAATGAAGCTAGACAAAACAAACATAACCCCCTCAATTAGGCGCGCTATACGTGACATATAGCCGCGACCTAAGTCGAGAAGTCCTTTGAGCGCACTACAACGTGACATGTAGTTGTGACCTAATTTGATACATGGTTGCGTATGTTTGGCCTAGGGTTGGAATAAGCACACGTAGCGGACGGACAAGAGGCACTAGGAATGGATTTAGCGTTGGAAAGCTTGCTTAAACTCGCAAATATCATTCCTATGCCCTCCTAATTCTCGCTACTTTCGATTATCCCAATATCATTTCAAGAATGGCAAAAGATAAGCATAAGACTAATCCTAACTCTACTAACCAAGTTTAACCCTAACAAGTTTACTTGAACATAAAATACGAACACTTAGGATAGAATTGAATATACACATATACATTCTTTAATTGAATCGTCTAAAATAAGAACGGACATACAACCATCTCCCTGCGGACGACCCGTACTCAACCGGCTAGCTACCAAATGACACCGTCTTGATTGCGGTAAGTAGAACAAATAGAACAAGTAGAACGCATAGCATAATTCCGTGACAATCAATTCCCCTTAAATGTGTGCATAGGTGAAAATAAGGAATGATATGAGCAAGTGATAAGCAAATAAGGCATGAGCTCATATCAACAAGCATGTATAAAGATAACAGCAAGAGGCAAGCAATACATGCGAAAAACCACACAAAATAGATAAGCAAATCATAATAGCATATGGAGGTAAACCATGAGATAATAGGATAAGCAAAATATGATTTCCTCATCTTCAAGAATCGACAAACCCATGAAGGCCCTAAATTCTTTGCGCTAGACCCTTGAATAGGAAATGTTATAAAGAACAAATTCACAACCGGGTTCCCCTAAAAGGGTTGCGGATGCCGTTTGGCAAGATGAGAATCATGTATTCATCAACAGTAGGTATATACATAAATGTAAAAAGAATAGGTTATATATACCTCTATTGCGCAAAATTTTTCTCCACATCCGTGATCTTGTATATAGCTTCACAAATCCAATCGATCAAATTCCTATAACTCATACACTTGTGAAATAATAATCATTAAGTTCAAGAGCACGAATCATATGAGTATATACGTTCATAATCCAAGCCAAAACTCAATTTTGCACAAAAAATCCATCAATATTTTAAATCCAAAGGATATCCATCAATTCCTAGATCATGAGCACAAGAGTATTCAAACAAATGCATATCCAAACATTCCAAGCCACAAATCCAATCAATATGCATAAGAAATCCAATATTTAAAAGAAAATACGATTCATAAAGCAAATATACAAGTGCCTACATAGATACTCATAAAAAATAACGGTTTCAAAACTACAATACCTTTTTGAACCGAAAAGGCACAATACCACCATAAACTAAGTATACCAAAAAACATAGGCTAAGAGAGAATAAAATAGGGAGTTCTCGTCTCTTCTCATCCCTAAACCGTCCCCAAAGATCATCACTACAAAATCATCACTATTTATCTCTGCCATCATCATCACTATCAACACTCCAGTCATCATCACTATCACCATTGCCCATTCCCGAACTTTTACCTTTACCACCTTGTGTATTAAGACTAGCATAGAGTTTTTCAAATTGTTGGTTGTAGTAGGTCCGATCATCTTGTCTCCATGCCATCATTATCTCATCATATCCTTGTTGCCAAGCTCGAATCTCTCTAATCTCATCTCTCATCTCCCCATACCATGCTGAAGAGTATCGAGACGCTCAAAGATAGCAGCAAACTGAGTCTCATATTAGGGTTGCAATGAACCCTCACAAAAAATGATGGCGGCAGCAGCAGCAGCTACTCTGGCTTCTTCACCTTCTTCCTCATCCGATTCTGCTCGATGCTTGCATGCATGATTTGCAGCTGATTCCATCAAACTTAGTGTGCGTGCATCAACTATCTTATCAATAACACCCAAGTCCTCACCTTCGGTCGGAACCCTATAATATTTGAAGATGAGTGTTAAAAGCATTCAGTAGGGGAGGTTCTTGTTATGTCCAAATTGAGCAGCATAAGTAATTTGCTCGAGCAAAAGATTTGGGAGGCTAACGCGCACTTTTTGTATTACAAGGAATGTGAGAAGTTTGTGGCAACCCCTAAGATAACTTCGATCACCGACTTTGCACAGAATCACTCTTCCAAGCACATTAGCAACAACTTTTGCTCCAAACTTCATTTTAGCACTATCATTATCACCTGGATGAACTAATCCTCCATGAAGAAAGTTTGAGGCCTTTGCGACATCCCAATTTGCCCCAATTGCCGGATAGGAAGGAAAATTCTCAAGATTGAAACCGTAAATATCAACACCACCGGCTTCAACACGAAGAAGTCTACGAAGCATGGGTTCATCAATCATAATGGTTATTCTACGCACGAAGGAGGTTAAAGTTATGCCATTTTCAGTGGAAATATTGAGATTGACGAAAAAGTATTTTACCAAATTGGGATAAAAGGGTTCATTGACCCCGGCAACAAAATTCCAACCTTGATACGCAGAATATCCGGGAAGACTGTATGCACTAAAAGCACCTAAATAAACACCACAACCCGACATTACCTTTTGCGAACGTATGACTTCAAAGTGTTTCTCGCTCGCTGCGTTCGAGAAGAGTTGATTGTTGAAACATGGACGAGATGACGAGGCTTCTCCACGGGCTTTCTTTGTGGTGAGCTTCGGTAGTGCCATTCTTGGAGAGGGGGGTTTTGGGAGAGCAGAAAATTGGTGAAAAAGGAAAACCTAGGGCTTTAGAAGTGTAGAGGAGAAGATTAGGGTTAGATTTGATGAAGAAATTTAGAGTTTTGGTGGATAAAACATGAGATCTTGGAGGAGATGGGGAGCTAGGGTTTTGGGGGTGTTTAGAGGAGAAGGGTCGGCCAAGATGAATGAAAGAAGAGAGAGAAACCCAAACTTAAATATCCGTTTTTAAAAACAGTTTTACTTCAGGGCGGACAGCTGCCTTAATTCGGCTAGCCCAAGTCAAAAAGTCCAATAAGATTGTTTTTCCAATAGTTTTCACAAACAAATTTTAATCTTAAATATTCAACATGAAAAATTCCAATATAAACCATAAATCTTATTCGAACAAATCACATTTAAGGCTTAATCAAATCAAATCCCATTCAATCCAATTAAATCTCATGAAATCATCAAATAAATTATATAGCCAATATATGTTTGGAAAAGAAGATAGAATTCCCAATATATCCTCAATAATTCCAATCAACCCAAAAGAATAATTAGCCATGAATCTACATATAAGCCTAACAATCAAGGAATTATAAAATATCATAGATAAGAGATTGTACTGATGAACCAAGCAAATTTACTCCATATTGTACTCTTGCTCATTGCCATCCGATTTCCTTAGTCTGATGATTTTTCCAAACCTATAAAACAAGGTATGGTGGGGGTTTTTGGTATCCAAACCTTATTGGATCCACCTAGGTTAGTTTTCGGAACCCATACTATATTTTTTGAAGATCTATTTTTGTAATGATATGAAATATGCGCAACACGACTGCAATAATTGCACACAACATGAGTAGGGTTAGAGTGTGTGTGCATGTGAAGCATGATAGTGTTGTGTAGTAGAAGTACTTCTAGTCTTAGGTCTTTTAAAACTAGGATCATGAGCAAATCTAGCATGACTATATGAAGCATGTAAGTGATGAGCATGATGAACATGTGATGTAGAAGCATGCGATGATTTTGCTTTAACAAAAGTAGTCTTGAAAGAAGATCTGTCAAAGCCATTTTTATGACTACCAGCATGCGATGTAGATGCATTATTAAAACCAAGACCCTTTCTTTGATTTGAAACTCTCAAGTTTCCTATCATAGTGTTCAAGGAGTCTTTGCTAATGGCTAACTTGTGCAAAGTGGAGTCAAGTTCACTAATTCTAGTTTTCATTTTCTCCATCTCTACCAACATAATATTATGAGTGTTTACCAAAGAATCATATTTTGTTTCGAGAGAAAATGAAGATGCAGTGAGCTTTTTATTTTCAATATGAGCTTTCTCAAAAGAACTTGTCAAAGATGCAATCTTAGCTAAACCATATTCGTCCTCCATTTTCAAAATATCACACTCACCGCATATTTTCGAAGAAATTTCCTTTTCAAGACAAACAATATTCTTTTTAGCAATTGAATATTTAGATCTCAACTTTGTAAAAGCATCATATAGGAAGCCAAAGGTATCAAGTAATTCTTCAAATGAATAAGAGTTTATATCTTCCAATATCTCATCCTCATGTGCCATAAAAGCACATGCTAGCTATCTTCTCATCGGTTAGCCTTTCCTCATTATCGCTTCCCTCCGAAACATCCCATGTGCTTGTATTGAAGGCTCTTCTATTAGGATATTGTGGAGCCTCTTTTTCTTGGTTGAGTGGGCAATTGGCGACGTACGAGCTTTCTACAATTGAAGCATGGGTCGATATCTTTGTTATAGGATCGATTCTTTTGGAAGTTCCCTCTCTTGTAGTCTCTCTTAAGCTTTAGAAAGCGGTTGATTTGCTTAGTTAGGAGTGCAATCTTCTCATCATCTCCACTTAGCTCATCATCACTTGTTTTAGAAGAGGCTTTGGATTTGGATAACGCTTTTGATGAAGTCTTGGATGAAACTTTGAGTGCGATAGCCTTCATCTTTTCATTCTTTTCCTCCTTTTCCTTCTCTTCTTCATTGTCATAGGCCTTTAGCTTGATCTCATGAGTCTTAAAGATTTCTTTGAAGTTTTTCAAGTGTCACCATCTTAATATCGGCTATCTTCTTAAGTGTAACAGCGTTTATTTGCCATTTCTTGGAGAGTGAGCGAAGAATCTCTCACCTTCTTTTCATTGCTCATAGGTTCATCTAATAAGGAATCAAGAGCATTAGTAATACGGATAAAATGATTAAACATAGTATCCATGTTTCCATCGGGCAACATTCGAAAATTTTCATACTCGGTTTTCAAAAGATCAATTTTTTCCCTTTTAACACTGGAACTACCTTCATGAGCATCCAATAACATTTTCCATCTAGAATAAACAGTTTTGCATTTAAAAACTATGATTAAATCATTCTCGTAAAGACAAGAAAAGAAAGCAAATTTGGCCTTATGATTTGCATCATAAGCCTTTCTCTCAGCGGGTGTCCAACTATCCTCATCGGTGGAAGGTAACACATACTCTTTCATGGTGGTGTATCTCCAAACATCTCTATCTTATGATTCTAAGAAGAACTCTATCTTAACTTTCTATGTGGTATAATTAATTTCATCAAAATATGGTGGTTTGGTGATGGATTGAGAGTATCCCTCACTATGTGATGTGGTTGAAGTAGAAGCAATAGGATCTCTTTACGGTTTTAATCTTAACAAAAGAGCACCAAACTCTGATACCAATTGAAATAATCCTAAGAGGGGTTGAATATGATTATTCTAAACAACAACCACAAATTAAAAATTAAATTACTTGCAAACAATTAATCAAACAATTAAAGAGCAAGAGTAAAGTAGAGATAAAGATGGGCAATGCAAACACAATGAGTTTTTAGAGTGGTTCGGAAGATCTCCTAGTCCACTTTCTTTAGACGTCGAGCCCGTTCCACTAATTTGTCTCCACTGAGACTTCACCATTGTACACCCACAACCTTTACACCGTTTCCACCGAGATCACTCTTCTCCACCGAGAACACTTGTTGCCCACTAGTAACCTCTTCACAATTCTGTCTCTATCGAGACTACAAGTTTTCCTCTCTTATAATGCTTCTCTCACACTTGAAAGAGCTCACTCAAATAAAGAAGAAGATGATTACAAGAAGAATTTACTCTCTCAAGAGTATACAATTTTAGCACTAGAATATACTTCATAAGAGTATAAGATTTGCCAATAATAGCTCAAGTATTTTGTGTATTTTGGTGGTTTTGAAAGGTGAGAAAACTTCAATTGAAAGCTCAGTAAATTCTTGACAATAAATGCCCACAAAAAACCCTTATAAAGCCACACACAAAAGTAGCCGTTTTAGCATTTAATGCACATTTGACAGTTGGGGCAGACGTCTGCACTTAAAAGTCAACCAGCCGTTGGGGCATTTAATGCATTGTAACGGTCATATTTTTGAAACATTTTACAAAGAAGACGTCTGAAGGTTTAAAATGGCAGGCGTTTGAACAAGAAAAGTTTTGGTCAAAATAAAGCATTAGACGTTCTCCATGATGAGCTGTAGACGTCTGGGTCTTGGTGCAAAACCACAGAGCGCAGGAGAAAAATCGACAGACGTCTGAAGGTCAAATGAAAGACGTCTGATGAAGAAAAATTGCAGCTCAAAAATAGAATCAGACGTCTATCCAAAAATGCTTCAGACGTTTGGTATCTCAAAATAAAATCCAGAGCGTAATCAAGACGTTTGAAACTCATCTTGGCAGACGTTTGTAGCCTAAAAAATCTATTTTTAAAAACATTTAAATCCTTGTTCAGACGTCTAGCGTAAAGCCCTTCAGACGTCTGAAGTGCATGAAAATTTCTGATATTGTTATGATATTTGCAAATGAATAGTATCCAGACGTCTGCAGTTATGCGTGGTAGACGTTTGCAGTAGAAACTGTCAGAAAACTTGGTTTTTGAAAAATAAAAAGATTTTGAATGAAAACCATGCGAAGTAAAAACCAAAGATTTCACGCAAGAAGTTGTGTTTGCGCGTGAGCTCTTAGTGATTAATCCCATAGTCAATGAAGTACTTACATCGATTTCTTAGAGATTTTCAAATATAGCTTGAGCTCTTGAATTTCTTCGATCTTCAATTTCTTCGACTTCTTGAGTAATCTTCTCTTGGACTTCGACTCCTTAGCTTCTTGAAGCTTGAATTTGTCCATTTGAGAAGCTCGAGTCCATTTTTCTTCAACCTCTAATAGATTTGCAATTTAAGCCCAATAACCTCCATCCTCCATCTTGAACTTGAGTCGTGATCTAATCCTGCACATCCAATCTCACACGACCAAGCTCATATACAGTGTTATATGATACAAGCAAAATAGCGTACAAACACATGTATATCAATATCTATTAATATTTTACAACATCATCAAAATTAAATAATTGGATTACAAAAATCCACAAGCTAGACACATCCTCAACAAAAAATGTATCATGAAAAATTATGAATGAAGTATTTTTCGTTTAATGTCTGTATAAATGGTTTTCTTAATCTAAGGTTCCTTTCTCTCTATGCACCCTAAATTCTTCCATATTTAAAAAATAAATAAATCACCTTTTAATCTCGATATTTATGTCGGCTAAATGAACTTTGATACCATTGTTTCACCAATATATCGCTTAAATACCGATGTTTAATTTGTGGTACTTTAATATTGACATCTTTACTTTATGTCATTTGACTACCTATCTACCGATGTTTCAAAAATGTGTATATTCTTTTCTAGATTTTCATGTGCTTCTCATCTAATATTTTCTTGTTATAGGCAACTTGGATAAAGGTTGGTACTTGGTAGAAAATGTCATGAAATCAAATTATAAGTATTAATGCCATATTTATGCATTATTATTTAAGTACTTTATGGGTGAAAATCCAGGTCTTACTATAGTGCCGTCTGGCCTTTAAATGTTCCATCCTTGAATTCTAAAGTCCCTCTAAAAATCACTTTAAATATTAACGTTTCTTTTATTTTTAAAAGGGAAAACACACTTATATTATCTAATAGCTTCAAACTTTACAGATGAGCAATAGCTCAGTTGGTATGGGCACTTTCCTTTTTGGGAAGAGTGCGGGATTCGAATCCAGGATCCTCAAAAGGGGAAGTGGCCACACATTATATATATATATAGAATTCGACTAGGACCCTATCGGCTTTCCTTTCTTATTTCGAAAAACAAAAGAGGACCTTTAAAGTGAAATTTTAAATTAGTAAGGTAAAAGGGTTTTAGGAAAAAAATAAATAGATAGATATGGAGTGTAATATCAAAGATATTAAAAATTCAAGGATGCCATTAAAAAATACTAAATATGGGGTGATTTATATATTTATTTATTATTATCAAAACAGACAAGCTTACACCGATGGGTTTATCTCCAGATTTGACATTTTATTTCCATGATTAAAAGAAATGTAGGGTCAAAAAGAATAGCAGAGCGGTTCTCTTTTATATTGATAACTTTTTTTTAATTTTGACATTTTTTTAATCATCGGCATTGACCATATTGACTGTTGACCACTATAAAAATAGCAGGCAGAGCTACTCTAACCATTTTATTGCATGGGCCCAGTTTGGATGAAACTGGTTCTATTTTGGATGACGACGTTTGTATCCACTCCTCAAACTTGCAGTCTCAGAAAGAATACGCACACTCAATGAAGCTACTTGAGTTATCAAATAGGGTTCAAAAGCAAATGAAAACATCCAAAGGGTTCCCCCACATAGTGGTCCCCGCTACAAAGCTGAAAGAAGGTTCCCGGCCATGCTAAAAGAGGCTCTCGCCATCTTCTAGAGGGCTCCCGACACATGAGGCCTCCGTTGCACTAGAAGAGACCGTTGACATAGGGTCTCCATCATGTTCCAGAGGGGTCCTTGACATAGGGTCTCCGCCGCTGTGCACTGGATGGGTCCCCGCTATGCTTAAGGGGTCCCCGATAATAGGGTCTCCGCCGTGCTCTGTGGAAGGTCTCCGTCCCGAAGCGCCTACAGAGATCTCCGTCGCCATGCTTCAAGATCTCTCTGTAACTCTTTGAAGGGGCCGCCGACATGGGGTCCCTGGCATTCTACAAAGAAGCCCCGGACGACGGGGACCTCCTCATAGAACGTGAGAAGGAAGCATACGGCGCCCCCTCCCTGAAAGTTCCTAGTGCCCTCGTCATTAACCCACGGTTAATGCGGAATACGAAAACGAAAATTTTGATGGCACAAGAAACATACACCCAAGAATCTAAACCAAATATCTAAACTAGCAAGCACAAAAAAATAGAAATCACAACCTTTGTAGTGTCTTCATTTGCTCCAATTGGATTGGACTGTAGCGCCTTGAAAATTCGTTTTGATGTTTTCCTGAAAATCGGTGAAAATTCGGTATTTTTCCGAAAACCGTCTTTCTCGTTATTTAGCAGTTTAGGACTAATTATACCTAAAATGGATAGGTAATTGCTTGTTTTTAGTAGCTAATGAGTTACTTATGAAATTTTGGTCATTTAAAAATTTTCCCCTATTTTTCAATTTTTTAATATTATTTAAGCCGGTAAGAAAATACATTAAATTAGCGATAAATACAAATTTAAATGGGCTAAAATTAAGCTTTAAAATCATGTTAATTAAAATCTAGTTGTAACATAAATTTTTAGTAATTTATTTTAAGTTTTAACTAATTTTTATTATGGAAAACGAAATTTATTGAATTTAAGCTTAAACTTGCAATTTTGGACTTGTAGGGGGTCTTTTTGCAAAATTTTTTTGTGCACTCTCACACACACATCCTCACATCTCCTTGGCTGTCCCAAACTGCAGAAAATTCCCCTTCTCTCTTTTGTTTTAAAATTCTTTTGTTAGGGATGATTTGAGTTGAATGTGTATGTTTAAAATATTGTATGTTGAAGGTATGGTGCATTGACTTTGAGGGGAGTTGACCAAGACTTTTTTCCCACACTCACACCATCCCCTCTCCCTCATTTCTGGCTGAATTCCAGCAGCCCCCCCTTCATCTCCTTGTTCTTTTCATTTTCTTCAAAAAATTCATTAAGTTGCTTCAAAAATTCCAAAATTAAACCTCACAAAATAACCCCATTCTTCATCCCCTTTCTCTTTAACCTCTCTTGCTTGGAATCATGGTGCTATGAGGCCATCATTGAGGCAAATTTCTTCTTGCTAGATCCATAGATTTGAGGTATAATTTCTACTCTTTAAATTTCTTATGGTTAGAATCCTTTAATTAAATTGTTTTAGTGTTAATTTAGTGCTATTTTCATTCTAGTTTTGTTTAAAGTTAATGGTTGAGTTAATTAGGGTTTCTTGAAACCATGTTTTAGTTAATTAAATCTAGTTAATTAATCTAGTGGTTTACTTAACCAACCTATATGGTTACTTTGCTTAAGTGGCTTGATGTATTGCTAATCTAAGTTAACTTGTGTGAAATTTTCTTTGCTTTGCTAATTACCAAAATCAAGAAAAGGTTTGTGTATGGAATGTAGGTTTTGATGCATGGTTAAGGGGTTAATTTAATTGTAGTGGCTTTCTAATGGTTTAATTTGGATATTTGTGTGATAATGTGTGTACTTTGTCGCAAATTGTCGATGTTTGCACTAAATTTGCAAACTTCTAACTTACTAGGTTTTTATTTTATTATTGTGGCGAATTAATTACGATATCTAGATTATATTGTTGGCATATCCTATGACATTTAGGATGTGTGAGTGCGGATTTTTGGGTAATCGGGTTTTAGTTTTTCCGGGCGACCAAATCGGCAATTTTTGCAGTTTTTGCGATTTTCGCGTGTGTTCCGCGCACCTTGTGCACATTGTACCTAGCTTGTGAACGTTAGTGTTTTCGTTTGGGTTTTGCGTCGTTCTTGATATGTAATCTTATGTTTGGTATTGATGTAAATTCCAGGTTCGGTCGCGGAGACGTCAGACGCGGCTCGAAAGGGGAAAGCGGTGATTGGACACAGCTAGCTAGGGATTCCGGTGAGTAGATGTAACATCTACGGGGGACTATCGTTGGATGGCGCAAGCCGCCCGATAGTTTTAGTAACTTAAAACATTCTTAGCGATGTTAGTAATTAGGGGTGTAATACTTGTATGATTATTTGCCACATTCATGCCCTATATTGACATACATATACGAAACCATTTTATAGGACACCTGCACCATTGCCAGGGTTTTTATATGCAGCACGGGCACTATTCATGCTTACACACACACCCTGGTAATTGCCATGCCACCACACTAGATAACCTTTAAATTGAAACCTTTTACTATAATTGATACTTAAACTCACGCTATTTCTTTAATTCCTTAAAATGAAATCGTAGGATTGCTATTCATGTGCATGTACCTCATCATATTATTTGTTCATGATTAGTCTATTAATCACGCATCGCAACTTGATTATTGATATCATATGCATTCATTATCATTGACATATGCACTTATGAGGATTTCTTGAGATTTTATGATATTTCTGGATTTCGGGGGAAAGCCGCAAAATTTCTAAACTTATTATGTTTTTAAAATATGTAATTGCGGTTTTCTAGTGATGTAAAGTGTCGTCCACCATGAGTTTGCTGTGGTTTTCGAGATCCGTGTCGAGGAGTGGAGGAACCGTCACGGGTACATGGTAGGCCCGGTATGGTACCCCGGGGCAAGATGAATGTGGTGTTGACGTTGAGCCTGGCAGGGGACGGATTACCTACCGGTGACTGTTTGGCACGGCGGATATCCAGAGGATACCGACCGTGGCCGCGAGATGATGAGATTTTGATATTGAGCTGGGTCAGCCGGATGGTTGAGGCCAGAGACACTATGACATGGATATATGAGATTTGTGATAGTTTTGAGGTGTCGTTGCTGGACACAGGTTCTTGTTGATTCTATTGGTATTGTGCTGGTATTTCAAAAGAGATTCTTAAAGGGAAAAACATGATTTCTTATACTTACACATTCAGATCACGAGTTGATTCGCATTGCATTCATACCTGCTAGTATATTCATATTGCATACCTACCTGCCATTATGTCCTGCCATACCTGTATTATAGATGCTAGGATGCTTGTGTGCATGCATTCGATAGCCTGTGTAGATGTTATTTATTACTCACGAGTTGGCAACTCACCCCCGTTGTGCCATAGCCTTTTGCAGGTCCGCTCCGTCAGTACAGTAGCGGCGGGCGCACTTGCTTCTTTTGCCTGGACTCGAGGTTTTGCTCTTAGGTGGGTTTTATTATTATTTTTGCACCCCCTTGTATATTCTTTGTAACTAGTGTACTCCATCTACTGTATCTACCAGTATTATTGTATATTGACCTAGAGATGAGACTGTGAGGTTTGTGGACTTTTATGCTGTATTTTGGGGTCGAGCTCACTTGAGTCGACATGCTGTTTTTCTTATGCTTCATTATGGTTATTTCGCATGTTGTTGCTTTATATTGCGTGGGATTTATGACCGCCTTGTGGCGAAGAGCTAGCTCCCGCTTGGGGATGCCATATTTGTTGGATTCATATATATTCTTGTTGTACCCATTTTGGGGGCCAGTATTTACAAAGGAGACTCTGCCGAAATTTTCGGAAAAATTGGTATTGTTTTTAAAAAGGGTTTTACATGACTTATTTGATAAACTCGCTTTCAATTGATTGGGTTTTCTTCACTCTTTTGCTTATTTGGTTTTGGTTTCTGGGCTTTGGCTTACTTATTTTACGGACGTCTTGAGACGTTTCGTAAACTTAAGTGCCAGTCACATTCCGTATCCTGCGGGTCGTGACAAAGTTGGTATCAGAGCGATAGGTTTTACCTTTTTGAGTGTAGGATGACCCTTGGTAGATGGAGTAAGTGACTTAAGCAGGGTAACGTAGCGTGCGTATGTCCGCGGCATACTTGCGATACGGTACTCCGCCTAAGTGACTTTAGGATATACTTGCTTGAAAATTCCTTCTTCAATTCCGTGTATCCTATGATCCTATTGCACTGTTCTTACTACCCGTTTTCCTGTAACAGCCACTATGCCGCCGAAGGCTATGAGGGCATAGAGGGCTGCCGCCCGAGACGAGATTCGAGCTGGCTCGTCCGAGACTAGGACTGAGCAGGGTGGTATGCCTACGCCGCAGGGACAGACCGATCCACCTTCCCCAGGCCGTATGGATAGGCTTAAGACTGGTATGGAGGAGTTGCGACAGATGATGGGGAGTATGCAGGAGCTACGTCAGATGGTAGGATCCCTAGTTGCAGCCAGTCGTACACCGAGGCCGGATGACGTTCCTACTACATCACAGACGACCATGATACCTGCTCCTACTACTACCACCGTGACCATCCCGGTTTCGCTACAGGATTTCATGAGGCTGAGACCTCCAGTATTCACCGGCACCGAGGCAGCGGAGGACCCACAGACGTTCCTTGACAGTTTAGCCAGGATCTGCCGTTCACTGAGATGTTCGGATGATCGATGGGTAGAGCTTGCGAGTTTCTGACTAGAGGGTCTCGCGCAGACATGGTGGGAGTTAGTCTTGAGAGGTCGAGCTGCAGGTCTACCGCCTATGACTTGGGCCGAGTTTACAGCAGTCTTTCTAGCTCGTTTCCTCCCAGAGAGCGTTCGTGACGCCAGAGCTCGCAGCTTCGAGGCCTTAGTCAAGACACCTGGGATGACGGTGTCTGAGTATGACATCCAGTTTACACAGTTATCCCGATATGCTTAGTATTTGGTGGATACCGAAGAGAAGATGGTGAAGAGGTTCGTACAGGGACTTGATGCCCAGCTATATCTTGCCATTGGCGCCCAGCACTACGACACTTATTCAGCTGCTATGGATACGGCATTGCGGATGGAGGCACACATATCACAGACTTCGGCCGTTTCTGGGCCGAAGAGGGTTCGCATCGATGTACCGTTTCAGAGGCAGCGCGCCAGATTCTTTCCGAGAGATAGGCCTGGCAGAGGATTTGGACAGGGACAGTTATATGGTTCTTATCCCCAGGGACAGCAGCCGTCGCCAGGGTGTTTTGGGTGCGGGAGTCCGCACCATCTTGTCAGAGACTGTCCGGCGAGACGACAGGGAGCGGCGACCGTTCCGTATGTGACCCTACCACCATCACCACCCCCTCCTCAGAGAGCCCTACTTCCTACCACAGGCGATACTCCACACCAGTTAGGTGCACCCAGAGGCCGTGGACGCGGCGGTCCTGTTCAGAGAGGACGAGGAGGCAGAGGCCGAGGTCGAGGTCAGACCGCTATCGGTGGAGGAAAGGCCCGAGTTTTTGCTTTGACACCGCAGGATACGCAGGCATCCAATGCCGTTATGACAGGTACCTTGCCAGTTTGTTCTTTCGACGCGCGGGTATTATTTGACCCAGGTTCCACACATTCGTACGTCTCTACACACTTTGCACCGATGTTGGGCCGTGAGTCGTCGTCGTTAGATCATCCGCTTGTTGTTAGTACTCTGGTAGGCGAGTCGTTTGTCGCTCGTTTTGTTTTTCGATTGTGTTCCGTTCGTATCGGGGAGAGGGATTCATCGGTTGATTTGATTCTCCTCGATATGTTGGACTTTGACGTGCTTCTGGGCATGGATTGGCTAGCCACTTGTTATGCTTCGGTGGACTGCCGTGAGAAGGCAGTCAGATTTAGCTTTCCGGGAGAGCCAGTCCTTGTTATTCAGGGAGACTGCAGTGTCACCCTTCCCAGCTTAATTTCGTCTCTTCGCGCTGGTCAGCTCTTGCGGAAGGGATGTCAGGGATTCTTAGCGTTTATTTGTGATGCTCGAGCTGCAGAGGTTCCATTGGACCGGGTCCCGGTTGTTTGCGAGTTCCCTGATGTTTTCCCTGATGAGCTACCTGGGCTACCGCCTGAGCGCGATGTTGAGTTCTGCATTGATTTGATTCCCGGCTCGGGGCCTATTTCTATACCGCCTTATCGGATGGCTCCGGCAGAGCTTCGAGAGCTGAAGGATCAGTTGCAGGATTTGTTAGATAAGGGGCTTATTCGACCTAGTGTTTCTTCGTGGGGTGCTCCGGTCCTGTTTGTCAAGAAGAAGGATGGAAGTTTGCGCTTATGTATCGACTACCGCCAGCTGAACAAAGTTACCGTTCGGAACAGATATCCGTTGCCACGCATTGATGATTTGTTTGACCAGCTTCAGGGTGCAGGGTATTTTTCGAGGATCGACTTACGATCAGGATACCATCAGCTGCGAGTTCGACAGGAGGATATACCGAGGACAGCTTTCCGCACGCGCTACGGCCATTATGAGTTTTTGGTGATGTCGTTCGGACTCACCAACGCCCCAGCAGCATTCATGGATTTGATGAACCGTACATTCAGGCCGTATCTTGACTTGTTCATCATCGTGTTTATCGACGATATCTTGGTGTACTCTCGGAGCAGAGAGGAGCACGAGCAGCACTTGCGGATTACGTTACAGACTCTGAGGGAGAACCAGCTATTTGCAAAGTTCTCCAAGTGTGCATTCTGGCTGGACAGCGTCGGATTCTTGGGTCACGTGGTTACGAGAGACGGCATATGTGTGGACCCGAAGAAGATTGAGGCCGTTCAGCAGTGGCCCCGACCTACATCGGTTACTGAGATCCATAGTTTTCTAGGCCTGGCGGGCTACTACAGGCGTTTTGTTCAGGACTTCTCCCGTATAGCTGCACCTTTGACCGGTTTGACCCGGAAGGGAGTTCCTTTCGTTTGGACAGAGGAGTGCGAGCGCAGTTTTCAGCAGCTACGGACTTGTTTGACTACGGCGCCGGTATTATCTTTGCCTTCGGGATCAGGCGGATTTATGGTCTACTGTGATGCTTCGCGAGTGGGGTTAGGATGCGTATTGATGCAGCATGGCCGGGTGATCGCTTATGCTTCTCGGCAATTGAAGAAGCATGAACAGAACTACCCCACTCACGATTTGGAGATGGCTGCAGTGGTCTTTGCACTGAAGATTTGGCGACATTACCTATACGGCGAGTCGTGTCAGATATTCACCGATCACAAGAGTTAAAGTACGTATTTCAGCAGCGAGACCTGAACCTCAGACAGCGTCGTTGGATGGAGTTGGTGAAAGACTACGACTGCGAGATCTTATATCACCCAGGCAAGGCGAATGTGGTGGCAGATGCGTTGAGTAGGAGGCCCGGGGGTAGTCTATCCTTTTTGCGCGCAGTGCAGAGGCAGTCGTCAGCAGATTGGCAGATGTTATGCGACAGCCGAGTTGAGTTCGAGTTCACTCAGACAGGGGGACAGCTCGCGCATGTTCGTGCACGCCCACAGTTGCTTGACCGTATATATGAGGCACAGCGCAGTGACGACCGTTGCTCAGAGATCATGGCACAGACGGGACAGGGCAGATTTTCCGAGTTCGTGATTGACGATCAGGGGATTTTACGCTATGGATCTAGACTGTGCGTACCAGATGCTGATGGATTGCGGCGCGGCATTCTTGAGGAGGCACACCGATCAGTGTATAGTGTCCACCTCGGTTCCACCAAGATGTACCATGATATGAGAGAGACCTACTGGTGGGACGGGATGAAGAGGGACATTGCGGAGTTTGTATCGAGATGCCCGACTTGTCAGCAAGTCAAGGCCGAGCACCAGAGGCCCGCAGGAGAGCTACAGCCGTTACCCATTCCAGAGTGGAAATGGGAGCAGATTTCGATGGACTTCGTTGTGGGTCTACCCAGGACCAGTCGAGGGTACGACTCCATCTGGGTGATCATGGATAGATTGACGAAAGCGGCTCACTTCCTACCAGTGAAGACCACTTTCAGTTTCGCTCAGTATGCTCAGCTCTACATTGACGAGATCATGCGACTACATGGCATACCGACTTGTATCGTGTCAGATCGAGGCACTCAGTTTATTAGCCGACTATGGCAGAGACTCCAGGAGGCTTTGGGCACTCATTTGAGCTTCAGCACAGCATTTCATCCGCAGACCGACGGACAGTCAGAGCGGACTATTCAGACTCTCGAGGACATGCTCAGAGCGTGCGTTTTAGACTTCGGCGGTAGCTGGGATCGTCATTTACCTCTAGTGGAGTTCTCCTACAACAACAGCTTCCAGGATACTATTCAGATGGCACCTTTCGAGGCATTGTATGGGAGGAGATGCAGATCGCCCGTCTGTTGGACAGAGCTCAGCGAGAGCAGTATTTTGGGGCCGCAGCTTGTTGAGGAGACGACAGCGAAGATTCAGTTGATTCGAGACCGGATGAGGGCAGCTCAGAGCAGACAGAAATTCTATGCAGACAGGCGCCGTCGCAGATTGGAGTTCGCAGTTGGCGACCATGTTTTTCTGAAAGTCTCTCCGATGAAGGGCGTGATGCGTTTTGGGCAAAAGGGGAAGCTTAGCCCTAGATTCGTAGGTCCCTTCGAGATCCTCGAGCGTGTCGGCGCTGTTGCATATCGTTTGGCTCTTCCACCCAGCTTTCCCGATGTTCACCCCGTCTTCCATGTTTCGATGCTCCGCAAGTACCTTCACGACCCTTCGCATGCGATTCAGCACCCGACAGTCCAGCTAGAGCGCGACTTTTCTTTTGCAGAGCAGCCGGTGGCCATCCTGGATCGGCAGGTGAAGAAGTTGAGATCGAAGATTATACCAACCGTCAAGGTCCTTTGGCGTAGCCCGAGCAGCGAGGAGGTTACCTGGGAGACCGAGGGCGAGATGAGGAAGAAATATCCCCATCTCTTTGAAGGTACGCGTAGTTATATTTTTAAATTCGGGGACCGAATTTCTTTAAGGGGGGAAGATTGTAGCGCCTTGAAAATTCGTTTTGGTGTTTTCCTGAAAATCGGTGAAAATTCGGTATTTTTCCGAAAACCGTCTTTCTCGTTATTTTGCAGTTTAGGACTAATTATACCTAAAATGGATAGGTAATTGCTTGTTTTTAGTAGCTAATGAGTTACTTATGAAATTTTGGTCATTTAAAAAATTTTCCCTATTTTTCAATTTTTTAATATTATTTAAGCCGGTAAGAAAATACATTAAATTAGCGATAAATACAAATTTAAATGGGATAAAATTAAGCTTTAAAATCATGTTAATTAAAATCTAGTTGTAACATAAATTTTTAGTAATTTATTTTAAGTTTTAACTAATTTTTATTATGGAAAACGAAATTTATTGAATTTAAGCTTAAACTTGCAATTTTGGACTTGTAGGGGGTCTTTTTGCAAAATTTTTTTGTGCACTCTCACACACACATCCTCACATCTCCTTGGCTGTCCCAAACTGCAGAAAATTCCCCTTCTCTCTTTTGTTTTAAAATTCTTTTGTTAGGGATGATTTGAGTTGAATGTGTATGTTTAAAATATTGTATGTTGAAGGTATGGTGCATTGACTTTGAGGGGAGTTGACCAAGACTTTTTTCCCACACTCACACCATCCCCTCTCCCTCATTTCTGGCTGAATTCCAGCAGCCCCCCCTTCATCTCCTTGTTCTTTTCATTTTCTTCAAAAAATTCATTAAGTTGCTTCAAAAATTCCAAAATTAAACCTCACAAAATAACCCCATTCTTCATCCCCTTTCTCTTTAACCTCTCTTGCTTGGAATCATGGTGCTATGAGGCCATCATTGAGGCAAATTTCTTCTTGCTAGATCCATAGGTTTGAGGTATAATTTCTACTCTTTTAATTTCTTATGGTTAGAATCCTTTAATTAAATTGTTTTAGTGTTAATTTAGTGCTATTTTCATTCTAGTTTTGTTTAAAGTTAATGGTTGAGTTAATTAGGGTTTCTTGAAACCATGTTTTAGTTAATTAAATCTAGTTAATTAATCTAGTGGTTTACTTAACCAACCTATATGGTTACTTTGCTTAAGTGGCTTGATGTATTGCTAATCTAAGTTAACTTGTGTGAAATTTTCTTTGCTTTGCTAATTACCAAAATCAAGAAAAGGTTTGTGTATGGAATGTGGGTTTTAATGCATGGTTAAGGGGTTAATTTAATTGTAGTGGCTTTCTAATGGTTTAATTTGGATATTTGTGTGATAATGTGTGCACTTTGTCGCAAATTGTCGATGTTTGCACTAAATTTGCAAACTTCTAGCTTACTAGGTTTTTATTTTATTATTGTGGCGAATTAATTACGATATCTAGATTATATTGTTGGCATATCCTATGACATTTAGCATGTGTGAGTGCGGATTTTTGGGTAATCGGGTTTTAGTTTTTCCGGGCGACCAAATCGGCGATTTTTGCAGTTTTTGCGATTTTCGCGTGTGTTCCGCGCACCTTGTGCACGTTGTACCTAGCTTGTGAACGTTAGTGTTTTCGTTTGGGTTTTGCGTCGTTCTTGATATGTAACCTTATGTTTGGTATTGATGTAAATTCCAGGTTCGGTCGCGGAGACGTCAGACGCGGCTCGAAAGGGGAAAGCGGTGATTGGACACAGCTAGCTAGGGATTCCGGTGAGTAGATGTAACATCTACGGGGGACTATCGTTGGATGGCGCAAGCCGCCCGATAGTTTTAGTAACTTAAAACATTCTTAGCGATGTTAGTAATTAGGGGTGTAATACTTGTATGATTATTTGCCACATTCATGCCCTATATTGACATACATATACGAAACCATTTTATAGGACACCTGCACCATTGCCAGGGTTTTTATATACAGCACGAGCACTATTCATGCTTACACACACACCCTGGTAATTGCCATGCCACCACACTAGATAACCTTTAAATTGAAACCTTTTACTATAATTGATACTTAAACTCACGCTATTTCTTTAATTCCTTAAAATGAAATCGTAGGATTGCTATTCATGTGCATGTAACTCATCATATTATTTGTTCATGCTTAGTCTATTAATCACGCATCGCAACTTGATTATTGATATCATATGCATTCATTATCATTGACATATGCACTTATGAGGATTTCTTGAGATTTTATGATATTTCTGGATTTCGGGGGAAAGCCGCAAAATTTCTAAACTTATTATGTTTTTAAAATATGTAATTGCGGTTTTCTAGTGATGTAAAGTTTCGTCCACCATGAGTTTGCTGTGGTTTTCGAGATCCGTGTCGAGGAGTGGAGGAACCGTCACGGGTACATGGTGGGCCCGGTATGGTACCCCGGGGCAAGATGAATGTGGTGTTGACGTTGAGCCTGGCAGGGGACGGATTACCTACCGGTGACTGTTTGGCACGGCGGATATCCAGAGGATACCGACCGCGGCCGCGAGATGATGAGATTTTGATATTGAGCTGGGTCAGCCGGATGGCTGAGGCCAGAGACACTATGACATGGATATATGAGATTTGTGATAGTTTTGAGGTGTCGCTGCTGGACACAGGTTCTTGTTGATTCTATTGGTATTGTGCTGGTATTTCAAAAGAGATTCTTAAAGGGAAAAACATGATTTCTTATACTTACACATTCAGATCACGAGTTGATTCGCATTGCATTCATACCTGCTAGTATATTCATATTGCATACCTACCTGCCATTATGTCCTGCCATACCTGTATTATAGATGCTAGGATGCTTGTGTGTATGCATTCGATAGCCTGTGTAGATGTTATTTATTACTCACGAGTTGGCAACTCACCCCCGTTGTGCCATAGCCTTTTGCAGGTCCGCTCCGTCAGTACAGTAGCGGCGGGCGCACTTGCTTCTTTTGCCTGGACTCGAGGTTTTGCTCTTAGGTGGGTTTTATTATTATTTTTGCACCCCCTTGTATATTCTTTGTATCTAGTGTACTCCATTTACTGTATCTACCAGTATTATTGTATATTGACCTAGAGATGAGACTGTGAGGTTTGTGGACTTTTATGCTGTATTTTGGGGTCGAGCTCACTTGAGTTGACATGCTGTTTTTCTTATGCTTCATTATGGTTATTTCGCATGTTGTTGCTTTATATTGCGTGGGATTTGTGACCGTCTTGTGGCGAAGAGCTAGCTCCCGCTTGGGGATGCCATATTTGTTGGATTCATATATATTCTTGTTGTACCCATTTTGGGGGCCAGTATTTACAAAGGAGATTCTGCCGAAATTTTCGGAAAAATTGGTATTGTTTTTAAAAAGGGTTTTACATGACTTATTTGATAAACTCGCTTTCAATTGATTGGGTTTTCTTCACTCTTTTGCTTATTTGGTTTTGGTTTCTGGGCTTTGGCTTACTTATTTTACGGACGTCTTGAGACGTTTCGTAAACTTAAGTGTCAGTCACGTTCCGTACCCTGCGGGTCGTGACATGGACTCTAGCACGCTCTCAAGAGCTTCGGATTGCGCTTGCAAGCCGGTTTTCTTTCGCCGAAGATGATCCATCCAAGAGAACCAAATTCAAATTTCAATTTTATCAATGAAGTAACTAAAGATCCTAAATTGCTAATTTAGAAAGTTTAGTGATGTGTGTGAGTGTTCTAGCATTTTTTTTTCTTTTTATCTTCATGATTCTCAACTCATAAGAGAGTTGAAGATGAAGAAGAAGAAGACGAGGCTATGGAAGAAAGATAAGCTAGAATGGTAGAATGAATAAAATACTCACAAATTCAAGCATGCTTCATTATTTTTGTTAAAAGAATTTTCATATTTTAAAATTGCAATCATGCTTAAATAGTATGTGCAAATGGATCAACAATTCATTTGCCCATACCCTTTACCATTTCTTTCGTACACCTCATTTCTTAATTTTTTTTAAAAGAAAGATGTTCTCTTACTAGAAATATTCTTGTATAAATACAAGAATACGTCCGTTGGGGTCAAAAATTATACCCCTGTTGATTAAGCCAAAATCAAAGTCAATCCCAAGCAAAGTGGGCCCATGTCCAAGTCAAGCCCGAACATGAAGCGGCCGGCCTCCCCCATGCCAATATGAAAATTATGTAATAAATAATTTTGATGTAATTTTTATGAATAAATGTACGAAAAATAGGCATAAAGCCAAATTTTTTAAAAGCCCATAGCTCATGGGCAAAAGAAATGAGCACATGAGATATGGGATAGGAAAAATACCATTTTGTAAACCCTAAGGGGCTATGTGTAAGTTTGTAAGCCTATAAAAGGCAACATGTGCTGGGTTCTGTAGCATCCTCACTAGGTTTCGGAAGGCATCAACCATGCCATTTTAAAAAATTCTAAGGTGCTAAAGAACCCTAACCAAGGATCTAATTAGAGGAATTAGAGTAAAGCAACATGTAATCAAATATTACACTAAGTGAATGAGGAATACAATCTTTGTAGACCGGTCCTTCACTTCTAAAGTTCCGTGTAGTAGTCTCTTCGCTCCAAGTAATGATCTCCCAGATCAAATTAGGCTCCACAAAGCGAAATGAACAAGCTTGCTTGAAGTCTTCGAGGACGAAGATGATCTACGTCGAGAAGACTCTAATTCAAGCTATCTCTTCACTAATTGGAAATTAGTGAAGCAAACAACCAAAACTAAATGGTTAATCTAATGTAGGTTGATGAAGTAGGATTTTCGCTCACTTTAGAATAATTTTTCTCACAATATTTCTTCACCTCTTGAAAACCTAGAAAGCTTTCTTGAGATGAAGAAGAAGATGAAGTGTAGAATTGTATTAGTGAAAATAGCAACCATGGGTGAGATAATATCTCATATTAACTCATGTAGAGACTTAACCATGGTTTAAGATAATGGTTGGGTTAATAAATATCTAGGGTGAGACAAAATTAGTAGACTAAGTCAATGGTTCTACAAGCTTCCACTAAGCTTCAAACCATGTGATTATTCCACCTAATTTTGTATTTACCTAAATAAATAAAACCCCAATTATCTATGACATGGTATGAGTCTCATACACTCATGTTAGATGTATCATCAAGCATGACACAAATAATATATATCACATATATATTAAATGTGCACAAGTGAGAAAAAGAAATCCTTAAGTGAACCAATATTAGTTAATGTATGTTAATATATCAAATATATAATTATACATTAAATTATTAAATCAACACTTGATTTAATAATCCGGCTATATCACATATAACCGACTAATATCATTTGTATCAACTTATCGAATCAACACTTGATTCGATAACCCGGCCACATATAACCGAACGATATCACATATCGCGAGATTAGAATACAGTATCACATACGCGTATTAATCTCGGTCCTGCACATATCACATATGTGCTCCTACTTTGTTTCGCTTGAGCCAGGAAACCTCTGTGTAGGACTCTAAAGACTCGTCAATACGCCGACAGTAGGTGATGATCATATCAGTCACCCACAAGCCGTCAGCGGTACTAGCTGGACGTAACGGCTACCTGGGTATTGAGCGATCAGAAGGTCAACAAGCAAGCCTGCTCATACTCCTGTGAATCCAATAAGTAACACTACCGTACAGTCCGGTCTCTTCATCTGATATGTCGCATATCCAGCCTGGGGGTGGTAAACGTCAGACCCCAATAACTTGATAAGTCATGCCGATGTGAGGCCAATAACGGTTCGAGAAACTACTGATAACACTTACCAGTAAATCTCAGCAACCCTGGCCAGGGATTTCCTGTTATGGCCAATCGAGCATAGCGCAACATCAACCCCCAATACCGGGAGAGACGAAATCCCCTCCTATCGCTCATTGCCTCCATTTGACTCGAGACCGTACCCAAAAACCACCGTTTGCACGTTCTCTTGAACGTGGTAAGGTGGAAATCAAAGCACAGTGGGAATCACACAAGACTCTATGACGATCTCGGGTCTACAGACTAACCTGTACCAGTGTCACTAGAGAACTGCCATCTGACGTAAGCTATAATACCATCTAGGAGTTCTCGGCGAGTCCTGTTCAGTGTACCCAGTCTCTACTGAGCACTCGTATACCATCTCTGATGTCAAACACCAATGGATATGGGATCATCCATCGCCCATCATATGGGTCGAGAAGCATAAACGCTAGTCTATACTGGAATATCGATGCCCCGTCTCGATACTCCCACGACTAGGAACAATTGAAGGATGTACTTACCGACTACCTCTGCCCCACTAGTATGATCTGCATCATAATCCTGGTAGTCAAGTACTCATCCTAAGGGCTTTATCAACATGTAACAGAGAGACAATAAGTGTACATATTAAGATAAAGAGTAACCAGATAGCATACTATCATGTCGAGCAAGAAAGTCCTCCCTATATATGTCCAAGCATCCACTATAATATACATCATATGTACAATAATGGCATCTAGGGTATATATACAACTAACAACATGATGATGAAATGAAAGGGATAATTGATTCTCCTCAAAAGCTAGGGTTTTTGTGCCTTCTTCTCCTTCTTCAAGGTTCTAAACCTTCTCTTTTTTTTGACTTAAATCAAGAGTTTCACTCTTTCTTTTCTAAAAAGAAATAATTTTTCACCACAAAACCCTTGAAGGGGAACTCAAATCTCCTATCAAATCTTTAAAAGAGGGGATTTTTAAGTCTCACCCCTCTTTTCTTCAAGATCCAGCCAATAGAGAGTAGGAAGAAGGAGACCCATCTCCAAAAATCCCATTTTGGGAAGATCTAAAGCTCAAGAGAAGATCTAGGTCTCAAAAGAGAAGAAAGAAGTCCCCTTTTATCATCTCCGAAAAAATCTTGGGAGTTTAACTCCATAATATATATATATATATATATAATAATAATAATAATAAATCTTTCTTTTTGAGAGTACAACTCCCAGTGCAGGGGCTAAGCCCCTTTGTCCTCTTTTTCAGGAGTTTAACTCCAAAAGTCAATTGGGAGTACAACTCCCAGTATAGGGGCTATGCCCTTTTTTCCGCCGGCACCCAGCGCCCGCGTGCTGAGCACACGAGGCGCTGGTACCCACGCATCCTTTGGACTCTATTTTCCCTCTTTTTTTTTTATATACACACATTCCACAACACTTTTCCCGTTAGAAAAAATTTCTAATGGGGCGTTGTCCCGCACCCCGCACTCCGTAAAGGGCTGCTAGCCCCCTTGACCCCCAGCTCACTATCCGGATAGTGGGACCTCCGTAAACTCTGTGAGGCCCCCGATATATCTAAAACTCCTCAAGAAACACATACGAACACTGCACATTGAGTTCGCATGATCAGTTTGACCCGTCAATTTGAGGTTCTCTTGCTCCAAAGACGAGGGGTAATTAACGGCGGCTTAGTCTACGGCTGCCGGAGATTCGGATCCCCACAATCAATAAACCCCCGTCTATCCTAGGCAGAGGGAATCTGTAGTATGCCTGACAAGCGACGCATATTCCCATCTCAATGAAATGACGAAAAACACCCTACAACATCCCCGCAAATACATGCCCGTATTCGTATCAAAATACGAATACCCAAGAGATAGAAAAATACAATGAATATAATACTAGAATATACATATTAATATATACATGTAAATTATTAAATCAAAACTTGATTTAATACTCCGTCTTAATTCTAAGACGGCTAGTATTATCATCTGCTCGAATAAAGTTTGTGTGGTTAGTATACATACTTAATCGGAACCCTGCACGTATCAATATACAGCCACTACATCTTTTTGCCTGAACCGGGAAAAATCCTCTGTGTGGGACTCTAAAGACTCGTCAATACGCTGGCAGTGAGTTTAACCACAAGCACGTCAGCGACAGTAGCCGACAAGCCCGCATCTCATGCGTTGAGACGGAAGGGGCTTCATTCTAGAATTGACGGGCTATTCGCCGCACTCGTAGGGGGTATAGGTTGACCCAAGGAGGGACGCCTAAGTTATCGGATTTTGTGAAGTGCTGGGTGGCCCATTCACTTTGTTGAAAGGGGCTGCCTCACTTCTGGGATTGGCGGGTAACTTGCTGCGCTCGTAGGGGTCCAGGTTTTCATTGCACAGGCTATCCACACGACCGGGAACATCGGGTCTCATTTGCGGCTCAATTGAGACCCAAGACTCCAAGATTATCCACCACTCTGTATTGTTGACTGAGATTCTGTGATGTTGCTTACTATCATTCCTTGGAAGAATGTTGTATATACTTATAAATATATACTGGTAGATGTTGTATATGTTTTGCACCCGCACTAGTCCAGCCCCCACTCTGTTGTTAGTTAAGTAACCTAACGGGTGATGACGGGGCCCAGTGGCGAATGCGGATGACATATACATACATCATATTTTTGTTCTTTTCTGGTATGATAGGTTAATTGATGGGACCATATTAATTTTGATTAATGCAAGAAAAGAAATCTAAAAGATGTTGTTGGAACAGATTTCGAAAAACTACAGTTATATTCTTTCGCTTTGCATAGTGGTATTCGGTCGTAAATATCCTGCACCTCATTCCACGAGCCAAGAGCCAAGATCCCTTCACGGGGAGTGACCTCTTGAGCAAAAGACTATACTATAGATTACTCGGTTTTTTCAAAATCAGAAATTTTCAAAAAGCGGAGCTTAAACTACTCATTTTCAAAGCCATCAGGTTCATTACGTTAACGGGTTTTTCGCCAAAAACCCAGCTGTAGCTCTCCGTCATTTCGGATAAGTAGTACCCAGTATTCGTGCTGCGTTTGTTGGCCTTTGTCAAGACGTAGTGTACGGTAGCTAGATATTGCTTGTCTGTTGCATAGATAGATGTGATTATCTAGGACAGTCGTATAGCCTTGTTGGCCTTTGTCAAGGGTTTATATGGGTGGGTCTAAATTAATCCAGGATAATGATGGGTTGAACTTGACCAGGGGTCTATGATTTGTTGGCCTTTGTCAAGGTCATGAAACCCCTAGGGGAAAAAACCACATCGGGAGTTTCAAATATACAGGAAACCTGTAGATTTAGCATACCTTCTGGAGTATAGTGACTAGAGTGGATTCCATCTAGGTCATCACACAATGATAGTTGGATCTCGATCCCACTGATGAGTAGGATTACTCTCGGGATATTATTTCACTTAACAATCAATGCTATAAACCAAGTAGGTGTCTAGAACGGTGTTAGCGGGGCTACGCCTCCATTGAAAAGAGGTTAGATAATTAAGGAACTTCGCGAAAGCGTTGGAAAACCTCCCTCGAAGTACCAATACTATCCTGGCTGAAAGGTTAAGCAAGTATTGTGACGTGCGATTGATCTTGACTAGTTCTTCTTTTAAGATTTGAAGAAGAATTCGAGAAAACAGTGGGAGCCATCCTGGTTAGATAAATTAATAACCAATCTAATCTTGCAAGAGCGCACGCTAAGTGTTTTTTTTCTTTCTCTCCAGGTAGCAACCATTTCACGTCCTAATCAAGATAATAAAATGTATCGCTTGACCGATCCGAATTCTTATTCGGGGCCGGGGAATGTCGGCTTATCTCTAACTTATGATGGCGATCATAAGTATGAGCAGAGGAAAGAGGATAGTCTGAATTCCTTGGAGACCCCAACGAAGAAGAAGCATGCTATTGCATTTATTTCAGGTGTTCTTGTAATTGAGAACTGCTTTTCGGTCAGTTCTACCTCCTGGGTACTAGATACCGGATCATGATCTCATATCTGTAATTTATTGCAGGGACTGAGAAAAAAGTAGGATAGTTAGACTTGGTGATATGTCCCTCAGAGTAGGGAACGAAGTACAAGTTGATGCTGCAGCCGTCGGTGAATATCACCTGGTATTGCCAAATGACAATTCTATGATTTTGAACAATTGCTACTATGTACCTTCTATAGTTTGCAACATAATATCAATTTCTTTACTTAATAAAGATGGATATAACTTTGTTCTTGATAAAAATATCATGAACATTTATCTTGATAAGGTACTGGTTGCAGAAGGTACACTATTTAATGGTATCTATGTTCTAAATCAAAACGCAGTTTTCAATATACAAAACACGTGCAAGAGGAAGAGTTCAGAAACGAACGAATCCTACTTGTGGCATTGTAGACTTGGTCATATCGGAGAGAAAAGACTAACTAAGTTGCATAAAGATGGACTTTTGAATACGTTCGAATTTTCATCTTATGAAACTTGTCAGTCTTGTCTTAAGGGAAAGATGACCAAATTTTCGTTCACTGGATACGGAGAAAGAGCAGCAGAGCTCTTGGTACTCATACACAGTGATGTATGTGGTCCAATGTTTATACATGCAAGGGGTGGGTTCTCATACTTCATCACATTCACTGACGATTTCTCTAGGTTCGGATATGTGTATCTGATGAAATACAAATCTGAAGATTTTGAGAAATTCAAAGAATTCAGAAATGAAGTAGAGAATCAGACTGGCAAAAGTATCAAGATCCTCCGATCTGATAGAGGAGGGGAGTACTTAAGCACGAAATTCAGGGACTTTCTAAAAGAGAATGATATTCTCTCCCAGCTTACTCCTCTGTATACACCACAGTACAACGGCGTATCGGAGTGGAGGAACCGTATCCTATTGGACATGGTTCGCTCTATGATGAGTAGCGCTGAGTTATCTCTTTCATTCTGAGGACTTGCGCTTAAAACAGCAGCGTACTTATTGAATCAGATTCCGTCTAAATCAGTGCCTAAGACTCCATATGAAATATGGAGTGGAAAGGGACCACGTCTTAAAGGTATTAAGATATGGGGTTGTCCGGCCTATGTGAAAACACAGAAACCGGAAAAACTAGAGGCACGATCAGTTTTATGTAAATTTGTGGGATATCTAAAGCATTCGCATGGATATCTATTCTACCACACTGAGGAACAGAAAGTGTTTGTGTCTCGCAACGCGACCTTTTAGAAAGGGAGTTTCTTGCAAAAGAAACTAGTGGGAGCACGGTAGAACTGGAGGAAATTCAGCGACCACAAACTGAAACTGAAGATTTAGTGGAACCTCAAGATTCAATAGTCCCAGACGAATCTCAGCCACTCCGCAGATCTGGTGGGATTTCTCATCCGCCCGAGAGATACTACGATTTTCTCATAGACGGGACTCGAGAGGATTGCATCTTGGAAGAAGATGATCCAACTAGTTTCAGGCAGGCCATTATCAGTAGAGACTTTGATAAGTGGCTGGATGATATGCGATCCGGAATGGAGTCCATGTACACCAATAAAGTGTGGACCTTGGATATTGCTCCACCTGGGGTAAAACTCGTTGGATGCAAATGGATCTACAAAAGGAAACTTGGTGTAGATGGGCAGGTTGAAACCTATAAGTCTAGACTTGTTGCAAAAGGTTTTCGTCAAAGAGAAGGAGTGGACTATGACGAAACCTTTTCTCCAGTGGCTATGCTCAAATCCATTCGGATCCTACTTGCCATTGCTGTCTTCCATGACTATGAAATTTGGCAGATGGACGTAAAAACGGCTTTTCTAAATGGAAGTTTGGAAGAGTTCGTTTATATGGATCAACCAGAAGGTTTTGTAGACAGTGGGAGCAACAGGAAGGTGTGCAAGTTGCTTAAATCCATTTATGGATTAAAGCAGGCATCTCAGAGCTGGAACATCTATTTTGATGAAACCGTCAAGGAATTTGACTTCATTAAGAACGAGGATGAGCCATTTATATATAAGAAGATTGTAGGACGAACTGTCGTATTCCTAGTCTTGTACGTGGATGACGTTCTTTTGATAGGAAATGATATTCCTATGCTACAATCGGTCAAACTGTTCTTGTCACAATGGTTCTCCATGAAGGACCTGGGTGATGCCTCGTACATTCTGAGGATCAAGATTTACAGAGATAGATCTAAGAGATTATTGGGACTTTTGCAGTCCAGGTACATAGAGACCGTACTAAAGAGATTTAGTATGGAAGATTCCAAGTGCGGTAACATACCCGTATTGCACGGAATCACCCTCTCTAAGGAGATGTCTCCCAAGACCGACGAGGAGAGGGTTCACATGAGCACTATACCCTACGCTTCGGCGGTAGGATCTATAATGTATGCGATGCTATGTAAAAGACCAGATCTAGCTTACACGCTAAGCGTGGTTAGTCGGTACAGTCAGACCCAGGTGAGAACCACTAGACAGCTGTGAAGAACATTCTCAAGTACCTGAGAAGGACTAAGGAGATGTTCCTGGTTTACGGTAATGGAGGCCTGAGGGTCGAGTACTTTACCGATTCAAGCTTCCAGAGTGACAAGGATGACAGCAAATCTGTCTCGGGTTTTGTATTTACCCTCAATGGAGGGGCGATGTGTTGGAGGAGTTCCAAACAGGATACCGTCGCAGACTCAACGATGGAGGCTGAATACATTGCTTCCAGCGATGCCGCAAAAGAAGCGGTCTGGATGAAGAAGTTCATTGCTGAACTTCAGGTGGTTCCGTCCATTGTTAATCCGATACCTTTGTATTGAGATAACAATGGGGCTATAGTTTTAGCGAAGAAACCACGGTCCCATCAGAAATCCAGACACATCTTAAGGCGGTATCACCTGATTAGGAAGATCATTGATCGCCAGGAGATCGAGGTACGGAGAGTGGACACTAAAGAAAATACGGCGGATCCATTTACAAAGGCCCTCCCTCAAGCACAGTTTGAGTGACTTTTTGAGCTATTGGGTATGCTGTATGCTAGCAGCTGGCCTTAGTGCATACGTTGGGTATGCGGTGTAAGTCTACGGTAGCGCCCCGGCCGTCGATCCGATGTCAAAATGTGGAAACGAAAACTTTTTCTAAACTTGAAATCGGAGCTATCGCAAACTTTAAACCCGAATCGAACCATTAACCTACAACTAGCTGTCACGACCCGCAGGGTACGGAACGTGACTGGCACTTAAGTTTACGAAACGTCTAAAGGCGTCCGTAAAATAAGTAAGCCAAGCCCAGAAAACAAACCCAATGAAGCAAAGGAGTGAAGAAAACCCAATCAATTGAAAGCGAGTTATCAAATAAGTCATGCAAAACACTTTTTTTAAAAACAGTACAAATTTTTCCCGAAAATTTCGGCAGAGTCTCCTTTGTAAATACTGACCCCCAAAAATGGGTACAACAAATATATACATGAATCCACAAAATAGGGCATCCCCAAGCGGGAGCTAGCTCTTCGCCATACGGCGGTCACAAATCCCACGCAATGTAAATGACAACAAGCATAATAAAGCATAATAAAGCATAAGGAAGCATGAAAAAGTAGCATGTCGGCTCAAGTGAGCTCGACCCCAAAATACAGCATAAAATCCACAAACCTCACAGTCTCATCTCTAGATCAATATACAATAATCTGGTAGAAACAGTAGATGGAGTACACTAGATACAAGAATATACAAGAATATACAAGGTGGTACAAAAAAATAACATAACCCACCTATGAGCAAAACTCGAGCTCAGGCAAAAGAGGCAAAAGACAAGTGCGCCCGCCGCTACTGAACTGACGGAGCGGACCTGCAAAAGACTGTGGCACAACGGGGGTGAGTTGCCAACTCGTGAGTAATAAATAACATCTACAAAGGCTATCGTATGCATGCACACAAGCATCCTAGTATCTAAAATACAGGTATGACTGGATGCACTAGCAGGTGTGTATATAACATCAGTGTACTAATATGCATGCAACATGAATATCTGAGGTCTCAATAGGTATATATAAGAAATATTTTATCTCTTTTTGTTTTTGAAACTCTTTTAGAATGCCAGCATAATGTCAATGAATCGACGAAAATCGGTGTCCAGCAACGACACCCAAAAGCTGTCTCAAATCTCATAAATGTATCTCTGGCCTCAGCCGTCCGGCTGACCCATCTCAAATATCAATATCTCATCATCTAGCGGCCACGGTCGGTATCCTCTGGATATCCGCCATCCCAAACAGTCACCGGTAGGTAATCCGTCCCCTGCCAGGCTCAACGTCATCACCACATTCCTCTTGCCCCGGGGTACCTTACCGGGCCCACCATGTACCCGTGCCGGTTCCTCCACTCCTCGACACGGATTTCCAAAGCCACAGCAAACTCATGGTGGACGACACTTACATCACTAGAAAACCGCAATTTACATGTTTTAAAAATATCATAAGTTTGGAAATTTTGCGGCTTTCCCCCGAAATCCAGCAATATCATAAAATCTCAAGAAATCCTCATAAGTGCATATATCAATGATAATGAATGCATATGATATCAATAATCAAGTTGCGATGTGTGATTAATGGTTTAAGCATGAACAATTAACATGATGAAGTACATGCACATGAATAGAAATTCTACGGTTTCATTTTAAGGAATTAAAGGCAATAGCACCAGTTTAAGTATCAATTAGTAGAAGTTTTAAATTTAAATGTTATCTAGTGTGGTGGCATGGCAATTACCAGGGTGTGTGTGTAAACATGAATAGTGCTCGTGCTGCATATAAAAACCTGGTAATGGTGCATGTGTCCTACAATTGAGTTTGCGTATATGGGTATAACCTATCGATCTAATTGCAGCAATTATCATGCCAGTATCATTATTCTAATGTCACAAGTGATTATCCAATTTACTGTTTTCCAGTTTACTAAATCTATCGGGCGACTTGCGCCATCCAGACGATCGTCCCCCGTAGATGTTAAATCTACTCACCGGGATTCCTGGCTAGCTGTGTCCGATCACCGCCTTTCCCTTTCGCGCCGCGTCAGACGTCTCCGCGACCGAACCTGTAATTTATATCAAATATAAGGTTACATATCAAGAACGACGCAAAACCCCAACGAAACTACTAAAGTTCTCTAGCTGGGTACAACGTGCACAAAGTGCGCGGACACACGCGAAAATCGCAAAAACTGCCGAAAAACGCCGATTTGGGTCACCCGGCAAAACTAAAACCCGACTACCCAAAAACCGCACTCACGCATCCTAAAAGTCGTAGGACAAGCCAACAAAATCATCAAGATACCACAATTAACTCATCACATAACTTCTATAAAAATCTAGTAAGCAGAAATTGCAATTTGATGCAAACATCGACAATATAGCGACAAAGTCAACCCACCCAACGCCAACATTCCAAACTAACCAAAAAGTTAGCCAATACACCAATGCTAAACCATTAACTAAGCTTAAAAAACCTAATTTACATAACAAAACCTTCTCTTGATTTTTATAAATAGCAAACATAACTCAAACTATATAAGAAATCCTTACTTTAACACTAAAATTTAGCCTAATAAGCAAATTAACCACTTAGCTTAAGGTTAGCAAAACACTAGATAGCAAATTAGGTTTAGTCAACACAAATTAGGTTTAATCAACTCACTAATCAAGCTTCAAATATCATTTTCCATACATAACCCTCTCTTGAAAAACCTTAAAACAACAACTTTACACTAAAATCAACTTCTAAAATTACCTAAATTAGTATAATTAAAGACTACTAAATAAGATAACCATATAGATTAGTTTACTAACAACTAGATTAACAAAATAACAACTTAATTAATTATCATGGTTCAAAACCTAGTTAGAATTTTCAAACAAAAATCTAAGAAAACTAGATTAACTACACTAAACTAACACTAAACCATAACACATAAGCACTTAAACAAGGAATTTAACAAGATGGAATTTATACCTCTTGATCAATAGATCAAGCAAGAAAGTTTCCTCCAAATGATGGCCTCAAACACCAAGATCCAAGCAAGAATGGCTAAGGAAAATGATAGCATAAGGAAATTGTTTGGATTTTTGGAATTAATTCATGGATTTTGATGCATTTCCTTGAAGGAAATTGAAGAAAATTGCAAAGAAAAGAGATGAGAAAGAGGGGTGCAGGTTTCGGCCAGGTTGGAGGTATGGGGGAGGGTGTGGGGTGAGTGGGAAGGTCAAGGGTCAAGTTTTAAAGTCAATGTATCATACATTTATCCAATATATTAAAATAAATACCATAAACTATTAATTAACTCAAGAAACAACTCAAGAAAGAGAGAGGTCAGAATTTTCTGGTCTTGGCCAAGGATTGGGCTGTTCTTGGGCTGAGGAAAAAGATAGAGGGGTTTTACAAAAGAAATTTTATGCAAAAAGGCCCCCTACAACTCAAAAATTGCAAGTTTTAGCCCAAAATTCAATAATTTCGTTTCAATTTATAAAAATTGGTTAAAAATCAAAATAAATTACTAAAAATTCATGTTATCACTAGAATATAATTATCATAATTTTTGAGATTAAAATTAGCCCGGAAAAATTTGTATTTATCGCTTATTTAAAGTATTTTCTTACCGGCTTAAAATAATATAAAAAAATTGAAAAATAGGGAAAAATTTTTAAATGACCAAAATTTCATAATTAACTCATTAGTCACTAAAAACAAGTAATTACCTATCCATTTTAAGTATAATTAGCCCTAAACTGCAAAATATCGAGAAAGACGGTTTTCGGAAAAATACCGAATTTTCACCGAATTTCAGGAAAACACCAAAACGACTTTTCAAGACGCTACAATCTTCCCCCCTTAAAGAAATTCGGTCCCCGAATTTAAAAATATAGCTACGCGTACCTTCGAAGAGATGGGGATACTTCTTCCTCATCTCGCCCTCGGTCTCCCAGGTAACCTCCTCGCTGCTCGGGCTACGCCAAAGGACCTTGACGGTTGGTATAATCTTCGACCTCAACTTCTTCACCTGCCGATCCAAGATGGCCACCGGCTGCTCTGCAAAAGAAAGGTCGCGCTCTAGCTGGACTGTCGGGTGCTGAATCGCATGCGAAGGGTCGTGAAGGTACTTGCGGAGCATCGAAACATGGAAGACGGGGTGAACATCGGGAAAGCTGGGAGGAAGAGCCAAACGATATGCAACAGCGCCGACACGCTCGAGGATCTCGAAGGGACCTACGAATCTAGGGCTAAGCTTCCCCTTTCGCCCAAAACGCATCACGCCCTTCATCGGTGAGACCTTCAGAAAAACATGGTCGCCAACTGCGAACTCTAATCTGCGACGGCGCCTGTCTGCATACGATTTCTGCCTGCTCTGAGCCGCTCTCATCCGGTCTCGGATCAACTGTATCTTCGCTGTCGTCTCCTCAACAAGCTGCGGCCCCAAAATGCTGCTCTCGCTGAGCTCTGTCCAACAAACGGGCGATCTGCATCTCCTCCCATACAATGCCTCGAAAGGTGCCATCTGAATAGTATCCTGGAAGCTGTTGTTGTAGGAGAACTCCACTAGAGGTAAATGACGATCCCAGCTACCACCAAAGTCTAAAACGCACGCTCTGAGCATGTCCTCGAGAGTCTGAATGGTCCGCTCTGACTGTCCATCTGTCTGCGGATGAAACGCTGTGCTGAAGCTCAAACGAGTGCCCAAAGCCTCCTGAAGTCTCTGCCAAAGTCGGCTGGTGAACTGAGTGCCTCGATCTGACACGATACAAGTCGGTACGCCATGTAGTCGCACGATCTCGTCAATATAGAGCTGAGCATACTGAGCGAAGCTGAAAGTCGTCTTCACTGGCAGGAAGTGAGCCGCTTTCGTCAATCTATCCACGATCACCCAGATGGAGTCGTACCCTCGACTGGTCCTGGGTAGACCCACAACGAAGTCCATCGAAATCTGCTCCCATTTCCACTCCGGAATGGGTAACGGCTGTAGCTCTCCTGCGGGCCTCTGGTGTTCGGCCTTGACTTGCTGACAAGTCAGGCATCTCGAAACGAACTCCGCAATGTCCCTCTTCATCCCGTCCCACCAGTAGGTCTCTCTCATATCATGGTACATCTTGGTGGAACCGGGATGGACACTATACACTGATCGGTGTGCCTCCTCAAGAATGTCGCGCCGTAATCCATCGGCATCTGGTACGCACAGTCTAGATCCATATCGTAAAATCCCCTGATCGTCAACCATGAACTCGGAAAATCTGCCCTGTCCCATCTGTGCCATGATCTCTGAGCAACGGTCGTCACTGCGCTGTGCCTCATATATACGGTCAAGCAACTGTGGGCGTGCACGAACATGCGCGAGCTGTCCCCCTGTCTGAGTGAACTCGAACTCAACTCGGCTGTCGCATAACATCTGCCAATCTGCTGACGACTGCCTCTGCACTGCGCGCAAAAAGGATAGACTACCCCCGGGCCTCCTACTCAACGCATCTGCCACCACATTCGCCTTGCCGGGGTGATATAAGATCTCGCAGTCGTAGTCTTTCACCAACTCCATCCAACGACGCTGTCTGAGGTTCAGGTCTCGCTGCTGAAATATGTACTTTAAGCTCTTGTGATCGGTGAATATCTGACACGACTCGCCGTAAAGGTAATGTCGCCAAATCTTCAGTGCAAAGACCACTGCAGCCATCTCCAAATCATGAGTGGGGTAGTTCTGTTCATGCTTCTTCAACTGCCGAGAAGCATACGCGATCACCCGGCCATGCTGCATCAAAACGCATCCTAATCCCACTCGCGAAGCATCACAGTAGACAACAAATCCGCCTGATCCCGAAGGTAAAGATAATACCGGCGCCGTAGTCAAACATGTCCGCAGCTGCTGAAAACTGCGCTCGCACTCCTCCGTCCAGACGAAAGGAACTCCCTTCCGGGTCAAACCGGTCAACGGTGCAGCTATACGGGAGAAGTCCTGAACAAAACGCCTGTAGTAGCCCGCCAAGCCTAGAAAACTACGGATCTCGGTAACCGATGTAGGTCGGGGCCACTGCTGAACGGCCTCAATCTTCTTCGGGTCCACACAAATGCCGTCTCTCGTAACCACGTGACCCAAGAATCCGACGCTGTCCAGCCAGAAAGCACACTTGGAGAACTTCGCGAACAGCTGATGCTCCCTCAGAGTCTGTAACGTAATCCGCAAGTGCTGCTCGTGCTCCTCTCTGCTCCGGGAGTACACCAAGATATCGTCGATAAACACGATGATGAACAAGTCAAGATACGGCCTGAATGTACGGTTCATCAAATCCATGAATGCTGCTGGGGCGTTGGTGAGTCCGAACGACATCACCAAAAACTCGTAGTGGCCATAGCGTGTACGGAAAGCTGTCCTCGGTATATCCTCCTGTCGAACTCGCAGCTGATGGTATCCTGATCGCAAGTCGATCCTCGAAAAATACCCCGCACCCTGAAGCTGGTCGAACAAATCATCAATGCGCGGCAACGGATATCTGTTCCGAACGGTAACTTTGTTCAGCTGGCGGTAGTCGATACATAAGCGCAAACTTCCATCCTTCTTCTTGACAAACAGGACCGGAGCACCCCACGGAGAAACACTCGGTCGAATAAGCCCCTTGTCCAACAAATCCTGCAACTGCTCCTTCAGCTCTCGAAGCTCTGCCGGGGCCATCCGATACGGTGGTATAGAAATAGGCCCCGAACCGGGAATCAAATCAATGCAGAACTCAACATCGCGCTCAGGCGGTAGCCCAGGTAGCTCATCAGGGAAAACATCAGGGAACTCACAAACTACCGGGACCTGGTCCAACGGAACCTCTGCAGCTCGAGTATCACAAATACACGCTAAGAATCCCTGACATCCCTTCCGCAAGAGCTGACCAGCGCGAAGAGAAGAAATTAAGCTGGGAAGGGTGACACTGCGGTCTCCCTGAATAACAAGGACTGGCTCTCCCGGAAAGCTAAATCTGACTGCCTTCTCACGGCAGTCCACCGAAGCATAACAAGTGGCTAGCCAATCCATGCCCAGAAGCACATCAAAGTCCAACGTATCGAGGAGTATCAAATCAACTGATGAATCCCTCTCCCCGATACGAACGGAACACAAACGAAATACAAAACGAGCGACAAACGACTCGCCTACCGGAGTAACAACAACAAGCGGCTGATCTAACGACGACGACTCACGGCCCAACATCGGTGCAAAGTGTGTAGATACGTACGAATGTGTGGAACCTGGGTCGAATAACACCCGTGCGTCGAAAGAACAAACTGGCAAAGTACCTGTCACAACGGCATTGGATGCCTGCGCATCCTGCGGTGTCAAAGCAAAAACTCGGGCCTGTCCTCCACCGATAGCGGGCTGACCTCGACCTCGGCCTCTGCCTCCTCGTCCTCTCTGAACAGGACCGCCGCGTCCACGGCCTCTCGGTGCACCTAACTGGCGTGGAGCATCGCCTGGGGTAGGAAGTAGGGCTCTCTAAGGAGGGGGTGGTGATGGTGGTAGAGTCACGTGCGGAACTGTCGCTGCTCCCTGTCGTCTCACCGGACAGTCTCTGACAAGATGATGCAGACTCCCGCACCCAAAACATCCTGGTGACGGCTGCTGCCTCTGGGGATAAGAACCATATAACTGTCCCCGCCCAAATCCTCTGCCAGGCCTATCTCTCGGAAAGAATCTGGCGCGCTGTCTCTGAGATGGTACATCGGTGCGCATCCTCTTCGGCCCAGAAACGGCCGGAGTCTGTGATATGCGTGCCTCCATCCGCAATGCTGTATCCATAGCAGCTGAATAAGTGTCGTAGTGCTGGGCGCCAATGGCAAGGTATAGCTGGGCATCAAGTCCCTGTACGAACCTCTTCACCATCTTCTCCTCGGTATCCACCAAATACTGAGCATATCGCGATAACTGTGTAAACTGGATATCATACTCAGACACCGTCATCCCAGGTGTCTTGACTAAGGCCTCGAAACTGCGAGCTCTGGCGTCACGAACGCTCTCTGGAAGGAAACGGGCTAGAAAGACCGCTGTAAACTCGGCCCAAGTCATAGGCGGTAGATCTGCAGCTCGACCTCTCAAGACTGACTCCCACCATGTCTGCGCGAGACCCTCTAGCCGGAAACTGGCAAGCTCTACCCATCGATCATCCGAACATCTCAGCGAACGGCAGATCCTGGCTAAACTATCAAGGAACGTCTGTGGGTCCTCTGCTGCCTCGGTGCCGGTGAATACTGGAGGTCTCAGCCTCATGAAGTCCTGTAGTGAAACCGGAATGGACACGATGGTAGTAGTAGGAGCAGGTATCATGGTCGTCTGTGATGTAGTAGGTACGTCATCCTGCCTCGGTGTACGACTGGCTGCAACTAGGGATCCTACCATCTGACGCAGCTCCTGCATGCCTCCCATCATCTGTCGCAACTCCTCCATACCCGTCTCGAGCCTATCCATACGGCCTGGGGAAGGTGGATCGGTCTGTCCCTGCGGCGTAGGCATACCACCCTGCTCAGTCCTAGCCTCGGACGAGCCAGCTCGAATCTCGTCTCTGGCGGCAGCCCTCTGTGCCCTCGTAGCCTTCGGCGGCATAGTGGCTGTTACAAGAAAACGGATAGTAAGAACAGTGCAATAGGATCATAGGATACACGGAATTGAAGAAGGAATTTTTCAAGCAAGTATATCCTAAAGTCACTTAGGCGGAGTACCGTATCGTAAGTATGCCGCGGACATACGCACGCTACGTTACCCTGCTTAAGTCACTTACTCCATCTACCAAGGGTCATCCTACACTCACAAAGGTAAAACCTATCGCTCTGATACCAACTTTGTCACGACCCGCAGGGTACGGAACGTGACTGGCACTTAAGTTTACGAAACGTCTAAAGGCGTCCGTAAAATAAGTAAGCCAAGCCCAGAAAACAAACCCAATGAAGCAAAGGAGTGAAGAAAACCCAATCAATTGAAAGCGAGTTATCAAATAAGTCATGCAAAACACTTTTTTTAAAAACAGTACAAATTTTTCCCGAAAATTTCGGCAGAGTCTCCTTTGTAAATACTGACCCCCAAAAATGGGTACAACAAATATATACATGAATCCACAAAATAGGGCATCCCCAAGCGGGAGCTAGCTCTTCGCCATACGGCGGTCACAAATCCCACGCAATGTAAATGACAACAAGCATAATAAAGCATAATAAAGCATAAGGAAGCATGAAAAAGTAGCATGTCGGCTCAAGTGAGCTCGACCCCAAAATACAGCATAAAATCCACAAACCTCACAGTCTCATCTCTAGATCAATATACAATAATCTGGTAGAAACAGTAGATGGAGTACACTAGATACAAGAATATACAAGAATATACAAGGTGGTACAAAAAAATAACATAACCCACCTATGAGCAAAACTCGAGCTCAGGCAAAAGAGGCAAAAGACAAGTGCGCCCGCCGCTACTGAACTGACGGAGCGGACCTGCAAAAGACTGTGGCACAACGGGGGTGAGTTGCCAACTCGTGAGTAATAAATAACATCTACAAAGGCTATCGTATGCATGCACACAAGCATCCTAGTATCTAAAATACAGGTATGACTGGATGCACTAGCAGGTGTGTATATAACATCAGTGTACTAATATGCATGCAACATGAATATCTGAGGTCTCAATAGGTATATATAAGAAATATTTTATCTCTTTTTGTTTTTGAAACTCTTTTAGAATGCCAGCATAATGTCAATGAATCGACGAAAATCGGTGTCCAGCAACGACACCCAAAAGCTGTCTCAAATCTCATAAATGTATCTCTGGCCTCAGCCGTCCGGCTGACCCATCTCAAATATCAATATCTCATCATCTAGCGGCCACGGTCGGTATCCTCTGGATATCCGCCGTCCCAAACAGTCACCGGTAGGTAATCCGTCCCCTGCCAGGCTCAACGTCATCACCACATTCCTCTTGCCCCGGGGTACCTTACCGGGCCCACCATGTACCCGTGCCGGTTCCTCCACTCCTCGACACGGATTTCCAAAGCCACAGCAAACTCATGGTGGACGACACTTACATCACTAGAAAACCGCAATTTACATGTTTTAAAAATATCATAAGTTTGGAAATTTTGCGGCTTTCCCCCGAAATCCAGCAATATCATAAAATCTCAAGAAATCCTCATAAGTGCATATATCAATGATAATGAATGCATATGATATCAATAATCAAGTTGCGATGTGTGATTAATGGTTTAAGCATGAACAATTAACATGATGAAGTACATGCACATGAATAGAAATTCTACGGTTTCATTTTAAGGAATTAAAGGCAATAGCACCAGTTTAAGTATCAATTAGTAGAAGTTTTAAATTTAAATGTTATCTAGTGTGGTGGCATGGCAATTACCAGGGTGTGTGTGTAAACATGAATAGTGCTCGTGCTGCATATAAAAACCTGGTAATGGTGCATGTGTCCTACAATTGAGTTTGCGTATATGGGTATAACCTATCGATCTAATTGCAGCAATTATCATGCCAGTATCATTATTCTAATGTCACAAGTGATTATCCAATTTACTGTTTTCCAGTTTACTAAATCTATCGGGCGACTTGCGCCATCCAGACGATCGTCCCCCGTAGATGTTAAATCTACTCACCGGGATTCCTGGCTAGCTGTGTCCGATCACCGCCTTTCCCTTTCGCGCCGCGTCAGACGTCTCCGCGACCGAACCTGTAATTTATATCAAATATAAGGTTACATATCAAGAACGACGCAAAACCCCAACGAAACTACTAAAGTTCTCTAGCTGGGTACAACGTGCACAAAGTGCGCGGACACACGCGAAAATCGCAAAAACTGCCGAAAAACGCCGATTTGGGTCACCCGGCAAAACTAAAACCCGACTACCCAAAAACCGCACTCACGCATCCTAAAAGTCGTAGGACAAGCCAACAAAATCATCAAGATACCACAATTAACTCATCACATAACTTCTATAAAAATCTAGTAAGCAGAAATTGCAATTTGATGCAAACATCGACAATATAGCGACAAAGTCAACCCACCCAACGCCAACATTCCAAACTAACCAAAAAGTTAGCCAATACACCAATGCTAAACCATTAACTAAGCTTAAAAAACCTAATTTACATAACAAAACCTTCTCTTGATTTTTATAAATAGCAAACATAACTCAAACTATATAAGAAATCCTTACTTTAACACTAAAATTTAGCCTAATAAGCAAATTAACCACTTAGCTTAAGGTTAGCAAAACACTAGATAGCAAATTAGGTTTAGTCAACACAAATTAGGTTTAATCAACTCACTAATCAAGCTTCAAATATCATTTTCCATACATAACCCTCTCTTGAAAAACCTTAAAACAACAACTTTACACTAAAATCAACTTCTAAAATTACCTAAATTAGTATAATTAAAGACTACTAAATAAGATAACCATATAGATTAGTTTACTAACAACTAGATTAACAAAATAACAACTTAATTAATTATCATGGTTCAAAACCTAGTTAGAATTTTCAAACAAAAATCTAAGAAAACTAGATTAACTACACTAAACTAACACTAAACCATAACACATAAGCACTTAAACAAGGAATTTAACAAGATGGAATTTATACCTCTTGATCAATAGATCAAGCAAGAAAGTTTCCTCCAAATGATGGCCTCAAACACCAAGATCCAAGCAAGAATGGCTAAGGAAAATGATAGCATAAGGAAATTGTTTGGATTTTTGGAATTAATTCATGGATTTTGATGCATTTCCTTGAAGGAAATTGAAGAAAATTGCAAAGAAAAGAGATGAGAAAGAGGGGTGCAGGTTTCGGCCAGGTTGGAGGTATGGGGGAGGGTGTGGGGTGAGTGGGAAGGTCAAGGGTCAAGTTTTAAAGTCAATGTATCATACATTTATCCAATATATTAAAATAAATACCATAAACTATTAATTAACTCAAGAAACAACTCAAGAAAGAGAGAGGTCAGAATTTTCTGGTCTTGGCCAAGGATTGGGCTGTTCTTGGGCTGAGGAAAAAGATAGAGGGGTTTTACAAAAGAAATTTTATGCAAAAAGGCCCCCTACAACTCAAAAATTGCAAGTTTTAGCCCAAAATTCAATAATTTCGTTTCAATTTATAAAAATTGGTTAAAAATCAAAATAAATTACTAAAAATTCATGTTATCACTAGAATATAATTATCATAATTTTTGAGATTAAAATTAGCCCGGAAAAATTTGTATTTATCGCTTATTTAAAGTATTTTCTTACCGGCTTAAAATAATATAAAAAAATTGAAAAATAGGGAAAAATTTTTAAATGACCAAAATTTCATAATTAACTCATTAGTCACTAAAAACAAGTAATTACCTATCCATTTTAAGTATAATTAGCCCTAAACTGCAAAATATCGAGAAAGACGGTTTTCGGAAAAATACCGAATTTTCACCGAATTTCAGGAAAACACCAAAACGACTTTTCAAGACGCTACACTAGCTAACTAGAGAAGGGTTAGAAAAGCTATACCGATCGATCCGTGTCCTTCGGTCTTTATCCACCAACCCAAGCTCCTCGCGGCATCTACGATCTCCGGTCTTCTCGTCGGAAGGGCACCACATCAATGAGTCTTTTTACGGGCTCCCGCTTCGTCCGAAGCAACTCGGACATGAAGTTTGTTAGCCGACGTGTCCAAGGTGAAGTAGAGAATGTGTGTGATCAGTTTGTCTCAAGCATCCATTGATTCTCAACACATGAGAGTGTATGGATGGAGGTTGGAGATGATGCCATCAATGGAGGTTGTGAGCTAGAGGAAGAAGAAGAAGAAGAAGAAGAGCTTTTCTTTTTCTTATGTGTTGCATGATAAAAATGAGAGAGTGAGTATGAAATAATACAAGAGCAAACCCTTCATATGGCAGCCCTCTCTCTTTCTCCATCTCATTTCAACTCATAAATCAATCAAATAATGTGACACATGCACAAAGAAAGAGACCATGAGTCATCACTTGTGCATGTGTCACAATTAATGCTCTTCATGATGACTTAAGCTCACAATTTCCATTTGTAAACATTAATCCAAATGTTTACAACAATAAAAAGATACGGCAACATCTAAAGTAAACTCGTGACGGATCACAAGGATACCCCTCATATGTATATACATACCTGCATCCGCATTCCGACTGAATGAGAATGCGATGAGACTAAAGTAATCCAACAAATCTAATATTAGGATCCGGCTTAAACCAAAGCTCACTAGTATGATCCGCCCGATCATGATCCGTGCACTATTGCACGTATATGATCGAACCCTGCCATATATCATACGGCCTCTACAACGCGTCCGAAACTTGAGAAACTGTCTGTGGGGGACTCTAAAGACTCGTCAATACTTTGGCTGTGGATTTAACCACTAGCACGTCAGTGGTACTAGCTGTACGTAACGGGCTACCAGGTATTGACCAAAAGGGAGGTCGATGAGCGAACTCATCCCGACACCCTACTGAGCCTGTCAGTGACAATATCCGTACAGTCCGGTCCGTTCGTCTATGAGCATCGCATGTCGGGCCTAGGGGTTGGTAAAAGTCAGACCCCCAAAAGCGGTACAAGTCGTGTCGGAGTGTAGCCCAAAACACCCTGAGATACTACTGGAATACCTACCAGTAAATCTCCTGCCTTGGCCAAGGACTTCGTGTAATGGCTCTCCTAGACACAGCGCGATCTCACCCCCAATACCGGGAGAGACGAAACCCCTGCCGATCCTCTCACTGCCTCCATGTGGCTCGGGACTGTACCCAACTAAAACCTGTTTGCACGACTCCTTTGAGCCGTGGTAGGGTAGTAATCAAAGCACAGTGGGAACTCACACGAGACAAATGACGATCTCAGGTCGATGAACTAACCTGTACACATGTCACCAGGGAACTGCTATCTGACGTCAGGTATAATACCAACTAGCATGTTCCCGGCGAGTCCTGTCCGGTGTACTCATAACCCAATGAGCACCTGTATACATCTTAGGTGATCCAACTGACACCAATGGTTTGTGAGACCGGCCATCGCCCCTCGTCGGGGTCTCGACTGTATACACTAGTCTACTCTGGAGTATCGACGCCCTGTCTCGAAAACTCCCACGACTAGGGACCTTTTAAGGATGTGCTTATAGACCCCAGCTCCCACGTATATGATCGCCATCATACTGCTGGCCGTCAAGCAAGAATCCTAAGGGCTCTATCAATGTGCAATAGTGACCTGTAATGTCACCTAAAGCATGTACACGATGATAAAAATAAACCAGATAGCATACTATCCTCTTGAGTAAGACTGTCCTACCGGTATAGGTCCTCCTTCAATCATTGCAATCACGTGCCTGCGATCCAATAATTGACTTTGAGGGTACTATATCCAACAATCTCCCACTTGCACTCAAGGCTAATTATTGCGATGTCGCATACTCACAGCCCGTGTGATACCGAACACCCAACTGCTCTACTAATCAGTTTCACAAAGCCCGTTTGCGAAACTATTGCATTCGAGGAATAGCCTCAGTGAGTGGATCCGCCCTAATGTTTCTTTCTATGTCTCTCTTTATCTCAAGTTCGCGGAGAAAACCATCTCCCGAAATGAGCAATACCTGTCTTAGAATATGTCTAGATATCTGATGGGACCTAGTTCATAAATGAATTCCAAATCCAAACTTCTTAGACTGTATCGTCAACTGAACTTAATCAGTATCCTGCACCATGCCTCCCTCAGTATCCGCTTGGACTATCTGTCCAAACTACTGCCCCTCGTCAGAGGGAAAACTATAACTTTGACAGCCACTCTGTCATCCAGGTCACCTTGGAAGCCTGGAATGATAACCGTCTCCCGTAGTAGGCTGACGTTATCATATCCTTAGAACATCCACTTATGTTCTAAAACTGCTTCCGAATGTTTCTCCAGGATTGGATCAATATCAACTTATTGCATCTACTGCAAAAACAACATCTGGTGTGGTACTTGACATCTCATGATTGACTCAATCGCCTAAGCAAGTGATATGCCAACCATGCACATCCCTCTCCCCTTTAGTCTGTAAGACACCTTTAGAGAGGGTGACTCCATCATTTGCAGGTATACTACCGTGCCAGGAGTCGTCCATTCTAAAATACCTTTAGAATACTGTCTAAGTACCCAGATTGGGAAACTACCCAAATCTAGATCTAAAACCATAGATCTAGTAAGCAGAATGTCTGATATTATATCTATATCCTTTGTGGAGAAACCACTGTGTGACAACCAAAGTATAACCGACCGTAGTATAGGAATTTCACTTCCTACTCTATGTATGTCATCCAAATACCAGGACATCACACACTACTACCTTCTTAACAGATCCATCCCCTATTCTGATGAAGTCAAACCTATGACTGTCACTTCAGAAATAGATGATCTATCTCCGCTATATCTGCTTTAGTCGATAAATAGACATAAGCTACTTGTCCACTATGCTTCCGCTGCTCCCACTGACTGTGACAACCCTCTGGAAGAGTCATATACACGTACACTTCTAAAGCTAGTTTAGAACGACGCTATACTCATCCTCCTGCCGGGTCTCACAGTCTGGAACAACAGCAATGGCAAGTCTGGGTAAACAAGAACCTCCTTGTCACCGTCTTTGAGCATACCGAAGAACCTCTCGAGTGCTCGAGCTTACCCACCATATCTGCGGAGTGGCCAATGGAATGTCAAACTATATTGAATCTTTAGGTTCTTATCAAATTTTCAGTAATCGTTTGCGGTTCTGGGATCACTTCCAGTTCTACCATACTCCCACTACTGTTTTCTTAAAAAAAAATCCATTTTACTAAAACTGTGGCGAGTCAAGAACAATATCACTATTGATCTTCCAAATGGTAGAAAGTCAACCCTCGTTATAACCCGGGCAACCCACAAACAGCCATTACAGAAACGTGCCTTGAGTTATCTAGAGTCTGGTTTTAAGCATAAGCCGGACAACTCCCCGTACCTTAACATTGTTAAGATATGAACTATTCTATGTCCAATATAGAAACAGAGGCACTGATTTAATTGGAACCAGATTCAAATCATGCAGCTGTCTCCAGTGCGTGCTAACTAAATGGAGAGAGGCCGATCATCATTACTCAACTTAGGAATACATCCAGATATGAGTAACCTGAAAGAGAAGCAAGTTCTCATAATCATTACTATCAACTGAATACTATACACAAGTATCTACATCTTCGATCACCTTGAAGAATCCTGATACTTGCAATATCTAGTTCTCTACTTTATTCATATACCTATAACTTCTCAAAACTTAGACCTTGTATTTCTATGAAACACATGTCTAAGAACTAGAGAAGTCACAAGTAAACAGAATATAGTATGAGTACCAACCCCTCTGTCATCATGGACACCGGACAACATACAATACTCTGTATAAGTCCCCTGAGTCTAATAACTCATTCCCTGTGTGTCGTAGGTTGAAAACTGTACCTATGGTTAAGAAGAATTACACCTCTGTTTAATGCTCCTTACCTAACCATCCACTGATATAGGTAAATGTCATAGACATAATTTCAAAAAGTTATATATCACTTTATAAAAATAAACGTACAGATATATCAATTTGAAACTGGTGCATAACAACGGATATTCAAAACCACATATTTGCCGTTCGGCAAACAACCCAGGCGATTTCCTCAAATATCACCAATTACAACGAATCCCGATATAATGAGGATGATCTCCCAATTCCCAATAACTTCCACTCATCATCTGTAAAACCATACAGATGTGAGAATCAAATCTGGTAAATACATACCCTGGAGTAAGGACTAATTGAGAAATCAGTTTTCTTTTAACAATACACAGTGAAACTGAAACATGTAAATGTTTCGAAGGGGTATCCGGGTATTCCTAGTAATGCCTCTTCCATTGTCAGATTCAAAACTGTAACCGTATATTTCTTTTCCATCTCTCCAAATCCCTTTATATGTCTTTAGTCATTACCTTCTGTACACCACCTTTAGGCCAAATGGTTTTCTTCCTTTCTTACCGTTCGGCACCAGCCTATGGTTTGGAAGAAGACTATCCAATAAGCATAATGGGTGTACTCTCCTAATCCTAGGAGCACTCGCAACCCGAGAGAAGGTAAAGATAAAAGACAACTGAATAAAACCTTATTCCTATTTCTCCTGAACCAGAATCCATCCCCGAACTGGAACAAGTTCCTTCGAGTTCGTATATAACCATACGATGGAGTATCCAATAAACTGTGGATTTTCGTAGTGATATGGAGTGTTCCATAGAAATACAAAGGTGAAGTAGGAGTGGCGATGAAATACTTGGTTTGGTCGTGAATAGCAGTCGCAATTTACTTTGCCCTCTTACTAATCCCTTTATTTGTCTTTACTTAATACCTTCTGTACACCTTTTAGGCTAAATGGTTTTCTTCATGCCCTACCTTTCGGCACCTGCCTATGGTTTGGATGAAGACTATCCAATAAGCATAATAGGTGTACCGTCCTAATCCAAGGAGCACTCGCAGTCTGAGAGAAGGTAAAAGGAAAAGACAACTGAATAGTCCTATTCATTTTTTCCAGAACCGGAAACCATCCTCGAATCTGGAACAAGTTCCTTCAAGTTCGTATATAACCATACGATGGTTTTATCCAATTGAAGTGGATGTTCGTAGTAATACGGGGTGTCTGGAGAAAAGGGTAAAAGTAGGAGTGGCAATGAGGTATGCAACTCAGACAATCCAAAATCTAGTGTTTTAAGAAGGTTCGGTTAACTTGGTCACTGAGTCATAGTCTAGGGTCGGGCCATGGTCACTGCCAAAGAGAGAGAGAGAAAAAACACTTTGCGTGCACTCTAACCTAGATAAGAATGGTTACCAATTTATCTAATCAGGAAACCTCCCACTGTAACCTCAAATTTTCCTCCAAACCTGAAAGAAAAATTAGTCGGGATCACCCGAGGAGTAAACCAACTCATCAGTGGGAATCGGGATCCAACTATCATCGCATGATAATGTGATGGAATCCACTCACGTTATCACACTCCAGAAGGTATGCGCATGCCTGGCAAGTTTCAGTTTCTTTAGAAACTCCCGATGTGATTTTTACCCCATGCTCTTATGACCTTGACTTTGGTCAACAAATCATAAGTCACATGTCAAGTTCTACCCGTCATTATCCAGGTTAATTTGAATCCACCCGTACCTACCCTTGACTTTGTCCAACAAAGCAGTACGACTGTCTCAAACTAACGCATCTATCTATGCAACAGAAAGGTAACAAATAGCTACCATACACTATGCCTTGACTTTGGCCAACAAACATAGCATGAATACTAAGTGCTACCCGTCTGAAATGACGGAGGGCTACGAATGGTTTTTGGCGAAAAACCTTTAACGTAATGAACTTGATATCGTTGAAGGAACCGGATAGCTTTTTATAAATATAGTGGCGAAAACTTTTGCTAAAGAGGTCACTCCCGGTGAAGGGATCTCGGCTCTTTCCCCGTGGAATGAGGTGCAGGATATTCCAACTGAATACCGCGATGCAAAGCAAAAAGTAATCGACTATAGTGAAGTTATTACCCTGACGCAAACTTCTGTCCAAGGGTCACTCCCGGTGAAGTGATCTCGGCCCTTGCCTCGTCGACTGAGGTGTTGGATATTCATAACCGAATACCACTGTGCAAAACAAAAGAGAACGTCCTTACAATAACATCTTTTTGAAAAATTGTTCCAACAATATCAGAATAGGTTTGTTTAGCTTGCATTGATCCGAATCAATGCAGTCCCATCAATTAATCACACCACAAAAGAACGAAAATATGATGTACGTATATGCCATCCGCATTAGCCACTGGTCCCGTCATCACCCGTTATGTTACTTAACTAACGACAGAGCGGGAAATGGACTAGCGCGGGTGTAAAACATATACAACATCTACTAGTATATATATCAATATATAATATTCGCTCATAGCATGATAAAATGCAACATCACAGAGAGTAATAAGTATCACGGAACAATACAGATAATCTGGGATCCCTGGATTTCATAGAACCGCTACCGAAACCCGACATTCCGCTGGTCGTGTGGATAGCCTGTGCAATGAAATCTTAGACCCCAAGGAGTGCGGCAAGTAACCCGCCAAAACCTGAAGCGAGGTAGCCCCCTTCAAAAAAGTGAATGGACCACCCAGCACTTCACGGAATCCGGTAACTTGAGCACCCCTCCTTGGGTCAACCTATACCCCCTACGAGTGCGGCGAAAAGCCTGCCAACTCTAGAGCAAAGTGTTAGTTATATGTATGCCCTAGAGGCCATTACTGTACATAGGATGTATATTATAGTGGATGCTGGGACATATATAGGTAGGACTTTCTTGCTCGACATGATAGTATGCTATCTGGTTGCTCTTTATCTTAACATGTATACTTTCTGTCTCTCTGTTACATGTTGAAAAAGCCCTTAGGATGTGTACTCGACTTCCAGGACTATGATGCAAATCATACTAGTGGGGCCTGGGTAGTCAATGAGTACATCCTTCAATGTTCCTAGTCGTGGGAATATCGAGACGGGGCATCGATATTCCAGAGTAGACTAGCGTATATCTTCTCGACCCATGCGATGGGCGATGGATGATCCCATATCCATTGGTGTTTGACATCAGAGATGATATGCGGGTGCTCAGTGGAGACTGGGTACACTGAACGGACTCGCCGAGAACTCCCAGATGGTATTATACCTCAAGTCAGATGGCAGTTCTCTGGTGACACTGGTACAGCTTAGTCTGTTGACCCGAGATCGTCATAGAGTCTTGTGTGTCTCCCACTGTGCTTTGATTTCCACCCTACCACGGCTCTACTGAGTCGTGCAAACAGGTGGTTTTTGGGTACAGTCCCGATTCACATGGAGGCAATGAGCGATAGGAGGGGATTCGTCTCTCCGGTATTGGGGGTTGATGTTGCGCTATGCTCGACTGGCCATAACTGGAAATCCCTGGCCAGGATTGCAGTGATCTACTGGTAAGTGTTATCAGTAGTTTCACACATTGTTATGGACCTCACGTCGGCATGACTTATCGAGCTATTGGGGTCTGACATTTACCACCCCTAGGCGAGATATACGACATATCAGACGAACAGACCGGACTGTACGGTAAGTGTTACTGGTTGGATTCACAGGAGTGTGAGCGGGCTTGCTCGTCGATCTTTTGATCGCTCAATACCCGGGTGGCCGTTACGTTTAGCAGACCGCTTGTGGCTTGTGGGTGTTTGATATGATCATCACCTGCTGCCGGCGTATTGACGAGTCTTTAGAGTCCTACACAGAGGTTTCTTGGCTCAAGCGAAATGAAATAGGAGTGCATATGACATATGTACGGTACCGAGAATAATGCGTGTATGCGATACCGTATTCCATTCTCGCGATGAATGTATCGATTGGTTGTATGCGATATAACCTAGTTATCGAATCAAGGATTGATTCGATAAGCCGATACATTGGATATTAGTCGGTTATATGCGATATGACCGGTAAATCAAGTATTGATTTAATGATTTAATGCATAATTATATATTTGATATATTACTTTGCATTAACTAGTATTGGTTCACTTAAATTGGATTTTCTCACTTGATGTACACAAGTTGTATATGTGATATACTTTTGTGCACAAGATTGTATCATGTTTGATGATACATGCAAACTTGGGTTTATGTAAAGACTTAAACCATGGTTATGTTAATGGTTAGGGTTTTGATTTACTCACTTATTCATTTATCTATTTATTTTGGTTAAAAAAGGAAAAGGAAAACAAAAATGGTTGCTTTCATTCAAGAAACTTCTTGATGCTTCATGCATCTTTGACTAAAGTAACCATTCTTGTCTTCTTCTCCTAACCCTAATCATTCAACTTAACCCTAGTTAGTTCTCTACACTAAACCATGGTTGAAATTATGATAAATATCATTTTGTTTTCTATTTTTAATAGAACTTATCATTTCTTTCTTCTTCTTCTTCTTCTACAACAAAGAAGAAATCTTGCCTCCATTAATGGCAACTTGAGAAAAAAGAGTAAGAAATCCAATTCTAAAGTGAACCCACTTCCTATTTCTTCATCCTCTACCACTTGCAAAGTAGTATAGGGTGTTTTCTTCATAAGTTTCATGACTTGGTGAAGTTGGAGTTTGATCTTGAGTTGCCTCGACATAGATCATCTTCGGCATCGAAGTCGACGACCTAGCCCGATCTTTTCTTCGATGAGACCACCGCGAGAGTCTAGGATTCCGATGGGTACAGCGGAGGGACGTCATCACGGAGCTAGAGAGGTGGAGGACCGGATCTACAAAGGTTGTAGCCCCTTTTCTTCAATTCTAAAGTTGTTTACTTGCATTGCATCGCCTATACATCTAGTTAACGATCCGTATTAGGGTTTGTAGGCACATAAAAAATTTGAATTGGCCATGTTTGATCACTTGTAGAACCTCATGGGTGTGCCTAGGAACCCTACAGTGGTATCAGAGCCTAGCTAGAGCCTTAGGCGATGCGTAGACGGAGTTAGAAGTCCGATCGAACCGAAACCCTAATCTCAAATTGCTCTCTGTACATTTTTTGAAATCGGGGATTTTTGAGAATTAAAAATATGCAGAAAAATCAGCAGGAGTTTCTAAGAATTACTGTGGAGCACGTGCTTCTGATTCGATCAAAGCGCGGTGGAACCACGACATTAGCATGACTAATGCGGCGGTTCCGCGGCCATTTTGTCTTTTCTTCCATTTATTTTTCCACAGTAATTCCTATATTGTGGTGCTGTATTTTCTGGGAATTTTTAAATCTTACTCAAGAGTTGAGTTTTCTGGGTTGTATTGGGAATTCGGAGATTCGATCGGACTGTCTAATTTTGTCTGTGTTTTTTCCGGGTAATTTTAGAATATGTTAAAAAGTTCGACCGGATATAAATACCCACTTTTTCCCCTGCCGGGAAATTTCCAATTGTTGGACTTTTCCGTAGTTTAATGACGTTCTAAGTAGTGCAAGTAACGCGATGGTCCTTCTAGAAGACAACAAACCTTAACTCGATTATGTGACCGTCTTGAACTGCCCTTTGAACCTTAGGGTTTGGGGCTGTACGGCGTGCCACATGTGAGGCGTTGGCTTGACCCTTCTACGGCTGGACCGTTGGTACTGAGGCACGAAGTGAATGTTTTTAAACTTATTTCATGTGTTGAGCTGTTTCGGGAAAACTTGGGTGTTCGATTGTTCGATCGGAAAGTTTGACATTTTCTATTTATCCGGAATGTGATACAATAATTGGAATTCACAAGTAGTTATGAGATAACTGAATGAATGTTATAAATCTAGCGGTTTAGTCTCACTTGATCGGTTGCCACAGAATTTTGATGTGATCAAAAGTCCGTCGCAATCACGTAGTGTACGCGGATACTCGCCGGGTAAACTTAATAGACAGCCTCGCCCCATAGCCTCGACCAAGTGACTGTAGGAGAACCCCGTCACCGAAAGCATCCATTCGCGTGCTCGCGGCAGCTGTGTTCCGCCTTGGTGCACTTTATCGACGGCGTCAGGGGTGCAGCCGCCTACTAAAGTTTGCGACGAGCATTCGATCAGAATGTCGGGAATCCTGTTGAATTGCCCGACTTGATATTGAAAAGAGTTTTCGATAATGAGACTAAAATACGGGGTTTATAATTGTTAGGCATGCGATGTCTAAGGAATTCATTTGATTAGGCATGCGACGTCTAAAGAGTTTGCGGATTCCAACTGTTGTAGTTTTACACTTTCTTTTCTGTGACCGTAAGTGTAATATGTGATATCGCCGGTTTCGTTGCTATATGTCAACGACAATTGGGATGCGCATATTTACTTACGTTGATGACATGTGATGTTATGTGTTGCTGGATATGTTATATTGGATCGTCGTGTTTGAATAGCCGGGGTTTTTTGTGTGAGATGAGTGTTTTTCTTTTTCATTCATGTAAAAAACTTGTATGTAATATTCTTTTTTTGGGGCACTTCCAGGTTGCGGATGATGTCACCATTTGTATATTATTTACTTTTCCGCATTAGGATAGACCCAAGGAGGGGAGCACAAGTAGCCGGGTTCTAGGGTCCAGTGGGAGACCATCTCGAGGAGTCGAGTCCGGGTCTCCTAACTCTAGAATTGGTAGGGTTGCTTGCCGCTCTCGTAGGGGTCTAGGGGTATGGGATTGGCTATTCATCACGACCGTGGAATCCATGTTTTATACTGGCTCGTATTAAAAACACGGACGTCCTAGTATATCCAATATTTCATATGATATTTTCTGCTGCGTTATCTGTGATGTGATCATGTGATTTGTTCAGATAGATATAGTATATAGTATATATGATATATTATATAGACGTTGCTTATGTTTTACACCCGCGCTAGCCCTGCCCCGCTCTGCCGTTAGTTACCTAACCTAACGGTCTGTGATGTTTAGGTGGACTTAAATGATGGGACATTCATTAATGAGATTAATGAAAGAAAATAAACCTAAAAGATGTTGTGGAATTGAATTTCAAAATAAAAACAGGTAGCTACAGTTCTTGCTTTGCATCGTGGTGTTCCTTGTAGAACATCTTGCACCTTATTCGATAAGGAAAGGACTGAGATCCCTTCACCGGGAGTGACTCCTTTAGCAATAACTGGCAGATGCTACACACTCGGTTTGTCTTTTGATTGCTTCTATAGTTTCTGCTTTGCACAGTGATATATATGATATATCCCGCACCTCATTCGACGAGGAAAGGGCCGACGATCCCTTCATCGGGAGTGACCCCTTTAGCAAAACTAGAAAAGCCTCAAAAACATTCCATTTAAAAACCATTTAATTCCGCAACGAGATCAAGTTCAAAGCGTTAAAGGTTTTCATAAAAACCATTCGCAACCCTCTGTCATTTTAGGAAGTAGAGTACTTAGTATTCGTGTTGTGTTTGTTGACCATAGTCAAGGCACAATGTACGGTAGCTAAGTGATGTCTTCCTACACCGCATATGATGCGATTAGTTAGGACAGTCGCGTGAATTTGTTGACCTTAGTTAAGGGTCATGTGGGTGGGTCTAATTAATCACGGAATGACGGGTAGAACTTGAATAGTGCTTATGATTTGTTGACCATAGTTAAGGTCATAAGTGCTAGGGGTAAAAACCTTTATCGGGAGTTTCAAGTGTTGAAATTTGCAATGAAATTGCATACATTCTATGTGATAGTTGGATCCCGATACCCACTGCGAGTAATTGTTACTCCTGAGAGAGTTTTGCACTTTGCAATTAGCCGATCAAGTAGGTGTCTAGAAAGGTGTCAACGGGGTTACGCCTCTGGGAAAACGAGCTTTACTGTAATTAGGTCCGTGCGAAAGCACGGGGAACCTCCCTCAAAGTACCGACACTGGCCTGGCTGAAAAATTGGTGAACTTGTAGAGTGTAATTAATCCCGGCTAGTCTTTCCTTTTAGGGTTTGAAGGAAGATTTGATAAAAACAGTGGGAGCCATCCTGATTAGATAAAATAAATAACCAATCTAATCTTGCAAGAGCGCACGCAGAGTGTTTTCTTTTCTCTCTCTCCAGGTAGCGACCATATCACGCCTTAATCAAGATAATAATATGGATGTATTGACCGAACCCGCTTGTTATACTGAGCTGGGAAACGTTGATCCCGCTCCAACTTATAATTGTTATAAGACCGAGCAGGAGTTAGGGAAATACCAGAATTCCCATGCCGCCCAAACGAAGAAAGTGCATGAGATGCATCTCCTTCGGGTGTGTTCATTACAAAGAACTGTTTCTCAGTATCCTCTGCATCCTGGGTATTTGATACTGGATCAGGATCCCAGATATGTAATCTGTTACATAGGGCTGCAAAAAGGTAGAAAACTGAGAACGGGTGATATGTTTCATGAAACAGAAAACGGGGCAAGTGTTGCAGCCAAGTCTGTTGGTCACTGTCACCCTGTGTTACCAGTACATTGATTCTGAATGAATGTTATTAGATACCGAACCTGATATACAAAATCATATCAGTCTCTTTACAAGTAAAGAAATGATAAAATTTTGTATTGTTGGATAATGTTTTGAACATTTCCTATGTCAAAAGTTGATCGGTTCAGGCACGTTATCTCAAAGCATTGATGTTCTAAATCAAACTACAGTTCCTAGTATACAGAACACACACAAGAGGAAGAGTTCAGAAATGAACGAATCCTTCTTGAGGCATTGTAGACTAGGTCATATCAATGCGACCCGACTAGCTGAAGTTATATTTTAGATGCATATTTAAATCAGTTTGAATTTACATCTTGTGAAACTTGCCAGTCATGTCACAAAATTAAGATGACCATAGCTCTGTTTATTGGAAACAGAGAAAGAGTTAGTAAACTCTTGGGACTGATACATGATGATGTATGTAAGGTCTCCTGTCTACACATGCCAGGACAGGTTCTTTGTACTTCATTACGTTCTCTGATGATCTCTCAAGATTCAGACATATGTTCCTGTTGAAACATAGGCCCGAAGCTTTTGAGATATTCACAGAATATAAGTTAGAAGTAGAGAACCAATAACCGGGTATAAGTATTATGTCCTATGATGAGATCAGGGAGGAGAATACTTGTGCATGGAATTCCTGGACTGTTCTAAAGAAGAATGAGATTCTCTCTCAGCATTACTCCTCCGAATACACCATAGCACGATGGTATATCGGGGCGGAGCAATCATACCCTATATGATATGGTGCGCTCTATGATGAGTACTACTGAGTTACCTATTTCCTTTTGGGGGTTGTGCACTTGAGAAGTTGCATACCTATTGAATTGGATTCGAATCAAATCAGTACCTACCACTCCATATAAGATATGGTATGGGAAGAGCCTATCTCTTAAGTAAGTTAAGATTTGGGATTGTACGGCCTATGTCAAAAGCAAAATCCGGACAAGATCGAGGCAAGGTCAGTTCTGTAGAACTGGAAAGGTTCCAGCTATACGAAACTGCAGCTAATGATTTGGTAGAACCAAAGGATTCAATAGCAACCAACGAATCTCAGCCTCTCCGCCGATCTAGCAGGGTTCCTCATCCGTCTGAGAGATACTTTGGTTTCTCGATGACAGTGGAAGCGAGGATTGCATCATAAGATGATGACCCAACTAGTTTCGAGCAGGCCATCGAGAGTGGGGACTCTGTAAGAATGGCTGGATGCTTACCGATCTGAGATGGAATCCATGTATACTAACAAAGTATGGACTTTGGTTGCAATATCTGAAGGGTTAAATCCCCATCAGGAGCAAGTATATCCTGAGAAGATTACTTGGTGTAGATGGAAAAGTTGAGACTTTCAAAGCTAGACTTGTTAAAGGTTTTCGTCATCGACCAGGCATGGATAATGATGAAACCTTTTCCAGTGCCTATGCTTAAGTCCATCCGGATCCTACTTGCCATTGCTACATACCATGACTACGATATCTGGTGGTTGGGTGCCATGACTACTTTTCTAAATAATGATTTAGAAGAGAACGTCTATAAGAACACAGCCAGAGGGCTTCGTAAACAGTGGGAGCAGCGGAAAGGTGTGCAAGTTACTTTACAGGATTAAAGCAGGCATCGCGGAGTTAGAGCATCTGTTTTGATGTGGTAGTCAAAGAGTTTGACTTCATCAAAATGGTAGATGAACCTTGTATGTACAAAAGGGTAGTATGGAGTATGGTAATGATCCTCGTAGAGTACATGGATGACATACTCTTAATAGGAAAGTAGTTTCCTATGCTACGATCGGTTGATCTCCTCTTATCACAAGGATTCTCCATATAGGATCAAAGTGATATCTCCTAAATCCTGGGTTTTGGATCTATGAGATAGATCTAAAGGGATGTTAGGGTTCTCACTAGGTTTAGTGAGATGGTATCAGTTGATCCTGGGGAGAATCACTGGAAAGGTTCCAAGGTGATAAGGATGACTGAATGTCAGTCACAGGCATTGTCTGTACCCTCAGTAAAGGGTCAGTATGTTAGAAGAGTTCTAAGCTAGATACCGTGGAAAACTAGACGATAATGGCTGGTAACATCGCTATTAAAGATACTACCAAAGAGGCAGTTTGGGTGTATATAGGTTCATGAGATGAACTAGGTTCCTACCATTGTGTGACAATGGAAGTGTGGCTTTGGCCCAGGAACCCTGGTCCCATCAGTGACCCAGACATATTCTGAGGCAGCATCACCTGATCATGGAGATAGTTGATCTCTAAGGTGATCGAGATTTGGAGAGTAGATTCAGAGGACAACACAGCGGATCCACTCACAAAGGCTTTTTCCCAGAGAGAGACTTATATGGGATGGTTGAGTATTAGATACTGCAACCACTGCTAAAGATGGCCCTAGTGCAAGTGGGAGATTGTTAGTTATATGTATGCCCTAGAGGCCATTACTGTACATAGGATGTATATTGTAGTGGATGCTGGGACATATATAGGTAGGACTTTCTTGCTCGACATGATAGTATGCTATCTGGTTGCTCTTTATCTTAACATGTATACTTTCTGTCTCTCTGTTACATGTTGATAAAACCCTTAGGATGTGTACTTAACTTCCAGGACTATGATGCAGATCATACTAGTGGGGCCTGGGTAGTCAATGAGTACATCCTTCAATGTTCCTAGTCGTGGGAATATCGAGACGGGGTATCGATATTCAAGAGTAGACTAGCGTATATCTTCTCGACCCATGCGATGGCGATGGACGATCCCATATCCATTGGTGTTTGACATCAGAGATGATATGCGGGTGCTCAGTGGAGACTGGGTACACTGAACGGACTCGCCGAGAACTCCCAGATGGTATTATACCTCACGTCAGATGGCAGTTCTCTGGTGACACCGGTACAGCTTAGTCTGTTGACCCGAGATCTTCATAGAGTCTTGTGTGTCTCCCACTGTGCTTTGATTTCCACCCTACCACGGCTCTACTGAGTCGTGCAAACAGGTGGTTTTTGGGTACAGTCCCGATTCACATGGAGGCAATGAGCGATAGGAGGGGATTCGTCTCTCCCGGTATTGGGGGTTGATGTTGCGCTATGCTCAACTGGCCATAACTGGAAATCCCTGGCCAGGGTTGCAGTGATCTACTGGTAAGTGTTATCAGTAGTTTCACACATTGTTATGGACCTCACGTCGGCATGACTTATCGAGCTATTGGGGTCTGACGTTTACCACCCCTAGGCGAGATATGCGACATATCAGACGAACAGACCGGACTGTACGGTAAGTGTTACTGGTTGGATTCACAGGAGTGTGAGCGGGCTTGCTCGTCGATCTTCTGATCGCTCAATACCCGGGTGGCCTTTACGTTTAGCAGACCGCTTGCGGCTTGTGGGTGTTTGATATGATCATCACCTGCTGCCGGCGTATTGACGAGTCTTTAGAGTCCTACACAGAGGTTTCCTGGCTCAAGCGAAACGAAATAGGAGCGCATATGAGATATGTGCGGGACCGAGAATAATGCGTGTATGCGATACCGTATTCCATTCTCGCGATGAATGTATCGATTGGTTGTATGCGATATAACCTAGTTATCGAATCAAGGATTGATTCGATAAGCCGATACATTGGATATTAGTCGGTTATATGCGATATGACCGGATCGTTAAATCAAGTATTGATTTAATGATTTAATGCATAATTATATATTTGATATATTACTTTGCATTAACTAGTATTGGTTCACTTAAATTGGATTTTCTCACTTGATGTACACAAGTTGTATATGTGATATACTTTTGTGCACAAGATTGTATCATGTTTGATGATACATGCAAACTTGGGTTTGTGTAAAGACTTAAACCATGGTTATGTTAATGGTTAGGGTTTTGATTTACTCACTTATTCATTTATCTATTTATTTTGGTTAAAAAAGGAAAAGGAAAACAAAAATGGTTGCTTTCATTCAAGAAACTTCTTGATGCTTCATGCATCTTTGACTAAAGTAACCATTCTTGTCTTCTTCTCCTAACCCTAACCATTCAACTTAACCCTAGTTAGTTCTCTACACTAAACCATGGTTGAAATTATGATAAGTATCATTTTGTTTTCTATTTTTCATAGAACTTATCATATTCTTTCTTCTTCTTCTTCTTCTTCTTCAACAAAGAAGAAACCTTGCCTCCATTAATGGCAACTTGAGAAAAAAGAGTGAGAAATCCAATTCTAAAGTGAACCCACTTCCTATTTCTTCATCCTCTACCACTTGCCAAGTAGTATAGGGTGTTTTCTTCACAAGTTTCATGACTTGGTGAAGATGGAGTTTGATCTTGAGTTGCCTCGACGTAGATCATCTTCGGCATCGAAGTCGACGACCTAGCCCGATCTTTTCTCCGATGAGACCACCGTGAGAGTCTAGGATTCCGATGGGTACAGCGGAGGGACGTCATCACGGAGCTAGAGAGGTGGAGGACCGGATCTACAAAGGTTGTAGCCCCTTTCCTTCAATTCTAAAGTTGTTTACTTGCATTGCATCGCCTATACATCTAGTTAACGATCCGTATTATGGTTTGTAGGCACATAAAAAATTTGAATTGGCCATGTTTGATCACTTGTAGAACCTCATGGGTGTGCCTAGGAACCCTACATAAAGCCCCCTTCGTCTCAAAGACATGAGATGCGGGCTCGTTGCCCTCTAGAACCTGGCTATCCGTGCACCCCACCGCGGGGTAATCCTAGTACAGAAAGTAAAATATACAACGGGTATATCGACCTCAGCCCGGTCGTGTCCCAAAAGAATAATATACAAACAAGCAGTGACGGCAGTCCACATGTCGGACGCTCGTCCCGCAATATCAAATGTACAAATATAACCAAACTGTACTACCATTGCATCCAGGCTATCCACCACGACAAATCCGCAACATCACAGCACAACACAGAACATCAACGTGAATGTCACGCTCGCAAATCCGTCTAAAAGGGCTATAGAAATTAGACAAGATTTACCGATCAAATGACATTCACGGTCACAGATATAATGTAAGTATTGTAAACTAACATATTTAAATTTTCGATCGACAAAATTTCCCGAAGTGGGCCCCAAGCACAAATCCAGCACTCAAAATAATCTGGGCCAAAACTAAAAATACAAGAAACCCCAATTCCAAGTCAGAGACCACTGTAGAAAGTTTTGTGCAGTGAAGCTACAGAATTGTGGTGGAACCGTGGCCAAAACATAGGTATGGCCGCGGTTCCGCGGCGCGACTGTAGCATCATGCTACCAAATTTTCTCAAATGTCTTAAAAAAGCCTGCCTGTTTTTCTGCAACACTCAAAATAATTTTTCGACCACAAAAAAAAATTCGACAGAAACTTGATGAAATGGAATCGCGGTTTCAGAAATTTCGTTCGATCGATATTTTAAATACGTTAGAACAAGCTAGTAAAGGTTAATGGCGTGGCTCTGATACCATGTAAGTCTACGGTAACGCCCTGGCCGTCGATCCGAAGCCAAAATGCGGAAATGAAAACTTTTTCTAAACTTGAAACCGGCGCTATCACAGACTTTAAACCCGAATCGAACCATTAACCTACAACTAGCTAACTAGAGAAGGGTTAGAAAAGCTATACCGATCGATTCGTGTCCTTCGGTCTTTGTCCACCAACCCAAGCTCCTCACGGTATCTCCGATCTCCGGTCTTCTCGTCGGAAGGGCACCACATCATTGAGTCTTTTTACGGGCTCCTGCTTCGTCCGAAGCAACTCGGACATGAAGTTTGTTAGCCGACGTGTCCAAGGTGAAGTAGAGAATGTGTGCGATCAGTTTGTCTCAAGCATCCATTGATTCTCAACACATGAGAGTGTATGGATGGAGGTTGGAGATGATACCATCAATGGAGGTTGTGACCTAGAGGAAGAAGAAGAAGAAGAAGAAGAAGAGCCTTTCTTTTTCTTATGTGTTGCATGATAAAAATGAGAGAGTGAGTATGAAATAATACAAGATCAAACCCTTCATATGGCAGCCCTCTCTCTTTCTCCCTCTCATTTCAACTCATAAATCAATCAAATAATGTGACACATGCACAAAGAAAGAGACCATGAGTCATCACTTGTGCATGTGTCACAATTAATGCTCTTCATGATGACTTAAGCTCACAATTTCCATTTGTAAACATTAATCCAAATGTTTACAACAATAAAAAGATACGACAACATCTAAAGTAAACTCATGACGGATCACAAGGATACCCCTCATCTGTATATACATACCTACATCCGCATTCCGACTGAATGCGAATGCGATAAGACTAAAGTAATCCAACAAATCTAATATTAGGATCCGGCTTAAACCAAATCCCACCAGTATGATCCGCCCGATCATGATCCGTGCACTACTACACGTATATGATCGAACCCTGCCATATATCATACGGTCTCTACAACGTTTCGTCCGAAACTTGAGAAACTATCTGTGGGGGACTCTAAAGACTCGTCAATACTTTAGCTGTGGATTTAACCACTAGCACGTCAGTGGTACTAGCTGTACGTAACGGGCTACCAGGTATTGACCAAAACGGAGGTCGATGAGCGAACTCATCCCGACACCCTACTGAGCCTGTCAGTGACAATATCCGTACAGTCCGGTCCGTTCGTCTATGAGCATCGCATGTCGGGCCTAGGGGGTTGGTAAAAGTCAGACCCCCATAAGCGGTACAAGTCGTGTCGGAGTGTAGCCCAGAACACCCTGAGATACTACTGGAATACCTACCAGTAAATCTCCTGCCTTGGCCAAGGACTTCGTGTAATGGCTCTCCCAGACACAGCGCGATCTCACCCCCAATACCGGGAGAGACGAAACCCCTGCCGATCCTCTCACTGCCTCCATGTGGCTCGGGACTGTACCCAACTAAAACCTGTTTGCACGACTCCTTTGAGCCGTGGTAGGATAGTAATCAAAGCACAGTGGGAACTCACACGAGATAAATGACGATCTCAGGTCGATGAACTAACCTGTACACATGTCACCAGGGAACTGCTATCTGACGTCAGGTATAATACCAACTAGCATGTTCCCGGCGAGTCCTGTCCGGTGTACTCATAACCCAATGAGCACCTGTATACATCTTAGGTGATCCAACTGTAGGGTTCCTAGGCACTCTAGTGAGATCTCACAAGGCATCAACCATGCCAATTTCAAAAAATCTAGGTGCCGAGAAACCCTAATACGGATCGTTGGCTAAAGTTTAGGCGAAACTAGAAAACTAGTTAACAACTTAACAAAAAGGAAACGGAAATACAACCTTTGTAGATCCGGTGCTCCACCTCCATAGCTCCACAACGAAGTCCCCTCGCTGTCCTAGTGAATTCCCGGGCTCTAGCGTTGGCTTCGTCGGAGAAATGGCGAGCTAGGTCGTCGATGTCCATGCCGAAGATGATCTACGTCGAGGCCTCGCTAGATCAAGCTCCAACTTCACCAAGTCAAGAAACTTGTGAAGGAAACACACTCTACTACTTGGCAAGAGGTAGAGGATGGAGAAATAGGAAGTGGGTTCATTTTAGAATTGGATTTCTCACTCATATTCATCAATCACCATTGATGAAGTGAAGGTTTTCTTCAACTTGAAGATGAAGAAGAAGATGCTAATTGTTATGATAAGTTCTATTAAAAGAATAATAAAAATGGAAACTTTTCATAATCTTAACCTTAGTTAGTTGTAGAGAATAGACCATGGTAAGTTATGATGGTTAGGGTCAAGCAAGAGACAAGAATGGTTAACTAAGTCAAAGCTTCATGAAAGTTCATGAACAAACAAAGAAAGCCACCATTATCCTCTTATGCCAATTATTTTATTTCCAAAAAGAATAAATGAAAAAGATAAATAAATGAATAAGGAAAACCAAAACCCTAACCATTTAAATAACCATGGTTTAATTCTTTACACAAACCAAGTAAGTATGCATCATCAAACATGATACAATCATGTGCACAAAACTATATCAAATATACAATGTGCACATCCGAGCGAGAAAATCCATTTAAAGTGAACCGATACTAGTTAATGCAAAGTAATATATCAAATATATAATTATGCATTAAATCATTAAATCAACTGTTGATTTAATGATCCGGTCATATCGCATATAACCGGCTAGTGTCTAATGTATCGGCTTATCGAATCAATCCTTGATTCGATAACTAGGGTATATCTCATATAACCTAATCGATACATTCATCGCGAGAATGGAATACGGACACGCATTATTCTCGGTCCCGCACATATCTCATATGTGCTCCTATTTCGTTTCGCTTGAGCCAGGAAACCTCTGTGTAGGACTCTAAAGACTCGTTAATACGCCGGCAGCAGGTGATGATCATATCAAACACCCACAAGCCGCAAGCGGTCTGCTAAACGTAACGGTCACCCGGGTATTGAGCGATCAGAAGATCGACGAGCAAGCCCGCTCACACTCCTGTGAATCCAACCAGTAACACTTACCGTACAGTCCGGTCTGATCGTCTGATATGTCGCATATCTCGCCTAGGGGTGGTAAACGTCAGACCCCAATAACTCGATAAGTCGTGTCGATATGAGGTCTATAACTATTCGAGAAACTACTGGTAACACTTACCAGTAAATCTCAGCAACCCTGGCCAGGGATTTCCGGTTATAGCCAATCGAACACAGCGCAACATCAACTCCCTATACCGGGAGAGACGAATCCCCTCCTATCGCTCATTGCCTCCATGTGATTCGGGACTGTACCCAAAAACCACCGTTTTGCACGCCCTCTTGGACGTGGTAAGATGGAAATCAAAGCACAGTGGGAACCACACAAGACTCTATGACGATCTTGGGTCAACAGACTACTCTGTACCAGTGTCACCAGAGAACTGCCATCTGACGTAAGGTATAATACCATCTGGGAGTTCTCGGCGAGTCCGTCCAGTGTACCCAGTCTCTACTGAGCACCCGTATATCATCTCTGATGTCAAACACCAATGGATATGGGATCATCCATCGCCCATCTGTATGGGTCGAGAAGGTATACGCTAGTCTACTCTGGTATATCGATGCCCCGTCTCGATACACCCACGACTAGGGACTTTGAAGGATGTACTTATGGACTACCATGTCCCCACTAGTATGATCCGCATCATAGTCCAGGCAGTCAAGTACACATCCTAAGGGCTTTACCAACATGTAACAGAGAGACAATCAGTGTACACGTTAAGGTAAAGTTCAACCAGATAGCATACTATCATGTCGAGCAAGAAAGTCTTCCCTATATATGTCCCAGCATCCACTACAATATACATCCTATGTACAGTAATGGCCTCTAGGGCATACATATAACTAACAATCTCCCACTTGCACTAGGGCCATCTGATAGCAGTGGTTGTAGTATCTCATACTCAACCATCCCGTAAAAATCTCTCTCTGGGAACAGGCCTTTGTGAGTGGATCCGCTGTGTTGTCCTCTGAGTCTACTCTCCAAACCTCGATCACCCTGGAGACCAACCATCTCCATGATCAAGTGATACTGCCTTAGAATATGTCTGGATCACTGATGGGACCTACGTTCCTTGGCATAAGCCACAACTCCATTGTCTCACAATGGTAGGAACGTAGTTCATCTCATGAACCATTATACACCCAACAGCCTCTTTGGTAGCATCTTAAGTAGTGATGTATCCTGCCTTTATCGTCTAGTATGTCACGGTATCTAGCTTGGAACTCTTCCAACATACCGTGCCTTTGCTTAGGGTAAAGACAATGCCTGTGACTGACATTCAGTCGTCTTTATCACCCTGGAACACTTCCAGTGATTCTCCCCAGGGTCGATTGATACCTTCTCACTACAACTAGTGAGAATCCTAACATCCATTTAGATCTATCTCATAGATCCAAAACCTAGGATTTAGTAGGTATCACTTTGATCCTATATGGAGAATCATTGTGATAAGCGGAGATTGATCGAGCGTAGCATAAGAAACTCCTTTCTTATCAAGAGTATGTCATCCACGTACTCTACGAGGATCACCATCATACTCCCTACTACTTTTTTGTTTATACAAGGTTCATCTACCATTTTGATGATGTCAAACTCTTTGACTTATCCATCAAAACAGATGTTCCAACTCCGCGATGCCTGCTTTATCACATAAAACATCTTGCACACGTTTCCGCTGCTCCCACTGTCTACGAGGCACTCTGGCTGTGTACTTATAGACGTTCTTTTCTAAAACATCATTTAGAAAAGCTGTCATGACACCCAACCACCAGATATCGTAGTCATGGTATGTAGCCGTAGTAAGTAGGATCTGGATGGACTTAAGCATAGTTCCTTAGAAAAAGGTTTCCTCATGATCCACACCTGGTCAATGATGCAAACCTTTAACAAGTCTAGCTTTGAAAGTCTCAACTTTTCCATGTACACCAAGTAATCTTCTCAAGATATACTTGCTCCTGACGGGGATTTAACCCTTCAGATATAGCAACCAAAGTCCATACTTTGTTGGTGTATAAGGATGCCATCTCGGATCGCTAAGCATCCAGCCATTCTTACAGAGTCCCTACTCTCGATGGCCTGCTCGAAACTAGTTGGGTCATCATCTCATGATGCAATCCTTGCTCCCACTGTCATAGAGAAACAAAAGTATCTCTCAGGTGGGTGAGGAACCCTACTAGATCGGCGGAGAGGCTGAGGTTCGTTGGAATCTACTGAATCCTTTGGTTCTATCAAATCATCAGCTGCAGTTTGTATAGCTGGAACCTTTCCAGTTCTACATTACAGACTTTGCCTCGAGCTTGTCCGGATTTTGCTTTCAGACATAGGCCGGTCAACCCCAAATCTTAACTAACTTAAGAGATGGGCTCTTCCCTTATCATATCAAATATGAAGTGGTAGGCAACTGATTTGGTTTGAACCCTATTCAATAGGTATGCAGCTTCTCAAGTGCATAACTCCTAAAAGGAAATAGGTAACTCAGTAGTACTCATCATAGAGCACACCTTATCATATAGGGTGTGATTGCTCCGCCCCGATATACCATCGTGCTATGGTGTATTCGGAGGAGTAATGCTGAGAGAGAATCTCATTCTCCTTTAGAATAGTCCAGAAATTCTATGCACAAGTATTCTCCTCCTTGATTTCATCAAAGGACATAATACTTTTACCCGTATTGGTTCTCTACTTCTAACTTATATTCTGTGAATATCTCAAAAGGTTCGGACTTGTGTTTCAACAGGAACATAGGTCTGAATCTCGAGAGATTATCAGAGAATGTAACGAAGTAAAAGAACCAGTCTTGGCATGTGTAGACAGGGGACCTACATACATCAACATGTATCATCCCAAGAGTTCACTAACTCTTTCTCTGTTTCCAGTATACGGAGCTATGGTCATCTTATCTTTGTGACATGACTGGCGAGTTTCACAAGATGTAAATTCAAACTGATTTAAATATGCATCTATATGTAACTCTAGCCAGTCGGGTCACATTGATCTGACCTAGTCTACAATGCCTCAAGAAGAATTCGTTCAGTTCTGAACTCTTCCTCTTGTGTGTGTTTTGTATACTAAGAACTGTAGTTTGATTTAGAACAGCAATGCTTTTAGATAACGTGCCTGAACCAATCAACTTTTGATATAGGAAATGTTCAAAACATTATCCAACAATACAAAATTTTATCATTTCTTTACTAATAAAGAGATAGATACGATTTTGTATATCAGGTTCGGTATCTAATAACATTCGTTCAGAATCAATGTATTTGTAATACAGGGTGACAGTGACCAACAGACTTGGCTGCAACACTTGCCCCGTTTTCTGCCTCATGAAACTTATCACCCGTTCTCAGTTCTCTACCTATCTGTAGCCCTATGTAACAGATTACATATCTGGGATCCTGATCTGGTATCACATACCCAGGACGTAAAGGATACTGAGAAACAATTCTCTGTAATGAACACACCCGAAGATGATGCATCAACATGCACTCTCTTCGTTTCGGCGGCACGAGAAATCTGGTATTCCCCAATTTCCTGCTCTGTCTTATAACAATTATAAGTTGGAGCGGGACCAACGTTCCCCAGCTCAGTATAACAAGCGGGTTCGGTCAATATTCCGTATTATTATCTTGATTAAGGCGTGATATGGTCGCTACCAGGAGAGAGAGAGAAGAAAACACTCAGCGTGCGCTCTTGCAAGAATAGATTGGTTATTATTTTATCTAATCAGGATGGCTCCCACTGCTTTTTATTAAATCTTCCTTCAAACCCTAAAAGGAAAGACTAGCCGGGATTAATTACACACTACAAGTTCGCCAATCTTTCAGCCAGGCCAGTGTCGGTACTTTGAGGGAGGTCCCCCGTGCTTTCGCACGAACCTAATTAATGTAAACCTCGTTTTCCCAGAGGCGTAACCCCGTTGACACCTTTCTAGACACCTACTTGATCGGCTAATTGTAATGTATAAAACTCTCCCAGGAGTAACTCTTACTCGCAGCGGGTATCGGGATCCAACTATCTCATAGAAGGTATGCAATCTCATTGCAAATTTCAACACTTGAAATTCCCGATAATATTTTGCCCCTAGCGTCCTATGACCTTGACAGAGGTCAACAAACCATAGGCTGCTAGTCAAGTTCAACCCGTCATTTCCTGATTGAAGTAAACCCAATCGCACGACCCTTGACAGAGGTCAACAAGGTCGCACGACTACCTTAAATCAATCACATCATATGCTTATGCAGATAAGCACTAATCAGCTACCGCACACTACGCCTTGACAGAGGTCAACAAACGCAGCACGAATACTAACCAGTACATATCTGAAATGACGGAGGGCTACGACAGGTTTTTTGAAAACCTATTGCGTAATGAACTTGATATCGTTGTAGAATCAAATGATTTTTAAAATGGAGTGTTTTTGAAGCTTTTCTAGTTTTGCTAAAGGAGTCACTCCCGGTGAAGGGATCGTCGGTCCTTTCCTCGTCGAATGAGGTGCGGGATATATCATATATATCACTGTGCAAAGCAAAAACTCTTAAAAGCAATCAAAAGACAAACCGAGTGTGTAGCATCAGCCAGTTATTGCTAAAGGAGTCACTCCCGGTGAAGGGATCTCGGTCCTTTCCTCATCGAATAAGGTGCAGGATATATCACATATACCGCTGTGCAAAGCAAGAACTGTAGCTACCTGTTTTATTTTGAAATTCGATTCTACAACATCTTAGGTTTCTTTTATTTCATTAATCACATTAATGAAGTCCCATCATTTAAGTACCTAAACATCACAGATAAATACGACGTACACTTATGCCATCCGCATTCGCCTCGATGTCCCCTCGTGCACCGTTAGGTTAGGTAACTAACGGCAGAGCGGGGCAGGGCTAGCGCGGGTGTAAAACATAAGTAACGTCTATATAATATATCATATATACTATATACTGTATCTATCACAGAACATCACAGATATCGCAGCAGAAGAATCATATGAAATATTGGATATACTAGGACGTCCGTGTTTTCAATACGAGCCAGTATAAAACACGGATTCCACGGTCGTGATGAATAGCCAAACCCACACCCCTAGACCCCTACGAGAGCGGCAAGCAACCCTGCCAATTCTAGAGTTAGGAGACCCGGACTCGACTCCTCGAGTTGGTCTCCCACTGGACTCCAGAACCCGGTTACTTGTGCCCTCCTCCTTGGGTCTATCCTAGTGCGGAAAAGTAAATAATATACAAAGGGTGACATCTTCCGCAACCTGGAAGTGCCCCAATAAAAGAATATTACATACAAGTTTTTACATGAATGAAAATGAAAAACACTCATCTCACATAAAAACCCCCGGCTATTCAAACACGACGATCCAATATAACATATCCAGCAACACATAACATCACATGTCATCAACGTAAGTAAATATGCGCATCCCAATTGTCGTTGACATATAGCAACGAAACCGGCGATATCACATATTACACTTACGGTCACAGAAAAGAAAGTGTAAAACTACAACAGTTGGAATCCGCAACATCCTCAGACATCGCATGCCTGACCAAATGAATTACTTAGACATCGCATGCCTAACAATCATAAACCCCGCATTTTAGTCTCAAAATTGAAAACACTTTTCAATATCAAGTCGGGCAATTCAACAAGATTCCCGACATCCTGATCGAATGCTCGTCGCAAACTTTAGTAGGCGGCCGCACCCCCGATGCTGTCGACGAAGTGCACCAAGGCGGAACACCGCTTCCGCGAGCACCCGAACAGATGCTTTCGGCGACGGGGTTCTCCTACAGTCACTTGGTCGGGGCTATGGAGTGAGGCTGTCTATTAAGTTTACCCGGCGAGTATCCGCGTACGCTACGTGATTGCGACGGACTTTTGATCGCATCAAAATTCCGTGGCAACCGATCAAGTGAGACTAAAGTGCTATGTTTATAACATTCATTCAGTTATCTCATAACTTATTGTGAATTCCAATTATTGTATCACATTCCGGATAAATAGAAAATGCTAAACTTTTCAATCGAACATTCGAACACCCAAGTTTTCCCGATACAGATCAACACATGAAATAAGTCTAACAACATTCAGTTCGTGCCTCAGTACCAACGGTCCAGCCGTAGAAGGGTCAAGCCAACGCCTCACATGTGGCACGCCGTACTGCCCCAAACCCGAAGGTTCAAAGGGCAGTTCAAGACGGTCACATAATCGAGTTAAGGTTTGTTGTCTTCTAGAGGGTCCATCGCGTTACTTGCACTACTTAGAACGTCGTTAAACTACGGAAAAATCCAACACTTGGAAATTTCCCGACAGGGGAAAAATTGGGTATTTATATCCGGTCGAACTTTTTAACATATTCTAAAATTATCCGGAAAGCCACATAGACAAAATTTGATACTCCGATCGAAACACCGAAACCCCAAAACCACCCCTGAAAATTCAACTCATGAATAAACAATAAAATATCCCAGAAAATACAGCACTAAAAATATAGGAATTACTGTGCTATTTTCAAGTGGTGACGTCACAACTTAGCCGCGGAACCGCCGTACAAGCCATGCTTGTGCCGCGGTTCCGCCGCACTGTAAACGAATTGCACTCTCGAACTTCACAGTAATTCATCAATTTCCCTGCTGAATTTTCTGCATATTTTTATTTTCGAAAAAGACCAGATTCCAGAAATTGTCCAGAGAGCATGGAAATTTTGCGGTTTCGGTTCGTTCGGACTTCAAATTCCGTCTAGAGTTCGCCTAAGGCTCTAGCTAGGCTCTTATACCACTGTAGGGTTTCTAGGCACTCTAGTGAGGTCTCACAAGGCATCAACCATGCCAATTTCAAAAAATCTAGGTGCCAAGAAACCCTAATACGGATCGTTGGCTAAAGTTTAGGCGAAACTAGAAAACTAGTTAACAACTTAACAAAAAGGAAACGGAAATACAACCTTTGTAGATCCGGTGCTCCACCTCCATAGCTCCGCAACGAAGTGCCCTCGCTGTCCTAGTGAATTCCCGGGCTCTAGCGTCGGCTTCGTCGGAGAAATGGCGAGCTAGGTCGTCGATGTCCATGCCGAAGATGATCTACGTCGAGGCATCGCTAGATCAAGCTCTAACTTCACCAAGTCAAGAAACTTGTGAAGTAAACACACTCTACTACTTGGCAAGAGGTAGAGGATGGAGAAATAGGAAGTGGGTTCATTTTAGAATTGGATTTCTCACTCATATTCATCAATCACCATTGATGAAGTGAAGGTTTTCTTCAACTTGAAGATGAAGAAGAAGATGCTAATTGTTATGATAAGTTCTATTAAAAGAATAATAAAAATGGAAACTTATCATAATCTTAACCTTAGTTAGTTGTAGAGAATAGACCATGGTAAGTTATGATGGTTAGGGTCAAGCAAGAGACAAGAATGGTTAACTAAGTCAAAGCTTCATGAAAGTTCATGAACAAACAAAGAAAGCCACCATTATCCTCTTATGCCAATTATTTTATTTCCAAAAAGAATAAATGAAAAAGATAAATAAATGAATAAGTAAAACCAAAACCCTAACCATTTAAATAACCATGGTTTAATTCTTTACACAAACCAAGTAAGTATGCATCATCAAACATGATACAATCATGTGCACAAAACTATATCAAATATACAATGTGCACATCCGAGCGAGAAAATCCATTTAAAGTGAACCGATACTAGTTAATGCAAAGTAATATATCAAATATATAATTATGCATTAAATCATTAAATCAACTGTTGATTTAACGATCCGGTCATATCGCATATAACCGGCTAGTGTCTAATGTATCAGCTTATCGAATCAATCCTTGATTCGATAACTAGGGTATATCTCATATAACCTAATCGATACATTCATCGCGAGAATGGAATACGGTATCACATACACGCATTATTCTCGGTCCCGCACATATCTCATATGTGCTCCTATTTCGTTTCGCTTGAGCCAGGAAACCTCTGTGTAGGACTCTAAAGACTCGTCAATACGCCGGCAGCAGGTGATGATCATATCAAACACCCACAAGCCGCAAGCGGTCTGCTAAACGTAACGGCCACCCGGGTATTGAGCGATCAGAAGATCGACGAGCAAGCCCGCTCACACTCCTGTGAATCCAACCAGTAACACTTACCGTACAGTCCGGTCTGATCGTCTGATATATCGCATATCTCGCCTAGGGGTGGTAAACGTCAGACTCCAATAGCTCGATAAGTCGTGTCGATATGAGGTCTATAACTATTCGAGAAACTACTGGTAACACTTACCAGTAAATCTCAGCAACCCTGGCCAGGGATTTCCGGTTATAGCCAATCGAACACAGCGCAACATCAACTCCCTATACCGGGAGAGACGAATCCCCTCCTATAGCTCATTGCCTCCATGTGATTCGGGACTGTACCCAAAAACCACCATTTTGCACGCCCTCTTGGACGTGGTAAGATGGAAATCAAAGCACAGTGGGAACCACACAAGACTCTATGACGATCTCGGGTCAACAGACTACTCTGTACCAGTGTCACCAGAGAACTGCCATCTGACGTAAGGTATAATACCATCTGGGAGTTCTCGGCGAGTCCGTCCAGTGTATCCAGTCTCTACTGAGCACCCGTATATCATCTCTGATGTCAAACACCAATGGATATGGGATCATCCATCGCCCATCTGTATGGGTCGAGAAGGTATACGCTAGTCTACTCTGGTATATCGATGCCCCGTCTCGATACACCCACGACTAGGGACTTTGAAGGATGTACTTATGGACTACCATGTCCCCACTAGTATGATCCGCATCATAGTCCACGCAGTCAAGTACACATCCTAAGGGCTTTACCAACATGTAACAGAGAGACAATCAGTGTACACGTTAAGGTAAAGTTCAACCAGATAGCATACTATCATGTCGAGCAAGAAAGTCCTCCCTATATATGTCCCAGCATCCACTACAATATACATCCTATGTACAGTAATGGCCTCTAGGGCATACATATAACTAACACCAACTGACACCAATGGTTTGTGAGACCGGCCACCGCCCCTCGTCGGGGTCTCGACTGTATACACTAGTCTACTCTGGAGTATCGACGCCTTGTCTCGAAAACTCCCACGACTAGGGACCTTTTAAGGATGTGCTTATAGACCCCAGCTCCCATGTATATGATCGCCATCATACTGTTGGCCGTCAAGCAAGAATCCTAAGGGCTCTATCAACGTGCAATAGTGACCTGTAATGTCACCTAAAGCATGTACACGATGATAAAGATAAACCAGATAGCATACTATCATCTTGAGTAAGACTGTCCTACCGGTATAGGTCCTCCTTCAATCATTGCAATCACGTGCCTGCGATCTAATAATTGACTTTGAGGGTACTATATCCAACATGCGGTACACAAATTACCGGGCTTTAGTGCAAGTGGGAGATTGTTGGATATGTATGCCATAGAGGCCATTATTATATATGCATACATGTGGATGCTAGGGATATGTATGTACATGACATTCTTGCTCAGTTATATAGTATATTGTTTCAGTTGTCTTTTATCAGGATATGTGTATTTGTTTTTATTCATACTTTATCCAGCTTGCACATATTGATAAAGATTTGATACAGTGATATACTATTATGGTTTGACTTTATCTTAACATGACATATGTTATACATGTTATTACATATTGCGGTTACATGTTGATAAAGCTCGTAGGATCTTGCTTGACTACCTGCGTTGTAATGGCGATTATACTTATGGGAGCAGGGTAGTCCATAACCACATCCTTAAATGGTCCCTAGTCGTGTGAGTATCGAGACTGGGCATTGATACTCCAGAGTAGACTAGTGTATACGCTTCTAGCCCCGACAAGAGGCAATGGTTGGCCCAGCAGCCATTGGTCTGATGCACCTAAGATTGTATACAGGTGCTCACTGGGTGTGAGTACACTGGACGGACTCGCGAAGAACTTCTAAATGGTATTATACCTATCATTAGATGGAAGTTCTCAGGTGACATGTGTACGGATTAGTCTTCGGACCTGAGATCGTCATTTGTCTCGTGTGAGTTCCCACTGTGCTTTGATCACTACCCTACCACGGCTCTACTGAGTCGTGCAAACAGATTTTGATTGGGTACAGTCCCGAGCCACATGGAGGCAGTGAGCGATTATTGGGGATCCGTCTCTCTCGGTATTGGGAGTCAATATCGCACTGTGTTTCGATTAATCAGGACCATAAGACCTTGGCCAAGGCAGTTGGGATTTACTGGTAGGTTGATCAGTAGTTTCTCGGTTTGGTCCTGAGCCACATCAGCACGACTTATCAGGTTGTTAGGTTATGACGTTTACCACCCCCAAGACCCGGTATGCGATACTCTTTGACGAAGAGAACAGGCTCTACGGATATTGTCACAGATAGGCTCAGTAGTAGTTCGGATGAGTTTGCTCGTCGGCCTTTTCGACAGGTACCTGGGTAGCCGTTACATACAGCTAGTGCCGTTGACGTGCTTGTGGTTAAACGCACTGCCAGTGTACTGTCGAGTCTTTAGAGTCCCACACAGAGGGTTTCCCTGCTTCGAGCAAAATGATGTAGAGGCCGTATGGTTTTATGGCAGGGCTTCGATCACATACATGTACTTGTGTACATGTGATGTTCAGGCGGATAATACTAGTGGGCTTTGGTTTGAGCCGGATCCTAGTATTATATTGATGGATTATTTTTATCTCTTTGTATTCGTATTCTTCGGAATGTGGATGCGGGTATGTATATACGGATGATGGGCGTTCTCGTAATTTTGCGGGAAAGCTTCTAGAAGAGACACCTCATTTAGGGTTTCCTTTTCCATTTGGATTAATTCTTTCAGTGAGGTGTAGAAAATGAGTTGGAGATATTTTCTAGGATGAGCTATGAGTCATCACTTGACAAAATAGATATTTTGTGAGCCATGGTTGATATTTGTAAGATATTTATTTATCTCATCAATTATCGCATGGTTCATAATTCATCACAAAAAAATGAGCATTCTTCATCCAAGTTCTTTCTTTCCTCTCTCATTTTCTTCAAGTGACCTTTTTCCTCATCAAACCCTAATAGCTCTCATGTGTTGAGAATTCTAGGGTTCCAAGAGACAAATCACTCCATCTTCTCACTCTACACAACCTAGGACTTCTAGTTTAGCGAACTAGAAGCCGTAGTTACCTCGGATTTGAGGTAGGAGCTCAAAGTCGAAACTCTCGGGTGGATCATCTTTGACGCAAGGTGGCCAAAGTTCAAGAACGATCCATACTTCCTTCGAGGAGGCAGAGGAGAGGATTGAAGACCCGAAGGACTTGATTCTCATGGTATAACTTTCTATCATAGTAGATAGAAACTTTTAGATGCTAGCTAGGTTTATGGTAAAGATCCTGTTTAGGGTTATTATAACGCCTGGTTTTGTTCGTTTTCAAAATTTTTGTTCCGCAAATGGCCATGGGAGATGGCTTAAGTGCCGTTATAACCTTTCATGGCATCCCCACCGATAACAAGGATCCATAGGGAGAAGAGGCGACAGTCGGAGCGGTCTCAGATTCCAGAGAAAGGTTGGCCACTTCAGGCTCTTGAGTCGCTGGCACTTCACCTGTCTAGCCATCACCAGAACTTGGCCCTGCTTTAAAACAGAAAAAATGTGTCATGATTCGAGGAAAAGCGGTTACTAAGTTCTAATAAGGGACTGCACGTTGTTATACCTTGAAGCAACCGCTCGGCCTCTTCCTGAGCCGTACGTGTAACTCGCCTATGTGCAATAGACAAGTCAGAAGGGACATCCGCCATAGGAACGACAAAAAGTCGAACTTCACTCGAACCTGCGCCCGCGGCCAAGACAGCCTGACGTTCCCTCGCAGCATGCTTTCTACGCTTCCGTTCTGCCTGGGCTGTATGAACCGACCTTCTTAAAACTTCTGACATAGGGGACATCATCATCAAAACCGAGCTCGGCCTCCGGATCCGCTGTGGTATCCTGTAACATTTCAGAAAATATAAAATATTATTTTTTGAAATTAATATTAAAATAATATATTTCTCGAAAACTGCCCGATTTGCGAAATTGGGGTTTTCGAAAAAGGGTATAAATATATACCAATATTTGTGAAATAATTGGAGATTTAAAATGATTTATTCATTAAAAATATATTTAAAGGATTTGGCATTTTAAAAATCAATTATATGCAGTTTAAATAAAAACCCAATTAGTACACTGCTTATCGCGATTAGGCTAAATCCGTGTTTCTACAGTTTTCCATGGCTAGTGCACCATGTCATATTGCATTTTGGTTACATGTTGTTTTATTGTGTTGTGTTGGGGTATTATATGGTTTGGGTTTTAAAAAGAAAAGAAAAGGGAAAAAGGTGGCATGATGACTTGGAGAGAGAGGGAGAGTGAGACATGAGTGTGGGGGTGAGAATAAGAGAGGAAGAGAGAGAGGGGCTGCCTCATTTCATTTCCCCCCATCATTTTCTTCTCCTTCTTCTTCCTCACTTCCCTCCATCTTCAACCCTAGATCCATATCAAAATACTCCTCAAAACCCTATACCCTTTTCACAAAAAATGATCATCTCCTCACCCTCATCGCATTGGACCAAGCAAAGTGGGATTTTGATGACCTTAGGCATCTAGGGTTTTTCTTGAGTTGCCCAATTGAGGTATAATTCCTTCCTTTTAGTTTAGTTTGTTGTTTCCTATCATCTTAGTTTAGTTTAGAGTAAAACTTGTTATATTAGTGATGTGTGGAAATCTAAAGAGAAGGCTTGGGTAATTGTGTGGAATTGAGGATCTGTAGTGGCTGTTAACAAGACTTGAGAGGTGTTTTTACTGGCCTAGACCCGGATTAGAAACCAATACACGGATTTAGAATTTCCCGACATCGGAATTGCGACAGTTTGTGATGGTTTTTAGAGATCTGGGATGACCCGGGACCTTTATAAAATAAGTTCCCATGATCACGAGACGAGAAGGAAACCTGGAAGCATCACCTGAAACCTGAGCCCCAAACATGAATTCCTGGCAGCAGATTTATTACGTTTGACCGCAATTTGTGGCCAAGTGGTGGGTGATTTATGTGATTTTTGGCCAGTAGTCTTGTTTTCTGGTATCTAGAGCAACCCTATGTGCAAAATCCCTTAGTTTGTCCTATAGTAAAATCTGGGAAGGGGTTTCCTATGTCGCTGTTTTCGTGTTTTCCGTATTTTGAATGATAAGTTTTGATATTTGGATTTGTATTTGGTTGTTGTATGTTTTTACATCAACGACTAGGGATAATTGGTTGGTTTTGCATGCGTGGGCTATAGGTTCTAACCTATAGGCGATCCGTGTGCTGTTTTGGTTTCCGGATTCGATTTTAATAGCGATTGCGATTGTGTGTTATTGTAGGTACCATCACGTGGATTCCGAGGCGACGGAGTGTGGCGTCATCGACTTCGGCAAGCAAAGTGAGTAGATCTATATCTACGGGGGAAGTCGGGTGGATGGCGTATAGCACCCCCACAAACTTTGATGGAAACCGATTTATATATATAGAATATGGTTAAGGGAACTTTTAATAGAAAACTATAGATAGAGTTAAAAGATAGTTAGAGAAACCATATTAGAAACTAAATGATAGTTAGAAGTGATATGATACGACTAATATATGATGACGGGATTTGAGGATGATGTTTGATGATATTGCCGTTTATGGTACTATAAGACTAGATAGCTGACGTAAATGTGTCATCCGAATCATACCTATTTCCAAACTGAAGAATCGTATGCATCTTTAAAACAGATACCTTGAGGGACGTTACGGATTTTCAAATGATATTTTTTCCTTAAAAACACCGTAGCCCATACTCTCAAAATTACGATTCGCATATTTTAAAATCTGATTGTATGGTTCTGGTGTGTATGATAGATTAGATACGTATGCTTATAGTAAAGGTAGAATGTAAGTGTAAATTGACCTTATGTGAGATATAGATGCGATGAAAAGAGAATACGATTTGGCATGTGATATGATGATATGTTGGTATACAGATGCGAGTCGATTGAGAGGATTGATACCTTGCCGGTCCCCTGATATAAGATGGTTATAGATGTGACTTGGGACATAGGTATATGGATATATATGTGTATACATGTTGTGAATCATGAATGATAGGCCATACGTGACATTAGGCCGTACCCTCACTGTCATATAGGTTGATAGGATCCCTATTGGTTTAATGCCGCCGTACGATGATTTTCCGTACGTGATGAGTTTGACTTGATGATTGATCCATACCCTTGACTAGAGGATGCGTACGATGGATTATACCGTACGTGATGTCGTGAGGCTAGATGCCGATGGTTAGATTCACCGACTCGGTCATGTTAGATACGTATACCTGTTAGCATTTGCATATGATTTACTTTATGCTGCATTCGTGTTATTCTCATTGCATTGCATATACTTATGCTAGTACACTTACACCATTATCGATGATGCGTATGTTACACGTACACAGATTTGCCGGCTCACATACTTCATCATCGATAATTGCCATGTCACTACACAGTAGGATTTGCTGCATCATGATATGACTCCTTGCACGATATACTTGCGTACATACATATTGTACACCCATACTTGTGTACATACATATTATACATCCATACTTGCGTACATACATATTGTACACCCATACTTGCGTACATACATATTGCACACCCATACTTGCGTACATACACATGCGCACCTTTATTACGATGTTGCATTTGATTTTGGAGATTTGGGAACCGCAGAATATATTTTAAAACTGGATTCATTTAAAAGAGTAGTTTTCCCTCGATATGTGCATATTACTGTTCCATGTTGCATGATATACGGATATGCTTACATTTCTTTTATATGTCGCATACATCATGCTTTACGCTTTTACACATTGAGATATGTTGTTTTCATGAGATTTCTGGATTTGAAAACCGTGGCTATTTCAAAAGAAAGCATGTACTGTTTTAAAGACCCGGTTTCTCTTGATATGATATTTCAGTGCGTCCACCGTGCGTTTTCTCAGTTCTGAGACGTGTGGCATGTGAAACCCGATTCGAGGAGCTGGATGAGGCCGATTGCGGGTACATGGTGGACCCGGTACTGTACCCCAGGGCGAGAAGATCGTGGGGATGACGATGAGCCTGGCAGAGGGACTACTACCTATCGGTGATTGGTTGGGCCTGACGGTTATCCGGAGGATACCGACCGGGTCGAGAGATGGATATTGGGCCGACCTGTCTGCCGGAGCCCGCGGGCCGATCCCGCAGACGGAGCCCGAGGGCCGATCCGGACTGACGGAGCCCGAGAGATGAGGATTTACGTGTCGATGCTGGGCATGGGTTTCATGATGTTTTCGAGTGTCGATGCTGGACACTCAGGTTTCATGATCTTGATGTGTCGCGAGGGACACGCGTTGATTTATATCCTCATACTTCCATGCATATGCTTTTATGATATTTACATGCATGATGTTGTTGTGACATTGGTTGACACGTGGACGGGATCCACATGCATACATACATTGATGATATAACGTGGATGAGATCCGCATGCATACAGATATTGATTATATTGTTGGATGATATCCACATGCTTATAGGCATTGATTACCTTGTTGGCACATATACAGATACGGTCATCCTAGATATCATAGTGTTACCTTTATGATATAGTTGACCTTGGAGTCATTGTTTATTCGATTTCTAATTGTTGATGTTTTTCTACACACGAGTTGGCAACTCATCCCCGTTGTGCCACAGTTCTTGCAGGTTGACCGCATGGATCAGTAGAGGCATCGCTGGCATACAGTTGCTTTCGGGTGATTGTTTTGGTAGGTGGGACATTTGTATCGTACCCAATCTTGTATTTATATTTCATATTGTATCTAGTCAATTCCATCAATCAAAACTAGTATTTGTATAAATAATGAGACTCAGTGAGACTTGTAGTTGAAAGACTTGAGCGATGGGTTTTATGTTCGCTTTTGGGTTTATGTCTTGCTTATTTATTTATCTTTTGTGGTGAACTTCGCCGTTGGGCATTGTATACTTATATTTATGCTTTGCGTGGTTGTGGATCCGCCGATTGGCGATGAGCTAGCTCCCGCTTGGGGATGCCCTTATCATTATTATGTATTGTGGTTTTGGATCAAAATATACAAGGGAGGTGCTGCCCAAATTTTTAAAAGACGAAAAATGTTTTTTTAACTAATAAACTCACTTGTATTTCCATGTTCTTTTATCCATGCTTTTAGTGAACTGGTTGTCTTCATTATACCTTTTTTCAAAACTGCACCTCTTTTATTTTCTTAAAAATGTTTAGATTTCTGGGTTTCGGCTTACTTGAATTACGTCACGCCTTTAGACGTTGCGTGATTCGAGTGCCGGTCATGAGCTAAATTTCGGGTCATGACACATCCATCATAAGCAGCTTCAGCAACACCTCCTGCGGTGGCCTTAGGAGGGCTTCAGCCGTAACCGATGTCTCTGAAGGCTTTTCTACATCACCACACAGGGTTGGCATTACATTCGGAACAACCTGGGTTATGGTGGTTCCTGTAATAAGATAAAGAAAAGGGTCAAATTATAAATAAAAGGAACTAAAAATATAAAGGTGTAGTGAAGCGAAGCATACCAAGGCCCAAGGAGGCACGTAGCCTATCCTCCTCCTCAAACGTCTTGAGGGAAGCCGAGAGAGCTTCTTCAGCAGAAATACCTATTAAGGAAGAGAGCGTTAGTAAAACATAATTAATTCAAAAAAAGGGAGAGGATATATACAGGAGAGTATAAATAAAGTATATCGGACTCCGCAATAAAGGCTAACGACACCTGTTCACGGGCCAGTCGTTTCGACGCTTCAATGGCGGTCTGAAGATTGGTATCAGTCACAGGCGCATCAAACAAACCGACATTAGTGCCATACTCGCACAAGCCTTCACTGTAGGGAGCATGGGGCTCCTGGCCTATTTCCCCCAATAATAAAAGAGCAAGGCTCTGTTCAAAATTTGAAAAGAGGCAGCGCCTCACGTACCCAGCGCCAAGAGTTAAAAACTTTGAGGCATCACTTCACGTGTCTTGCACGAGTGCGCCAGCGCCAAGAGTTAAAAAACTCTGAGGCAGCGCCTCACGTGCCTTGCACGAGGGCGCCAGCGCCAAGAGTTAAAAAACTCTGAGGCGCCTTGCACGAGGGCGCCGGCGCCTCACGTGCCTTGCACGAGGGCGCCAGCGCCAAGAGTTAAAGACTCTAAGGTAGCGCCTCGCGTGCCTTGCATGAGGGCGCCGACGTTAGAACTAAAAGTTCTCTGTCATTAGATTAAAAATCCAACGGAGATGATAAATCATCAAAATACAGAATTAAATTCTGTTGAGGAAATATTCCTCGAATCTTTCTAAACAAGAAAGATTATTCTCTGTAAACAGAGCACCGTTGGATTAAAAATCCAATGGTGATTAAAAATCACCAAGCTACAGAATAAGCTCTGTATGGGAAAATATTTTCCCAATCTTGTTAAAAATAAGAAAAATATCTTCTATAAAACAGAAGTCCTTGGATCAAAGATCCAACGGTGGATAAAATCCCCAAATCAATTAAGAATCTCTCAATGAGAGATTTCTTTAACTAAATCAACAAACTTGCCTCCACTATATAAAGGACCCAAGACTTCAAGTCTTGTACAGCGGAACCCCCGCATAAACTTCAAGTTCAAAAAGAAAAGCAAGCAAGCAAAAAAAAAAAAAAACTTTAAGAGAGAAGAAAGAAGAAGAACTTTCTTCAAGGTAAATAAAAGTAATAGAGATCAGATTATCTCATCTGCATATATAAGGGTTTAACCCCAATAAAAGAACACGGTTCTTTCCCTGGATCTGAGATCCATGAGACAAGTCTCCCACAAATGATAATTTAATTCTTATGAGGATGAATTTGTTCTTGGGGGTCGAAGATCCAGAGAAGAACAGAGAATTGAACTCTTCAGAACATAATACATGAAGAAAAATCAGCGCCAAGCGCTTCACGTGCCCCTCACGTGGGCGCTGCTTAATAAAGAGTGCTTAGCACTCAGTGGTTGGCGCTCAGCGCCAAGCGCCTCACGTGCCCCTCACGTGGGCGCTGCTTAATAAAGAATGCTTAGCACTCAGTGGTTGGCGCTCAGCATCAAGCGCCCCATGTGCCCCTCACGTGGGCGCTATTTAGCATAAAGTGCTCGGCAATCATACACCAGTGTCCAATGCCTGGTGGCTAACACCAAGCGCCTCACGTGCTCCATACGTGGGCGCCATAAAGAGTGTTTAACTCTCCATAAAAAAACAAAAAAAAGAAAGAGGGGAAAAGCAAGATAAAGTGTGGGCGTTAGAACCCATATGGATGCTCAGCATCTTTGGCACAGAAAGGGGACTAAGCCCAAGCAAGTGTTTAACACTTTATTCAAAAATGAAATGACTGGGCTGAGCCCAAGTTTGCCCAAACTCCCAATCAACCGAGCACATGGGCTCTTTATTTTCCAGAGTGGTCTTAGTTCCAAACAAGACTATTAAGCTTCTGACGAATATTCATTAGTTTTAGGGTACATCTCCCCACACCTCTGATATATGTCGTTGTAATTCTTCAATGTCTTCAGAGACGTGGCGGATCCCGACAACCAACAACTCCTTGGACCGCAACATCCTTAAACTAGCTATGGACCACAACATTCTTAAACTAGCTATGGACTGCAACGTCCCTGAACTAAGACGATAGAGCCCAAATACTCTTTCGTTAGATCAAAAATGATCCTGAACCCCCGTTAAGTAGATCTTAGTCCAATATCGGACTAACGTATCCTTAACAAATATTTAAGTTGATCTTAATCTTAAAAAAGGTTAACGATCCTTAAATCAAACCAAACCCAAATCTAAGAATATACGGATTTGGACCAATCCACGACCTACGGGCGACAACATTAATTAGTCTCCGTATACAATCCACGAGCAGCTAAAAATAAAACAAATATACACGACATGAAGTGACCTTCTGGAGCAAAAGAAAGTGGTTATCGCTACGCGGTAACGTAATTAACTGTAGGGGCTTGCGCCTGCAGGGAAGAGCGTCCCCACAATCAAAAACCCCTCACAACGAGGGGGAATCTGACGAAATCTGCTACAACGGCCGCATCTGTCCAAACCTCCGATACACGGTGCCATAAATCAACTTGGCATCTTCGAAGAGGTGGATGGATAAATCCAAATAGCATTTGCCCCCAAATTCAGGCCAGACGTCCTAACGTCCCGGTCGCGTCTTTCGGTGGTAAACAGATTCTGGCACGCCCGGTGAGACCTTTTCCTCTTTCCACTCCACACTTTGTGTGTCGTGTTCGTGAATGAATCGTGGTTTAATCTGGTTGCCCTTGTATTCGAGGTACTAAGATTTGATGTCTTGCTCCGTGCAGAAAAGGAGATATCGATGGCCTCCAGCCGCGCTAACTGCAACAGCAACTCTAGCTCTGCCACGACTGTAGGAGTGGCTTACGGGACCCAAGAGGCCTTCATCTTTGCAATGCCAGTGAAGCAGGTGACTCAGGCCACCACTGGATTGTTCTTGGGGACCATGCTCACGCCAATGAGTTGCAATGCTTCAATGCCATCACAAGAGGCTTCAAAGAAGTCGGTCTTCGATCGGCTTGCAATTACCTCGACCCCTCTCAAAGGGTCGTCCAATTCCAACGTCTTGGTTTTTGACAGACTGGGCTAAAGCTCCAGTGGGCCCGCAAAGAGGCCCGCAATACCTGAAGGGGTTATCCTGAAGCGGATATCCATTCTTGTTCCGACAGACGAAGTCGTCAAAGGGGCTTCTCCTGCTAAAGGATCGGTCTTCAAAAGACTGGTCGTTCCAACTCCTGCTACAGGCGAGGTCGTTAAAAATGCTTCCCCTGCCAGAAAGTCTGCCTTCGACAGATTGACCGTTCCCTCTTAGCGGACGTCAGTCTTCGACAGGCTGACACCGACAATAGCCTCTCATCAAAGCAGGGGGCATAACGAGATCGCTTCCACAACAGAGGTGGTCCCGTCTGCATGACATGCTTGACGTCGCTACTGGCGCCGAGTGAGGAAAGATGGGGGCAGTTCCCCCTCTGGACTTACCCCACCAGCTCCAACGGTGGAAATTGATGCTGCTGTTCCAATTGGGAACAACTTTGAGCTGCTCAGGAGGGTGCGCAAAAACTCTCCAACCGCCATATTGAAGAAGTCTCCTCCGCCTTCTGAAAGCAAGACACAGGTGAAACCGGAACAGCTTCCTCAGCGGTTGTCCTCCAAGATCCACAGAGTCTGGCGGAAAGTCCAAGACTCTGTAATTGACAAAGATTACTCTCGTCGGATGAAGAAAATGAATGCTCGGCAAAAGGAAGACCATCCCTCTATCGTACCATGGAAGGAATCATCTGCAAGGGTGCCTTCCGCAACGGCCCCCTCAACTTCGACCTCCCACAAGAGGAGAATGCCAGAGAATATCTCCGTGTTGGCGGAAAATATCAAAGGCAGTGGACCCAAACGCCCTATGTCTGGGGGCATGATAGTATACACAGTGTATATAGCTTCCGAGAAAGAGGAAAGCCGTACTTCCACGGGTCATCGACCACTTACACGGTCCGTGACAAAAGCTCAGGAGCAACAACAAAAGCTCCATGAGATTTTGACAAAGATGGCCGCATTTGCTGGGCAGAAAGAAAGCCCGGAAGCATCGTCTGAGCAGCGCCAGGATCAGGAGACCGATACGGAGTTCCTACGAAGAGTGCTTGAAAAGAAAGATAAAGAGGTCGTGGAACAAGCCGCTAATATAAAACAAATGACACTCCTATTCCAAGAAATAGTGGGGATGATGATCCAGCCAGATCCTCTAGCCGAAGACCCTCCAATAATCATTAAAGACGATAGAGGGGAGACATCAAACCCTCCTCCGGCTTTATCAGTAGTCAGGAAGGAGACAATCTCCAAAGCGGCCCTTGATGACTACATAGCTCAACAAATACGAGCTCGTCAACCGAGCGAAGCAGCAGGTTAAGTCGTCAGGACTGGATGACCTTATCTAGGTTGGTACGATCAAATTAAGTACCCACCAGGATATATGATCCCCAAATTCCATGTGTATAAGGGGACGGGGAATCCACACCAACACGTTGCTCAATTCAGAGCTTTGTGCGGTAATACCGGGGGCGATGACAAACTGTTGCTTCGCCAGTTTGTTGGCAGTTTGTCGGAGACAACATTTGAATGGTACTCTGAGCTCCCAAATGATTCTATCAAAACATTCACGGAGATGGAATTACTATTCACACAGCGATTCACGAGCGCACCCTAATCATGGCATTGATTACTGCCAGGGTGAAGCCAGGAGAGACCTGGGTTCAATACGCAATTCGGTGGCATAACCTATAGTCAAAATGCGAACAATGCATAAAAGAAGCTCCTACCGTGGGCATGTTCGTGGGAACCCTTGATCCTCAGGCAACAATATCCCAGTTTATGATGTTCTTCAAGCCGACTACCTTTCAGGCCTTGATTGACAAACTGGCCCAAATGGACCAGATGGGCCATAGGTCGTCCTCTTCAAAAACGGATCTCCGGAATGAAAAGGGCAAAGGGAAAGCGACCTTCGTCGCCAATGCTCAACAACAACCGAGTGGCCCGAAATCGGTTGCTCTCCAAAGTAACAAACCACGATCCCTCAAAGAAAAGTTGAGACGTCCCTATTCGTTTCCCCGGAATAAAAAGAGGAGGTTGTTCGGATTAGCGGTGCACAACAGGCTTATCATTCTGCCGGATCCGAGACGCCCACTGCAGCCGGGTGACGTCAACAGTCCCAAATACTGCCCCTACCACAGAGTAATGAGCCACCCAATCGAAGATTGCTATGTCTTCAAAAACTGGGTTGAGGACCAATACAACGGGGCAAGTTCGCGTTGTCCGAAAACTGGAAGGTAAATCCGCTACAGCAGCACGTTCCTTAAAAGGTGGACACGCCGGGGGCATCATGCTCATTTATAGATGAAGCTTCGTGGGAATTTTTCCTCTCCGCTAAAACTAAAGGAATGCTGAAGGATCTTCAAGCGTGTCCGGCCATTAAATGGAAAAGCCCGTTGGATCCCGAGATTATTGACGGGATGCTGAAACCGCGCCCAATGCCAAAATTTGGTAACGATGGGCAAAACCTCCAGGCCAAGCCTTCGAAGTATTCGAAGAAAAGAAGAGGGCCAAGAAGCCCGTGCAGCTTGACAACAATCATACGGGTCTGCAAAAATACATCGATGCACTGGAGGAATACAACCAAAAGGCGCGGACCCCGGTCACACTGGAAGAGTTCCTTAAGCATATTCTTGAGAATGGAAACAATGACATTGATGAAGGAGACGGCTCGTCAGAAGACCCCGAGGACTACGGGGCGAGTTGCCACATGATCTCTCACTCGTCGGTAAATGGCAAAGAAGCTCCTGAAGTAGAGAAACTGGGGCAGAACCAGAGCCAAAATCCATAAAACAGTCAGACGACCTGATCGATAGGCTGCTGAGCGAAGCTCTTCAAAAGAGCAAATGTAACATTTCAAAATAATAAAATATTATTTTCGGGAAATTTTATAAATTAATATTATTTTAATGAATATTTTAATATTTCGGTATAATTAAATACCGATAAATGGAAAAAAATATGGAAAAATTCTAAAATAGGGCATGTTATGGAATTATGCCATTTTAAAGCTTTTATGATCATTTATATGCTAATTCTGTGCTAATCGCGATTAAAAATCGTTAATCGGATTTTTGGCATTTTTGTGCAAAACATGCACATATCATTTTGGACTTGTGTTACATTATTCTTACCATGGCTTTGTTTTGGGTTCACTATTCTTGGGAGAAGGTTTTTGAGAGGTTTAGAAAAAAGAAAAGAAAAAGAGAAATGGATTATAATATAGGTTTGGTGAGAGAGAGGAGTAGGTGAGGATTTCTTTGACTTAGCCTTTTTCCCCCATTCAATATTCATCACATTTTCCTCTCTCCTCCATCTCCTTGCTGCTGAAGTTGCTGCCCCTCTTCTCCCTCCCCTCTTCAAGCCCCAAATCACCATGAAAAAAACACCAAAACACCACTCTCATTTCATTAAAAGTGTGCACGAGCTCGAGATCTACACATTGGATCAAGGAAGCAAGGATTTTGGCCACTAGGGGCAACTCAAGAATATTATTGAGTTGCCGAATGAGGTAATTACTGAACCATTAGTTGAGTTTTAGCATTACTTATACCCCCATGCAAGTTTAGAACCAATATTGTGTGTGTTTGTGGACTTAAAGAAAACCTAGTTAGGTTTTGAGGACATTGTGAGTGGTAAGGTGAAATTGAGCTTAGTAGAGGCCGCACAAACACCCTAGTGATGTTATTTTGGACCCGAACCTGAACTAGAAACCAGAATACGGATTTAGTGTAAGTCCATGCTACCTCTCCCGGTACTTTCGGGCATGCGGAATTTGGTGAAAAACAATTTTCTAGAGGTGGTAACATGGACTTAAAACTCGGATCTTTGTTAAACATCTAACTAACAACCTAACTAGAAGTTGTTAACTACTCGGTTAGGGGGTTTATACCTTTCTTATCTCAAACTCCTTCGTCTTCAAGCCTCGATGGTTGTCCGAATCGGCTTCTCCCCGTCGTCTCCTTGCGCCGAAGATAGATCCACCTGAAAGCTTCTACCTTTGGCTCCTTCTTCGAACTTTGAAGAAACTAGTTCACTCGGTTTGCTAAACCTTATGAACTAGAGTGAGTAGAGAAGAGTTTGTTTGGGATTTTATCTATGGTTCTTGGTTCTCAACTCATGAGACAAGTGAACCATAGACTCAAGAGAGGGAGAGCAAGAGGAGGAAGATGAGAGCTCAAGAACAAGAGAGAGAATGAGCATGAAAGAATGAGAGAAGACTTTTTTCATTTGGCTCTCATAATCCAAAACCATCATAACACATCATAGCAATCAAGTATTATGTGATGGTTTAAGCAACAATAGCCATATCATTTCATGCACTCATTTTGCACAAGAAGGCAAGCAAGCAAAAGTCTTTGCCATGAAATGATAGCTATTGTTATCATGATGGTCAACTAGTCAAGCCTAGTCAACCGGTCAACAAAGTCAACAAAGTCAACAAGTCAACAAAGTCAATCCCTCAACAACCATGTCACCATAATACTTAATTAATATAATTGTTAATTACATATCATATTCTCATTAGGGTTGAGCAAAAAGTCAACAGTCAACGGTCAATGGTCAACAACCCTAATGAGAATCCTCTGCCTCTGTCTTTCCGTCAACTGTGCATACACACCCGCATTCGCGTTCCAAGGAACACGAATACATACTGGATAAAACCAATCCCAAAAGGTACACTAGGATCTGGCTTAAACCAAAGCCTGCTAGTGTTAACTGTCCGGACACTGTACGTGCACAAGTGCACGGATGTGACCGAACCCTGTCGCAAAACCATGCGACCTGTCGCAAAACCATGCGACCTCTACTCTTTTGCCTAAAGGCGAATAGCTTTCTGTGTGGGACTCTAAAGACTCGACACTACGCTGGTAGTGGGTTTAACCACAGACCGCAAGCGGCACTAGCTGTGCGTAACGGTCCCCAGGTAGGTGCCGACAAGAAGACTGACGAGGTGAAACCCATCTGAACTCCTACTGAGCCTGAATGTGACAATCTCCGTACAATCCGGTCTGTTCGTCTGATACATCGCATGGCGGGCCTAGGGGGCGGTAAACGTCAGTCCCCTAATAGCGGTACAAGTCGTGTTGGAGTGAAGCCCAATACACCCTGAGATAACACTGGAAACCTACCAGTATATCCCGCTTGCCCTGGCCAGGGACTACTCGTGTAATGGCTCTCTTAGACACAGCGCGATGTCAACCCCCAATACCGGGAGAGACGAATCCTGTCTAACCGTCACTGCCTCCAAGTGCTTCGGGACTGCACCCAACTACTACCTGTTTGCATGACTCCTTTGAGCCGTGGTAGGGTAGTAATCAAAGTACAGTGGGAACACACTCGAGGCGAACTGACAGTGTCAAGTCAGCGGACTAAGCTGTACTCATGTCACCTGGGAACTGATAACCGACGATAGGTATAATACCAACCGGTCAGTTCCCGACGAGTCCTGTCCAGTGTACTCATAACCTAACGAGCACCCGCATACTATCTCCAGTACGACGTACTGACGGCTGTGGGACAGACCGTCTCCCACACTGGGATGAGAAGCGCATGCGCTAGTCTACTCCGGAGTATCGATGCCCTGTCTCGATAGTCCTGCGACTAGGGATCTGCATAAGGATGTGCTTATAGATTACCCAGCCCTACTAATGTGACTGCCATCACAACGCTGGTAATCAAGCAAAGATCCTAAGGGCTCCACTAATGCGTATAGGTGATATAATAAAATAAACACATGTACACATTGAAGTAGAAACAAACCAAGTAGCATACTACTATTTTGAGCAAGATTGTATATACAAGGTGAATATCCCAAGCTTCCATTAAGTAATATACAAACTAGTATGATACAGTAATGGCCTCTAGGGCATATACACTAACAATCTCCCACTTGCACTAAGGCCATGTACTGGCGTATCGAAGACCTATCATCTCGATCAGCCGCTCGAACTGAGTCTGGGGCAAGGCCTTGGTGAATGGATCTGCAGTGTTATCTTCTGAAGCAACCCTCCGAACCTCGATCTCCTGGCGATCGACGATCTCTCTGATCAGGTGATACCGCCTCAAGATGTGTCTGGATCTCTGATGGGACCTGGGTTCCTTCGCTAAAGTTATAGCCCCGTTGTTGTCGCAATACAGAGGTATTGGATCAACAATGGACGGAACCACCTGAAGTTCTTTCAAGAACTTCCTCATCCAGACAGCTTCTTTTGCGGCATCAGATGCAGCGATGTATTCCGCTTCCATCGTCGAGTCTGCAACGGTTTCCTGTTTGGAACTCTTTCAACACACCGCCCCTCCATTGAGGGTAAAGACAAAACCCGATATGGACTTGGAATCATCCTTGTCACTCTGGAAGCTGGAGTCAGCAAAGGTCTCGATCTGGAGGTCTTTTCCGCCATACACCAAGAACATCTCCTTAGTCCTTCTCAGGTACTTGAGAATGTTCTTTACCGCTATCCAGTGTTTCTCTCCAGGGTTTGACTGATACCGGCTTACCACACTCAGTGCATAAGCTACATCCGGTCTGGTACACAACATCACATACATTATAGAGCCTACCGCAGAAGCGTAGGGTATAATAGACATGCGATCCCTCTCCAAATCAGTCTTGGGAGACATCTCTTTAGAGAGGGTGATCCCGTGACAAGCCGGTAGGTTACCGCGCTTGGAATCTTCCATACTAAATCTCTTCAGTATGGTGTCGATGTACCTGGACTGTGAAAGTCCTAATATCCTCTTGGATCTATCACGATGGATTCGGATCCCCAGGATGTATGAGGCATCACCCAGGTCTTTCATGGAGAACCTGTGTGACAAGAACCCCTTGACAGATTGTAGCATAGGAATGTCATTTACTATTAAGAGAATGTCATTCACATATAAAACGAGGAATACTACAGTTCTCGCTACAAATCTATTGTAGATGCATGGTTCATCTGGATTTTTGATAAAGTCAAATTCCTTGACCGTTTCATCAAAACAGATGTTCCAACTCCGCGATGCCTGCTTTAGTCCATAGATGGACTTAAGCAACTTGCACACCTTTCCGTTGCTCCCACTCTTAATGAAACCCTCTGGTTGGTCCATATAGACACACTCCTCTAAATTTCCATTTAGAAAAGCGGTCTTTACGTCCATCTGCCAGATCTCATAATCGTGGAAGGCAGCAATGGCAAGAAGGATCCAAATGGATTTCAGCATAGCCACTGGAGAAAAGGTTTCGTCATAGTCCAAGCCAGGTCTTTGACGAAAACCCTTTGCAACCAGTCTAGCTTTATAGGTCTCAACCTGTCCATCTACACCAATCTTCCTTTTGAAGATCCACTTGCATCCTACGGGTTTTACCCCGTCTGGAGCAATGTCCAACGTCCATACCTTGTTGGTGTACATGGACTCCATTTCGGTCCGCATTGCATCCAGCCATTTTACTGAGTCAACGCTCTGAACGGCCTGCTGGAAGCTAGTAGGCTCATCATAATCTATGATGCAATCCTCTCTATCCCCGTCTATGAGAAAACCGTAGTATCTCTCGGGCGGATGAGACTGCCTACTACTCCTGCGGAGCGGCGTAGGAATGTCCTGTTCTTTTGAACCCTCTGGTTCCACTAAGCTTTCAGTAATAGCTCGTGGTTCTGGAATTTCTTCCAGTTCTACTGTGCTCCCACTTATCTGGTTTTCCAAAAACTCAGTTTCCAAGAAGTAGGCATGACGAGAAACAAAAACCTTTTGTTCCTCTTCGCAGTAGAAGAAATATCCCTTGGAGTTCTTTGGATATCCCACGAACTTGCACTGTACTGAGCGTGCCTCGAGCTTGTCCGCATGCTGCTTTTTGACAAAAGCTGGACTTTCCCATGTCTTAATGTGATTAAGATAGGGTCTCTTCCCACACCACATTTCATATGGTGTAGTAGGCACAGTCTTAGTGGGAACTCGGTTCAAAAGGTATGCAGCTGATTCTAGCGCATACCCCCAGAATGATCGCGGTAACTCAGCGTTACTCATCATGGACCGTACCATATCCAATAGGGTTCGGTTCCGTCTCTCCGATACACCGTTATGTTGCGGAGTGTATGGAGGAGTAAGCTGAGAGAGAATTCCGTTCTCTTTTAAATAGTCCAGGAATTCGGCATTCAAGTATTCACCACCTCGATCCGATCTGAGGATCTTGATACTTTTGCCGGTTTGTTTTTCTACTTCATTCTTATATTCCTGGAATTTTCCAAAGGCTTCGGACTTATGTTTCATTAAGAAGACATAACCGTACCTTGAAAAGTCATCCGTAAAAGTAATGAAGTAAGAATAACCGCTTCGCGCATGTGTAGACATTGGACCGCACACGTCGCTGTGTATGAGTCCCAAGAGCTCGCTCGCCCTTACTCCGTGTCCAGTAAACGGAGTCTTTGTCATCTTTCCTTTGAGACAGGATTGACAAGTGGCATACGATTGATATTCGAACGGATTCAAATATCCTTCTGTATGTAACTTCGTCAACCTTCTCTCATTGATGTGACCCAGTCTACAATGCTATAAGAAAGTCTGATTGATTTCCGGAGACTTTCTTTTATGTGTATTCTGGACATTGAAAATCTGTGGTTGGTTTAATACGTATATACCATTGCTCAATGTACCTGACCCAATCAGAACTTGATTAAGGTGAATGTTTACAACATTGCTTACAAACGCAAATTCATAACCTTCTTTAGAAACTAAAGATACAGAAATGATATTATAAGTTGCGTTGGGTACAAAAAAGCAATTACGCAAAACCAAAACATGTCCATCTGACATTCCCAGGTGATAGTCCCCCACGGCCTTAGCATCCATGCTAGCTCCGTTTGCAACTTTGAGGGTCATGTCACCTGCCTTCAAAACCCTACGGTTTCTCAACGCCTGCAAAGAATTACAGATATGAGATCCTGATCCGGTATCCAATACCCAGGAAGTAGAGTTTATTGAAAGACAGTTTTCAATAACATACACACCTGAAGCTGAAGCTGCAACCTGCTTCAATTCCTGTGTCCTGGCTTTCCAAGCCCTGCAATCATTCTTCCAGTGTCCTTTCTTATGACAATAGAAGCATTCTTCCTTATCCACAAGCTTTCCCACTTTCTTTGTTGCTTTTGCCTTTCCCTTCGTATCCACTTTACTAACACCGCCCCTTGGTTTGGCGGGGGTTTCTTCTTCTTTCCCTTGGCTTTCGCCTTGGACCTGGAAGAAGAAGATCCTCCTACAAACAAAGTGGATGTTTCCCTACCTTTCTGTAGGGTGCCCTCTGCGCTCCTCAGCATGTTGAGGAGTTCTGAAAGTTCAACTTCCTTTTCTTGTAAGTTGAAGTTCAGTATAAACTGGGCGTAAGTGGAAGGAAGGGACTGGAGAATCAAGTCCGTATAGAGCTCATTCTCCAACGTGGTCCCAAGGTCCGCGAGCTCCTCAATGTAGCCAATCATCTTAAGCACGTGTTCCGCTACCGATGATCCGACGGCCAATCTTGCCGAAAATAACTTCTTCGACACTTCGTATCTTGCGATACGAGATTGCTCTCCATACAGTTCTTTTGTATGAAGAAATATGGATTCCAGGTCCATATTCTCGTGCCTCCTCTGATGTTCATTGTCCATAGAGGCAAGCATGAGGCACTTGGCCTTCGCGCAGTCTAGTTCCCAGGTCTTACGGATTTCCTTATCCGCGACGCTGGTTTTGGGACCCGGGACAGAGGGAGCTTTGGTGGTAAGAAGATACCCCAGCTTGTCGTAAGTGATTGCCATCTTGACATTCCTGAGCCAATCTTTGTAGTTTGGCCCTGTCAGTATGTTTTTATCTAGGAGCAACTTAAGTCCAGTCATGTCGATTAGTCGCTGCAATTAGGAGAGAGAAGAAACACTCAGCATGATGCTCTTGCAAGTTTAGAATGGTTTTTAATTTGTCTAAACAGGATGGCTCCCACTGTTTCTCGAATCCCTCCTCAAACCAAAAAGGAAGAATTAGTCAGGATCAATCTCACCGTACAATACTTGCTTAACCGTTCAGCCAGGCCAGTGTTGGTACTTCGAGGGAGGTTTTCCAACGCTTTCGCGAAGTTCCTTAATTAAATAACCTCTTTTCCCTGGGGGCGTAGCCCCGCTAACACCTTTCTAGACACCTACTTTGTTTATAGCATTGATCGTTAAGTGAGAAATTTCCCGAGGAGTAGCATATACTCACAGTAGGATCGGGATCCAAATATCATTGCGTGACGAAACTGAAGGAATCCTACCAGAATCATCACACTCCAAATGGTATGCAATACTAGCAAGTTTCAGTTCTTTTGAAACTCCCGATGTGGATTTTTGCCCCATGCTCTTATGACCTTGACTTTGGCCAACAAATCATAAGTCACATGTCAAGTTCTACCCGTCGTTCTCCAGGTTAATTTGAATCCACCCGCACCTACCCTTGACTTTGGCCAACAAGACAGTACGACTGTTCCAAACTAACGCATCTATCTATGCTGCACATGAATACCCAATAGCTACCAATCACTATGCCTTGACTTTGGCCAACAAACATAGCTTGAATACTATTGACCATCCATGTGAAACGACGGAGGGCTACGAATGGTTTTGGATAAACCGTGAACGTAGTGAACTTGATATAATCGATGGAACGAGATAGCTTTTAAAAAGGAGTGGCTCAAGCTCCGCATTTAAAAGTTAGTTTTGAAAAGAACCGAGTGGTTTTTCGAAAGTGTTCCAACGATTTTAACTTGGTTTATTTTCTTGCATTAGTTCTTTTAATGCGTGATATTCTTGCATTAGTTCTTTTAATGCGTCCCATCATTTAATCCTACCATTGCAGAAAACAACCAAAATATGACGTACGCTTATGCCATTCGCATTCGCCACGGGGCCCCGTCATTACCCGTTAGGTTACTTAACTAACGACAGAGCGGGGGCTGGGCTAGCGCGGCTGTAAAACATAAGCAGCGCCTAAATAATATCATATATAGATATACTGCAATGATAGTCATTTCAGATCACAGATGAAGACATTGAATATACTAGGAACCTGCAATTCGTACGAGCCTGTAACGAAAAGCAGATTACACGGTCGCGGTGAATAGCCAATAACCCACCCAAGACCCCTACGGGTGCGGCAAACTACCGGCCAAGTACCCGAAGCGAAGCAACCTCCCTCAACTCCGTGAGTAGGCCACTCGGCACTTCGGCATACCCGGTAGTTTGTGCACCCCCTCCATGGGTCTATCCTAGGAGCAAAAACAGTAAAAAGAAATTATACAATGACGGCTACAACCCCGACCCGGTTGTGCGGCCATACAAATAATTATTACATCAATTTACAAATTTACATGAATTGAAAGAAAAGAAAACTCTCGTCTCACAACCCCCGGCTATTCACCCGCGGCAATCCAATGAATTCATATACACATTCCAATAACATTACAGATCACAGATTTGTATAACCCCCACTAATCGACATATAGCGATTAGCAGACGTTCAATACAAATATCACAACACGGATAAAAACCCGTCAGCTAAAGTCTTTTAGAAGTTCGATCAAAAATACGGATTTTTAGGCCCCAAACACAAAAATTTCGTTCTGGAAAATCTGGGCTGAAAATACATATACCAAAAATCCCAAAATACCCTTATGAACATACTGTAGCAAAGAAGACCCAGAGAGGAGCCAAAACGGCCGCGGAACCGCGGCAATAGCAAGCTATTGCCGCGTTTCCGCGGCGCTTTGATGAGATCAAGGGACCATTTTTCTACAGTATACTCTAAAAACCCTGAGTCGATTTTTGCTGTATGTCAAATAATTTTTGCAGCACTTTGAAAATCGACAGAAAGTTTGAAAACGGGGTTCATTTCGGGACTTTTGCTTTGATCGATCTTCTAGCTACTTTGCTAACATGTTAGATAGAGTTTAACTAGGCTCTGATACCACTGTAAGTCCATGCTACCTCTCCCGGTACTTTCGGGCATGCGGAAGTTGGTGAAAAACAATTTTCTAGAGGTGGTAACATGGACTTAAAACCCGGATCTTTGTTAAACATCTAACTAACAACCTAACTAGAAGTTGTTAACTACTCGGTTAGGGGGTTTATACCTTTCTTATCTCAAACTCCTTCGTCTTCAAGCCTCGATGGTTGTCCGAATCGGCTTCTCCCCGTCGTCTCCTTGCGCCGAAGATAGATCCACCTGAAAGCTTCTACCTTTGGCTCCTTCTTCGAACTTTGAAGAAACTAGTTCACTCGGTTTGCTAAACCTTATGAACTAGAGTGAGTAGAGAAGAGTTTGTTTGGGATTTTATCTATGGTTCTTGGTTCTCAACTCATGAGACAAGTGAACCATAGACTCAAGAGAGGGAGAGCAAGAGGAGGAAGATGAGAGCTCAAGAACAAGAGAGAGAATGCGTATGAAAGAATGAGAGAAGACTTTTCTCATTTGGCTCTCATAATCCAAAACCATCATAACACATCATAGCAATCAAGTATTATGTGATGGTTTAAGCAACAATAGCCATATCATTTCATGCACTCATTTTGCACAAGAGGGCAAGCAAGCAAAAGTCTTTGCCATGAAATGATAGCTATTGTTATCATGATGGTCAACTAGTCAAGCCTAGTCAACCGGTCAACAAAGTCAACAAAGTCAACAAGTCAACAAAGTCAATCCCTCAACAACCATGTCACCATAATACTTAATTAATATAATTGTTAATTACATATCATATTCTTATTAGGGTTGAGCAAAAAGTCAACAGTCAACGGTCAATGGTCAACAACCCTAATGAGAATCCTCTGCCTCTGTCTCTCTGTCAACTGTGCATACACACCCGCATTCGCGTTCCAAGGAACACGAATACATACTGGATAAAACCAATCCCAAAAGGTACACTAGGATCTGGCTTAAACCAAAGCCCGCTAGTGTTAACTGTCCGGACACTGTACGTGCACAAGTGCACGGATGTGACCGAACCCTATCGCAAAACCATGCGACCTGTCGCAAAACCATGCGACCTCTACTCTTTTGCCTAAAGGCGAATAGCTTTCTGTGTGGGACTCTAAAGACTCGACACTACGCTGGCAGTGGGTTTAACCACAGACCGCAAGCGGCACTAGCTGTGCGTAACGGTCCCCAGGTAGGTGCCGACAAGAAGACTGACGAGGTGAAACCCATCTGAACTCCTACTGAGCCTGAATGTGACAATCTCCGTACAGTCCGGTCTGTTCGTCTGAGACATCGTATGGCGGGCCTAGGGGGGCGGTAAACGTCAGTCCCCTAATAGCGATACAAGTCATGTCGGAGTGAAGCCCAATACACCCTGAGATAACACTGGAAACCTACCAGTATATCCCGCTTGCCCTGGCCAGGAACTACTCGTGTAATGGCTCTCCTAGACACAGCGCGATGTCAACCCCCAATACCGGGAGAGACGAATCCTGTCTAACCGTCACTGCCTCCAAGTGCTTCGGGACTGCACCCAACTACTACCTGTTTGCACGACTCCTTTGAGCCGTGGTAGGGTAGTAATCAAAGTACAGTGGGAACACACTCGAGGCGAAGTGACAGTGTCAAGTCAGCGGACTAAGTTGTACTCATGTCACCTAGGAACTAATAACTGACGATAGGTATAATACCAACCGGTCAGTTCCCGACGAGTTCTGTCCAGTGTACTCATAACCCAACGAGCACCCGCATACTATCTCCAGTACGACGTACTGACGGCTGTGGGACAGACCGTCTCCCACACTGGGATGAGAAGCGCATGCGCTAGTCTACTCCGGAGTATCGATGCCCTGTCTCGATAGTCCTGCGACTAGGGACCTGTATAAGGATGTGCTTATAGATTACCCAGCCCTACTAGTGTGACTGCCATCACAACGCTGGTAATCAAGCAAAGATCCTAAGGGCTCCACTAATGCGTATAGGTGATATAATAAAATAAACACATGTACACATTGAGGTAGAAACAAACCAAGTAGCATACTACTATTTTGAGCAAGATTGTATATACAAGGTGAATATCCCAAGCTTCCATTAAGTAATATACAAACTAGTATGATACAGTAATGGCCTCTAGGGCATATCCACTAATATTTAGGGAATCGATATCGGGGAAAACTATAAATCTGGGAGTGTATTTTGTAATCTGCTATCACCCGAGACATCCTAAAATAAAATTGGTTGGACAGTGAGATGTACAGGAACCCTAGAACCACCACACAAAACCCCAGCCCCCAACTCCTTCTTCAGGCCACAGATTTATCCTGTTTGGCCGCAAATTGCGGCCTGGACCCCACCATTTTGCCTCGTTCTGGTTCTGTAGCTCCTACATGTATAGATTAGACCCCTGGCATGTGTAGATTTTTCTAATTTGAACTAGAGTGAAATCTGGAGCCTATTTCCTTAGTTGCTATTTTGGATTCGTGTTTCCGTATTCCGTATTTCTAATTCTGAATTTGCGTATGGTGTTTTACCTTGACTACTTGGCGTTTATACGAAGATATCGAGGGTTGTTGATGGTTTTGGAAGGTGTTGTGCATAGGTTCTAACCTATAGACCATAGCGTATCGTTTTGGGGTTTCGTATGCCGTTTTAGTTTTGAATTGGTTTTGATACACATTTGCGATACGTTAAAGTGTAGGTACCCCATGAAGACTTCGGGACGACAAGCAAAAGCGTGGTGACGTCGACAGATAAAGACACAAGGTGAGTAGATTATATCTACGGGGGAAGTCGGGTGGATGGCGTATAGCACCCCCGCAGTCCGTGGTGATGTATACGAATATGTATACACACATATATTTACTATATGTTCTTTGAGATTATTGATGATAAGATGGATTGATTTAGTGTAGTGTGAAACCCTAGAGTAGGGGTTGCACCCATACACACACGCACGCACACACTTGCATACATACTTTCTTTTGCATGTGTATATGGGAATATATATATTTGTATGTGTTCACATGGGTATGGGACTATGTGTACATATACTGGATTATGAGGATAGTACTTGGGATGTGAGATGAGTCGATGAGATTCGATTTGTGGCCGTGAGATCGGCGATATGGCAGGATTCGTATGGGAGATACGACGGAATGCTTTAGCGGGCCTTGGGACGTGTGTTTACACACGCATTTATATAGACGGTATCGATTATACTAGACTTAGGTCAGTAACCCAGGTTATGTGATATGTTCGTAAGAATACCTGATATTTGATTAGATGAATGTGATATTGACCGTACCCAGATTTGGGATGCCGTACGCCGGATTTACGTACGAGCTACATATATTGATGATAGATCCGCACTCATGACTCGAGGATATTATATCGTATGTGATATTATTGAGGCGGGATCACCGACTATTATATTTATATATATATATATATATATATATATATATATATCGACTCAGATGTAGGTGGTTTCATACCCCTCCTGTTTAGCTTCTTAGTTGGGTCTGTAGATTTCTTAGTAGACATTAGACTAGACCCGAGTTATACCTATTTCAAAAACTAACGAATCGGAGATATTTTAAAGATAGGCAAAAGAGATTCTATGGATATTTTCAAACGAAGCATCTTTTCTTAAAACACCGTAGCCCTTATTTTATTAAAAACCCCGATCCGTCTTATTTCAAATGTCAAGGCTGCATGATATAATTATTGAGGTAGATTCTTTACTGTTGCGTTGATTATTCAATTCCGCATATTCATGCTATTTGCATTGCATCGCTTGTGTTGTTGATATATTACAGTCATGCTGCTAGGACACCAGCACCATTATCGATGATGCGTATGTTCCACGTACACTTGTTTGCCGGCTCACTCACTTCATCATCGATAATTGCCATGCCACTACACTGTAGTACTGTTGCATTCAGTATATGATTCTTGCATGACATAATGATATGCTTACATTTCTTTTACATGTCGCATACATCATGCTTTCTGATTATACGCATTGAGGTATGTTGTTTCCATGATATTTCTGGATTTGGGAACCGTGGGTATTTCAAAAGAGAATATGAAATTGTTTTAAAAACCCGGTTACCCTTGATATGATATTTCAGTGCGTCCACCATGTGTTTTCTCGGTGCTGAGAGCGACATGTGAAACTTGATTCGAGGAGTGGACGAGGCCGATTGCGGGTACATGGTGGGCCCGGTATGGTTCCCCTCGGCAAGATGATCGATGGACTTTGCCGATTGAGCCTGGAGGTGGGCGAGTACCTACCGGTGATTGGTTGTACTTGGCGGTTATCCGGAGGATACCGACCAGAGTCGATAGATGGATACGGGCGTACTGCTGGGGCCGAGGGCCGATTCCGCAGACGGAGCCTATGGGCTGATCCGGACTGACGGAGCCCGATATATGAGGGTTTACATGCCGATGTTGGGCACAGCTTTCATGATGTTTTCGAGTGTCGATGCTGGGCACTCCGGTTCCATGATTTTGACGTGTCGCGAGAGACACAGATGGTTTATATCCTCATATTTTTCCATGCATATGCTTTATGATATTTACATGCATGATGCTTATTTGTCATTGGGTGACGAGTGGATGGGATCCACGTACATGCAGATTGATTACATTGATCATACCTCACATTTATGATATGCTATTACCTGAGGCACTGGCATGAGCACTTGGCACTACACTCATGTATAGAGATTACATTGACACTTTAGCATGCTTCAGACATATTCATATTGAGGTTTATTTATATCTGATCGTATTGACCTAGGATGGGTCATACATTCGACCTCCGCTTGTAGATATTTTCTATTCGCGAGTTGGCAACTCCCCCCTTGTGCCACAGTTCTTGCAGGTTTTTGCCGTACAGATTCCATAGCGGCATTTCTGGCACACTGCTTCTATATGGGTGACTGGCTTTGGTAGGTGGGTTCTTTTGGATCAGAACCGCCATTGTATATGTATTATTCATTGTATCTAGAAATTCCATCAACCAAAACTTGTATATTGTTGCAGACTTAGAAAACAGTGATGTATTATTTCGACCCTAGAGTCGCGCTTGTAGTATTATGGTTTTCTGGCTGTTTTGAGTTTCTTTTTGAGTTTTGATCCTCGCCCTTTAGCGTTGTATATTATATTGATTGCGTGGTTGTGACCGTCGATTGACGAAGAGCTACCTCCCGCTTGGGGATGCCCTTTTCCTTGCATATATATATATATTATTATTGTTGTACCCCATTCGGGGCCAGTTTTTACAAAGGAAACTCTGCCGAAATTTTCAGGAAAGATTACACATTTTAAAAATGCATATTCGACTTAGTTATTTAAAAACTTTGATTTTCAAAACATGTTTTCTTTACTTCTTAAAACCAGTTTTCCTTATTTACTCCTTAAAATGGTTTTAGATTTCTGGGCTTTTGGCTTACTTGGATCAGATTGGGTCCTATAGACTTCATATGGTTCAAGGGCCAGTCACGTGCTCTTTTGGGTCGTGACAAAGTTGGTATCAGAGCGTTAGGTTAACCTTGGTTCGAGTCTAAGTTTGACTATGTGGAGCCTAGGGCGTTTATATATATACGGAACTTAGGCTTGACCTTACGGAACTTAGACTTAGTCGAGAGGGTATTATACCCGAACTTTCGTCGCATAGGATGACCCTTGGTTGATGGAGTAGGTAGCTTGAGTAGAAGGACGTACCGTACGTATGTTCCGCGGCATACTTACGACACGCCACTCCGCTTAAGAAACCTTAGGATGTACATTTCCTTGCACAGTATTATATTCCTTCCTATGATCTATCCTCATCGATACTGGTTATGATTTTGCTGCCACGATTGCATGGGCAGAGTGAGCTACGACTCGAATTGCATCAGCATGAGCTTGTCGTGGACGAGGACTGACCATGGCGTGATTCCAGAGACATACGATTACATATAGAGGCTTTGTTTATCGTGTTTTCGCACCGTGAGCGTTTGACTGATCGCTTTTACGAGATTTCCCGGATGTGCCGATCGGTACCAGAGGATTGAGCCACTGATAGAGGCCAGCCAGGATGTGATGGCCATTGATATATCGCTTATTCATGATGACTGAGGCGCTGTTCAGCGTACGGACGAATGAGCTAGTTGCTGCTGCAGATGACGAGATATCGCCCAGATGATTGGAGCTACTGCAGCTTGAGCATATACCTAGAGATGTGATGGTGAGTCGCTAGTCACCCGAGGGTGAATGACTAGGACATGTGGTTCGTTCGCTTACCCCGATGCGAGGTCATCAGATATGTTGATTCCAGCTAGAGGCGACTTCACACAGATTCGTTGTGAGTCGATAGAGACGATCGAGTGTCAGGAACCCATTTTCCAAGTTTAAAGTATTCGGAAAGACATGCAAGCGATTCCATGGACCCTCTAGAAGAATGAAACCCTAACTCGACATAATGACCATGTGGCTGGACCACCGATGCTGTGGTATGTACTCGATACTGTTGAACTGTACCCAAGATATTGAGCTCTTGGGAGGGGATTATGAGGTTCTGACGAGTCGATCGGATGGTTCGACATCATTCAGATATCATGTGATGGGACATATTGCTTGGGAGACTCCAGATACGAGCATAGACGTCGGAGCATAGTCCATGCAGCCACGAGTAGACGAGTCCGAATCAGTCGACATCGGAGCTAGTGGAGTAAATAGTTCGCACGAGATTTCTACGAGATGACGTACCGCTCCGCTGACATTAGAGATGCGATACGCACGCTGAGGACGTGTTCAGCTAGATATCTTCTACTGAGTGATGAAGATACCGTGTTTGTGATTTCGAGTCCGTGTGAGAGACTTAGGATGGATCGTAGCCGAGAAATGACCAGAGAAGTGCCAAAATGGAATCGTTCCCGTTAGTATATCTGACAGGGCCGATGAGCCGGAGGATAGCGAGATCGTTAATCCGCAGGGAAGATAAAGAACCAGAGACAGAGGACGCCAGACCGTGAGCAAGAGATGAGTAGATATCTTGCGCTGCTAACATTGGATGTACCGGAACCTTCTCGACCTTGACGGAGGATATACCGACAACGGTATTTATGATCTGCGATTTTGTGATTCGATTATCACGTATCCGTCACTTTGGATTTCCGTATTTTGGGCGATCTATTCGCATAATTTAGTCTTGACGACTGGGTTCCATGATATTTGATTTTGTGCACCATGGTTGCACTTACTGGGTATTCATATTTTGTGCAGAGTTATTACTCTTGAGGTATTGATTGTGATTTCCTGCCTATTTTATGCCGGTGATTTGATTTACGCTTCCAGCATCGTTTTCAGGCACTTTTAGTGTTTTGATCTGTTTTGTGCATGCTGATGCACATGGTTGTGAGATTTTCCATCGCGGTACACCTGATTTTGATTGAGCGCATTGTATATCGTCCATTTTGACCCTGATATTAATGATTGATTCTTGCACTCCGTGCTTTTTATTGGACTTACGCATGTTCGGCGTTTGCTATTGGATTTCGTGCATGTTGAGTGCGCAGGGTTTAGATTTATTTCGTGCATGATGGATGTACCGATTTAGATTTTCACGCGTGTTGGGCGCATGTTTCGAGATACGATTTTGGTGCACACCAGATGCACTAAATCGGGATTCTTCGTGCATGTCAGATGCACCTGATTTGCCTGTCAGGCACCCACATTGCCTATGACAGATGCTTCGTGCACACCCGTTGCACCTAGATGTTGTTTCTGTGCACATGTATGGCATATATATGGATTTTGATTTCCGTGCGCACCAGACGCATAGGGTATTCTTATATACCTTTTGGGATTGATTCTTATGGAGCAGTACATTTTTATGATATTTGCTATGTGTTTTCGTACTAAGCAGGACTGGTCAGAGGACAGTACATGGATATATTTTGCTTGCATTGATAGTTATCGAAGGGATTTCCAAAAAGTGAGCTATAGTCTCAGTATTTTTCCTACGTGTTCGGTATGACACGAAACGTTTAAAACAAGGAAACCCTTCTAGATTGTTTTCAAAACGGCGGAACGCACCTATTAAACAAAAGATATACATGTGCATAGTTATTTTCTTATGAAAGACGTCCGCCACTGTGCAGTGTTATGCGTATCGCACAGCGACTTAAAAAGATTTGGCATGCATTTACTTCATCTATTCACATGTATAGATTGGATGTCTACATGTATAGTTCTGATTATATCATATTGGGTTTATTTTGGACTTGACATTTGTGTCTTTACCATGACTCCGATCATTGTGGGATGCTTGACGGAGTTTTTTTTTGAGTTATCTGCTCAGTACTCATGCGCATGCATTGCGCTATGATGCGTTTCATATATTGATGATTCGGAACCCCGACGACTTGGATTTGTATGGAAATGTTTTAGTATTTGGGGGTTTAAATTTAAATTCGGGGACCGAATTTCTTTAAGGAGGGTAGATTGTAATATTTCAAAATAATAAAATATTATTTTTGGGAAATTTTATAAATTAATATTATTTTAATGAATATTTTAATATTTCGGTATAATTAAATACCGATAAATGGAAAAAATTATCGAAAAATTCTAAAATAGGGCATGTTATGGAATTATTCCATTTTAAAGCTTTTATGATCATTTATATGCTAATTCTGTGCTAATCGCGATTAAAAATCGCTAATCGGATTTTTGGCATTTTTGTGCAAAACATGCACATATCATTTTGGACTTGTGTTACATTATTCTTACCATGGCTTTGTTTTGGGTTCACTATTCTTGGGAGAAGGTTTTTGAGAGGTTTAGAAAAAAGAAAAAAAAAGGGAAATGGATTATAATATAGGTTTGGTGAGAGAGAGGAGTAGGTGAGGATTTCTTTGACTTAGCCTTTTTCCCCCATTCAATATTCATCACATTTTCCTCTCTCCTCCATCTCCTTGCTGCTGAAGTTGCTGCCCCTCTTCTCCCTCCCTTCTTCAAGCCCCAAATCAACATGAAAACAACACCAAAACACCACTCTCATTTTATTAAAAGTGTGCACGAGCTCGAGATCTACACATTGGACCAAGCAAGCAAGGATTTTGGCCACTAGGGGCAACTTAAGAATTTTCTTGAGTTGCCAAATGAGCTAATTACCGAACCATTAGTTGAGTTTTAGCATTATTTATACCCCCATGCAAGTTTAGAACCAATATTGTGTGTGTTTGTGGACTTAAAGAAAACCTAGTTAGGGTTTGAGGAAATTATGAGTGGTAAGGTGAAATTGAGCTTAGTAGAGGCCGCACAAACACCCTAGTGATGTTATTTTGGACCCGAACCTGAACTAGAAACCAGAATACGGATTTACGGAATTGATATCGGGGAAAACTTTAAATCTGGGAGTGTATTTTGTAATCTGCTATCACCCGAGACATCCTAAAATAAAATTGGTTGGACAGTGAGATGTGCAGGAACCCTAGAACCACCACACAAAACCCCAGCCCCCAACTCCTTCTTCAGGCCGCAGATTTATCCTGTTTGGCCGCAAATTGCAGCCTGGACCCCACCATTTTGCCTCATTCTGGTTCTGTAGCTCCTACATGTATAGATTAGACCCCTGGCATGTGTAGATTTGTCTAATTTGAGCTAGGGTGAAATCTGGAGCCTATTTCCTTAGTTGCTGTTTTGGATTCGTCTTTCCGTATTCCGTATTTCTAATTCTGAATTTGCGTATGGTGTTTTACCTCGACTACTTGGCGTTTATACGACGATATCGAGGGTTGTTGATGGTTTTGGAAGGCGTTGTCCATAGGTTCTAACCTATAGACCATAGCGTATCGTTTTGGGGTTTCGTATGCCGTTTTAGTTTTGAATTGGTTTTGATACGCATTTGCGATACGTTAATGTGTAGGTACCCCATGAAGACTTCGGGACGACAAGCAAAAGCATGGTGACGTCGACAGATAAAGACACAAGGTGAGTAGATTATATCTACGGGGGAAGTCGGGTGGATGGCGTATAGCACCCCCGCAGTCCGTGGTGATGTATACGAATACGTATACACACATATATTTATTATATGTTCTTTGAGATTATTGATGATAAGATGGATTGATTTAGTGTAGTGCGAAACCCTAGAGTAGGGGTTGCACCCATACACACACGCACGCACACACTTGCATACATACTTTCTTTCGCATGTGTATATGGGAATATATATATTTGTATGTGTTCACATGGGTATGGGACTATGTGTACATATACTGGATTATGAGGATAGTACTTGGGATGTGAGTTGAGTCGATGAGATTCGATTTGTGGCCGTGAGATCGGCGATATGACAGGATTCGTATGGGAGATACGACGGAATGCTTTAGTGGGCCTTGGGACGTGTGTTTACACACGCATTTATATAGACGGTATCGATTGTACTAGACTTAGGTCAGTACCCCAGGTTATGTGATATGCTGGTAAGAATACCTGATATTTGATTAGATGAATGTGATATTGACCGTACCCAGATTTGGGATGCCGTATGCCGGATTTACGTACGAGCTACATATATTGATGATAGATCCGCACTCATGACTCGAGGATATTATATCGTATATGATATTATTGAGGCGGGATCACCGACTATTATATTTATATATATATATATCGACTCAGATGTAGGTGGTTTCATACCCCTCCTGTTTACCTTCTTAGTTGGGTCTGTAAATTTCTTAGTAGACATTAGACTAGACCCGAGTTATACCTATTTCAAAAACTAACGAATCGGGGATATTTTAAAGATAGGCAAAAGGGATTCTACGGATATTTTCAAACGAAGCATCTTTTCTTAAAACACCGTAGCCCTTATTTTATTAAAAACCCTGATCCGTCTTATTTCAAATGTCAAGGCTGCATGATATAATTATTGAGGTAGATTCTTTACTGTTGCGTTGATTATTCGATTCCGCATATTCATGCTATTTGCATTGCATCGCTTGTGTTGTTGATATATTACAGTCATGCTGCTAGGACACCAGCACCATTATCGATGATGCGTATGTTCCACGTACACTTGTTTGCCGGCTCACTCACTTCATCATCGATAATTGCCATGTCACTACACTGTAGTACTGTTGCATTCAGTATATGATTCTTGCATGACATAATGATATGCTTACATTTCTTTTACATGTCGCATACATCATGCTTTCTGATTATACGCATTGAGGTATGTTGTTTCCATGATATTTCTGGATTTGGGAACCGTGGGTATTTCAAAAGAGAATATGAAATTGTTTTAAAAACCCGGTTACCCTTGATATGATATTTCAGTGCGTCCACCATGTGTTTTCTCGGTGCTGAGAGCGACATGTGAAACTTGATTCGAGGAGTGGACGAGGCCGATTGCGGGTACATGGTGGGCCCGGTATGGTTCCCCTCGGCAAGATGATCGATGGACTTGCCGATTGTGCCTGGAGGTGGGCGAGTACCTACCGGTGATTGGTTGGATCTGGCGGTTATCTGGAGGATACCGACCAGAGTCGATAGATGGATACGTGCGTACTGCTGGGGCCGAGGGCCAATTCCGCAGACGGAGCCCGTGGGCTGATCCGGACTGACGGAGCCCGATATATGAGGATTTATGTGCCGATGTTGGGCACAGCTTTCATGATGTTTTCGAGTGTCGATGCTGGGCACTCCGGTTCCATGATTTTGACGTGTCGCGAGAGACACAGATGGTTTATATCCTCATATTTTTCCATGCATATGCTTTATGATATTTACATGCATGATGCTTATTTGTCATTGGGTGACGAGTGGATGGGATCCACGTACATGCAGATTGATTACATTGATCATACCTCACATTTATAATATGCTATTACCTGAGGCACTGGTACGAGCACTTGGCACTACACTCATGTATAGAGATTACATTGCCACTTTAGCATGCTTCAGACATATTCATATTGAGGTTTATTTATATCTATTCGTATTGACCTAGGATGGGTCATACATTCGATCTCCGCTTGTAGATATTTTCTATTCACGAGTTGGCAACTCACCCCCGTTGTGCCACAGTTCTTGCAGGTTTTTGCCGTACAGATTCCATAGCGATTTCTGGCACACTGCTTCTATATGGGTGACTGGCTTTGGTAGGTGGGTTCTTTTGGATCAGAACCGCCATTGTACAGGAATTATTCGTTGTATCTAGAAATTCCATCAACCAAAATTTGTATATTATTGCAGACTTAGAAAACAGTGATGTATTATTTCGACCTTAGAGTCGCGCTTGTAGTATTATGGTTTTCTGGCTGTTTTGAGTTTCTTTTTGAGTTTTGATCCTCGCCCTTTGGCGTTGTATATTATATTGATTGCGTGGTTGTGACCGTCGATTGACGAAGAGCTAGCTCCCGCTTGGGGATGCCCTTTTCCTTGCATATATATATATATTATTGTTGTACCCCATTCGGGGCCAGTTTTTACAAAGGAAACTCTGCCGAAATTTTCAGGAAAGATTACACATTTTAAAAATGCATATTCGTCTTAGTTATTTAAAAACTTTGATTTTCAAAACATGTTTTCTTTACTTCTTATAACCAGTTTTCCTTATTTACTCCTTAAAATGGTTTTAGATTTCTGTGCTTTTGGTTTACTTGGATCAGATGGGGTCCTATAGACTTCATATGGTTCAAGGGCCAGTCACGTGCTCTTTTGGGTCGTGACAGCAAAGCTGACCGAGAACGTGAAGCGGCCAAATACGAAAAGGCCAAGCGTCGGTGTCAGGCTGAAGAAGCTCCGGTAATGAGAAGCCATAAAGTACCTCAATCGGATCGAAGCACCCCTGCCACTAGCAAGTGCAGAATCAAGATAATGAAGCAGTTCGCCAAAGCTCTGTCAATAGGAATGAAGCTGCCACCTTTCAAAGAAAACACTTCCGGGAGTATGTGCCCCGATGAATCGGATGTACATCCGAACTACTGCTTGTACCATCGGAGGGTCACACACCCTACCGAAGAGTGCAATGCTTTCAAGAAGTGGTGGCAGGGATACGTTGCCCTCCGACAACATTTCAAGCGGATGAAGCGCAAAGCTCGTCGGGAACAGAGAAGCATGACAGATGAGCCTAAAGGAACAGCCGGTAACTGTCATATGGTTGATGCCATTTTGACAAAAGGAAAATCTCAAGTTCTTACCTTTAGGAGCGACTTTGACGAAGAAATAGCCCTTTGCCCTCTCTTCAAGGAATCCACCTCCGGAAAAGAAGAAGAGATAAAGAACTGTGAGAACATCCAGCTGCGTAACCGTACGTTGCCTGAAAATAATCTCGGACTCTCAAACAAAGGTTTGGGCAAAAGAGACAAGGGGAAGGAAAAAGCCCCTGAAGAGATTGCCCCCGATGATAGAGTCGTCGAAGAGCTCACAGCCAAGGACCCGTCTATGAAGAACAAGGTGGATTACAATGTCCTGGCACACCTGAGAAAGATACTCTCACAATTGAGCATTTTGGATGCCCTTCTCCTGTCTAAAGAGGCACGAGATTCCCTGATCAAGGTGTTACAAGAGCCCGATCAGTTTCAAGCGTTCCTTGCAGAAGAAAAGATGAAAGACGAGCTGGAAGAAGTTCACACAGCTGATATCACATTCGGCAATGAAGATCTCCTCCTCGGAACGTGTGAGCACAACCGTCCTCTGTATGTCATTGGGTATTGCCACGATATCAAGATAGGAAAGATCCTGGTTGACAACGGGTCCTCCGTCAACCTTCTTAATGTTAGAGTGTTGAAAGAGATTTGCATGAACGTTCAACACCTGGCGTGGGAAAAAATTACTATCTCCGGGTTCGACTTGCAGTCATCACGGACGTTTGGATCCGTAATATTGACATTATGCTTCGGGATGCTCGTCACTGACATCAAGTTCCACGTTATCGACGCTAAGACTTGCTACAATGTTTTGCTCGGTAGGCCTTGGTTACATGAATACAACATCATCCCTTCTACACAACATCAGTGTATGAAGTACTTCAATGACGGGCTCGAGTACACTGTTACAGGGGAGCTAAACCCTTTCTCCGTAAATGAAGTCCGCAAGTATGAAGATGCTAAGTACTTCCTACCAGACTTCGAAGACATGGAAAGATATCGTAAATTGGAGAATAAATAGAAAGCCGTCGCCACCATCCCGATTTTTGGGAGCGATACCGAGGAGGATGAAGAGACAGTCTTCTCGGGGAAACCCCAAGGTAGCACGCCAGGACCATCTACTCCTATTTTGGTCTTTGGCAGCGACTTTGAAGATGAAGTTAACACAGTATTCTCTGTTTGTCCATCAATGTAACTGGAGCTGATCAGAGTTTACAAATTACCATGGTTTCGCAGCGGCATTATAAAGAACTCGATGCGCTTGATACATACAGTGTGCAAGAGCTGTAGACCTTCTACGTCCTTCTTAGGCGGAAAGATGAAAAGGCGATCCTCTTCTACCAGTCCACGGTGAACAAAGTGGAAAGAGAAGTCTGGTATGGCGCCGAACCTGCGCTCGACACGCTTCAACCAATCCGTCTGCCCAGATACTATGCAGAGGGACTAAAAAGGCTATTGAGATGCCAAGGCGTACCCTTAAAACATACTGCTCGACAAGCCCAGTTCTATAACAAGATTTGAGACGTTCTCGGGACTCGGCGAAAGATGCCCAACGGGAGGATGGAGACGACTGGGCTTGGATACATCTAGTACAAGAAACAGGAGCGATTCTATGGCTGCCATGTTTTAAATGACTCCTGTGGAGAAGAGGATGCTCGTCCAGATAGCGCTGGTATTGAACCAGAGTGAAATCCCGATGTAAGAATACCGAGTCTGTCATTCGAAGAACATTTTGACAAGCTAATAAGGGAAGCGGGTCAAAAGGTTCAGGATGACCACAGCTGCGAAATGGCCATTTACTAGAAAGCTAGAACGCAATGTTATATTCAGCAGACTACGGAGGATGACGATGCCCTTTACCCCCAGCCCGTTGTGCACTCTCGTGGCAAGAAAAAAGCCCGACATAGAAGCAAAAACAAGGTGAAGAATGGGAATGACGTCCAAAAACAATGAAGCAGATCCAAGAAGTCGCGCGATCGAGAAAAGGTCCGCTGGAATTCATTGCTGATGAAAAAATAGGTCGGGAATATTCTTTCCCCCAAGACAAGACAAGGAAGATATTCAACCTTGTTATGAAGCACCAAATGATGATGCTCCCGGAGTCTCTACACCCTGAGCGAATAAACGAGGTCTATCATCCGACTTATTTCTCCTACCACCGAGCAATAGGACATCCTTTTGAAGATTGCCTCACCTTCAAAGACTGGGTCAAAGACCAGTATCAGCAAGGCAGGTTCGCTCTGTCAGACAATTGGAGGGTAACCCCACCACGAAAGCATGAGCCAAGAGTAACCTACACTGCAAAGGAAATTCTGGATCAACATCGAGCTTGGAAACAAGCTCGTACCTGCCACATGATAACATTCTCAAAGGAGGGAGAGCATGAGAATGTGGACGGCCACTCCCAGTGCTTTGCAAATGAAGACGAGGACGAGGTGATCTCAGAATTTCCACCGGCGCCAAAAGAGCTGGAAGACGGGATACACACCACAGCAGACAATCTGAAGAAAATCGACTTGGGGACGACAAATGAACCAAGACCAACGTTCGTCAGCGAGCTGCTGTCCAAAGAGCAGGTGACTACACTAAAAGACGTGCTTATGCAGTATAAAGACTGCTTCGCATGGAGCTATTCCAAGATGCCGGGACTAGATCCAGAAATAGCTGTGCATAAACTGGCTATATCGTTGGACGTCAAGCCAGTAAACATGCGCCCAGAAGAATGCGGTTCGAACTCAAGATGAGCATCAATGCCGAAGTCAAGAAACTAATTGACTCTGGATTCATCCAAGAAGTTCAAGACCCCGACTGGATCTCCAACATTGTCCTAGTGATGAAGAAAAATGGGACAATACGCATTTGCGTGGACTTCCGGGACCTCAACAAAGCTTACCCGAAGGATGACTTCTCAGTACCGGTTACTGAGCTGATGATAGATAACACGTCCACTCATGAAGTCTTCTCCTTCATGGATGGATCTTCCAGGTATAATCAAATAAAAATGCATCCTGAAGACCAAAAGCACACCACCTTCCGGACTCCGCTAGGCATATTCTGCTATAAGGTGATGCCCTTCGGCTTGAAGAATGCTGGCGCTACCTACCAAAGGGCCATGACGAGATATTCGATGACCTCATACATGAGATTGTCGAATGCTATATTGATGACCTTGTGGTGAAAAGCAAATCGTACGAGGAGCACTGGGAGCATTTGAAAATAGTGTTCCAGCGTCTTCGGAAATATAATCTGAAAATGAACCCTTTGAAATACGCGTTTGGAGTCTCCTCAGGCAAATTCCTGGGATTCATCGTACGACATCGGGGCATCGAAATAGATCCATCAAAGATCAAGGCGATTATAGAAATGCCTTTGCCAAGAACTCTTAAACAACCGCGGTCTCTCTAAGGGAAGCTCGCGTATATCCGACGGTTCATAGCTAACCTCTCCGGCAAATGCCGCCCCTACAGCCATCTAATGAAGAAAGGGACCCCGTTCGTTTTGGATCGTAAATGCCAAAGTGCACTAGACGAAATCAAGCAATATCTGCAGAACCCTCCGGTACTGACCGCTCCGGTTAAGGGAAAGCTTCTCATCCTGTACACAACAGCCGTTGAAGGTTCTTTAGGCGCACTATGGGCACATGAAAACGACCAAGGAAAGGAGAGAGCTCTCTACTATTTAAGTCGAGTCCTTCTAGGGACAGAAAACAACTACTTCCCCATTGAAAAGCATTTCCTAGCACTAATCTTCGCGATAACGAAGCTCAGGCACTATGCCTTAGCACATGAGGTCCATCTCACATCAAAGGTGGATCCTCTCAAATATTTTATGTCAAGAGCCATACTAATAGGAAGGCTTGCCAAATGGGCCCTCATCTTGATGGAATTCTCGATAATCTATCGACCTCTTAAGAGAGTGAAAGGCCAGGCTATCGTCGAATTTCCCGCAGAGCATCCGATACCTGCTGACTCTCCTTTAAATTGTGAGCTACCAGATGTGCGTTCAACATAATCGACGGGGATAAAGAAGGGAGTGATACCCGAAGGGAACTTTATTTCAATGGATCATCATCTATGAAGAAGAGAAAGCAAAATACCCCCATAGTCAAAGCCGGGGTGGGCCTTATCCTCGTGACTCCGTAAAGAGGGATAATGCGTTTCGCCATTTCCTTAACAGAGCCAAGGACAAACAACGAGGCTGAATACGAGGCTCTAATAGCAGGTCTCGAGATTGCTATTGATATGGGAATCGAGAACCTCCTCATATATGGAGACTCCCAGCTGGTCGTCAGCCAAGTAAAGGACGACTATCAGACATGCAAGCCAGAGTTGGTAAATTATGGCGAAAGAGTGCAGTAACTGCTGACTCAAATTCTCTCCTACGTCCTGGAAAGCATACCACGGACGGAAAATAGCAAGCTAGATGCGTTAGCCAAGCTCGCTAAAGAACTGGCCGACGAAAACCTCGATGACGTAAGGATCATTATGCAAAGCCACCGGATTCTCGCACCAGCAGAAATATCTCCTGAGTCGTCCGAAGAAGAGGAAGCGACCAAACAAGCGGCCTTCCAAGTAGTGGACGAAGAAAAGGATAAGGATTGGAGAGAAGTCTTCATGGACTACTTCAAATCACATCGAATGCCCGCAAACGCATCTTCAAGACATCAGCTCATGAAACGAGCTCTGTCTTTCGTCTTCATCAATGATACTCTATATAAGAGATCATTCGACTGTCTATGGTTGAGATGTCTGGGACCAGAAGAAGCAAGGAGAGTCATCCAAGAAACTCATGACGGACTCTGTAGTTCCCATCAAGCTGGGCCAAAGATGAAGTTAAAGATCAAGAGAATGGGTCACTATTGGCCCACAATGATTCAGGACTGCATTGAATATGCAAAGCAGTGTCACTCATGCCAGATTCACGGGGATTTCATCCATCAGCATCCGAATCTGCTACACCCAACACTGGCAAGCTGTCCGTTCGAGATGTGGCGAACCGATATAATCGGGCCTATCGAACCAACATCATCCAAGGGACATCAGTTCATATTGGTGACAACCGATTACTTCTCTAAATAGGCCAAAGCAGTACCGCTAAAGGAGGTGAAGACGGAGAACATCCTCCATTTCTTCAGGACACATGTCATTTACCGGTTCAGCACTCCACGACGGATTATCTCGGATAATGGGCCGGCCTACAGAAGCTATAAGTTCAGCCGCTTCACGCAGCAACATAATATAGATTGGAGATACTCTTCAGTCTATAATCCCCGAGTTAATGGTCTAGCTGAGGCTTTCAACAAAACCTTGACGAAGATCATAAAGAAGACGGTGTCCAGAAACAGAAAGGACTGGCACGAGAGATTGCATGAGGCTCTCTGGGCTTATTGAACCACGTTCAAAACTGCCACGAATACCACGCCATTCGCGTTGGTATTCGGCACGGAAGCGGTACTTCCCTTGGAGATAGAGCTACCCTCACTATGAGTAGCGGTCCGACATGAGCTGACGGATGAAGAAAATGCCCACCTTCAGCTTGAGGACCTCGATGCCCTTGATGAAACTCGTCTCATGGCTCAGCAAAACCTAGAAGCTTACAAAGCAAGGATGACGCGCTCATACGAAAGACTAACTAGGCTGAGAGCATTCCTCCAAGGAGACGTGCTAGTTGTCAAAAGACCTATGATCCCCAAACGTGCTAAACGGGGGAAATTCGAGCCGAACTATGAGGGCCCATACGTCATAGACAAAGTTTATCAAGGTGGTGCCTATTTGCTCATGGATATGAATGGCGAAAGACCCTTCCGGCCAATAAACGGCCGCTTCCTTAAGAAATACTACCCCTGACAAGTCACAACTCAGGTTAACGATAGATGATGACGCTCATGTCCGCTCGCTATTTTCCTGAGTCAGCACTCTGTAAGTAGTATCCGGCAAAACTTCGCCTCGAAGCTATGGACCGGGATATTCCTAAACTAACAATGGACCGTAATGTCCTTAAACTAAATACGTTGCCTCAAACATGGCGATAGTGGAATTCAAGTCCATAGGTCCCAGCGGCAAAGACTACAACTCAAATCTCGCTGCTTACACAGCTATCCCTGTGGCAAAGTCCCACTGTGATAAAAAAAGGTACGTCAACAAGTGAAATGAGCACGAATGAAAACCCGAAAGGGCGCCGTGAGTAAAAAACAGTAGGGCTACCAGCGAGCTTGTGAAAACCTGAAAGGGCGCAATCTCGTTTTCAAAAAATAAAAAGATATGTCTATAAGAGAAATGGGTACGGATGAAAACCCGAAAGGGCTCCATGAGTAAAAAACAGCAGGACTGCCAGCGAGTTTGTGAAAACCCGCAAGGGCGCAGACTCGAAAAAAAATTCATGCACACTTGCAAGGTCCTCTTGACCTTGTAAGGAGAAATACCTGCGTGAGATCCTTACGACTCACAAAAGGGACCGACACACTTAGGGATCCTCATGATTCCTAAGGAGAAATTGCACTTACGAGATCCTCACGACTCGTAAGGAGAATTCCCCCTATGAGACCCTCATGGCACATAGGATTCGAAAGCCTTAAGTTATAAGGATCTGAACCAGTTCTTAAGCAATCACATTCCCCAAATTGCCCTACACGCGGTCAACATCGATCCCTTGTATACAATCCACGAGCATAAATAAACGTTCCCTCACCCGGTTCCACCCATGGCGCGAAATTTCCCAATTCGGTGAACAACACTTGTAGGTCCTCTCGACCTGCAAGGAGAAAACACTCTTGTGAGATCCTTACGACTCACAAGAGAAAATATCACTTAGGAATCCTCACGACTCTTAAGCAGAAAATACACCTACGAGATCCTTACGACTTGTAGGGAGAAATACTTTTATAGGACCCTTACGGCTCATGAAGTCAAAAGTCTTAGTCGGCGGGATCCTAACCCTGTTTGCCAAGCCACCTTTGTTCCAATCGGAAAAGGCAAATGATGATTCACTCCTGGCATCATTCCGGTCGTAACGATGCTGATGCCTAAATTGGTAGCATATTCCAAGTCCTCTCAAAGCAAATGATGATTCGCTCGTGGCAACATTCCAGTCGCAGCGATGCTGATGCTAAGATTGGTATCAGATCTCAAGTACCATACTCGCAACAAAAATCAGCGAGCAAAAAAATGCATATGAAATAGCTGAAATGATGAGGTAACTCGCAATATAAAAATCAGCGAGCAAAATATATGCATATAAAATAGCCGAAATGTTTGGCCAACTCGCAATAAAAAGCAGCGAGTAAAAAGAAAAACAACTGAAATGATTGGGCGCCGCGATAAAATAGCCAAAATGATTGGGCAATCGCGACTTTCGCGATATAAAAAGCTAAAATGATAGAGCATCGCGGAAAGAAACAAAAAAATGATGAAACTTTTGCCTTGCAGGTGAGTCAACATCGACGCTTGTACACAATCCATGGTCACAAACGAAAAAGGGAACCACATTTTCCCACCAGGCTCCATCAGAAGGAGAGCCAGGTCTCGATGGCAACATCTACAGCCTAGAGATCAACAACAGCGTTCTTCCTCCCTCCGGCAGGATGCAGACGCGACATCAACAAACGAAGCCATGACAAAGTCCCCTAGTTCCAAATCTCGACGGTTCACAGACAACCCAGAGACAACCTCAACATTCGTCGCAATATTGTAGACACAATGTCAACAAACGAAGCTAACGAAAATCCCTCGCTTCAGGGTCTTGACGGCAACTCAAATGAGACTTGAAAGACTATCGGAGATCATCCCACACCAGCGCGGAATGGTCGTGACTCATCGGGGCTCCCTAAGCTGAGCCTAACCTCAAGTAAAAAGCGACATGGAATATCCCTAATGCTTGCTCTTCCGACGGTAATATCACATGGAAGATTACTTGAAGACATCTTGTCCAGCCCCCGAAGGGATCAGAGACACGATAGTTGTGGGGCTACTTGAACAGCAAGATTGCATATCGGGGAATACATCGGCCAACGCGATGGTATGACGGGTAAAAAACCTTAGTACCACAGACCCTGACAGACTTCTATTAGCAGGAGTTAACTGCGACGTTAGGACATCCTTGCAAGAACTTTTCGATTCGTCTCGACTTGTGGGGAAATAATGTTCCTGCGAGAACATCTCGACTCGTCTCGACTCGTACGGAAAAGCCTTAGGCAACGGGGATATCAACCTGTCTCCTAAGCACTGGGGCCCTGCAAGTCGGTCTAAGATGGACTATTGCATACTATCTATGGGCCACACTCTCCAAAGTAGAAAATCGACGAGGAGGGAAATAACTACTTACAAGTCCTTTTGACTTGTAAGGGGGAAAATTCTCTTGTGAGATCCTTACGACTCTCAAGAGAAATGCATAGAGAAGTCCTCATGACTTCTAAGGAGCAAATACACCTACGAGATCGTCACGGCTCGTAGGGAGAAAAGTTTTTATGAGACCCTCACGGCTCATAAAGCTGAAAAGTCTTAGGCGGCAGATCTGAACCTGTTTCTTAAGCCATCGCTGCCCTGCATGGAGATCAAGATGGACTATCTACGGGCCTCATTTGCCAAAGGGGCACGCCAATATGAAATACAATATGTCTTTTATTCATAAATGCAAGTGAATACAAGATACATTTCACAAAGGAATCTAAGTGAATGCATGTTATTCATAAATCGCAAGTTTACAGTCAATACAAAAAAAGGGGGTACAAAGATGGTTATTGAGAAGGAGGCATCTTCAACAAATCAGCAAGCCGCTCGCGCGCTCCTTTAATCCTTTCTCGTGATCAGCCACCGTGGCCAACTCAGCTTCAACTTGAGCCCGTTGTCGCAAACAGAACGAAAGCTATTCATCGGTTTTTAGCATGGCATCTTCGCAGTCCTGCATGATCCGCTCGGTAAAGTCAAGCGCCCGCCTCAGCGTCAACCCATCCGAAATACATCTCTGGAGATTGTTAAAAAAAACTTTTAGCCGTGCAACATTCGCTTCAATTTAGGCCCGCAGTCGGACAGATTCGCTGGAAGCCATCTCATGTTCCTTTCGTCTCAGGGTCGCCTCTTGTTCTAAATGGAGAATGAAAGGAACATTATGCTCGACCCATATAGTCCGCTGGGAGTTCGAAGCCAATACTTCAGGAGCGGGACACTTGAGCTCAATCTCGTGGAAGCAAGGCTCGACCTTTCTGCAGTAAGCGACCCAAGAGCCGACGAGATCTTCATCATGGAAGTTCACGAGTGTCGCCAGCATTGGATTAACCTCAACAGAAAAATCCATAGCAGAATTAAGGGCCTCAGCGTTAAGATCTTCGATGAATTCGCTCAAAATTCGTCGGCTGTTGGCAGCACCCCTAGAAGATATGCGTTTAGCGAAGAGCCCTGCGGGCATTGGAATATGTGACTCAAAAGGAGTCGGAGCCGGTGCAATTGCTGGAAAATGAGTTACAGTCAAATTTCAACTCGGGGGATAAAGAAAACACATGAGAGATAGAGTCTATTATGAGGGATAGAGCCTATTATACCGGCTGTGATAGGTGGCAGGACGGGGAGTACCGGAGGTACGGCCTATTCTCTCGTCTCCTCCTCTGACCCATGACGCTATGATCAACATGAAGAAAACTTAGCAACAATACGTCTATTCATAAAAGAAAGGAAGGGACGTCAGTTGAAGAATATACTAACCAATACCAGAAGGCGGAACGACTTCCGACCGAAAGGAGAAATGCGGGTTCAACACCTGGTATAGATGGTCGAAAAGGACTCCTGCAGAGTTGCGACAATATATTGTCAATACAAGGAGGATGGTACCCATAGTAAAACAAATAAGTCACAAATCCATACCTTCCAATATTTGAGAGGGCACAGAAGAAGGCGAGGGTACAGCGACCGTCAGAGAAGCGATCGGCGACACTTTTTCAGACGGCACAGCCTCAAGGTTCACCGCACCTATACTCAAGACTACCTAATAGGTCATAGACCAAAACCGCGAAGGAGGCGTCACCAGCTGTAACGGCTTCTTCACTCTCTCTCGGAGGAATAGTTTCTGCACCCATAGCCTCGTCCCCTGACTCGACAAGGGCCGTCGTAACGCTTGCGACATCCGCCGATACCAAAGAGCCACAAGGAGAAAAGGGCAGCGGTTTGGACAGTCCCAGATTCTTGAGAAAGGGTACCTACTTCGAGCTTTGTAATCGCCAGCATTTCAACTGCCATCTCATCGCCAGGACTCGGCTCTGCAGAGAGGGCGTATGTTAGAATTCGAGGACCGAGTTTTAATAAAAGGCTAGGCATTACGTTACCTTGAACCAGCTTTTCAATTTCTTCCTGAGCCGCGCGTGCAACCTGTTTACGGGCGGTAGACAGAGCAGAGGGAACATCCACCGAAGGAGTCTCAGCAAGAAGAATGTTGTTTGAGCCTTCACCTACGGCCAAAACGGCATCGCGTTCCCTCACCGCGTGCTTCCTGCGTTTCCTTTCGGTCTGGGCAGTGAGAGATAACCTCCTCACGACCTCTGACAAGGGGACTTCATCATCCTAACCGAGCTCTGCCTCCGGAGCCGTTACGGCGTCCATCATCGGCTGCTTCAGCAAAGCCTTCTGCGGTGACTTTGGGAGAGCCGGGGCCACAGTAGTTGGCTCCAGAAGTTTTGCCACATCGCTACCAGGGATCAGCACTGCACTTGGAATAACCTGAGTCGAGATAGTCCCTGCAATAAAGTAAAAGAGAGAGTCAGAGCATGAATAAAAAGAATAAAGGTGTAATGAAGCAACTCATACCAAGACCCAAAGAAGCGTGGAGCCTCTCTTCCTCCTCGAACGTCCTGAAGGAAGCCGCGAGAGCCTCTTCGGTAGAAATACCTGTTGAAGAAGAAAGCGTCAATAGAAGCCTAATAAAGAGAAAAGAGATAGCCGCGGAAGAATATAACTAAAGTATACCTGACTTCGCAAAAGTAATCAGCGCCGCTTCCTCGCGAGTCAGTCGCTTGGAAGCAGCGAGAGCCGCCTGTAGATTAGTATCATCCACTGGCACATCGAATAAACCCTCATTAGTCCCGTATTCGCACAAACCCTCGTTGTAAGGAGCGTGTGGCTATTGGACAAATATGACATCAGCAGAAAATAGTGACTTCTTCTTTTTCTGCGAGCGGACACCAGCGGCCGATGACAAGAGCTTACGCTTGACAGGCATTTTTGGGCGGCGGGTCCCGATTTCCGCACCAGCACCAGATTCTGGAGACGCCATGGCTACCACCTCTATGGGAACATGGGGTGTAGGCTTATCAGGGAAGGCACGCGGGACCACAACCGTAGCGACTTCTCTTAAGGAAGGACGAACGGCAGTCTGTCGCTTCAAAGGAACTACCGGGTTACCAGTCGGGATAGCGTCCTTATGATCAAATAATAGCCGCCTCTCTTTCCTGATAACAGCACCTGTCGCATGCTGGTACCACTCCACGTAGGCGTTCGAAACTTTTGGCACGTAGCTCGGTTCTCTAATAAGAAAGTTGGACCCCATGTTTAGCTGTATAAAGTGGTGCAGTGCGCTGCGGATACCCTCTTCAGTAGCGGCCGGCTCGGCTAAGAACGCCTTAAGGGGAACACCCCTGATTGTAACCCGATTGTTGAGCGAAACGGTGGGGGTTATACCTCATGAACGGTGCCAAAGTGTTTTGCCTGAACCAGAAAGCCCGGCCTAATGGAATATAAGTGCAGGATCTCCCAAACCTTCAACGTGGAAGCCCCGTCTTTGAAAGTATCATGCAGTGGTTGCACCGCCTTAGTGGATTCCTTGCCGATGGTTAAGACTCTGTCGATAAAGGTCATGCTGTCCCCGACCATATGTGGGCGAAGGACCAGACGTCGAGCCTCTCGCTACGACGGATCTAATGCGGAAGCGTCAACTAGAAACATGACCCGGGAAAAGTTATAGCTGTCGTAGAAGCGGGGCCATTTGTGGACTCCGAAAGCACCAAGCACATGTATCTCGACCCAGGATGTGAAGTAGTGCAACGGAAGATGTACAGGTTTTACCCTTGGCTGAGTAGTATCTGCTGCTAAGCTCAGGCCGTGATATAGATGAGCTAGCCCTGCAATCCCAAAGGTGACGCACGTCCTTGCAACCATGCAGTGGGCTGGATAAAAGACAGACGACCTCATGTAGCGAGGGTGCATCGGAAGCACAAACCAGCTCAACCAGAGGCCGAGGAACCCCAGAAAAAATGTCTCTTCATTGACGTCTGGAGTGGCAAGTTCTGCAAAAGGGATGATGGGGGGTGTCTGGAATAATGAAATTTCTTAAATCCGCTTCTGCTATCGGCTGGTTATCCAAACCAAAGCTGAATGGGTCATCAAGCTTAACGAATTTTGTGTCTTGTTTTGACAAAACTGCTGGGCGAAGGAAGCGGGCAATGAAATCTGTGAAGCTGACTTCGTGCCCTCCAGACTCCAGAAATAGGCTCTCATAAATGTTCAACACCTTGATCAGGCTCGGGAATCAGTGCTGAACAGCATTCCCCGGGGTAAGTCCCATCACCACTGATTTTGTGGCGAAGATGTACTCGTCTGGGGGAAGTATCTCCTCGTAATGTTCCCCTCTGACAGGTAAGCCGGAGATTTCCGCAAACTCCTCCAAGGAGATTGAAAATTTTCGATCCGATAGAAGAAATGTGTGAGTCGGGATGTTCCATTGCTCCAGGAAATCCTTGACCCACCATACATGGGGTGCAGGATACTGGAAAAGAGACGCATAAATTATGGGGTACAACCCGAGCTTCAGCAGCAGCGACTTCTTGGACGACAGGATGTATCGATCCCACTGCAGGTATCCGGCTGAATGGTGAGGAGTCAAACCAACCATGTATACTTTTCCCCAAGGGCGCGACTCGCCTTGACATATGCGCCGCCCCAAAATATCCAATGCCATCGGCGACTGTACGGGTATTGATGCCATAGAAGGCTGAAGGCAACCCTCTGAAGTCCAGTTAACCTCCTCTACAGCGTAATTCACTTGAGGCGAGTCGGCATAGTGAATTGCTGATATGGGCTCTGAGGGCATTGCACAAGAAAAGCTGCGCCGACCCTGGATAATCTGATTGTACCACGACCCCCATAGGTGGAGAGATTTCTGCTCTGGGTCATGATCTTTAATAAGTGCGAAAAATTCTCGATCCACAGGCGCATCGGCAAAGGCGCTCTCTGAGCGTACGAAAGGGAAGGAAGAGTCGAAGGCCATTGCAGCTGCATAAAAGGAGGAGGGTCAGCTATCAGTGTTATGATTCAGAAATCAAAACTTTAATGTTCTTTGATACTCAAAATCAGAACTGCGGCAAGGAGGGCCCCATAAAATCAAGATAACGTCTCATCATTGATGAGACGGTCACTCATTAAGAATGAAATCCTAAGAGGATTTTCATTTAATAAGAAATCTCATTGGGCCAAGGTGTTAAACTTCTTCGAGAGCTGTGCTCTGCAATCAAATTCCACATCTGTCAACTCTAATTAAGAGGGAATAAAATTCCCCCAAAAATTTCTAAAGAGCTATGCTCTGTAAAAACAATGGTCTAATCTACCAAAACCCTCAAAAGAAAATCTTTTTAACAGGGTAAAACCCCAAGATCTTTGAGATCTGCAAAACAAACTCTAAGAGTTTTTCATGGAAGATAAACAGTGTACTAATTAACGGGGTTAAAGAAACCCTAAAATACATCTTAAGATCTACAATCTGAGAAGAGCAAAGCTCTGTTAAGGGGTTCGCTTATGATCCTTACCTTTGGGTAGAGTTATAACTCTAGAAGGGATTTCTTTGGTCAGAGATCTAAGCTCTAAAAAGGACAATTAAATTCTCAGAAGAAGAAAGAACAGAAGAAGATGAACAACAGTCATTTCAAGGGCCAAATGCCCTATTTATAGGCAGAGGAAGCCGATTCAACTTCCAAGAAGATCCAATGGTGGAAAAGCTGCCACCGCTGCACTCATGTGTAAGCCGTTTGAGCGCAACGGTGGGGGGCATTTGTTTCTCCCCAATAATAAAAGAGCAAGGCGCTGTTCAAAATTTGAAAAGAAGCAGCGCCTCACGTGCCTTGTACGAGGGCGCCAGCGCCGAGAGTTAAAAACTCTGAGGCAGCACCTCACGTGCCTTGCACGAGGGCGCCAGTGCTAAGAGTTAAAAAACTTTGAGGCAGCTCCACACGTGCATTGCACGAGGGCGCCAACACCAAGAGTTAAAAACTTTGGGGTAGCGCCTCACATGCCTTGCACGAGGGCGCCGGCGTTAGAACTAAAAGTTCCCTGCCGTTGGATTAAAAATCCAACGAAGGTGATAAATCATCAAAATACAGAATTAAATTCTGTTGAGAAAATATTTCTCGAATCTTTCTAAACAAGAAAGATTATTCTCTTTAAACAGAGCACCGTTGGATTAAAAATCCAATGGTGATTAAAAATCTCCAAGCTACAGAATAAGCTCTGTATGAGAAAATATTTCCCCAATCTTGTTAAAAATAAGAAAAATATGTTTTGTAAAACAGAAGTTCTTGGATCAAAGATCCAACGGTGGATAAAATCCCCAAATCAATTAAGGATCTCTCAATGAGAGATTTCTTTAACTAAATCAACAAACTTGCCTCCACTATATAAAGGACCCAAGACTTCAAGTCTTGTACAACGGAACCCCCCAAAAACTTCAAGTTCAAAAAGAAAAGCAAGCAAGCAAAAAAAAAAATCTTTAAAATAGTAGAAAGAAGAAGAACTTTCTTCAAGGTAAATAAAAGTAATAGAGATCAGATTATCTCATCTTCATATATAAGGGTTTAACTCTCATAAAAGAACACAGTTCTTTCCCTGGATCTGAGATCCATGAGACAAGTCTCCCACAAATGAAAATTTAATTCTTATGGGGATGAATTTGTTCTTGGGGATCGAAGATCTAGAGAAGAAAAGAGAATTGAACTCTTAAGAACATAATACACGAAGAAAAATCAGCGCCAAGCGCCTCACGTGCCCTTCACGTGGACGCTGCTCAATAAAGAGTGCTTAGCACTCAGTGGTTGGCGCTTAGTGCCAAGCGCCTCACGTGCCCCTCACGTGGGCGCTGCTTAATAAAGAATGCTTAGCTCTCAGTGGTTGGCGCTCAGTGTCAAGCGTCCCACGTGCCCCTCACGTGGGCGCTATTCAGCATAAAGTGCTCTGCACTCATAAACCAGTGTCCAACGCCTGGCGCCTAGCACCAAGCGCCTCACGTGCTCCATACGTGGCCGCCATAAAGAGTGTTTAACACTCCATAAAAAAGCAAAAAAAAGAAAGAGGGAAAAGCAAGATAAAGTGTGGGCGTTAGTATAGGGTTCCTAGGCACACTATAGAGGTCTCACAAGGCATCGAACATGCCAATTTAAAATTTTATGGGTGCCGAGAAACCCTAATACGGATCGTCGGCTAGATTTCTAGGCGAAACTATAAACTAGTTAACACTTTAACTAAAAGTTAGATGCTACAACCTTTGTAGATCCGGATATCCACTTCCTTAGCTCCACATAGTCATCCTCTCGCTGTCCTTTTCGAATCCTAGACTCATTCGTCGGCTTCATCGGGAAAACGAGCGGAATAGGTCGTCGGCTTCGTGTCAAAGACGATCTACGTCGAGGTTGCGCAAGTTCAAGCTCCAACTTCACCAAGTTGTGAAACTTGTGAATAAAACACCCAAAACAACTTGGCAAGAGATAGAGGGTGAAGAAATAGGAGGTGGGTTCACTTTAGAATTGGATTTTACTCACTTTTTCTCAAGTTGCCATTGATGGCATCTAGTTTTCTCTCTTTAAGAAGAAGGAGAAGATGAAGCTTGTTTATGATAAGTGTTATGGTAAATTAAAAAAGAAATCAATACTTATCATAATCTAACCTTAGTTGAGTGTAGAGAATGGACCATGGTTACTTGGATGAGTTAGGGTTAAGCATGAAGACAAGAATGGTCACTAAGGTCAAAGCTTCATGAAGCTTCAACATAAAACAAATAAAGCAACCATTCTTATATTAATCCATTTCAAATAAATAAATAAATAGATAAATGAATTTGCAAACCCTAATCAACACTTAACCATGGTTTAATTCTTTACACTTAACCATGAAAGCAAGTATCATCAAACATGATATAAACATGTGTACAAAAGTATATCACATATACAACTTGCACATCAAGTGAGAAAATCCATTTAAAGTGAACCTATACTAGCTAATGCAAAGTAATATATCAAATATATAATTACACATTAAATCATTAAATCAACATTTGATTCAATGATCCGGTCATGTCGCACATAACCGACTAGTATTCAATGTATCGATTTATCGAATCAATGATTCGATAACTAGGTCATATCGAATATAACCAATCGAAACATATATCGTGAGAATGAAATGCGGTATCACATACACGCATTATTCTCGGTCCTTCACATATCTCATATGCACTCCTATTTCGTTTCGCTTGAACCAGGAAAGCTCTGTGTAGGACTCTAAAGACTCGTCAATACGCCGTTAGCAGATGATGATCATATCAAGCACCCACAAGCCGCAAGCGGTCTGCTAAACGTAACGGCCATCCGGGTATCGAGCGATCAGAAGATCGACGAGCTAGCCCGCTCACACTCCTGTGAATCCAACCAGTAACACTTACCGTACAGTCCGGTCTATTCGTCTGATATGTCGCATATCAAGTCTAGGGGTGGTATACGTCAGACCCCAATAACCGATAAGTCGTGCCGATGTGAGGCTCATAACGGGTCGAGAAACTACTGGTAACACTTACCAGCAAATCTCTGATCAGCCCTGGCCAGGGACTTCCCTGTTACGGCCAATCGAGCACAGCGCAACATCAACCCCCAATACCGGGAGAGACGAAACCCCTCCTATCGCTCATTGCCTCCATGTGACTCGGGACTGTACCCAAAGACCATCGTTTTGCACGCCCTCATGGACGTGGTAAGGTGGAGATCAAAGCACAGTGGGAATCACACAAGACTCTATGACGATCTCGGGTCTACAAACTAACCTGTACCAGTTTCACCGGAGAACTGTCATCTGACGTGAGGTATAATACCATCTGGGAGTTCTCGGCGAGTCCGTCCAGTGTACCCAGTCTCTACTAAGCACCCGTAAACCATCTCTGATGTCAAACACCAATGGATATGGGATCATCTATCGCCCATCTCATGGGTCGAGAAGCGTATACGCTAGTCTACACTGGTATATCGATGCCCCGTCTCGATACACCCACGACTAGGGACCATGAAGGATGTACTTATGGACTACCATGTCCCCACTAGTATGATCTGCATCACAGTCCAGGTAGTCAAGTACATATCCTAAGGGCTTTACCAACATGTAACTATAAGACAGTATAAAGAGACTAGTGTACATGTTAAGATAAAGAGTAACCAGATAGCATACTATCATATCGAGCAAGAAAGTCATCTCTATATATGTCCAAGCATCCAATATAATATACATCATCTGTACAATACTGGCCTCTAGGGCATACATACAACTAACAATCTCCCACTTGCACTAGGGCCAGCTGCTGTAGTATCGCATACCGAGCATCCCGAAGAGTCTCTCAAACTGTATCTGGGGAATGGCCTTCGTGAGTGGATCCGCGGTGTTGTTCTTCGTGTCAACCCTCCTGACCTCGATCTCCCGGCGATCAACTATCTCCCGGATCAGGTGATACCGCCTCAGAATATGCCTGGATCGCTGATGGGACCTGGGTTCCTTGGCCAAAGCCACCGCTCCATTGTTATCGCAATACAAAGGTATTGGATGCTCAATGGATGGAACCACACCAAGTTCAGTAATGAACTTCTTGATCCAAACAGTTTCTTTAGCAGCATCGTTGGCAGCGATGTATTCAGCCTCCATCGTCGAGTCTGCCACGGTTTCCTGCTTGGAACTCTTCCAGCTAACCGCCCCTCCGTAAAGGGTAAAGACAAAGCCCGACTGCGACTTAGAGTCGTCCTTATCACTCTGAAAGCTCGAATCGGTAAAGGACTCCACTTGGAGCTCTCCGTTACCATACACCAAGAACATATCTCTAGTCCTTCGCAAGTACTTGAGAATGCTCTTCACAGCTGTCCAGTGACTCTCTCCAGGATCATCTTGATACCTGCTCACTACACTTAGTGAGTATGCTACATCGGGTCTGGTACATAGCATCGCATACATGATAGAGCCTACTGCCGAAGCATAGGGTATCCCTTGCATGCGAGCTCTCTCCAAATCAGTCTTGGGAGACATCTCTTTGGAGAGAGTGACTCCAGAGATCGTGGGCAAGTTCCCACGCTTGGACTCTTCCATACTAAACCTCTTTAGTATGGTGTCAATGTACCTGGATTGGGACAATCCCAAAATCCGTTTGGATCTATCTCTATAGATCCTAATTCCCAATATGCAGGAGGCATCACCAAGATCTTTCATCGAGAATCTTTGTGATAAGAAGAGCTTGACCGATTGCAGCATATGAATATCATTTCCTATCAAGAGTATGTCGTCCACGTACAATACGAGGAAGACAACCTTACTCTCTGCCACCTTCTTGTAGATACAAGGTTCATCTGGATTTTTGACGAAATCAAACTCTTTGATAACGACGTCAAAGCAGATGTTCCAACTCCGCGATGCTTGCTTTAATCCATAAATGGATTTAAGCAGCTTGCACACCTTTCCGCTGCTCCCACTATCTACGAAGCCATCTGGCTGAGTCATGTACACGCACTCTTCTAAATCACCATTTAGAAAGGCGGTCTTAACATCCATTTGCCAGATTTCGTAGTCATGAAAGGCAGCAATGGCAAGCATGATTCAGATGGATTTAAGCATAGCCACTGGAGAAAAGGTTTCGTCATAGTCCACACCTGGTCTTTGATGAAAACCCTTTGCTACAAGTCTAGCTTCGAAAGTCTCCACTTTCCCATCTACACCAAATTTCTTCTTGAAGATCCACTTGCTCCCAATGGGTTTTACCCCTTCAGGAGCAACTTCCAAAGTCCATACTTTGTTGGTGTACATGGATTCCATCTCGGACCGCATAGCATCCAGCCATTTCACTGAGTCCCTACTCGTGATGGCCTGCTCGAAGCTAGTTGGGTCATCATCCTCCATGATGCAATCCTCGCTCCCACCGTCCATGAGAAAACCGTAGTATCTCTCAGGTTGGCGAGGAACCCTACTAGATCGGCGGAGTGGCTGGGGTTCATCGGGAACTACGGAATCCTCTGGTTCCACCAGATCTTCTGTTGTAGCTTCTGCAGCTGGAACCTCTTCCAGTTCTACCTCATGACCACTAATCTCTTTTTCAAGAAATTCCTTTTCTAAAAAGGTGGCATGCCGAGAAACAAATACTCTTTGTTCCTCAGGGTGGTAGAAGATATACCCTTGAGAATTCTTGGGATATCCTACAAATTTGCATAGAACAGACCGTGCCTCGAGTTTGTCCGGATTTTGTCGTTTGACATAGGCCGGACAACCCCATATCTTAACATAGTTAAGACATGGTCTCTTCCCTTTCCATATCTCATATAGAGTGGTAGGCACAGATTTGGTGGGGACCCTATTCAATAGATGTATGGCTGTCTCAAGCGCATACCCCCAGAAGGAAATAGGTAACTCAGCTGTGCTCATCATAGAGCGCACCATATCTAATAGGGTGCGGTTCCTCCGTTCTGATACACCGTTGTGCTGTGGTGTATATGGAGGAGTCAGCTGAGAGAGAATCCCATTCTCTTTTAGGAAGTCCAGGAATTCATTGCTCAAGTATTCACCTCCTCGATCAGATCGAAGGATTTTAATACTTTTTCCGGTTTGGTTTTCGACTTCTTGTTTATATTCTCTAAATTTCTCAAAAGCTTCAGACTTGTGTCTTATCAAGTACACATGTCCGTATCTTGAGAGATCGTCAGTGAATGTAATGAAGTACGAAGAACCATCCCTGGCATGTGTAGACATTGGACCGCATACATCACTATGTACTAGTCCTAAGAGTTCAGTAACTCTTTCTCCGTGTCCCGTAAACGGAGTTTTGGTCATCTTGCCTTTGAGACATGACTGGCAAGTGTCATAAGATGAAAATTCGAATGGTTTCAAATACCCATCCTTATGCAACTTAGCCAGTCGTGTCGCATTGATGTGACCCAGTCTATAATGCCACAAGAAGGATTCGTTCAGTTCAGAACTCTTCCTCTTGTGTGTGTTTGTTATGCTTAGAACTGTTGATTGGTTTAGAACATAAATGCCATTGCACAACGTGCCTGATCCAACCAACTTTTGGTTACGGAAAATGTTCATAACATTGTCCTGTAATACAAAATTATATCCCTCTTTACTCAACAAAGAAACCGATATAATGTTGCATATCAGGTTCGGCATGTAATAGCATTCGTTCAGAACCAATGTATTACCTGTTGGTAATACAAGGTGATATTCCCCGACAGTCTTAGCTGCAGCAATTGCACCATTTCCAACATAAATGTCTTTATCACCTTCTCCAAGTTCTCTACCTTTCCTAAGCCCATGTAACTGATTACATATATGGGATCCTGACCCGGTATCTAATACCCAGGACGTAGGGCAAATGGAGAACCAGTTCTCTGTAACGAACACACCCGAAGAAAATGCATCATCATGTACTTTCTTCATTCGGGTGGCATGGGAATCCTGGTATTCCCCTATATCCTGTTCAGTCCTATAACTCTTATAGGAAAGAACGGAACCAACGTTCCCCAGCACAGTATAACATGCGGGTTCGGTCAATACATCCATATTATTATCTTTATTAAGGCATGAAATGGTCGCTACCTGGAGAGAGAGAGAAGAAAACACTTTAGCGTATGCTCGTGCAAGATCAGATTGGTTATTATCTTATCTAATCAGGATGGTTCCCACTGCTTTTTATCAAATCTTCCTTCAAACCCTAAAAGGAAAGACTAGCCGGGATTAATTACACACTACAAGTTCGCCAATCTTTCAGCCAGGCCAGTGTCGGTACTTTGATGGAGGTCCCCCGTGCTTTCGCACGAACCTAATTAATGTAAACCTCGTTTTCCCAGAGGCGTAACCTCGTTAACACCTTTCTAGACACCTACTTGATCGGCTAATTGTAATGTGTAAAACTCTCCCAGGAGTAACTCTTACTCGCAGTGGGTATCGGGATCCAACTATCTCATAGAAGGTATGCAATCTCATTGCAAATTTCAACACTTGAAATTCCCGATAATGCTTTTGCCCCTAGCGTGCTATGACCTTGACGAAAGCCAACAAACCACAGCCCGCTAGTCAAGTTCAACCCATACATTTCTTGACTGAATTAAACCCACCCGCACGACCCTTGACGAAAGCCAACAAAGCCGTACGACTACCCTAATCCAGTCGCATCATATGCAGCAGATAAATAGCACATAGCTACCGCACACTACACCTTGACGAAAGCCAACAAATGTAGCACGAATACTATATGTAATTTATCTGAAATGACGGAGGCCTACGACAGGTTTTCTGAAAACCTATTGCGTAATGAACTTGATATCGTTGTAGAATCAAATGAAGTTTTAAAATGGAATGATTTTGAGGCTTTTCTAGTTTTGCTAAAGGGGTCACTCCCGGTGAAGGGATCGTCGGCCCTTTCCTCGTCGAATGAGGTGCGGGATATATCATATATATCACTGTGCAAAGCAAAAACTCTTAAAAGCAATCAAAGCCAAACCGAGTGTGTAGCATCTGCCAGTTATTGCTAAAGGAGTCACTCCCGGTGAAGGGATCTCGGTCCTTTCCTCATCGAATAAGGTGCAGGGTATATCATATATACCGCTATGCAAAGCAAGAACTGTAGCTACCTGTTTTGTTTAAAATCTGATTCCACAACATATTAGGTTTCTTTTCTTTCATTAATCACATTAATGAAGTCCCATCATTTAAATACCTAAACATCACAGATAGATATGACGTACACTTATGCCATCCGCATTCGCCTCGATGTCCCCTCGTGCACCGTTAGGTTAGGTAACTAACGACAGAGCAGGGCAGGGCTAGCGCGGGTGTAAAACATAAGTAACGTCTATATAATATATCATATATACTATATACTATATCCATCACAGAACATCTCATGATCACATCACAGATATCGCAGCAGAAGAAACATATGAAACATTGGATATACTAGGACGTCCGTGTTTTCAATACGAGCCAGTATAAAACACGGATTCCACGGTCGTGATGAATAGCCAATCCCACACCCCTAGACCCCTACGAGAGCGGCAAGCAACCCTGCCAATTCTAGGGTTAGGAGACCCGGACTCGACTCCTCGAGTTGGTCTCCCACTGGACCCCAGAACCCGGTTACTTGTGCTCCCCTCCTTGGGTCTATCCTAATGCGGAAAAGTAAATAATATACAAAAGGTGACAACTTCCGCTACCTGGAAGTGCCCCAAATAAAAGAATATTACATACAAGTTTTTACATGAATGAAAATGAAAAACACTCATCTCACATAAAAAACCCCGGCTATTCGAACACGACGATCCAATATAACATATCCAGCAACACATAACATCACATGTCATCAACGTAAGTAAGTATGCATACCCCAATTGTCGTTGACGTATAGCAACGAAACCGGCGATATGAACATACTACACTTACGGTCACAGAAAAGAAAGTGTAAAACTACAACAATTGGAATCCGCAACCTCTTTAGACATCGCATGCCTAAAAGATATAAATCCTGCATTTTAGTCTCATTATCGAAAACTCTTTTCAATATCTATGGGACTAAATTGCTAGATTTATAACATTCATTCAGTTATCTCATAACTACTTGTGAATTCCAATTATTGTATCACATTCCAGATAAACAGAAAATGTTAAACTTTCCGATCGAGCAGTCGAATACCCAAGTTTTCCCGATACAACTCAACACATGAAATAAGTCTAACAACATTCAGTTCGTGCCTCAGTACCAACGGTCCAGCCGTAGAAGGGTCAAGCCAACGTCTCACATGTGGCACGCCGTACTGCCCCAAACCCGAAGGTTCAAAGGGCAGTTCAAGACGGTCACATAATCGAGTTAAGGTTTGTTGTCTTCTAGAGGGTCCATCGCGTTACTTGCACTACTTAGAACGTCGTTAAACTACGGAAAAATCCAACACTTGGAAATTTCCCGACAGGGGAAAAGTTGGGTATTTATATCCGGTCGAACTTTTTAACATATTCTAAAAATTATCCGGAAATACACAAAGACGAAATTTGATACCCCGATCGAAACACCGAATCTCCAAAGCAACCCCAGAAAATTCAACTCTTGAATAAATTTTAAAAATTCCCAGAAAATCCAACACCAGAAGGTATCAGTTACTGTGCAAAAATTATATAATAATTTAATAAAGCTGCCGCGGATCCGCCGCCTAAGAAGGCTTAGGCCGCGGATCCGCCGCGCTTTAGACTGTTCATAAAGAAATTTTTGCACCGTAATTCATATATTTCCATGCTGAATTTTTTAGCAATTTTTAATCTGGAAAAATCCCAGAATTTAGAAAAAGTCCAGAGAGCATCTTAAAGTTAGGTTTTCGGGTTCGATCGGGTTTCAAATTGCGTCTAGACTTCGCCTAAGGCTCTAGCTAGGCTCTGATACCACTGTAGGGTTCCTAGGCACACTATAGAGGTCTCACAAGGCATCGAACATGCCAATTTAAAATTTTATGGGTGCCGAGAAACCCTAATACGGATCGTCGGCTAGATTTCTAGGCGAAACTATAATCTAGTTAACACTTTAACTAAAAGTTAGATGCTACAACCTTTGTAGATACGGATATCCACTTCCTTAGCTCCATGTAGTCATCCTCTCGCTGTCCTTTTCGAATCCTAGACTCATTCGTCGGCTTCATCGGGAAAACGAGCGGAATAGGTCGTCGGCTTCGTGTCAAAGACGATCTACGTCGAGGTTGCGCAAGTTCAAGCTCCAACTTCACCAAGTTGTGAAACTTGTGAAGAAAACACCCAAAACAACTTGGCAAGAGGTAGAGGGTGAAGAAATAGGAGGTGGGTTCACTTTAGAATTGGATTTTACTCACTTTTTCTCAAGTTACCATTGATGGCATCTAGTTTTCTCTCTTTAAGAAGAAGGAGAAGATGAAGCTTGTTTATGATAAGTGTTATGATAAATTAAAAAAGAAATCAATACTTATCATAATCTAACCTTAGTTGAGTGTAGAGAATGGACCATGGTTACTTGGATAAGTTAGGGTTAAGCATGAAGACAAGAATGGTCACTAAGGTCAAAACTTCATGAAGCTTCAACATAAAACAAATAAAGCCACCATTCTTATCTTAATCCATTTCAAATAAATAAATAAATAGATAATTGAATTTGCAAACCCTAATCAACACTTAACCATGGTTTAATTCTTTACACTTAACCATGAAAGCAAGTATCATCAAACATGATACAAACATGTGTACAAAAGTATATCACATATACAACTTGCACATCAAGTGAGAAATTCCATTTAAAGTGAACCTATACTAGCTAATGCAAAGTAATATATCAAATATATAATTACACATTAAATCATTAAATCAACATTTGATTCAATGATCCGGTCATGTCGCACATAACCGACTAGTATTCAATGTATCGATTTATCGAATCAATGATTCGATAAATAGGTCATATCGAATATAACCAATCGAAACATATATCGCGAGAATGAAATGCGGTATCACATACACGCATTATTCTCGGTCCTTCACATATCTCATATGCACTCCTATTTCGTTTCGCTTGAACCAGGAAAGCTCTGTGTAGGACTCTAAAGACTCGTCAATACGCCGGTAGCAGATGATGATCATATCAAGCACCCACAAGCCGCAAGCGGTTTGCTAAACGTAATGGCCATCCGGGTATCGAGCGATCAGAAGATCGACGAGCTAGCCCGCTCACACTCCTGTGAATCCAACCAGTAACACTTACCGTACAGTCCGGTCTATTCGTCTGATATGTCGCATATCAAGTCTAGGGGTGGTATACGTCAGACCCCAATAACCGATAAGTCGTGCCGATGTGAGGCTCATAACGGGTCGAGAAACTACTGGTAACACTTACCAGCAAATCTCTGATCAGCCCTGGCCAGGGACTTCCCTGTTACGGCCAATCGAGCACAGCGCAACATCAACCCCCAATACCGGGAGAGACAAAACCCCTCCTATCGCTCATTGCCTCCATGTGACTCGGGACTGTACCCAAAGACCACCGTTTTGCACGCCCTCATGGACGTGGTAAGGTGGAGATCAAAGCACAGTGGGAATCACACAAGACTCTATGACGATCTCGGGTTTACAGACTAACCTGTACAAGTGTCACCTGAGAACTGCCATCTGACGTGAGGTATAATACCATCTGGGAGTTCTCGGCGAGTCCGTCCAGTGTACCCAGTCTCCACTGAGCACCCGTAAACCATTTCTGATGTCAAACACCAATGGATATGGGATCATCCATCGCCCATCTCATGGGTCGAGAAGCGTATACGCTAGTCTACACTGGTATATCGATGCCCCGTCTCGATACACCCACGACTAGGGACCATGAAGGATGTACTTATGGACTACCATGTCCCCACTAGTATGATCTGCATCACAGTCCAGGTAGTCAAGTACATATCCTAAGGGCTTTACCAACATGTAACTATAAGACAGTATAAAGAGACTAGTGTACATGTTAAGATAAAGAGTAACCAGATAGCATACTATCATATCGAGCAAGAAAGTCATCTCTATATATGTCCAAGCATCCAATATAATATACATCATCTGTACAATACTGGCCTCTAGGGCATACATACAACTAACAGTTAGAACCTATATGGATGCTCAACATCTTTGGCACAGAAAGGGAACCAAGCCCAAGCAAGTGTTTAACACTTTATTCAAAAATGAAATGACTGGGCTGAGCCCAAGTTTGTCCAAACTCCCAATCAACCGAGCACATGGGCTCTTTATTTTCCAGAGCGGTCTTACTCCCAAACAAGACTATCGAGCTTATGACGAATATTCATTGGTTTCAGGGTACATCTCTCCACACCTCTGATATATGTCGTTGTAATTCTTTGTAACAACTCCAATTTTTGTGTACATAAAATTGATTAAAAGTTAATGTATACTTGGGGTATTTACAAATTCCTGTGAGTACTATAAGAATTTGTTTTACTTTTGAACAGCAAGAAAGAGCTTGTAGCTCACCGGTAAGACCTTACACTGCTGTTACAAAGCACCAGAGTTCAAATCCCATCATCCACATTATCTTTTTAATTATTTTTCTTTTAATCTTTTAGAAGCCCAAAGGTCTACACGTGCACAACCCGTAAAAACAAGAGTCACAGCCAAAACAAATATGTCCACGAGGCTAGACCAAGCGTCAGGGACACGTGGCACTAAGATGAGCCCCGACTCGCCCGACTCGGGCCGGCGAACTCGCTGACTCGGCCAGCGCCGCTAGTCTGACTCGGTCTAAACCCAATTTTTCTTCAACCCTGGCGACTCTTGGACCCCCCCATAACTCCTGTATTATTTTTTTCCTGCACATTTACAGAACACATTAAAACACATATTTAATCCATTTTAATACAAATTTTTAACACACCCTTTCACTACCTTAAAACCGTAATTTTTCCTATAAATACCACCCTCAAATCACCCCTCCTCACTCCCAAATCCCTACGCAAACTCTCAATAAAATTCCCAAGCCTTTTGTGTGCAAGTGGAGTTAGCAAAAGGGCGAAGCTCTGACGAACTTCCGGCGACAACTCAAGCAGTTTCCGACGACGAAACGACGCACCGGAAACTCCCACCTCTTCGTCTTTCTCTCCTCTAGACAATCATCCAGTAAGTATCTATTTCTCCATATTTTCTCTATTCTAAAAAAACATTCAAAACTAAAACCCGACGGAAGCGGAGTTAGTCCGACTTCCGATTCAAAACTAAAACATTCAAGATACCTTCATATCATCATGTATTGTTCATTAAATATTAATAAACATCTTTAACAAGTTTCATCATAAAAGATTTTTATATGCATCTTTTATCGCAATTTTACATTAAAATACCTTCATGTTTCATTTCGACATGCTTGAACTTTAAAAACGTATTACCTTAGAAAACTCACGAGGTAATGACCTACCTCCTCACAAAACTCATATCTAACATAGCACGATGGAATTTGGGAATATAGATTTGGGAAAATATGACTTTACATATAACTACCTTTAACTATTAAAACCTTTTTCTACAAGAAGTGTATTTTAACAAATCTTTGCAATTGCACCTCTATAACCCATTTTGGAGAACCCGTTCGGGATGGTGCGGATTATCGCACATCCTCGGGCTTAGTAGAGTGAGATGCAGACCTCCGCAAGGAGCATACGATCTCGAAATATTTTAATACATTTTCCTTTAGAAAAATGTGATTTCTATTATAAATAAAACTTATTTTTTTATAAATAAATATATATGTAATTAATATTAAAATATCTATTTTTAATATTTATAATATTCCACATTTCTAAAATTCAAGAAAAACATTCTATTTACAAGAAAATACCATACAATTCCAATATTTCAAATAAATACCTTATACTTTAAAACTATGTCATATTCACTAGAAATTTCACATTGAATAAAAGAAATATCTATGAAAACTCTAAGGATGATAATTAAGTACTTGAGGTATATTTTGAAAATTATACAAAACTATTTTACATAAAACTCCTCAAGTTATGTTAAATTACAATAAGGACCCTAGTAAACATAGGTTTAAGAGGGACCGGTCTCTTGAGCCTCAGGGAGCCGAAGATATGGGTGCTTGCCTATTTAAGGTAGACAACTTAACAAACGGTGTTATCAACACGGTAATTGTCTTGGAAAAAGACACAAATCCTGCTGTCCATGTGCAGCAGTTACCGATAACACCAAAACCTAATTCAGTATTCAATTTCTTTTCTAATTGTCTGACTCAGACCGAGTCTCGATATAATCAATTTGACTTGAATATGATTCAAGTATGAAATTACAAAACTAAAATTCAATATGAATCCATATATTCAATTTGTTCAATCTATTCAATCTATATTGACCGAACCGAACCATGGATATACATCCATCTACATGATTCTCCAGTTACATCCATTTGCTGATATCATGGTTCCGGCAAGTCATCCATCTATATAAATCAAGACAATACAATACAATCAAGATATCACGGGGTTTAAGGGGTAAATTGGTACAGAAGGTGTTAGAAGTGGCACGAGACAGCAACCATAAAGACACTTAACCTGAATTCAATTGCCGTTGTACCGTGGCTGAACGGTTCCTTGTACTCTATATACCTTAGTCTCTGGTCTAGTGAGACTCCTTTCATATACATTGGCCTCTTCTGTACCAAGCTACAAACAACAGCGTTAACACTAAATACAATATTATAACAATATACTCTCTATTCTGTCTATTCCATTCTTGTCTATTTACGGGACTTACCGAGCAATTTGTTCGATGACGACATTCTCTTTCTTCTTCTTTGGAATGTCGTCAGATGATTCGGACTCACTGGAGGTCGAGCCCACCACCGAGGATTTGGACCAGCTAGCTTTCAATCCAGAGCTTTAGATTCCCTGTACACATTTACATTATGTATTTTCCATTTCTGTTATGCCACTGTTTAGGCATTGCTTTCCATTCCATGTATTTACTTTTCAGATGTATTGTAAAAAGAATGTTAATAAATAAAGTTGTTGTTCATCTTGTCTCTTGTGTACATTACATTTTATATTGCTTAAATACGCTCAGCGTGTTTACTTCCGAGTAAATACGTAGCGTCCTCGTCGCGTCTTCTGCCCGTATACTGGGAAGCGGAGCGTGACATTCTTCAATGTCTTCAGAGAGGTGGCGAGTCCTGACAACCAACAACTCCTTGGACCGCAATGTCCTTAAACTAGCTATGGCCCGCAATGTCCTTAAACTAGTTATGGACCGCAACATCCCTGAACTATGACGATAGAGCCTAAATACTCTTTCGTTAGATCAAAAATGATCCTGAACCCCTGTTAAGTAGATCTTAGTCCAATATCGAACTAACGTATCCTTAAAAAATATTTAAGTTGATCTTAATCTCAAACAAGGCTTACGATCCTTAAACCAAACCAAACCCAAATCTAAGAATATACGGATTTGGACGAATCCACGCCCTACGGGCGACAACATAAATTAGTCTCCATATACAATCCACGGGCAGCTAAAAATAAAACAAACATACACGACGTGAAGTGACTTTCTGGAGCAGGAGAAAGTTGTTATCGCTACACGGTAACGTAATTAACTGAAGGGGCTTGCACTTGCAGGGAAGAGCGTCCCCACAATCAAAACCCCCTTACAACGAGGGGGATGACGAAGTCTGCTACAACGGCCGCATCTGTCCAAACCTCCGATACACGGTACCATAAATCAACTTGGCATCTTCGGAGAGGTGGATGGATAAATCCAAATAGCATCTGCCCCCAAATTTAGGCCCGACGTCCTAACGTCCCGGTCGCGTCTTTCGGCAGTAAATATAGCCGAATACGACGTCAGCAGAAAATAAGGATTTCTTTCTCTTCTGCGAGCTGGCACCAACACCCAATGATAAGAGTTTTCCCTTGACAGGTCTCTTCGGGCAGCGAGTCCCAATCTCCAAATCAATGCCCGACTCTGGGGATGCTACGGCTATCGCAGTCGCAGGAACATTCGGTCGAAGCTTATCAGGAAAAGCTCGTGGGACTACAGCCATAGCGATCTCTCTTAAGGAAGGACGAACGATTGTCCGCCGCTTCAGCGGGACCGCCGGATTACTAGCAAGAATGACATCCATATGGTCGAGCAGCAGCCGTCTCTCCTCCGTGACGGTAGCACCCGTTGCATGTTGGTACCGAGCAACGTAAACATTCAATGCCCTTGGAGTATAACCCGGCTCACTGACAAGGAAGTGGGACCCCGTATTTAGACGCATGAAATGATGCGTCATGCTACGAATGCCTTCCTCAGTAGTTACTGGGTCCACAATGAACGCCTCGAGAGGAACGCCCTGATTGTAACCCAATTGCTGGGCAAAACGGTGTGGGTTATATCTCATAAATAAAACTGAGACGTTTTGTTTGAAAACCAGGAAACCTGGCCTGATTGAATATAGATGGACGATCTCACGGGCGCCCAACACAGAAGCTCCGTCCTTTAAAACATCATGCAATGGCTGGATAGCTGTTAAAGATTCTTTGCCAATGTTCAGGACTTTGTCGACGAAGGTCGTGCTATCCCCGATCATGCGCAGGCGAAGAAGCAGTCGCCGAGCCTCCCGTTGTGTCGGGTCGGGTAAAGAAGCATCGACTAAGTGCATGACCCGAGAAAAAATGTATCCTTCATAAAATTTGGGTCGTTTATGCACACCAAAGGCACCCAGTACATGCATCTCAATCCATGAGGTGAGGTAATACAACGGGAAATTGACGGCCTTCAGACCCGGCAGGGTGGTGTCGGCTGCTAAGTTCAGCCCATGATATAAATGAGCTAATCCCGTGACCCCAACAGCCACGTGCGTCCCCGCGGCGATACGATAAGTCAGATAAAAAACAGATGGTCTCATGTAGCGGGGGTGCATCGGAAGTGCAAACCAGCTCAACCACAAGCCGATAAACCCTATAAAGAACGTCTCTTCGTCAACGTCCGGGGAGGCAATCTCTTTGAAGGGGACGACTGGAGTATCTGGAATATAGAATTTCTTTAAATCCACCTCCGCAGTCGGCAAGTTGTCCAAACCAAATCCTAATGGGTCGTCGAGTTTGGCGAACTTCGCAGCTTGTTTAGACTGGATGAAGAAAGCGGGCAATGAAATCTGCGAAGCTTACTTCGTGCCCACCAGACTCCAGGAATAAACTCTCATACATGCTCAACACCTTGATCAAGCTCAGGAACTGATGTTGAACGGCATTCTCCAGAGTAAGGCCCATTACCACTGACTTGGTGGCGAAGATATACTCGTCGGGGGGAAGTAGCTCATCATAGTGCTCCCTTTTGACAGGTAAGACGAAGATCTCCGCAAACACCTCCAATGAAAATCGAAACCTCCCGATCTGATAAGAGAAAGGTGTGGGTCGGGATATTCCATTGTTCCAAAAAAATTTGATCCACCACACATGAGGAGCGTGGTAGTGAAAGAGGGACGCGTAGATTGCGGGATATAACCCGGTCTTTAATAACAGCGATTTCTTGGCTGACAGGATATATCAGGCCCACTGTAGATAGCCATCCGAATGATAGGGAGTCAACCCTATCATGTAAACTCTCCCCCAAGGACGCGTCTCTCCTTGGCATATGCGTCGCCCTAAAATGTCCAATGCCATCGGCGGATGCACTGGTATTAACGCCATGGAAGGCTGAAGATGACTTTCCAAGGTCCAGTTGATCTCTTCTACTGCATAGGTCACCGACGGTGGATTGGCATAATGGATCGCCGGGATCGGTTCTGAAGGCGCTGTGCAAGTAAAACTACGCCGACCCCGAATAATTTGATTGTACCATGACCCCATAAATGAAGAGACTTTTGCTTTGGGTCATGGTCCCAAATAAGTGTGAAGACCTCTCGATCTAAAGATGTGTCGGCGAAAGCACTCTCCGAGCGAACGAAGGGAAAGGAGGAATCGAAAGCCATAGTACTTGCACAAAAGGGGGGGTTAAGTATTGACACGGTATTCAAGACTTTAACATTCTTTTACACCTAAAATTGTACTGCACCGCAGTACAAAGAGAAAGGGACAGGGGACCCCACAAAATCAAGGTAACACCCCATCAATGATGGGACAGTCACTCATTGAAAGAATCCAAAAGGATTCTTATTTAATGAGAAAATATTATGGAGTCAAACTCCCTCGAGAAATGTTTCCTGCAAACAGATTTCGAATCTGCAAGGAAAACAAGAAAGGGAATAAAATTCCCAAAAGAATTTCTTTAAAAGAAATTTTTCAGAGTCAAGCTCCGTAGAACAATGGGATAACATCCCAGAACTCCGCTCAAGAAACGGAATTAAATTTCAAATAAAATCACAGCTAATAACTGGGTAAAACATTAAAGATTTTTAAGATCTACGATCTACTCAAAAGAAGAGCAAAGCTCTGTTAATGGGTTAAAAACCCTAGAACACGAAGAAATTCCTCTAAAGATTTCTTCTGGAGTTAAATCATGAGCATGATTCTTACCAATTTTTGACAGAGTTTTAACTCTGGGGGAAGTTTCTTTGGTCAGCGATCTGAGCTCTGGAAAGAGAATTAAATTCTCAGAGAAGGAAGAAGACTAAAGAAGATGAACAAAAGTCATCTCAAGGGCCAAATGCCCTACTTATAAACACAAGGAGACGGTTCAAGTCTCCAGGAGATCGAACGGTGGAAAAGATGCCACCGCTGCACTCACGTGCGAGCCACGTGAGCGCAATGGTGGGGGGGCATTTGTTTCCCAATAAAAGAGCAAAGTTCTTTTAAAAAAATGAGGCAGCGCCTCACGTGCTTCGCACGAGGGCACCAGGGCCAAGACCAATCTGATAGAAATTAATCGTATGGTGGCGCCTCACATGCTCCTCACGCGGGCGCCAATGTGCAAAGCACATAAATACCCATTATAAGAATTAAAACCTTAAGTAGCGCCCACGTGCACAACACATGAGCGCCAGCTCCCAAGTAGAATTAAATTCAACTCTCTGTTAAGCAGAGCCGTTGGATCAAATATCCAACGGAGTTGATAAATCATCAAAAATACAGAATTAAATTATGTCAGGAGAAAACACCCCAAATTGGATATAGAATAAAATTCTATTTTGGGATATATTCTCTCAATCTTTCTAAACAAGAAAGATTGCCCTTTGTAAAACAGAGAACCGGTGGATTAAAAATCCAACGGTGATTAAAAAATCACTGTTTTACAGAATAAATTTGTCACCACCCGTAATTTAGCACGTGACCAGCACTTAAATCACACAATGTCTAAAGGCGTAACGTAATTCAAGTAAGCCGAAGCCCAGAAAAACTAAACCTTTTTTGCGGAAAATAGTGGGGGGTGCCGTTTTGAAATAAAGGCATAATGAAATAAGGTTTATCAATAAATGCATAACTAATGATATAAGGGAATGCAAGTAGAATGTACTAAAGTTGAGAACATTTTTCGTCCTTTAAAAATTTGGGCAGCACCTCCCTTGTATATTTTGATCCAAAACCACATACATACAATAAAAAGCATCCCCAAGTGGAAGCTAGCTCTTCACCAATTGGCCAAATCATAACCACGCAAGTAAGCAATGTATACGATGCCCAACGGAGAAGATCAACCCAGAAGGAACAATAAATAAGTAAGACATCAAAATCTCAAGGAAAGCGAACATACACCCATCGCTCTAAGTCTCGCAAAATACCCAAGTCTGACTAGGTCTCCAAATATACAAATTCTAGTTTCTGATTGATGGAATTTATCTAGATACAATAGAATATAAAAGTACGAGAGTGGGCGCGATCCAATATATGTCCCACCTACCAAAGAAAAACACCGTGGAAGAAGATGTGTGCCAGCGATACCGCCGCTGATCCTAAGAGGCCAAACCTGCAAGAACTGTGGCACAACGGGGGTGAGTTTCCAACTCGTGAGTAGAAAACATTAGCAGGTAGAAATCAAATAAAACAACAATTTCCTAGGTCATACTATATCATGAAGGTAATACTATGATATCTAGGGTGACCATGTATGTATATATGTCAACAATCGAATAAATGAGAATGACATATAAAAATAACATCTGAAACATATGCCTGCATGCATGTAGATATCATCCACGTGTCCATCAACGACACAAATAATATCATGGAACCTGAGTGTCCAACATCGACACTCGAATCATCATGAAAACATATGCCTGTATGAGGATATCAACCACGTGAGTCCATCAACGACACATCAAAATTATGGAATCTGAGTGTAGGGTTCCTAGGCACTCTCAAGAGGTCTCACAAGGCATCGAACATGCCAATTTCAAATTTAACGGTGCCGAGAAACCCTAAACTACGGATCGTTGGCTAGATTTCTAGGCGAAAAGTAAACTAGTTAACACTTAACTAAGAGAATACGGAAATACAACCTTTGTAGATCCAGTGCTCCACCTCCATAGCTCCGCAATGAAGTCCTCTCGCTGTCCAAAATAAATCCCTGGCTCTAGCGTCGGCTTCATCGGAGAATAGGCGAGCTAGGTCGTCGATGTCCATGCCGAAGATGATCTACGTCGAAGCATCGCAAGATCAAGCTCTCACTTCACCAAGTCATGAAACTTGTGAAGAAAACACACTCTACTACTTGGCAAGAGGTAGAGGATGAAGAAATAGGAAGTGGGTAGACTTTAGAATTGGATTTCTCACTCATTTCCATCAATCACCATTGATGGAGCTTGCTTTCTTCAAGTGAAGAAAGGAAGAAGAAGAAGAATTATGTTATGATAAGTATTGTTGAAAATAGAAAAGAAAACAATTCTTATCATAAGCTAACCAAGGTTAGGTGTAGAGAATTAATTAGAGTTAAGTGGAATGGTTAGGTTAAAGCAAGAGACAAAATGGTCACAAAGTCAAAGGATTCATGAAGCTTCATGAATGAACAAAAGAATTCCACCATTTTTCTCTTTGCATTTAATTTTCTTTTGTCAAAACAAAATAAATAAATGTTTAAATAAATCAATAAAAGAATAAGTAAAAACCCTAATCATCCACTTAACCATAGTTTAATACTTTACACTTAACCAAAAAGCATGTATCATCAAACATGATACAATCATGTGCACAAAATCATATCGCATATGCAATGCGCACACCCGAGTGAGAAAATCCATTTAAAGTGAACCGATACTAGTTAATGCAAAGTAATATATCAAATATATAATTATACATTAAATCATTAAATCAACACTTGATTTAACGATCCGGTTATATCACATATAACCGACTAGTATCCAATGTATCGGTTTATCGAATCAACCCTCGATTCGATAACTAGGTTATATCGCATATAACCATTCGATACATTCATCACGAGAATAGAATACGGTATCACATACACGCATTATTCTCGGTCCCGCACATATCTCATATGCGCTCCTATTTCGTTTCGCTTGAGCCAGGAAACCTCTGTGTAGGACTCTAAAGACTCGTCAATACTGTTGGAGATAGTGCCCTCAGAGTCAATTATTGGATCATAGGCACGTGATTGCAATGATTGAGGAAGGACCTATCCCGGTAAGACAGTCTTACTCGAGATGATAGTATGCTATCTGGTTCATCTTTATCATCGTGTAATGCTTTAGGTGACCTGACATGTCGCTATTACACGTTGATAGAGCCCCTAGGATTCTTGCTTGACTACCAGCAGTATGATGGCGATCATATACGTGGGAGCTGGTAGTCTATAAGCACATCCTTAAAAGGTCCCTAGTCGTAGGAGTTTCGAGACAGGGCATCGATACTCCATTAGTAGACTAGTGTATACAGTCGAGACCCCGACGAGGGGCGGTGGCCGGTCTCACAAGCCACTGGTGTCAGTTGGTTCACCTAAGATGTATACAGGTGCTCATTGGGTTATGAGTACACCGGACAGGACTCGCCGGGAACCTGCTAGTTGGTCTTATACCAGATGTCAGATAGCAGTTCCCTGGTGACATGTGTACAGGTTAGTTCATCGACCTGAGATCGTCATTTGTCTCGTGTGAGTTCCCACTGTGCTTTGATTACTACCCTACCACGGCTCAAAGGAGTCGTGCAAACAGGTTTTAGTTGGGTACAGTCCCGAGCCACATGGAGGCAGTGAGCGGATCTGCAGGGGTTCGTCTCTCCCGGTATTGGGGGTGAGGTCGCGCTGTGTCTAGGAGAGCCATTACGCAAAGCCCTCGGCCGAGGCAGGAGATTTACTGGTAGGCATTCCAGTAGTATCTCAGGGCGTTCTGGGCTACACTCCGACACGACTTGTACCGCCTTTGGGGGTCTGACTTTTACCAACCCCCTAGGCCCGACATGCGATCCTCATAGACGAACGGACCGGACTGTACGGATATTGTCACTGACAGGCTCAGTAGGGTGTCAGGATGAGTTCGCTCATCGACGTCCCTTTTGGTCAATAGCTGGTGGCCCGTTACGTATTGGCTTATACCTCTGACGTGCTAGTGGTTAAATCCACAGCCATTGTATTGACGAGTCTTTAGAGTCCACCACACTTTCAGTTACTCAAGCTTTCGGGCGAAACGCTGTAGAGGCCGTATGGAGATATGGCAGGGTCCGATCAGATACGTGCGGTATTGCACGGATCAGGATCGGACAGTTTTGTACTAGTAGCCGTATAGTTATATGGCAGGGTTCGATCTGATACGTGCGGTATTGCACGGATCAGGATCGAACGGATATTACTAGCCGGCTTTGGCTTAAGCCGGTCCTAGTTTAGTACAGTGTAGATTTTGTCTCATTGCATTTGTATCCGGTCGGAATACAGATGCGGGTGTGTATGCACAGTATCGGGGTTTTCCTGTAATTTATTACGGGACCAGTTTTCTGGAGTTGCCAGTTTGTATTCCGTTCCGGCCGGTTTTCCTTTGTTCTTTCCCGGCCAGACTTTTCTGATGGAGGGGGTAATTTGCAGTTTTGGAAATTACATTTGGTGGAGGTTTTATTTGTAAGATGATTAATTATGATAGCATCTTTTTATTCCATTCTTTTCTATCATCTTGTCATGCTTTATGAAGATTAGATATGAGATGAAGTTTGATGTAAGTTTGATGATGATTATGTCTTGATGTGGTCACCACTTGCTTTACCCTACACTCACCTCCCTTCATGCTTGATATTACCTCCTCCACCATTCTCTTTGAGAATATAAGTTTTTCATGAGAGGAAAAAGAAAGAGAGAAGAAGAAGAAGAGAGCTTCATCTTGAGAGTTTCATTCATGATCTCATTTTCTTGCTAGAAAAATGCAAGCACCATTTTTCTATTCTTGATTCCTCCATCACCATGGCAACAAACCCCAAATGAGACAAGCATCTTCTACACTACATTCTACAGCATATCTTGAGCATGTCGAGTTGCCGGCTTCATGCTCGAGTTGCCTCGGTATTGAGGCGGGAGCCCGTAAAAGACGCAGGCGATGTGGTGCCCTTTCCGGTGAGGAGGCGACGATATGGAGACAAGACTTTCCGCGGGAGATCGGGACGATGAAGAGAAGACCGGAGGACTCGGATCACTCGGTATACTTCTCACCCTATCTCTTGATTGCTAGCATTAGGTTAATGGTAAACGATCCGGGTTTTCTTTGTCCGCGGTAGCGCCAGTTTCCGAGTAAGGAAAATTTTTGATTCCGCATTTTGGCCTCGAGTACGAGGCCGGGGCGCTGCCGTGGCGCAACATGGTATCAGAGCCATGCCATTAACCTTACCTAGCTTCGTTTGATGTGTTTGCGTTTCCGATCGACCAAAATTTCCAAAAACCGTATTTTTCTAGCACAATCAGTTTCTGTCGAAATTTTTTGGAGTCTAAAAATTTTTCAGGTGATCTCAGAATGATGTGCAGGGAGTTCTAAGAACAATGGAAAAATTTGGTGACACGATTCCTCCGTACGACCGCGGAAGCGCGGCCTTAACCCCTTTTTTGGCCGCGCTTCCGCCGCAGGAGTGTGGGTTCGTGTGATTATTTTTTTGCAGTGGGCTTATGGGCTGTAATTAGGGGTTTTGGAATATTATAATTAGGCCCAAGTTTTCTGTGAGTGCTACAGTTTTGATTGGGGGCCCACTTGTTATTTTTTGGTCAATCGGAAAATTTTAAACACATTATTTCACAGTATTTACATTATATCTGCGACCGTGAATGTCACTCGATCGGTAAATCCGGTCTAACTGCTATAGCCCGGTTAGACGGATTTGCGAACGTGACTTTCACGTTGATGTTCTATGTTTATGCTGTGTTGTTGCGGATCGGTCGTGGGGGATAGCCTGGATGCAATTCTAGTACAGTGTTGTTGTATTATGTACATTTGATATTGCGGGGCGAGCGTCCGACATGTGGACTGCCATCTCTGCCTGATTGTATTATTCTTTTGGGGCACGACCTGGTTGCGGTCGATGTACCCGGTGTATGTATATTTTACTTTCTGTACTAGGATTGACCCGCGGTGGGGTGCACGGACAGCCGGGTTCTGGAGGGCAACAAGCCCGCATCTCATGGCATTGGGACGGAGGGGGCTTCAGTCTGGAATTGGCGGGCTATTCGCCGCACTCGTAGGGGGTACAGGTTGACCCAGGAGGGGTGCCCAAGTTACCGGATTCCGTGAAGTGCTGGGTGGTCCATTCACGGAGTTGAAGGGGTCTGCCTCGCTTCAGGTTTTGGCGGGTGACTTGCCGCACCCGTAGGGGTCTAGGATTTCATTGCACAGGCTATCCACACGACCAGGGGAACGTCGGGTTTCAGCAGCGGCTCTGTGAAACCCGGGGCTTCCAGATATCTGTATTGTTCTGTGATGCTGTACATTTCTGTGATGTTGCATTTTATTCACGCCTTGAGCGAAATACTATATATTGGTATATATATTAGTAGATGTTGTATATGTTTTACATCCGCGCTAGTCCAGTCCCCGCTCTGCCGTTAGTTAGCTAACCTAACGGGTGATGACGGGACCCAGTGGCGAATGCGGATGGCATATACGTACGTCAGTATATTTTCGTTCTTTGTGGTGTGATCAATTGATGGGACTGCGTTGATTCGGATCAATGCAAGTTAAAACAAACCTATTCTGATGTTGTTGGAACATTTTTCAAAAAGCTGTTATTGCAAGGACGTTCACTTTTGTTTTGCATCGTGGTATTCATTTGGAATATCCTGCTCCTCAGTCGACGAGGCAAGGGCCGAGATCCCTTCACCGGGAGTGACCCCTTGGACAGAAGTTTGCGTCAGGGCATTAACTTCACTATAGCTGATTACTTTTACTTTGCATCGTGGTATTGATTTAGAATATCCTGCACCCCATTCTACGGGGAAAGAGCCGAGATCCCTTCACCGGGAGTGACCTCTTTAGTAAAGGTTTTCGTCACTATATTTTCTAAAAAGGCTATGCAGTTCCTTCGACGATATCAAGTTCATTACGTTAAAGGTTTTTCGCCAAAAACCAGCCGTAGCCCTCCGTCATTTCCTACAGGTATTATTTGGTATTCGTGCTGCGTTTGTTGACCTAGTCAAGACGTAGTGTTCGGTAGCTAAGTGGTACTTGTTTGTTGCATAAGTGGGATTGGTTAAGACAGTCGTGCGGCCTTGTTGACCTAGTCAAGGGCACGTACGGGTGGGTTTAATGCAATCCAGAATAATGACGGGTTGAACTTGACTGGCGGTTTATGGTTTGTTGACCTAGTCAAGGTCATAAACCGCTTGGGGTAAAAATCACATCGGGAATTTCAAAAGAACTGAAACTTGCCAGGCATGCGCATACCTTCTGGAGTGTGGTGACTTGAGTGGATTCCGTCAAGTTATCATGCGATGATAGTTGGATCCCGATTCCCACTGATGAGTTAGTTTACTCCTCGGGTGACCCCGACTAATTCTTCTTTCAGGTTTGGAGAAAAATTTGAGGTACAGTGGGAGATTTCTAGATTAGATAAAGTGATAACCATTCTGATCTAGGTTAGAGTGCACGCTGAGTGTTTCTTTTCTCTCTCTCTGGCAGCGACCATTGACCCGACCCTAAGACTATGACTCAGTGACCAAGTAGACCGAACTTTCTTAACACTGGCTTTTGGATTGTCAGAGTTGCAGACCTCATTGCCACTCCTACTTTTACCCTTTTCTCCAGGACACCCCGTATTACTACGAACGTCCACTTCCATTGGACAAAACCATCGTATGGTTATATACGAACTCGAAGGACTTCGAGGATGGTTTCTGGTTCTGGAGAAAACGAATAGGATTATTCAGTTGTCTTTTTCTTTTCACCTTCTCTCAGGTTGCGAGTACTCCTTGGTTTAGGAGTAGTACACCTATTACGCAAATTGGATAGTCTTCTTCCAAACCATAGGCTGGTGCCGACGGGTAGGGAATGAAGAAAACCAGTTAGCCTAAACGGTGTACAGAAGGTATTAAGATTAAGACAAAGCAAGGGATTAGTAAGAGGGCAAAGTAAATTGCGACTGATATTCACGACCAAACCAAGTATTTCTTCGCCAATCCTAAATCACCTTTGTATTTCTCCAGGACACTCCGTATCACTACGAAGATCCACAGTTTATTGGATACTCCATCGTATGGTTATATACGAACTCGAAAGGAACTTGTTCCAGTTCGGGGATGGATTCTGCTTCAGGAGAAATAGGAATAAGGTTTATTCGGTTGTCTTTTATCTTCACCTTCTCTCGCTTTGCGAGTGCTCCTAGGATTAGGACAGTACACCTTTTATGCTTATTGGATAGTCTTCTTCCAAACCATAGGCTGGTGCCGAACGGTAGGGAAGGAAGAAAACCATTTGGCCTAAAGGGGTGTGCAGACGGTAATGACTAAAGACATATAAAGGGATTTGGACAGATGGCAAAGAGATATACGGTTACAGTTGTGAATCTGGATAATGGAAGAGGCATTACTAAGAATACCGGAATACCCCACCGAAACATTTCAATGTTTCAGTTTCACCGTGTACTGTTAATAGAAAACTGATTTCCCGATTAGACACTTACTCCAGGGTATGTATTTACCAGGTATGATTCTCACATCTGTATGGTTTTACAGATGATGAGTGGGAGTAAGTCATTGGGAATTGGGTGATCATCTTCATTATATCGGGATTCGTTGAAATCAGTGATATTTGAGGAAGTCACCTGGGTTGTTTGCCGGTCGGCAAATATTTGGTTTTGAATATCCGTTGTTATGCACCAATTTCAAATTGATATATCTGTACGTCTATAGAGTGAGATATACTTTTTGAAATTATGTCTTTGACATTTACCTATATCAGTGGATGGTTAGGTAAGGAGCATTAAACAGCGGTGTAATTCTTCTTAACCATAAGTACAGTTTTCAACCTACGACGCACAGTGAAAGAGTTGTTAGACTCAGCGGACTTATACAGAGTATTGTATGTTGTCCAGTGTCCATTTGGACAGAGGGGTTGGTCCTCATACTATATTCTGTTTACTTTTAACTTCTCTAGCTCTTAGACATGTGTTTCGTAGAAACACAGGGTCTAAGTTTTGAGGAGTTATAGGTATTTGAATAGAGTAGAGAACCAGGTGTAGCATGTATCGGGATTCTTCAAAGTGATCGAAGATGTAGATACTTGTGTATGGTATTCAGTTGATAGTAATAATAAAGAGAAATTGCTTCTCTTTCAGGTTACTCATAATTGGAAGCATTCCTAAGTTGAGTAACGCTGATCGGCCTCTCTCCATTTAGTTAACATGCACTGGAGACAGCTGCATGATTTGAATCTAGTTCAATTAAATCAGTGCCTCTGTTTCTATATTGGATATAGAACAGTTCATATCTTGACATTGTTAAGGTACGGGGAGTTGTCCGGCTTATGCTTAAAACCAGACACTGGACAACTCAAGGCACGTTTTCTGTAATGGCTGTTTGTGGGTTGACCCAGGCTATGACGAGGGTTGACTTTCTACCATCTGGAAGATCAATAGTGATATTGTTCTTAACTTGCCACATTTTAAAATAGAAATGGTTATTTTTCAGAAAACAGTAGTGGGAATATAGTAGAACTGGAAGTGATTCCAGAACCGCAAACGATTACTGAACATTTGATAAGGAACCTAAAGATTCAATCTGTTTTGACATTCCATTGGCCACTCCGCAGATAAGGTGGGTAACTTCAGGCACCCGAGAGGTACTCCGGTAGCCTCAAGGACGGTGACAGGGAAGTTCTTGTTTACCCACACTTGCCATTGCTGTTGTTCCAGGCTGCGAGACCCGGTGGGAGGATGAGTATAGCGTCGTTCTAAACTAGCTTTAGAAGTGCACGTCTATATGACTCTGCCAGAGGGTTGTCGTAGTCAGTGGGAGCAGCGGAAGCATTGGTGGACATCAGGCTTATGTCTATTTATAGACTAAAGCAGATATAGCGGAGATAGATCATCTATTTCCGATGTGACAGTCATAGGTTTGACGTCATCAGAATAGGGGATGGATCTGTTGAGAAGGTAGTAGGGTGTGATGTCCTGGTATTGGATGACATACACAAAGTAGGAAGTGATATTCCTATACTACGATCGGTTATACTTTGGTCGTCACACGGTGTTTTCTCCATACAGGACTTGGATATTATATCAGACATTCTGGTTACTAGATCTATGGTTTTAGATCTAGATTTGGGTAGTTTCCCAATCTGGGTACCTTGACAGCATTCTATGAGTATTTAGAATGGACGACTCCTGGCACGGTAGTACACCTGCAGGCAATGGAGTCACCCTCTCTAAAGGTGTCTTACAGACTAAAGGGGAGAGGGATACGCATGATTGACAGATCACTTGCTTAGGCAATTGAGTCAATCATGAGATGTCAAGTACCACACCAGATGTTGTTCTTGCAGTAGATGCAATAAGTTGATATTGATCCAATCCTGGAGAAACAGTCGGAAGCAGTTTTAGAACATAAGTGAATGTTCTAGGGATGTGATAACGACAGCCTCTTTTAGGAGACAATTATCATTCCAGGCTTCCAAGGTGACATAGACGACAAGGAGGTTGTCAGAGTTATAGTTTTCCCTCTGACGAGGGGCAGTATTTTGGACAGGTGATCCAAGGCAGATACTGAGGGAGGCATGGCGCAGGATACTGATTAAGTTCAGTTGTCGATACAGTCTAAGAAGTTTGGATTTGAAGTTCATTTATGAGCTAGGTCCCATCAGATATCCAGACATATTCTAAGACAGGTATTGCTCATTTCGGGAGATGGCTTTCTCCGCGAACTTGAGATATAGAGAGACATAGAAAGAAACATCACAGCGGATCCACTCACTGAGGCTATTCCTCGAACGCAATAGTTTCGCAAACGAGCTTTGTGAGACTGACTAGTAGAGGAGTTAGGTGTTCGGTATCACACGGGCTGTGAGTATGCGACATCGCAATAATTAGCCTTGAGTGCAAGTGGGAGATTGTTGGAGATAGTGCCCTCAGAGTCAATTATTGGATCACAGGCACGTGATTGCAATGATTGAGGAAGGACCTATCCCGGTAGGACAGTCTTACTCGAGATGATAGTATGCTATCTGGTTCATCTTTATCATCGTGTAATGCTTTATGTGACCTGACATGTCGCTATTACACGTTGATAGAGCCCCTAGGATTCTTGCTTGACTACCAGCAGTATGATGGCGATCATATACGTGGGAGCTGGTAGTCTATAAGCACATCCTTAAAAGGTCCCTAGTCGTAGGAGTTTCGAGACAGGGCATCGATACTCCATTAGTAGACTAGTGTATACAGTCGAGACCCCGACGAGGGGCGGTGGCCGGTCTCACAAGCCACTGGTGTCAGTTGGTTCACCTAAGATGTATACAGGTGCTCATTGGGTTATGAGTACACCGGACAGGACTCGCCGGGAACCTGCTAGTTGGTCTTATACCAGATGTCAGATAGCAGTTCCCTGGTGACATGTGTACATGTTAGTTCATCGACCTGAGATCGTCATTTGTCTCGTGTGAGTTCCCACTGTGCTTTGATTACTACCCTACCACGGCTCAAAGGAGTCGTGCAAACAGGTTTTAGTTGGGTACAGTCCCGAGCCACATGGAGGCAGTGAGCGGATCTGCAGGGGTTCGTCTCTCCCGGTATTGGGGGTGAGGTCGCGCTGTGTCTAGGAGAGCCATTACGCAAAGCCCTCGGCCGAGGCAGGAGATTTACTGGTAGGCATTCCAGTAGTATCTCAGGGCGTTCTGGGCTACACTCCGACACGACTTGTACCGCCTTTGGGGGTCTGACTTTTACCAACCCCCTAGGCCCGACATGCGATCCTCATAGACGAACGGACCGGACTGTACGGATATTGTCACTGACAGGCTCAGTAGGGTGTCAGGATGAGTTCGCTCATCGACGTCCCTTTTGGTCAATAGCTGGTGGCCCGTTACGTATTGGCTTATACCTCTGACGTGCTAGTGGTTAAATCCACAGCCATTGTATTGACGAGTCTTTAGAGTCCACCACACTTTCAGTTACTCAAGCTTTCGGGCGAAACGCTGTAGAGGCCGTATGGAGATATGGCAGGGTCCGATCAGATACGTGCGGTATTGCACGGATCAGGATCGGACAGTTTTGTACTAGTAGCCGTATAGTTATATGGCAGGGTTCGATCTGATACGTGCGGTATTGCACGGATCAGGATCGAACGGATATTACTAGCCGGCTTTGGCTTAAGCCGGTCCTAGTTTAGTACAGTGTAGATTTTGTCTCATTGCATTTGTATCCGGTCGGAATACAGATGCGGGTGTGTATGCACAGTATCGGGGTTTTCCTGTAATTTATTACGGGACCAGTTTTCTGGAGTTGCCAGTTTGTATTCCGTTCCGGCCGGTTTTCCTTTGTTCTTTCCCGGCCGGACTTTTCTGATGGAGGGGGTAATTTGCAGTTTTGGAAATTACATTTGGTGGAGGTTTTATTTGTAAGATGATTAATTATGATAGCATCTTTTTATTCCATTCTTTTCTATCATCTTGTCATGCTTTATGAAGATTAGATATGAGATGAAGTTTGATGTAAGTTTGATGATGATTATGTCTTGATGTGGTCACCACTTGCTTTACCCTACACTCACCTCCCTTCATGCTTGATATTACCTCCTCCACCATTCTCTTTGAGAATATAAGTTTTTCATGAGAGGAAAAAGAAAGAGAGAAGAAGAAGAAGAGAGCTTCATCTTGAGAGTTTCATTCATGATCTCATTTTCTTGCTAGAAAAATGCAAGCACCATTTTTCTATTCTTGATTCCTCCATCACCATGGCAACAAACCCCAAATGAGACAAGCATCTTCTACACTACATTCTACAGCATATCTTGAGCATGTCGAGTTGCCGGCTTCATGCTCGAGTTGCCTCGGTATTGAGGCGGGAGCCCGTAAAAGACGCAGGCGATGTGGTGCCCTTTCCGGCGAGGAGGCGACGATATGGAGACAAGACTTTCCGCGGGAGATCGGGACGATGAAGAGAAGACCGGAGGACTCGGATCACTCGGTATACTTCTCACCCTATCTCTTGATTGCTAGCATTAGGTTAATGGTAAACGATCCGGGTTTTCTTTGTCCGCGGTAGCGCCGGTTTCCGAATAAGGAAAATTTTTGATTCCGCATTTTGGCCTCGAGTATGAGGCCGGGGCGCTGCCGTGGCGCAACAAATACGCCGGCAGCAGATGATGATCATATCAAACACCCACAAGCCGCAAGCGGTCTGCTAAACGTAACGGCCACCCGGGTATTGAGCGATCAGAAGATCGACGAGCAAGCCCGCTCACACTCCAGTGAATCCAACCAGTAACACTACCGTACAGTCCGGTCTGATCGTCTGATATGTCGCATATCTCGCCTAGGGGTGGTAAACGTCAGACCCCAATAGCTCGATAAGTCGTGTCGATATGAGGTCTATAACAATTCGAGAAACTACTGGTAACACTTACCAGTAAATCTCAGCAACCCTGGCCAGGGATTTCCTGTTATAGCCAATCGAACACAGCGCAACATCAACCCCCTATACCGGGAGAGACGAATCCCCTCCTATCGCTCATTGCCTCCATGTGACTCGGGACTGTACCCAAAAACCACCGTTTTGCACACCCTCTTGGACGTGGTAAGATGGAAATCAAAGCACAGTGGGAACCACACAAGACTCTATGACGATCTTGGGTCAACATACTACTCTGTACCAGTGTCACCAGAGAACTGCCATCTGACGTAAGGTATAATACCATCTGGGAGTTCTCGGCGAGTCTGTCCAGTGTACCCAGTCTTCACTGAGCACCCGTATATCATCTCTGATATCAAACACCGATGGATATGGGATCATCCATCGCCCATCTGTATGGGTCGAGAAGGTATACGCTAGTCGACTCTGGTATATCGATGCCCCGTCTCGATACACCCACGACTAGGGACTTTGAAGGATGTACTTATGGACTACCATGTCCCCACTAGTATGATCCGCATCATAGTCCAGGTAGTCAAGTACATATCCTAAGGGCTTTACCAACATGTAACAGAGAGACAATCAGCATACACGTTAAGGTAAAGGGTAACCAGATAGCATACTATCATGTCGAGCAAGAAAGTCCTCCCTATATATGTCCCAGCATCCACTACAATATACATCCTATGTATAGTAATGGCCTCTAGGGCATACATATAACTAACAATCTCCCACTTGCACTAGGGCCATCTGATAGCAGTGGTTGCAGTATCTCATACTCAACCATCCCATAAAAGTCTCTCTCTGGGAACAGGCCTTTGTGAGTGGATCCGCTGTGTTGTCCTCTGAGTCTACTCTCCAAACCTCGATCACCCTGGAGATCAACCATCTCCATGATCAGGTGATACTGCCTTAGAATATGTCTGGATCACTGATGGGACGGACGTTCCTTGGCATAAGCCACAACTCCATTGTCACACAATGGGAGGAACATAGTTCATCTCATAAACTAATATACACCCAAACATCCTCTTTGGTAGCATCTTAAGTAGCGATGTATCCTGCCTTTATCGTCTAGTTTGTCACGGTATTTAGCTTGGAACTCTTCCAACATACCGTCCCTCCACTGAGGGTAAAGACAATGCCTGTGACTAACTTTCAGTCGTCCTTATCACCCTGGAACCCTTCCAGTGATTCTCCCCAGGATCGATTGATACCTTCTCACTACGACTAATGAGAATCCTAACATCCATTTAGATCTACCTCATAGATCCAAAACCTAGGATTTAGTAGGTATCACTTTGATCCTATATGGAGAATCATTGTGATAAGCGGAGATCGACCGAGCGTAGCATAGGAAACTCTTTCCCTATCAAAAGTATGTCATCCACGTACTCTACGAGGATCATCACCATACTCCCTACTACCTTTTCGTATATACAAGGTTCATCTACCATTTTGATGATGTCAAACTGTTTGACTAACTCATCAAAACAGATGTTCCAACTCCGCGATGCCTGCTTTATCATATAAAGTATCTTGCACACGTTTCCGCTGCTCCCACTGTCTACGAAGCCCTCTGGCTGTGTACTTATAGACGCTCTCTTGTAAAACAGCATTTAGAAAAGTAGTCATGATACCCAACCACCAGATATCGTAGTCATGGTATGTAGCCGTGGCAAGTAGGATCTGGATGGACTTAAGCATAGATACTTAGAAAAAAGTTTCATCATGATCCATACCTGGTCAATGATGCAAACCTTTAACAAGTCTAGCTTTGAAAGTCTCAACTTTTCCATGTACACCAAGTAATCTTCTCAAGATATACTTGCTCCTGATGGGGATTTAACCCTTCAGATATAGCAACCAAAGTCCATACTTTGTTGGTGTATAAGGATTCCATCTCAGATCGCTAAGCATCCAGCCATTCTAACAGAGTCTTACTCCTGATGGCCAGCTCGAAGCTAGTTGGGTCATCATCTCATGATGCAATCCTCGCTCCCACTGTCATAGAGAAACCGAAGTATCTCTCAGGTGGGTGAGGAACCCTACTAGATCGGTGGAGAGGCTGAGGTTCGTTGGTATCTACTGAATTCTTTGGTTCTATCAAATCATCAGCTGTAGTTTGTATAGCTGGAACCTTTCCAGTTCTACATTACAGACCTTGCCTCGAGCTTGTCCGGATTTTGCTTTTCAGACATAGGCTGGACAACCCCAAATCTTAACTAACTTAAGAGATGGGCTCTTCCCTTATCATATCTAATATGAAGTGGTAGGCATCTGATTTGATTCGAACCCTATTCAATAGGTATGCAACTTCTCAAGTGCATAACACCCAATAGGAAAAAGGTAACTCAGTAGTACTCATCATAGAGCACACCATATCATATAGGGTGTGATTGCTCCGCCCCGATATACTATCGTGCCATGGTGTATACGGAGGAGTAATGCTGAGAGAGAATCTCATTCTCCTTTAGAATGGTCCAGGAATTCCGTGCTCAAGTATTCTCCTCCTTGATCTCATCAAAGGACATAATACTTATACCCTCATTTGGTTCTCTACTTCTAACTTATATTCCGTGAATATCTCAAAAGGTTCGGACTTGTGTTTCAACAGGAACATATGTCTGAATCTTGAGAGATTATCAGAGAATGTAATGAAGTATAAAGAACCGGTCTTGGCATGTGTAGACAGGGGACCTTACATACATCAACATGTATCATCCCAAGAGTTTACTAACTCTTTCTCTGTTTCCAATAAACGGAGCCGTGGTCATCTTATCTTTGTGACATGACTGGCGAGTTTCACAAGATGTAAATTCAAACTCATTTAAATATGCATCTTTATGTAACTTCAGCTAGTCGGGTCGCATTGATATGACCTAGTCTACAATACCTCAAGAAGGATTCGTTTATTTCTGAACTCTTCCTCTTGTGTGTGTTCCGTATATTAAAGAACTGTAGTTTGATTTAGAACATTAATGCTTTTAGATAACGTGCCTGAACCGATCAACTTTTGATATAGGAAATGTTCAAAACATAATCCAACAATACAAAATTTTATCATTTCTTTACTAATAAAGAGATAGATACGATTTTGTATATCAGGTTCGGTATCTAATAACATCTGTTCAGAATCAATGTATTGGTAATACAGGGTGACAGTGACCAACAGACTTGGCTGCAACACTTGCCCCGTTTTCTGTCTCATGAAACTTATCACCCGTTCTCAGTTCTCTACCTTTCTGTAGCCCTATGTAACATATTACATAAGCGGGATCCTGATCCGGTATCACATACCCAGGACGTAAAGGACACTGAGAAACAGTTCTTTGTAATGAACACACCCGAAGATGATGCATCAGCATGCACTCTCTTCGTTTGGGCGGCACGGGAAATCTGGTATTCCCCAATTTCCTGCTCTGTCTTATAACAATTATAAGTTGGAGCGGGACCAACGTTCCCCAGCTCAGTATAACAAGCGGGTTCGGTCAAATATCCGTATTATTATCTTGATTAAGGCGTGATATGGTCGCTACCTGGAGAGAGAGAGAAGAAAACACTCAGCGTGCGCTCTTGCAAGAATAGATTGGTTATTATTTTATCTAATCAGGATGGCTCCCACTGCTTTTTATCAAATCTTTCTTCAAACCTTAAAAGGAAAGACTAGCCGGGATTAATTACACAGTACAAGTTCGCCAATCTTTCAGCCAGGCCAGTGTCGGTACTTTGAGGGAGGTCCCCCGTGCTTTCGCACGAACTTAATTAATGTAAACCTCGTTTTCCCAGAGGCGTAACCTCGTTGACACCTTTCTAGACACCTACTTGATCGGCTAATTGTAATGTATAAAACTCTCCCAGGAGTAACTCTTACTCGTAGCGGGTATCGGGATCCAACTATCTCATAGAAGGTATGCAATCTCATTGCAAATTTCAACACTTGAAATTCCCGATAATATTTTGCCCCTAACGTCCTATGACCTTGACGCAGGCCAACAAACTATAGTGCGCTAGTCAAGTTCAACCCGTCATTTTCTGATTGAATTAAACCCACCCGCACGACCTTTGATGCAGGCCAACAAAGTCGCATGACTACCCTAATCCAATCTGCATCATATGCATAAGCAGATAAATACTAGTTAGCTACCGCACACTACGCCTTGACGCAGGGCAACAAACGTAGCACGAATACTAACTAGCACTTATCTGAAATGACGGAGGGCTACGACAGGTTTTTCTGAAAACCTATTGCGTAATGAACTTGATATCGTTGTAGAATCAAATGATTTTAAAAATGGAGTGCTTTTGAGGCTTTTCTAGTTTTGCTAAAGGAGTCACTCCCGGTGAAGGGATCGTCGGTCCTTTCCTCGTCGAATGAGGTGCGGGATATATCATATATATCACTGTGCAAAGCAAAAACTCTTAAAAGCAATCAAAAGACAAACCGAGTGTGTAGCATTTGCCAGTTATTGCTAAAGGAGTCACTCCCGGTGAAGGGATCTCGGTCCTTTCCTCATCGAATAAGGTGCAGGATATATCACATATACTGCTGTGCAAAGCAAGAACTGTAGCTACTTGTTTTATTTTGAAATTCGATTCTACAACATCTTAGGTTTCTTTTATTTTCATTAATCACATTAATGAAGTCCCATCATTTAAGTACCTAAACATCACAGATAAATACGACGTACGCTTATGCCATCCGCATTCGCCTCGATGTCCCGTCGTGCACCGTTAGGTTAGGTAACTAACGGCAGAGCGGGGCAGGGCTAGCGCGGGTGTAAAACATAAGTAACGCCTATATAATATATCATATATACTATATACTGTATCTATCACAGAACATCACATGATCACATCACAGATATCGCAGCAGAAGAATCATATGAAATATTGGATATACTAGGACGTCCGTGTTTTCAATACGAGCCAGTATAAAACACGGATTCCACGGTCGTGATGAATAGCCAAACCCACACCCCTAGACCCCTACGAGAGCAGCAAGCAACCCTACCAATTCTAGAGTTAGGAGACCCGGACTCGACTCCTCGAGTTGGTCTCCCACTGGACTCCAGAACCCGGTTACTTGTGCCCTCCTCCTTGGGTCTATCCTAGTGCGGAAAAGTAAATAATATACAAAAGGTGACATCTTCCGCAACCTGGAAGTGCCCCAATAAAAGAATATTATATACAAGTTTTTACATGAATGAAAATGAAAAACACTCATCTCACATAAAAGCCCCCGGCTATTCAAACACGACGATCCAATATAACATATCCAGCAACACATAACATCACATGTCATCAACGTAAGTAAACATGCGTATCCCAATTGTCGTTGACATATAGCAACGAAACCGGCGATATCACATATTACACTTACGGTCACAGAAAAGAAAGTGTAAAACTACAACAGTTGGAATCCGCAATCTGCATAGACATCGCATGCCTAATCAAATGAATCACTTAGACATCGCATGCCTAACAATTATAAACCCCGCATTTTAGTCTCAAAATCGAAAACACTTTTCAATACCAAGTCGGGCAATTCAACAAGATTCCCGCCATCCTGATCGAATGCTCGTCGCAAACTTTAGTAGGCGGCCGCACCCCCGACGCCGTCGACGAGGTGCACCAAGGCGGAACACCGCTGCCGCGAGCACCCGAACGGATGCTTTCGGCGACGGGGTTCTCCTACAGTCACTTGGTCGGGGCTATGGAGTGAGGCTGTCTATTAAGTTTACCCGGCGAGTATCCGCGTACGCTACGTGACTGCGACGGACTTTTGATCACATCAAAATTCCGTGGCAACCGATCAAGTGAGACTAAATTGCTATGTTTATAACATTCATTCAGTTATCTCATAACTACTTGTGAATTCCAATTATTGTATCCCATTCCGGATAAATAGAAAATGTCAAACTTTCCGATCGAACAATCGAACACCCAAGTTTTCCCGATACAGATCAACACATGAAATAAGTCTAACAACATTCAGTTCGTGCCTCAGTACCAACGGTCCAGCCGTAGAAGGGTCAAGCCAACGCCTCACATGTGGCACGCCGTACTGCCCCAAACCCGAAGGTTCAAAGGGCAGTTCAAGACGGTCACATAATCGAGTTAAGGTTTGTTGTCTTCTAGAGGGTCCATCGCGTTACTTGCACTACTTAGAACGTCGTTAAACTACGGAAAAATCCAACACTTGGAAATTTCCCGACAGGGGAAAAATTGGGTATTTATATCCGGTCGAACTTTTTAACATATTCTAAAATTTATCCGGAAAGCCACATAGACAAAATTTGATACTCCGATCGAAACACCGAATCCCCAAAACAACCCCAGAAAATTCAACTCTTGAATAAATTTTAAAAATACCCAGAGAACTCAGCACCTGAAACAATGAATTACTGTGCAAACAGTTACTGCTGACGTCACACTTCTGCCGCGGAACCGCCGCATAAGCTAGGCTTATGCCGCGGTTCCGCCGCCGATTATATTGTTCATGCAAAACTTTTTGCGCCGTAATTCTTAGATTTCCCTACTGAGTCTTCTGCATATTTTTAATTTGGAAAAATCCACGATTTTAGAAAAAGTACAGAGAGCAATTTTTGGGGTTGGGTTTCGGTTCGATCGGGTTTCAAATTCCGTCTAGACTTCGCCTAAGGCTCTAGCTAGGCTCTGATACCACTGTAGGTCAGACAGCCATCCTATCCAATGGGGTCACCGTGGCACCAACGGGTCCCTCAGCAGCTACTTTTTACGCATGCCCCCCGCGAGGACTACAACCCGCCGGAATACCTTCCGGTCTCGGGACACCCTGGGGGTAAGAGCCTATGCTTCGCCACACTGTCACACGGTGAGAACCCCCCATAGGTCGACATCCAATGTCTAGTAGCTCTGATACCACTGTTGGGTTCCTAGGCACTCTCAAGAGGTCTCACAAGGCATCGAACATGCCAATTTCAAATTTAACGGTGCCGAGAAACCCTAAACTACGGATCGTTGGCTAGATTTCTAGGCGAAAAGTAAACTAGTTAACACTTAACTAAGAGAATACGGAAATACAACCTTTGTAGATCCGGTGCTCCACCTCCATAGCTCCGCAATGAAGTCCTCTCGCTGTCCAAAATAAATCCCTGGCTCTAGCGTCGGCTTCATCGGAGAATAGGCGAGCTAGGTCGTCGATGTCCATGCCGAAGATGATCTACGTCGAAGCATCGCAAGATCAAGCTCTCACTTCACCAAGTCATGAAACTTGTGAAGAAAACACACTCTACTACTTGGCAAGAGGTAGAGGATGAAGAAATAGGAAGTGGGTAGACTTTAGAATTGGATTTCTCACTCATTTCCATCAATCACCATTGATGGAGCTTGCTTTCTTCAAGTGAAGAAAGGAAGAAGAAGAAGAATTATGTTATGATAAGTATTGTTGAAAATAGAAAAGAAAACAATTCTTATCATAAGCTAACCAAGGTTAGGTGTAGAGAATTAATTAGAGTTAAGTGGAATGGTTAGGTTAAAGCAAGAGACAAAATGGTCACAAAGTCAAAGGATTCATGAAGCTTCATGAATGAACAAAAGAATTCCACCATTTTTCTCTTTGCATTTAATTTTCTTTTGTCAAAACAAAATAAATAAATGTTTAAATAAATCAATAAAAGAATAAGTAAAAACCCTAATCATCCACTTAACCATAGTTTAATACTTTACACTTAACCAAAAAGCATGTATCATCAAACATGATACAATCATGTGCACAAAATCATATCGCATATGCAATGCGCACACCCGAGTGAGAAAATCCATTTAAAGTGAACCGATACTAGTTAATGCAAAGTAATATATCAAATATATAATTATACATTAAATCATTAAATCAACACTTGATTTAACGATCCGGTCATATCACATATAACCGACTAGTATCCAATGTATCGGTTTATTGAATCAACCCTCGATTCGATAACTAGGTTATATCGCATATAACCATTCGATACATTCATCGCGAGAATAGAATACGGTATCACATACACGCATTATTCTCGGTCCCGCACATATCTCATATGCGCTCCTATTTCGTTTCGCTTGAGCCAGGAAACCTCTGTGTAGGACTCTAAAGACTCGTCAATACGCCGGCAGCAGATGATGATCATATCAAACACCCACAAGCCGCAAGCGGTCTGCTAAACGTAACGGCCACCCGGGTATTGAGCGATCAGAAGATCGACGAGCAAGCCCGCTCACACTCCAGTGAATCCAACCAGTAACACTACCGTACAGTCCGGTCTGATCGTCTGATATGTCGCATATCTCGCCTAGGGGTGGTAAACGTCAGACCCCAATAGCTCGATAAGTCGTGTCGATATGAGGTCTATAACAATTCGAGAAACTACTGGTAACACTTACCAGTAAATCTCAGCAACCCTGGCCAGGGATTTCCTGTTATAGCCAATCGAACACAGCGCAACATCAACCCCCTATACCGGGAGAGACGAATCCCCTCCTATCGCTCATTGCCTCCATGTGACTCGGGACTGTACCCAAAAACCACCGTTTTGCACGCCCTCTTGGACGTGGTAAGATGGAAATCAAAGCACAGTGGGAACCACACAAGACTCTATGACGATCTCGGGTCAACAGACTACTCTGTACCAGTGTCACCAGAGAACTGCCATCTGACGTAAGGTATAATACCATCTGGGAGTTCTCGGCGAGTCCGTCCAGTGTACCCAGTCTTCACTGAGCACCCGTATATCATCTCTGATGTCAAACACCGATGGACATGGGATCATCCATCGCCCATCTGTATGGGTCGAGAAGGTATACGCTAGTCTACTCTGGTATATCGATGCCCCGTCTCGATACACCCACGACTAGGGACTTTGAAGGATGTACTTATGGACTACCATGTCCCCACTAGTATGATCCGCATCATAGTCCAGGTAGTCAAGTACATATCCTAAGGGCTTTACCAACATGTAACAGAGAGACAATCAGCATACACATTAAGGTAAAGGGTAACCAGATAGCATACTATCATGTCGAGCAAGAAAGTCCTCCCTATATATGTCCCAGCATCCACTACAATATACATCCTATGCATAGTAATGGCCTCTAGGGCATACATATAACTAACACTGAGTGTCCAACACCGACACTCGAAACATCATGAAAACCCATGTCCAGCATCGACACGTAAATCTTCATATCTCAGGAGCCGCATACTCAGATCGACCCTCATATCTATCACATCTCAGGTGCCGCATACTCAGATCGGACCTCAGGCGCCGCATACTCTGATCGGTCCTCATATCTATCTCACGACTCCGGCCGGTATCCTCTGGACAACCGCCGGGTCCAACCAATCACCGGTAGGTAGTAATCCCTCCGTCGGGCTCACCGTCTAACTATATGAGTCTTCTTGCCCCTGGGTACCTCACCGGGTCCACCATGTACCCGTAGACGGTGCCTACCACTCCTCGAATCGGGTATACTCATAGCTCAGAACCGATAAAACTCATAGTGGACACCTCGAAATATTAGATCAAGAGAAACCGTGCTTTATAAAACAATACATAATTTTCTTGAAATATAACTGCGGTTCTCAAATCCAGAGATCTCATGTAAACACCATCTCAATGCATATAACCATAAAGTACTATGTATGTAAACATAGAACAATAATATAAGCATGCCAAGTATATCATGCAAGCATGTCCTATGATAGTGCTGAACAATGAATGTACTTTACAGTGAAGAATAATATCATGATATGGCAGTTCTACTGTGCAAGTGGCATAGAAATTACCGATGATGATTGTGTGTGAGCCGACAAATCTATGTAAGTGTAACATGCGCATCATCGATAATTGTACAGGTGTACTAGCAGATGATATCATAAAGCGGTAAATACCTGAAACATAACACGTATATCATGAGGGATAAACCAACATAAACATGAACTAATGAAAGGTATACAACTACACATGAACCATACGATCAGTTTTAAGGATACGAATTATAGTTTTAAAAGTGGGGGCTGCGGTGTTTTTGAGGAAAAGACACAATTTGGAAATCCGTAATGACCCTTAAGATATTCGTTTAAGAGATGCATACGATTCGTCAGTTTTTGAAATAAGTATGGTTCGGGTGACACTTTTACATCGGCGATCCAACCTCATAGTATCCGATATAGAAATATCCTCAAATATCATCCTCAAATCACGAGTGTGGATCATTCATCCGGTATAACTGATCGTGTACGGTAATCCATCATACGGCGGCATCAACAGAATAAGGATCCTATCGTTCTATTCATCAATGGGGGTACGGATCTATAGTCTCGTACGACATATCACTCTTTATTCTCATAAATATATTTATGTACACATCTATCTCAAGTCACATCTGTATCAATCTCAAATCATGTTATCTTGCATATACGTCATATCTTATTAATCTTACCATATCTATCTCAATCTCATGTTGTATTTATACCGATCTCAATTCGTATCGATCTCGATCTCATATCATACCACTATCAACTCATACTTGTCCTCTTTCAAATCTATATATCATGCTTCACATCCTCATATATATCCTCATATATTAATAGAATCATCTTTAGAAATCATATTCGTGAGTTTATACATAGGTTTTCTCCAAACTATAGTTTATATATCACTTATCCATATCAATGGTTGCGAGGGTGCTATGCGCCATCCACCCGACTTCCCCCGAAGATATAAATCTACTCACCTGCTAAATTCCTTATTGAGACGAAGTCGATGTGCTTCGTCGTCTCGGTAATCCACATGAAGGTACCTATAATCAAAACACATCGTAATGTTATTAAAATCAATGTCCGAACACCGAAACGGCACTCGAATTGCTTATAGGTAAGAACCAATTGCTTACGCATGCAACAACAACAAAGTAACCCTCGTCGTTGACGTACAAGCGTCCAACGACCAAATCACATCAAGAAATCCATAAATCCAAATTTCAATATTGGAAGACATAACCAAAACCAACCCAAACAGCACCCAGATTTTAGCTCAGGTCAATAGGAACAAAACTAACAATACAGATGATAGCTTATAGGGAGTGTGTGTTATAGACCAAACCCCAAACTCCAATGCTCAAAGGGGTCTGGCGAGAATCCGGTGTCGCCGGCCATTGTAGGAAATTTTGGGTTTGTATTCAGGTGGTGTTCTTCTAGTGGTTTATCTAGGTCAATGGATTTGTTTGATTTTTATAAAACATTCCAGATAGCTTAAGATTCCCGATAGTTCAACCAAACTCCACAAAACTGACACGGAACAAATTCTAAACTCGTGTATTGGTTTCTATTCTCCGGTCTTGGTCAGAAATCATTTTTAAATTCTAGTAAACACTCACTACTCTTCAACAACCACATCATAAGTCCACAAAAATCACTAAATATCAACTTAGAAATTTCCATGATCACAATCTAACTAATATGAATTCGAAAATAAACAAGGATACACTAACATAAACAACTTAACTAAAGGAAACGAAATATACCTCATTTGGCAACTCATGAAAATTCTTGGGTTGCCCAAAGTCTTCAAAATCAAGACTTGATTGATCCAAAGGGTTTAAGAAGAGGTGGGGATCATTTATTGTGAAGGTGGCATGAGGTTTTGGTGAAGATTTAGGGATGGTTGCCATGGAGTAGAGGAGGTGGAGGAGGAGGATAAGAAAGATGAAGGATGAGGGAGTTGGAGAAATAAGTGATGAAGGAAAAAAAAGAAGTGAAGAAAGGGTCAAGGGTAGAGCTATACCCTCACACTCTCTCTCTCAAACTCTCACATGCCATGACTCATCATGTGTCCTCTCCCCCCTAAAAGTCATCAAGCCTCTTTCTTTTCTTTTCACAAATAAATCACAAGTCACAAATACAAATGAACTACATGCAACATGACATGGTGCACTAGCCATGGAAAATATAATATAAAAAAATACGGATTTGTCTTAATCGCGATTAGTAGCGCACTAACCACGTTTAATTTAAACTTGCATATGATTAATTATAAAAATACCAAAATCCGATAAATATCTTTATAATAAATAAATCATTTTAATCTCCACTTATATTCCAAGTATTGGTATATAATTATACCATTTTACGAAAAACCCCTATTCACAAATCGAATAGTTTTCGCGAAATATATTATTTTAATATTTAAATTCCAAAAATAATATTTTATATTTCTGAAATGTTACAATCTTCCCCCCTTAAATAAATTCGGTCCCTGATTGGCGTGAAATTTATGTGTAGTAGTTAACCGTAATCAATAACGGTGTCGCGTGTAGCTAGACCGAGATGAGTACGGGTCGTCCTCTGGGAAACTGAAAATCTTTTCTACGTCACTGCCAGACTTGATTTCTTTAGTTTGCTTTCTTAATTAGGCAGGTTTGTTCTAACAACTTTGATTTCCTTGATTTCAGCCCTGAAAATTCAGCACAACGAACTCAACAAATAATATTAGTAGGGTTTGTTTTTATTGAGATATTAACTTAACCATTTAATAAGGTAAGCATATTTTAAATGGGCCAAATGTTACATGAATATTATATGCTTACTTTTTCCTACCAAATGTTAATTATAATATATAAACACATGAAAATAGTATTTTTTACAGATAAACCCTCACATGTATCATATATTATAACAAACACCTTTTATTATATAGAAATAGTAGGAAAAATGTCATATTAATTGTGCGGTTTTATCAACTGAACAAATACCCCCAAACTTATCTTTGATCGCCCCGAGCAAACTAGTTTATTCAAGAGAAGGAGAAAAAGTAAAGGAGAAAACTAAGCACACTTTTGTGGGCAACACGATTGCACTGAGCATGTGCAACAAGCCGTTAAACCTCTAGGTGTCCCTAGTAGGAGGAGTGTTGTCTCCTGAGGGTTTTCAGCGGATTACACCCACAAAATCCTATAATAAAAGAGAGATGGTGAAATTTACATATAAAGATAAGAACCATAAAAGAAATACTTTGAAATTTAGAGTTTCCAACTACACTAGCTTTTCAGTTGTCATGAGCCCTATCTTAATAGTCATGAAAAGATGTTAGAAATCACTTCATCCCTCAATAAAACATCATTTTTATTCTTCATTCCTACCTTTCATCCAAATATCGATCATATACCCCTACGTGTGTGAATAGAACATCCCTACACTCGGAAAATTCAATTCAAGCTATAATACTCTTATCCATCTACCTCAGTACTTTTTAATTTAATGAATATTTGGTTGGATTTGCTCGCACATTTTTCATGCGACCGTTAATACTTCTTAAGGTACTAACCGACCGATTACTCATGTGTTTGCTGATTAGGTGTATTAGTATTTTCCTCGTCTTGCACCACCTAAGGCTTAACAGTGACTCCCAGACCAGTTGGTCTAAGGCACTAGGTGATGAAGCACCCTCGCTATATTTTTTCTATTGCTGCCTTGGTGATAACAAAACCAGTGTTCATTTTTCTCCACCATTTTATCTTTTATTCATTTTTTTTTACTTCCTTCATACTTTGGCTTTTAGACAAGAGCATTTCAAGGTATCCTCTACTATCCCGAGCTTCAAGACATGTGTAAGTGCGTATAGCAGGGTATCAACATTCAAATGTTTGGTTTCCAGAATAGGAACTATTTTTCAGACTTATTTTTATCCTCAGATTAGTGACTTCTTTCATCTTACTAACTCTTGGGACAACAGCTCATAACTACTTATTACTAGTTCGTTTAAGAAAATTTCTAATTTTCTTGGTTTTCTTAAACTATTCCTATCTTTCATATATATTTTTTCACTTTCTACTCTTTTATTATCAAAAAATTTTTGTGCTTATATATAGTATAATGCAAAGTATCGTGTAAATAAGCACAAACCTCCCCCAAACCTGTTTACAGCAGTGTCCTTACTGATATCATCCGTTAAGCTCAAAAACCTGTAGATTTGGGAGGAAAAAGGGGACAAGAAATAATGAAAATGAAATCCTCCCTAAACTTATTTTTGTCTCACAATCTTATAAAAAAATTCTTTCAAGAGCCAAAATATTCCACCTCCCAAACTTAAGTAAAATCGTATCAAGCATTTAAAATTATTTTGGGGGGGGGTTAAAATAATTGGTCAAAGTAAAGCCTTGCAAAGACCAAAAGTCAATACCAACCATTCAAAAAATTTATCGATGAAGCACCAAGTTTGGTGGAAGAACATGTCGCCTATTGATGTGAAGAAGTGGGGAGGAGATAAGAGGTGTAATGGAAAATGTTTACGTCTTGGTTTGTAGAGACAAAACAATGATGATGGATTACTCGCATTCTTATTATCGATAAAAAGAAGTGGTGACTGTTCAACTTCTTTGTGTCGAGGTTGATTCATCACACCACTCGTATTTTCTAAGAATGCGAGTTCTTCAGCAAAAAATTCTTCAAAACTTTCATCGATATCCCGAATAATAATCTCATCAGAAAGAATGGGATGATACTCTGACTCCATAAAATTTTCACATTTAGCGTTAGCTGTTGGCCCAGACAACAACGTAATAGCGAAGTCGAGATCAGTATCGTGAAGCTCTTCAATTTCGCTACTGTCGGAATCTATTGTTTTGACAGAACACACGTGAGCATAGGGTTCGGAGGGTTCACTTCCCAACTTGTAAATGTTAAGCTCAATTGACTTCTTCCCAAAGGATAGGTTTATAGAGCTGTTTCTACAATTGATTACTACGTTGGAAGTTGCAATAAAAGGTCGGCCTAAAATCACCAGAATTTGGTTTCGTGGGTTTTCTACATGTTGTGTATCTATAACGATAAAGTCCACAGGAAATATAAATTCCCTGACTTTGATTAACACATCCTCTAGCTCACCCCTAGGTTGGGTGATAGATCGATCGGCCATCTGAAGAGTGCAATGCACCGGTTTTAACTCTCCGATCCCTAATTGCTCATAAACAGAATACGGAAGCAAGTTAACACTAGCACCTAAATCGAGTAGAGCACGATTGATATTTTTACCCCCAATAGAAATAGAAATTATAGGACTTCCGGGGTCCTTTTGTTTCTTGGGTAGTTGTTGTGTAAAAGCAGTGCTCACATTACTCGTAAGGAAAACTTTTTTAGGTACTTGAACTTTTCTCTTCCTAGTGCACAAGTCCTTTAGGATTTTCGCATAAGACGGAACTTGTTGAATAGCATCTAGGAGAGGAATGTTTATGTTAACATGCTTAAAAATTTCCACAATGTTCTCCATTTGTGGACTTGGTCTGTTGCCCCTTAACCTATTTGGATAAGGTGCTGTATCAATAAGGGTTGGGTCCAACATTGGAGAGGATTGTGGGGATGGAATGGATCCCAGAATTGGAGTGGGTATCGTTTTAGATAGATTTGTGGAAGTGGGTTGAGGGTTTGAGCCTTGTGGGAAGCATAGAATAGGCTCGGAAATAGGTGGGAGACTAGACGAATTAGGGGAAGAAGTAGAAGCCGGGGTATCATTGGTATCACTAATATCATCAAATTGCTCATCCACTCGGTTATTCAGCACTTTTCCCGATCTCAACGTAGTAACGGCATTCACATTATGATTTTGTGAGTGGCTAGGATTTGGTAGGGGTTGAGATGGGAGTTTCCCTTTTTCTCTCGCACTCATCGCGGAGTTCAACTATGCAATTTGGTTTTCTATTGATTTAATACTCTCACCGTGAGAGGCGGAGTCTTTGTTTATGGTATCAATAGAAGACTTCATATCAGCCGACATTTGAATGGTATGTTTCATAAACAAATCCAAAGTTTGTGCGAGTGAAGAGTTATCAGTATCGACCAATTGCGGTGTAGAAGTGTTGGCCGGATTTTGAAAATTTTGTGACTGAAAGGGGTGCTGACTTTGTGGTTGTGGTTGTTGTTGCTGTAGAAGAGGTCTTTGATAATTGCTTTGAAACTGATTTTGATTTTGGGGTTGGTTTTGGTTCCAAGCAAAATTAGGATGATTCCTCCATCCCTGATTGTACGTAGAAGAATAAGGATCGTTTCTAGGTCGCTGCTGAAAAGCAGCATTAGTTTGCTCATGACCTTGAAACGGTGCATTCATATGATATTCTTCCGTCAAGTGTGAAGGATCTGAACAGCAACTACACACGGTCTTGGGAAGCGTTACCTGATTTAGGGAGACTGACGAGAATTTGTTCTCAATAGCGTCGAGTTTCTTCTGCATCGCTGCCATTTCGGCTTTACTGCGATGGAAACATCGAGCTGGTGAATACCTCCCCTAGATGAAGGTGGTCTTACGCTTTCCCACTGCAAAGTGTTTTCAGCGAGGTCTTATAGATATTTCCAAGCTTCACCATCATCTTTAGACATGAAATTGCATTGACAATTTGTTTCAAGTATCTGCTTTGTCGCTGGATTAATGCCCTCATATATAATTCAGCACAAATCCCATCTTTGTATTCCATGATGAGGACATTGGACAAGCAGATCCTTGAAACGTTCAAAGCACTTCCAAAATGGTTCATTGGGAAGCTGGGTGAACTGGTTGATCTCGCTCCTAACATGGGCGGTCTTATGATTTGGGTAAAACTTCTTAAGGAATGCTATCACGAATTCATCCCAATTGGCAATAGAGTGTGCGGCAGTATTATAAAGCCATTTTTCTGCCAAGTCGCACAAAGTGAATGGAAGAAAACGCAAGCGCATAGTATCCACAGACAGTTGTGACGTACCCATCATTGCGCATACGTTTTCTAATTTAGTGATGAAAATGTACGCGTCTTCAGACTCAAGCCCGTGAAATTTGGGCAACAGATTGATATAGTGGGGTTTAATTTCAAAATTATCCCCGTTGGCTGGTGGAATAGATAAGCAAGTGGGAAGTGGACCACGGATAGGATAGCATCTCTTTTGGAGAGAGATACGCGGTGGATTCTACTCACCTACGGGCGGTGGCAGCGTGGTGTTATAATTTGATGGAGCACCGTCCATCTCGGTCGATGTGGTGGGTGGTGGGGGAAAAGAAGATGAAGAAGCACCGACTTCGGAGTCGATAGCAGGAACGCGGACAAGACGGGCACTAGAATCCCGTGTCCAGCCAAGTATGCACTAAGCGGGTTTAGCGCAAGTGGCAGCGTGTGTACTTTTAAAAATGGTTTGTTTTGAAAAGCGTGTCGGACTTAGACAAATCACACAAAATGCACAAACAACGCTAGAACTAAGGTACCTAGGTCAAGTCTCTAGACCGCTCCTAGACTTCCAAAGGACAAGCCGCAGGATCAATCCTCTACCACCTCTTTACTACTCTTGTGGCCAGGTAAGTGCCAGGTAAGTGGGAGGTATCCGCTATACGAATCACCGAAAATAGCGGGCCTTAATTAAGTAACCACTTGCCTTAGACACACTTGCCTAGGCACCACAAAAGTAATGCGGATAAGCGATAGATTACCCACGACCTTCCTTTGTCCTTAATGAGCACGACAGTCCTTAGAGTCTTGTCTAGATATTTTTTTAAATTAATGTAGGGTTGATGCAGATGCTCGATTTGTGATTTGTGGGGCTTAGGAAGGGTGATAAAATCCCCACCTAATCTGAATTTTGGTCTTGCCCCTTAAAAATCCGTATTAAAATATGAATTAACAAACCAATAACAAAACTTTGCAAAAAGATTTTTGAGCGGCGATCATTTGCAAAGAATCCTGCAGAAAAGATATTTTATTGGATTTCAGAGGAGAGAGAATGAGTTGAAAATTTCACCAGAGAAGTTTGGAACCCTAATTCCTCACTTAAGCCGCGGATCCACCGCTAAAATAGCCTTTCTGCCGCGCTTCCGCCATGCTTTGAGGGAATCTTTTGATGATTTTTGCTATGTGGCCTCCTGTGCTCCTCTGGATCTTGATGAATGTCTCTGGCTCTCTGTTTCCTCAAGTCTGTGACTCCAGATCCCCTCGCAAAATTCACACAATAATCGTTAAATATACAATTTGCAGTTTTGTTTCGTTTATTATAATGATCGAATAAGAATTCAACACAAATAGTAAGAATAAAAAATTACGCACGTATCCCCGGCAACGACGCCATTTGATTGGTATGAAATTTATGTGTAGTAGTTAACCGCAATCAATAACGGTATCGCGTGTAGCTAGACCGAGATGAGTACGGGTCGTCCTCTGGGAAACTGAAAATCTTTTCTACGTCACTGCCAGACTTGATTTCTTTAGTTTGCTTTCTTAATTAAGCAGGTTTGTTCTAACAACTTTGAATTCCTTGATTTCAGCCCTGAAAATTCTGCACAACAAACTCAACATATAATATTAGTAGGGTTTGTTTTTATTGAGATATTAACTTAAATATTTAATAAGGTAAGCATATTTTAAATGAGCCAAATGTTACATGAATATTATATGCTTACTTTTTCCTACCAAATGTTAATTATAATATATAAACACATGAAAATAGTATTTTTACAGATAAACCCTCACATGTATCATATATTATAATAAACACTTTTTATTATATAGAAATAGTAGGAAAAATGTCATATTAATTGTGCGGTTTTATCAACTGAACAGTCCCCGAATTTAAATTTAAACTCCCAAATACTAAAACATTTCAATAATCAGCTCAAATCAGCGGGGCTCCGAAATCACGGAATATATAGAAATATCACAGCGCATCGAGTGCGCATAAAAATAAGCGTGGAACTCAAAAATCAAACTTCGTCAAGCGTCACGCAATCACTGGAGTTATAATGGAAATACGAATCTCGAATTCCACTACTGGAATCCAAATACACTATAGTCAAAATTATAATACGTATATAGCACGCATCATTTAAAAACTGAATAAAACACATGCAAAAATCTTTTCTAAATCGCCGTGCGATGCGCAACTCACGGCACAAGTGGCAGACGCTCAATTGTAAAATATTAATTATATACCTATATATGTTTTGCTCAAATTATACGTCCCGCCTTTTTGAAATATCTCAGAAGGTTTTCCTTGTAAAGATTCGTGTCACTCAAGAACATGTAGGAAATAGCGAGACTATAGCTCCTTTTTGAAAAACTCTCAGTAGAATTTTGATGCATGCAAAAGTACTCAGGCACTGTCCTCAGATCAGTCGCACTCGGCTACTATATAACATAGTACCCATCATAAAAAATATGATACTCATGAGTAAAATCAGCCTCAAAAGGCATATCCAACATCGCGTGCGTTTGGTGTGCATGGAAAACCAAATCCAATACAAGTGCCACGAATGTGTAGAAAAGCAAAACTAAGTGCAACGGGTGTGCACGAAAGTATATGTCAAGTGCAACGGGTGTGCACGACAACAATATCAAGTGCATCTATAGTGCACAAAAATCTCAATCCAGTGCAACTATCATGCATGAATAAAAATCTCAATCGAGTGCATCCAGTGTGCACAAAATCCCATACTGTCACGACCCAAAATTGGCCCGTGACGGCCCTAGTACTACGCAACGCCCTAAGACGTAACGTAGTAAAAGAAAGCCCAAACCCAGAAATCTAAACCATAAAAATACAGAAAAGGTAATATAAGTTTTTGAAATATTTGAAATCGCAACCCAAATTCTTTAAAAGTCCTACTTTCTTTAAAGTTTTAGCAACACCCCCTTTTTGTAAAAACTAACCAAGATGAATGCAACACAAAAAATATGACGCTAGCGAAGAAATAAAGACAATAGAGAGAAAGCTGTATATAAAAGACAACAACCCCACAAATAATATACATTATCGTCCTCACCAAGTCTCTAAGTCAACAACATAATAGTAGATGGAGAGTACAAGATACAACGAATGTACAATACAAAATACAGATAACCACCAAAACCCACCTAAGCAAAATAGTACTGTAAGCTGATGCAGTATCTGTAGCAAAAGATGATAGCTGAAAAGCTGAATAGCCTGCCTCGACTACTCTGGGGAACAACCTAAAACACCTGTGGCACAACGGGGGTGAGTTGCCAACTCGTGAATAGTAGATAACATATGCATGTAATCGCAGGAATGTACGTACAGCATGAATCTAAGGTATGCGATTACAGTAATAACATGTCATGCAAATGCTGAATAAAGGGAAGTACACTAGCAGGTACAATCAATATGTGAAGCAATAGTAACATGACAATAATATGCAATAACCATGCAATAGAGATATGAGAATGTAAATATGCAACTATCATAAGGGTACACTAACAGGTACTACCAATATATGAATCTGTGCATAGAATAGATAAGTGTGAGGTATGGGGTGGAATATGTCATTTCCATAGAAACCTGACATCGTGGTAGGATCACAATCCATCAAGACACTCAAATCCCAAATCCTCAAATCAGCCCCCAAACTGGGCTCTCACATCATAAGTCTCACATCACCTCAATGTACAATATCGAGTAGCTCTCCTATATCTCGAATGTACAAATCAACAATCTCTTTCATATCCAATATCCAATGTCAATGAATCACCTATATCCCAAGTCGAATCTCAAGTAAGTTTCTAACATCCTAAAGGTATATATATTTGCAGAAATAAATATGATGGGGGCAATACACATATATTAGCGTCCCATTCCACTAATATTGGTGTAAGGGTATATATAACAACGGCTAATCCCCTGTTATATATACAAAGGTGTTTAAAAGAAATATCATGAAAACAATGTGCCAAGCATCGACACAGAAATCCTGATAGGTACGTATCATACGCTGTCCCGAAAGCACGAGTGCCTAGCTCTGACCCTCTCCTTTCGACGTATGCATACGTACATGACTCCGGTCGGTATCCCCAAGATAACCGCCGAGTAAAAGGTAATATCACCGGACGGTATGGTTCCCCTGACAGGCTCACCGTCTAACAAATCCAGCGATCTGTTCTCGCCCCGGGGTACCTCCGGGCCCCACCATGTACCATCATGCGGCCTCTACGCCTCCTCGCATGGGGTATAAATAATCAGCACCGATAAAACCCATGGTGGATGCACAAATATCATATCAAGGAAACCGGGTTTTTCAATGTATGTATAATTTCATGAACTCCCGCGGTTCCCAAATCCAAAAAACATCATGTAAAATCCAAATAATAATGCGCAATCCAGGAATAATCATATGCGATATATCTGAAATGCGAGCATATAAATGAGAATATGTAGCTGAAACCAGATGTATGCGAAACCAAAAAGGTACAGCTAAGTAACATCAGTAAAGGTAAATATGTAACTGCAACTGAATATGTTGTAACATACAGGTGTAGCAATGTATAGGTATCTACCTATAAGAACTGATATCGTATACCCCCCTGGGTATAAGTAAAATATGTAGGATATCCCCCCGGTATAACTAAAATATGTGCAAGGTATACCGATAAGCTAGATGTCATGTGTGACAAGCAATAGTATCTATAATGGTTAGTGTGTGACATGGCAATTATTGACGGTATGTATGTAGCATACAATCCGTGCTCGTGCAACATGAACCGTCAATAATATGTGCAGTGTCCTACGGCTGCTAGTCACAGTATAACTATATCAAGGAAATAAAGTAAAGGCGCAATTCTAACAATGACGTAGAATGTGCGACAGGTATTTGAATTCTAGCCCAGACGCATAACGCCATGCGGGCGATTCCCCTGTAGATGTTAAATCTACTCACCTACGCTCCACGCTAGGTGAATCCTACCATCTGCTCCCCCCTGTAGTAGTGTCCGTAGTCCCTGCCTGCAAACCTGCAAATAAGACATGAAAATCATATATAAGCCAAATATTTCGCAAAACGCGATATCGAACCAAAACGAGAAACTTGCGTCGCGAACTAAACGCGCGTGTGCACGATATGCTGAATCGTGTATATACGCGTCTAAAACTATCGCGACACGCCGCGATATGCTGGATCACAGAACCCACTCACGTATCGCGCGTATCGCGCAAACACAATGGACATGCAAAACGATATATGATCCCAGATTTTCCTACAGGTCAAATATTACAAAACTAGACATGCCAAAACACTATACAACACAGAAGACAACCCTAACCAAGACCCCAACACCCCTGCCCCCTAGTTGGACGCAAATTGCGGCCAAACCTAATAAATCTGCGGCCCAAGGTAAGAGTTAGGGTCTCGTGTTCAGGTGAAGTAATCTAGACCTAATGTACATGCTCCAGTTTGCTCAATTTTGACCTGAAGGGTCCGGGTCAAAAGCAGATCACAGAAAGCCACAATATCGCATCAAAACGCTAATTTATCACAAAAGGCAAACCCTATGGTATTTTAGTGTAATCTGGGTTAAATATCAGTTCAAGTGACCCTAATAACACTTAAATGGGTAGGGTTTACCAACACGATCATCACTATATCAAATTTCCTCACAAATCACCATAATCTAGCATTAAACCCACTATTTAACACAAACCGACACTAATTAGCACACAAGCTAAGCAAAAGAGAGATGGGTTCATAAAATATACCATAGAGAACCCAAAAAAGCAGGTGAAGAAGTGTATGGAGGAGGTGAGAGCTTGCTACAACTGCTGGAGCTGCTACTGATGCTGTTACTGCTACTGCTGCTGAAGTTGCTTCTGGTGCTGCTGCTGTTGTTGTAGTTGTTGTTGATGCTGATGTTGCTATTGCCTCTTCTACTGCTGTTGCTGCTGCTCACAGCTGAGTGTGTGTGTGAGTGTGTGAGAATGAGAGAATGAGTGAAAAGAGTAGTGAGAAATGAGAGGCAAAGTCAAAACCCCTCCTCTCTCTCTCTCTCTTCATTAATGAAGGCATGGGCAAAGCCATGATGCCCCATCATGCACTCTCTCTCTCTCACCAAGGTCAACACAAGAACAATCAATTTAAAAACCTTTTTTTTTCAAATTCATTTTAAAACAACCATACACTATTAAACCCAAAACACCTAATACAATATTAAACTAGATTAAGGAATGGTTAGTTCACCATGTTTGCCAATCATGGTTAAACCCCCAAAACAACCCTAGTTATCATGCACAAGTGTGTGCAAGCCTAGGAAAAATCTAATAAAATATTCAATAAATAGGATAAAATATTTAAAACTTAATTTGGTAAACTTTTTATTAAAAACCACACATTAAAATATAATTAGCTACAAAACACATTCTAAGGTGTTACACATACCATGTGCCGAATATACGCGAAATCCAAATCAAGTGCGTCAGGTCCGTACAAAATGTCTAGTGCATTAAAGCGCACGAAAACAAACGTCAAGTGCAACGGGTGCACGAAAACATAAATCTGGTGTAACAAATGCACGAAAACTCATCAATATCTCAAATGCGCACAAAAACAACACCGATCGTACCAAGGTGTATAAAATCATAAGCGTGTGCAACTGCGTGCACAAAACACGTATCAATGCACTGCAAGCACATGCGAGCTATACCGAATGCAAAAAAATCAAGTCAAGTACGTATGGCATGCACGAAATCTAAAAAAACAGTATTGAAATCCTCGGAATCATAAATACGTGCAGCAAAAGCACAAAATCGATATCAAGTGCAATAGATATGCACCAATCATAACCCAACGCAATGGTATGTAAAAAATAAATCAAGTGTAATAACTGTGCACAAAAATGAAATCTCCAGTAGGTGCAGCCATGGTGTACGAAAACAATATCATGAAACTCAAATCCAAGCGATAAAAGTGTTGGAGATAGTGCCCTCAGAGTCAATTATTGGATCACAGGCACGTGATTGCAATGATTGAGGGAGGACCTATCCCGGGACGACAGTCTTACTCGAGATGATAGTTTGCTATCTGGTTTACCTTTATCATCGTGTACTGCTTTAGGTGACCTGACAGGTCGCTATTACACGTTGATAGAGCCCCTAGGATTCTTGCTTGACTGCCAGTAGTATGAGGGCGATCATATAAGTGAGAGCTGGAGTCTATAAGCACATCCTTAAAAGGTCCCTAGTCGTGGGAGTTTCGAGACAGGGCATCGATTCTCCAGAGTAGACAAGTGTATACAGTCGAGACCCCGACGAGGGGCGGTGGCCGGTCTCACAAGCCACTGGTGTCAGTTGGTTCACCTAAGATGTATACAGGTGCTCATTGGGTTATGAGTACACCGGACAGGACTCGCCGGGAACATGCTAGTTGGTCTTATACCTGACGTCAGATAGCAGTTCCCAGGTGACATGTGTACAGGTTAGTTCATCGACCTGGGGATCGTCATTTGTCTCGTGTGAGTTCCCACTGTGCTTTGATTACTACCCTACCACGGCTCAAAGGAGTCGTGCAAACAGGTTTTAGTTGGGTACAGTCCCGAGCCACATGGAGGCAGTGAGCGGATCTTCGGGGGTTTCGTCTCTCCCGGTATTGGGGGTGAGGTCGCGCTGTGTCTAGGAGAGCCATTACACAAAGTCCTTGGCCAAGGCAGGAGATTTACTGGTAGGTATTCCAGTAGTATCTCAGGGTGTTCTGGGCTACACTCCGACACGACTTGTACCGCTTTTGGGGGTCTGACTTTTACCCACCCCCTAGGCCCGACATGCGATGCTCGTAGACGAACGGACCGGACTGTACGGATATTGTCACTGACAGGCTCAGTAGGGTGTCAGGATGAGTTCGCTCATCGACGTCCCTTTTAGTCAATAGCTGGTGGCCCGTTACGTATTGGCTTATACCTCTGACGTGCTAGTGGTTAAATCCACAGCCATAGTATTGACGAGTCTTTAGAGTCCACCACACTTTAAGTTACTCAAGCTTTCGGGCGAAACGCTGTAGAGGCCGTATGGAGATATGGCAGGGTCCGATCAGATACGTGCGGTATTGCACGGATCAGGATCGGACGGTTAGTACTAAAGGCCGTATAGATATATGGCAAGGTTCGATCGGATACATGCGGTATTGCACGGATCGGGATCGAACGGATATTACTAGCCGGCTTTGGTTTAAGCCGGATCCTAGTTTAGTACAGTGTAGATTTTGTCTCATTGCATTTGTATCCGGTCGGAATACAGATGCGGGTGTGTATGCACAGTATCGGGGTTTTCCTGTAACTTATTACGGGACCAGTTTTCTGGAGTTGCCAGTTTGCATTCCGTTCCGGCCGGTTTTCGTTTGTTCTTTCCCGGCCGGACTTTTCCGATGGAAGGGGTTATTTGCAATTGTGCAAATAACATTTGTGGAGGGGGTTTCTTGCTATTGTGTTGATTATGATAGGATTAGAATCCTTCATCCATACTTTTGCATTAATGAGGTTAAGGTGTGAATAGAAGTGGAGTATGGTTGATGTTTTCTTGTCTTTGGATGTGGTCACCTCTTCCATTCTCCTACACTCACCTCCCTTGGTATTATGTTCCATTCCCTCCACCATTTCCCTTGATGAATTTGGCCGGCCACATTCTTGAGTGAGGAGAGAAAAATGAGGGAATTTCATTTGTGAGCTTGTGGCATTCTTGATCTCATTTTTGATGCTAGAAAAATGCAAGCACCATTTTTCTTCTTGATTCCTCCATCATCTTTCAAAGGCAACAAACCCCAAAGTGAGACATGCACTCTACACTACACTTCCTACAGCAAATCTTGGACGCGTCGATTCGCCAGCTTCGCGCCCGAGTTGCCTCGGTATTGAGGTGGGAGCCCGTAAAAGCTACAGGCGATGTGGTGCCCTTTCCGACGAGGAGGAGACGGACGGAGATCCCGCGAGGAGATCGGTGTGGAGATGAAGACCGGAGGACTCGGATCAGTCGGTACATCTCTTCCCTTTCTTGTTAGTAGCTTAGACTTGTTAATGGTTACGATCCGGGTGTTTTGTGCGCGGTGGTGCCGGTTTGCTAAGTCCGCAAAATTAAAGTTTATCACCGCTTCCGCATTCCGGCGTCGGATTGACGGCCGGGGCGCCGCCGTGCACTTACAGTGGTATCAGAGTCTCGCCATTAACTTTGTCTAGCTTCGTTTGATGTGTTTTTCAGTTCCGATCGACCAAAATTCCAAAAACCGTATTTTTTCCTTCACATCAGTTTCTGTTGAAATTTTTTGAAGTCTAAAAATTTTTCAGGTGGTCTCAGAATGATGTGCAGGGAGTTCTAAGAACTATGGGAAAATTCGACACGCTGATCTCTCATACAGAGCGCGGAACCGCGGCCACACCCTTCTATTGGGCCGCGTTTCCGCCGCAGTCTAGAGGGTTCAGTGGGCCAACTTTTTCCAGTGGGCTTCAGGGGATTAATTAAGGGTTTTGGAATATTAAAATTGGGCCAATTATTTCTGTGAGTGCTACAGTATTGCTTGGGGGCCCACTTGTTAATTTTTTGGTCAATCGGAAAATTTTAAACACATTTTTCACAGTATTTACATTATATCTGCGACCGTGAATGTCACTCGATCGGTAAATCCTGTCTAACTGCTATAGCCCGGTTAGACGGATTTGCGAACGTGACCTTCACGTTGATGTTCTATGTATTTGCTGTGTTGTTGCGGATCGGTCGTGGGGATAGCCTGGATGCAATGCTAGTACAGTTTTGTTGTATTATGTACATTTGATATTGCGGGGCGAGCGTCCGACATGTGGACTGCCGTCACTGCCTGTTTGTATTATTCTTTTGGGGCACGACCTGGTTGCGGTCGATGTACCCGTTGTATGTATATTTTACTTTCTGTACTAGGATTGCCCCGCGGTGGGGTGCACGGATAGCCGGGTTCTGGAGGGCAACAAGCCCGCATCTCAGGGCATTGAGATGGAGGGGGCTTCAGTCTGGAATTGGCGGGCTATTCGCCGCACTCGTAGGGGGTACAGTTTGACCCAGGAGGGGTGCCCAAGTTACCGGATTCCGTGAAGTGCTGGGTGGTCCATTCACGGTGCTGAAGGGGGCTGCCTCGCTTCAGGTTTTGGCGGGTGACTTGCCGCGCCCGTAGGGGTCTAGAATTTCATTGCACAGGCTATCCACACGACCAGGGGAACGTCGGGTTTCAGTAGTGGCTCTGTGAAACCCGAGGATCCCAGATATCTGTATTGTTCTGTGATGCTGTACATTTCTGTGATGTTGCATTTTATTCACGCCTTGAGCGAAATACTATATATTGGTATATATATTAGTAGATGTTGTATATGTTTTTCATTCGCGCTAGTCCAGTCCCCGCTCTGCCGTTAGTTAGCTAACCTAACGGGTGATGACGGGACCCAGTGGCGAATGCGGATGGCATATACGTACGTCAGTATATTTTCGTTCTTTATGGTGTGATCAATTGATGGGACTGCGTTGATTCGGATCAATGCAAGTTAAACGAACCTAATCTGATGTTGTTGGAACACTTTTCAAAAAGCTGTTATTGCAAGGACGTTCACTTTTGTTTTGCATCGTGGTATTCATTTAGAATATCCTGCTCCTCAGTCGACGAGGCAAGGGCCGAGATCCCTTCACCGGGAGTGACCCCTTGGACAGAAGTTTGCGTCAGGGCATTAACTTCACTATAGCCGATTACTTTTGCTTTGCACAGTGATATTCGGTTATGAATATCCAGCACCCCATTCGACGGGGAAAGAGCCGAGATCCCTTCACCGGGAGTGACCTCTTTAGTAAAGGTTTTCGTCACTATATTTTCTAAAAAGCTATCCGTTTCTTCAACGATATCAAGTTCACTACGTTAAAGGTTTTCGCTAGAAACCATTCGTAGCCCTCCGTCGTTTCATATGGGTAGTCAATAGTATTCAAGCTGTGTTTGTTGGCCTTAGTCAAGGCACAGTGTTTGGTAGCTATTGGGTATTCATATGCTGCATAGATAGATGCGTTGGTTTGGGACAGTCGTATAGCCTTGTTGGCCCTAGTCAAGGGCTTGTACGGGTGGGTTCAAATTAACCTGGACAATGACGGGTAGAACTTGACATGTGACTTATGATTTGTTGGCCTTAGTCAAGGTCATAAGAGCATGGGGTAAAAAATCACATCGGGAGTTTCAAAAGTACTGAAACTTGCCAGATATGCGCATACCTTCTGGAGTGTGATACCGTGAGCGGATTCCGTCACGTTATCATGCGATGAGAGTTGGATCCCGATTCCCACTGATGAGTTGGTTTACTCCTCGGGTGACCCCGACTAATTCTTCTTTCAGGTTTGGAGGAGAATTTGAGGTACAGTGGGAGGTTTCCAGATTAGATAAATTGGTAACCATTCTGATCTAGGTTAGAGTGCACGCTGAGTGTTTCTTTTCTCTCTCTCTCTGGCAGCGACCATTGACCCGACCCTAAGACTATGACTCAGTGACCAAGTTGACCGAACCATCTTAACACTGGCTTTTGGATTGTCAGAGTTGCAGACCTCATTGCCACTCCTACTTTTACCCTTTTCTCCAGGACACCCCGTATTACTACGAACGTCCACTTCCATTGGACAAAACCATCGTATGGTTAAATACGAACTCGAAGGAATTCGAGGATGGTTTCCGGTTCTGGAGAAAACGGATAGGATTATTCAGTTGTCTTTTCCCTTTTACCTTCTCTCAAGTTGTGAGTACTCCTTGGTTTAGGAGATAGTACACCTATTATGCAAATTGGATAGTCTTCTTCCAAACCTTAGGCTGGTACCGAACAGTGGGGAACGAGGAAAACCAATTAGCATAACCATGGTGTGCAGAAGGTATTAAGATTAAGACAAAGTAAGGGATTAGTAAGAAGGCAAAGTAAAATGCGACTGATATTCACGACCAAACCAAGTATTTCTACGCCAATCCCACATCACCTTTGTATTTCTCCAGGACACTCCGTATCACTACGAAGATCCACAGTTATTTGGATATTCCATCGTATGGTTATATACGAACTCGAAAGGAATTTGTTCCAGTTCGGGGATGGATTCTGGTTCAGGAGAAATAGGAATAAGATTTATTCAGTTGTCTTTTATCTTCACCTTCTCTCGCATTGCGAGTGCTCCTAGGACTAGGACAGTACACCCATTATGCTTATTGGATAGTCTTCTTCTAAACCATAGGCTGGTGCCGAACGGTAGGGAGGGAAGAAAACCAATTGGCCTAAAGGGGTGTGCAGAAGGTAATGAATAAAGACATAATAAAGGGATTTGGAGAGGTGGCAAAGAACTATACGGTTACAGTCGTGAATCTGGAAGAGGCATTACTAGGAATACCGGGATACCCCAACGAAACATTTCAATGTTTCAGTTTCACTGTGTACTATTAAAAGAAAACTGATTTCCCGATTAGATACTTACTCCAGGGTATGTATTTACCAGGTTTGATTCTCACATCTGTATGGTTTTACAGATGATGAGTGGGAGTAAGTTATTGGGAATAGGGTGATCATCCTCATTATATCGGGATTCGTTGTAATCGGTGATATTTGAGGAGATCATCTGGGCTGTTTGCCGGTCGGCAAATATTTGGTTTTGAATATCCGCTGTTGTGCACCAATTTCAAATTGATATATCTGTACGTCTATTTTCATAGAGTGAGATATACCTTTTGATATTATGTCGATGACATTTACCTATATCAGTGGATGGTTAGGTAAGGAGCAGTAAACAACGGTGTAATTCTTCTTAACCATAAGTACAGTTTTCAACCTACGACACACAGTGAAAGAGTTGTTAGACTCAGCGGACTTATACAGAGTATTGTATGTTGTCCAGTGTCCATTAGGACAGAGGGGTTGGTCCTCATACTATATTCTGTTTACTTTTAACTTCTCTAGTTCTTAGACATGTGTTTCGTAGAAACACAGGGTCTAAGTTTTGAGGAGTTATAGGTATTTGAATAGAGTAGAGAACCAGGTGTAGCAAGTATCGGGATTCTTCAAGGTGATCGAAGATGTAGATACTTGTAAATGGTATTCAGTTGATAGTAATGATTAAGAGAACTTGCTTATCTTTCAGGTTACTCATAATTGGAAGCATTCCTAAGTTGAGTAACACTGATCGGCCTCCTTCCATTTAGTTGACATGCGCTGGAGACAGCTGCATGATTTGAATCTGGTTCAATTAAATCAGTGCCTCTGGTTCTATATTGGATATAGTACAGTTCATATCTTAACATTGTTAAGGCATGGGGAGTTGTCCGGCTTATGATTAAAACCAGACTCTGGATAACTCAAGGCACGTTTCTGTAATGGCTGTTTGTGGGTTGACCCAGGCTATGACGAGGGTTGATTTTCTACCATCTGGCAGATCAATAGAAATATTGTTCTAGACTCGCCACAGTTTTAATAAAAATGGATTTTTTCAAAAACAGTAGTGGGAGTATGGTAGAACTGGAAGTGATTCCAGAACCGCAAACGATTACTGAAGATTTGATAAGGAACCTAAAGATTCAATCTGATTTGACATTCCATTGGCCACTCCGCAGATAAGGTGGGTAACTTCAGGCACCCGAGAGGTACTCCGGTAGCCTCAAGGACGGTGACAGGGAAGTTCTTGTTTACCCACACTTGCCATTGTTGTTGTTCCAGGCTGCGAGACCTGGCAGGAGGATGAATATAGCGTCGTTCTAAACTAGCTTTAGAAGTGCACTTCTATATGACTCTGCCAGAGAGTTGTCGTAGTCAGTGGGAGCAGCGGAAGCATTGGTGGACTTCAGGCTTATGTCTATTTATAGACTAAAGCAGATATAGCGGAGATAGATCATCTATTTCTGATGTGACAGTCATGGGTTTGTCGTCATCAGAATAGGGGATGGATCTGTTGAGAAGGTAGTAGGGTGTGATATCCGGGTTTTGGATGACATACACAAAGTAGGAAGTGATATTCCTATACTACGATCGGTTATACTTTGGTCGTCACACAGTGGTTTCTCCACAAAGGAAATGGATTTTATATCAGACATACTGGTCACTAGATCTATGGTTTTAGATCTAGATTTGGGTGGTTTCCCAATCAGGGTGGTTCGACAACATTCTAAGAGTATTTAGAATGGACGACTCCTGGCACGGTAGTGTACCTGCAGGTGATGGAGTCACCCTCTCTAAAGGTGTCTTATAGACTAAAGTAGAAAGGGAAGTGCATGATTGGCAGATCACTTGCTTAGGCAATTGAGTCAATCATGAGATGTCAAGTACCACACCAGATGTTGTTCTTGCACGAGATGCAATAAGTTGACATTGATCCAATCCTGGAGAAACAGTCGGAAGCAGTTTTAGAACATAAGTGGATGTTCTAGGGATATGATAACGACAGCCTCATTTGGGAGACGGTTATCATTCCAGGCTTCCAAGGTGACCTGGACGACAAGGAGGTTGTCAGAGTTATAGTTTTCCTTCTGACGAGGGGCAGTATTCTGGACAGGTGATCCAGGAAGATACTGGGGGAGGCATGGCGCAGGATACTGATTAAGTTCAGTTGACGATACAGTCTGAGAAGTTTGGATTTAGAGTTCATTTATGAGCTAAGTCCCATCAGACATCCAGACATTCTAAGACAGGTATTGCTCTTTTCGGGAGATGGTTTTCTCCGCGAACTTGAGATATAGAGAGACATAGAAAGAAACTTCAAGGCGGATCCACTCACTGAGGCTATTCCTCGAACGCAATAGTCTTCCAAACAGGCTTTGTGAGACTGACTAGTAGAGGAGTTAGGTGTTCGGTATCACACGGGCTGTGAGTATGCGACATCGCAATAATTAGCCTTGAGTGCAAGTGGGAGATTGTTGGAGATAGTGCCCTCAGAGTCAATTATTGGATCACAGGCACGTGATTGCAATGATTGAGGGAGGACCTATCCCGGGACGACAGTCTTACTCGAGATGATAGTTTGCTATCTGGTTTACCTTTATCATCGTGTACTGCTTTAGGTGACCTGACAGGTCGCTATTACACGTTGATAGAGCCCCTAGGATTCTTGCTTGACTGCCAGTAGTATGAGGGCGATCATATAAGTGAGAGCTGGAGTCTATAAGCACATCCTTAAAAGGTCCCTAGTCGTGGAAGTTTCGAGACAGGGCATCGATTCTCCAGAGTAGACTAGTGTATACAGTCGAGACCCCGACGAGGGGCGGTGGCCGGTCTCATAAGCCACTGGTGTCAGTTGGTTCACCTAAGATGTATACAGGTGCTCATTGGGTTATGAGTACACCGGACAGGACTTGCCGGGAACATGCTAGTTGGTCTTATACCTGACGTCAGATAGCAGTTCCCAGGTGACATGTGTACAGGTTAGTTCATCGACCTGGGGATCGTCATTTGTCTCGTGTGAGTTCCCACTGTGCTTTGATTACTACCCTACCACGGCTCAAAGGAGTCGTGCAAACAGGTTTTAGTTGGGTACAGTCCCGAGCCACATGGAGGCAGTGAGCGGATCTTCGGGGGTTTCGTCTCTCCCGGTATTGGGGGTGAGGTCGCGCTGTGTCTAGGAGAGCCATTACACAAAGTCCTTGGCCAAGGCAGGAGATTTACTGGTAGGTATTCCAGTAGTATCTCAGGGTGTTCTGGGCTACACTCCGACACGACTTGTACCGCTTTTGGGGGTCTGACTTTTACCCACCCCTAGGCCCGACATGCGATGCTCGTAGACGAACGGACCGGACTGTACGGATATTGTCACTGACAGGCTCAGTAGGGTGTCAGGATGAGTTCGCTCATCGACGTCCCTTTTAGTCAATAGCTGGTGGCCCGTTACGTATTGGCTTATACCTCTGACGTGCTAGTGGTTAAATCCACAGCCATAGTATTGACGAGTCTTTAGAGTCCACCACACTTTAAGTTACTCAAGCTTTCGGGCGAAACGCTGTAGAGGCCGTATGGAGATATGGCAGGGTCCGATCAGATACGTGCGGTATTGCACGGATCAGGATCGGACGGTTAGTACTAAAGGCCGTATAGATATATGGCAAGGTTCGATCGGATACATGCGGTATTGTACGGATCGGGATCGAACGGATATTACTAGCCGGCTTTGGTTTAAGCCGGATCCTAGTTTAGTACAGTGTAGATTTTGTCTCATTGCATTTGTATCCGGTCGGAATACAGATGCGGGTGTGTATGCACAGTATCGGGGTTTTCCTGTAACTTATTACGGGACCAGTTTTCTGGAGTTGCCAGTTTGCATTCCGTTCCGGCCGGTTTTCGTTTGTTCTTTCCCGGCCGGACTTTTCCGATGGAAGGGGTTATTTGCAATTGTGCAAATAACATTTGTGGAGGGGGTTTCTTGCTATTGTGTTGATTATGATAGGATTAGAATCCTTCATCCATACTTTTGCATTAATGAGGTTAAGGTGTGAATAGAAGTGGAGTATGGTTGATGTTTTCTTGTCTTTGGATGTGGTCACCTCTTCCATTCTCCTACACTCACCTCCCTTGGTATTATGTTCCATTCCCTCCACCATTTCCCTTGATGAATTTGGCCGGCCACATTCTTGAGTGAGGAGAGAAAAATGAGGGAATTTCATTTGTGAGCTTGTGGCATTCTTGATCTCATTTTTGATGCTAGAAAAATGCAAGCACCATTTTTCTTCTTGATTCCTCCATCATCTTTCAAAGGCAACAAACCCCAAAGTTAGACATGCACTCTACACTACACTTCCTACAGCAAATCTTGGACGCGTCGATTCGCCAGCTTCGCGCCCGAGTTGCCTCGGTATTGAGGTGGGAGCCCGTAAAAGCTACAGGCGATGTGGTGCCCTTTCCAACGAGGAGGAGACGGACGGAGATCCCGCGAGGAGATCGGTGTGGAGATGAAGACCGGAGGACTCGGATCAGTCGGTACATCTCTTCCCTTTCTTGTTAGTAGCTTAGACTTGTTAATGGTTACGATCCGGGTGTTTTGTGCGCGGTGGTGCCGGTTTGCTAAGTCCGCAAAATTAAAGTTTATCACCGCTTCCGCATTCCGGCTCGGATTGACGGCCGGGGCGCCGCCGTGCTCTTACAAAAAGTGTGATACTCGGATCACAAAATGCAAATCGCAATAAATAACATTGAGGTACACCTCCTTCAATGTCGAAAATATGCCGGTGCGCCCAAGCTGGCAGAGCAAGATCATCTACTTGCATCCTGCTCACGGTATGGCGTCCTCGGTCTCAGGTTCCTCATATTCTCTGTAGATTACCAATCTCACGATCCTTCTGCTCATCGGCCCGGTCAGGTGTACTAGCGGAACAGTTCCACTCTGGAACTCATCTGATCGTCCTTTGGCCAATCAACATGACCACTCATAAACGGTACGTTATTAACGGTGGCATTTGGCCCTATGAATACGCACGATATAACTGATCCTGGGTGCAAGTCTTTATCGTGGCGGTGTCCTGAAAAGAACCTACTCAAGGTCTCTTACAATCTTATCTATGTTGAACTATATGGATGTTGGCACTTGTACTCCGCCGAATACAGAGACGAGACCGCGTAGGTCCGTCTTTCCTGAATTTCGAGGGCAGATGCTAATTGGTGCTATCCGTCCACCTCTTCGAAGATGCCAAGTTGATTTATGACACCATATATCGAAGGTTTAAACGGATGCGGCCGATATAGCAGACTTTGTCAGATTCCCCCTCGTTGAGGGGTTTTTGATTTTGGGGACACTCTTCCCTGCAGGCGCAAGCCCCTGCAGTTAATTACGCTACCACATAGCGGTAACCACTTTCTCCTTCTCCAGATGGTCACTTCATGTCGTGGGTGTTTGTTTTGTTTTTGGTTGCCCGTGGATTGTATACGGAGACTAATTTATGTTGTCGCCCGTAGGGCGTGGATTTGTCCAAATCCGTATTTTCTTAGATTTAGGTTTGGGGTTGGGTTTAAGGATGCGTTAGTCTCATTTAAGACTAAGATCAACTTAAACGTTTGTTAAGGATACGTTAGTCAAATTTTAGACTAAGATCAACTTAATGGGATCGTTTAGATCCAACAAAAGAGCATTTGGACTCTATTGTTTTAGTTTAGGGGCTTTGTGGTCCATTACCAGTTTAAGGACATGGTGGTCCAAGGTTAAGGACATCAAAGTCCATGGGCTTAAGGACCCCACTGTCCAAGGTTAAGGACATCATAGTCCATGGGTTTAAGGACCCCACAGTCCAAGGTTAAGGACATCATAGTCCGTGGGTTTAAGGACCCCACAGTAATTTAAAGACATCATAGTCTATGGAATGTATGGTTGTCAGGACCCGTCACCTCTCTGAAGACGTTGAAGGATTATAACGACAAATATCAGAGGAGTGAAGAGATGTACCCTTGAACCAATTTTGGTTGAGAGATCTGTAGTCCAATTGGGACTAAGATCTGAGATTTATGAGCACATGGGCTCAGTTAATCTGAATAAGGGTTCTGTGGCCACTTTGGGCTCGGCCCATTCAGTTAAAATGTTAAACATTTGATAATGCTGAGCATTGATTTGGGTTCTGACAATATTTTTCTCTTTTATTGAATGTTGATCATTCATCATAGCTCTGGGCTTTACTTATAGAACAATTTATATTCCTTTAGCACATATGTGCACAACACGTGGCGCGCTTGGCGCTTTGCGCCAGTCAAAGAGCGCAGAGCGCTTCTGCTGGGTAGCGCACACGTGAGGAGCACATGGTGCGCTTGGCGCTGAGCGCCAGATTATGAGCGCATTGCGCTATACTTGGAGCGCTGAGGCGCTGCAACGCTTTGCGCTAGATGTGGAGCACTGAGGCGCTTCTGTTAAGTAGCGCATATATGAGGAGCACTTGGCGCGCTTGGCGCTGTGCGCCAGTCTTGAGCGCAGAGCGCTTCTTTAAATTTGGAGTGCTAGGGCTCCTTTTAGATTAAGCTTTTTAAATTAGGAGCGCCAAGGCTCTTCTCTTATGAAACTTAGATCAGTTTGCGCCCTGAGAATTAAATTCTCTTTTTATAAGAGATTTTGTCTCAAGGATCTAAGAACAATGTTCTTATTTTATAGGAGATGTTTCAATCTCTTATTTTAGTGAAAGGTTTTGCCTTTATGGATCTATGATCCTAAGAGAATTGAATTATTCTCCCCCCTTTTATGATGAGATGTTCATGATCCCTGAAAGACAATTTGTCTTATAGATCTATGATCTGTGAGAAAGAAGTGAATTCTTCTTTTTATATGAGATGATTTCGTCTTTCTGTCTATTTTTTTTTACCTTGAAGAAAATCTTCTTCTTCTACCGAGAGCTTGGCTCTTCTTTCTGAGATTTCTCAAAGTTTCGGGGGGGGGTGCCTCTCTATATTTTTCTATATCTGAGACTTGAAGTCTTGGGGCCTTTATATAGGGTGAGCCAATTTGTTCAATCAGTTAAGGAGATCTTTTCTCCAATTGATTTGGGGATTTCCCCACCGTTGGATCTTTGATCCAAGGCCTTCTGATTTACAGAAGGCAATTTTCTTGTTTAATAAGATTAGGAAATCTTTTCCATAGAGAATTTATTCTGTGCTTTTGGTGGTTTTTAATCACCCTTGGATCATTGATCCAACGGTGCTCTAATTTACAGAGCACAATCTTTTTGTTTGGAAAGATTTTGAGGAATCTTTCCTTAATTTTTTTTATTCTGGTCAATTGATGATTTATCATCTTTATTAGATCTTTGATCTAACGGTGGGAGCTTTTAGTTCCAGCTCTAGCGCACCCATACTTTGCACGTGGTGCGCTGCTTAGAGTGCAGCGCACTTAGCGCTAGCGCACACGTGCTTTGCACGTGGTGCGCTGCTTAAGTGCAACGCTCTTAGCGCTAGCGCACACGTGCCTTGTACGTAGTGCGCTGCTTAGAGTGCAGCGCACCTAGCGCTAAGCACGTGGTGCGCTGCTTAGGGCGCAGCGCACTTGGCGCTGCTATGAAGCATTGCTTCATTTTTAAAATTTGAATTTTGAACAGAGTTTTGCTCTGATTGTGGGAAACAAATGCCCCCCCACCGTTGCGCTCACATGGCCTACATGTTAGTGCAGCGGTGGCAGAATCTGTGCCCTTGGATCAACTTTAGAAGTTTAAATGGCATCTCAGTGCCTATAAATAGGACCTTTAGCCCTTAGGATGATTTCTGTTCATCTTCCTTCTTTCTGAGAATTTTTATTCTCCTTCAGAGCATAGCTCTTTATTTTAAGAACCTTCAAGAGTCAAAACTCTGCCAAATTTTTGGTAAGATTTGAACTTTATCAATAGAGCTTTGCTCTTCCTCAGATCATAGATCTCAAAATGTTTTTAGGGTTTTACCCATTAACAGAGCTTTGTTCTTCATAGATCTTAGATCTGAAAAAATGTTATTAGGGTTTTACCCATTAACAGAGCTTTTCTCTTCATAGATCTTAGATCTAAAGAAAACCTTTTTAGGGTTTCTTAACCCATAAAAAGAGCTTTTCTCTCTTGAATAATAGAGATTTGTTAATCTCTTATGAAGAACTTTTAAGAGTTTGTTCATGGATCTTGAAGATCTCAGAATTTTAATTCATTAAAAAAATTTATTTCAAATTTTCTGATGGGCTATTCCATCATTTTTATAGAGCAAGGCTCTTGAGGAATTTTTATTCCTTCATCATTAGAGTTTGACAGATGTCATTCTGTCACAGAGCATTGCTATCAAGGGGAGATTTACTCCTTAGCCCGAGGGGTTCTCATTGAATGAGAATCAATTGGGGATTTCCTTATTTAATGACAGTCTCATCAAATGATGAGGCTGTTTTATTAATGACGCAATGTCATCTGGATTATGTGGGTCCCCTTTGGTCCCTTTTCACTGCATTGCAGTGTGGTACAGATTTAAAGTATCTAGTGACAAAACTTAAACCGTAGCATTGGCGGCTGAAATTTTGTTCTTTTCCGTGCAGGTACTATGCCTTTCGATACTTCCTTCCCGTTCGTCCGTTTGGAAGGTGGATTCCCCGAAGCGCCCGTAGACCGAGAGGTTTTTGCGCTGATCAAAGACCATGAGCCGGAGCACAAGAATCTTCATTTGTGGGGAACATGGTATAACCAGATCATCATGGTCGGCTCAGCTTCTCTTGCGCAACACCTTCAGAGGCCATCTCGGCGATTCATTATGCTGACGTACCCCCAGTGAACTATGCCGTGGAGGTGGTTAATTGGACTTCAGAGGGTTGTCTTCAGCCCTCTATGGCTGCAATACCTGTACAACCGCTTATAGCTTTGGACATTCTAGGGCGGCGTATATGCCAGGGTGAGTCGCGCCTTTAGGGACAGCCATACAACATAGGCCTGACTCCCCGTCACTCAGCTGGATACCTGCAGTGGGCCCGATACATCTTATCGGCAAAGAAGTCAGAGCTGCTGAGGCTTGGGTTGTACCCCACGATCCATGCTTCCCTGTTTCAATATTCCCCCCTCCAGCTTGGTGGGTCAAAGCCTTTTTGGAACAGTGGAACATTCCAACTCATACCTTCCTTATACTAGATCGGGAAGTTTCCATCTCTTTGGAAGAGTTTGCGGATATCTCCGGCTTGCCTGTCAGAGGGGAGCATTATGAGGAGATCTTGCCCCTTGATGAGTATATTTTCGCTACCCGACTGGTGATGTCGGGTCTAAACCCAAAGAATGCCATTCAACATCGATTCCCTAGCTTGATCAATGTGCTAAACATTTACGATACCCTATTTCTTGAATCTGGAAGCCAGGGGGTTAGCTTTGCAGACTTCATCGCCCGTTTTCTCCACCCAGAAGCTTTACCGCAACAAGGTGAAAGGTTTGCCAAACTTGATGATCCTTTCGGCTTTGGCATGGATAGCCGGCCAATATTGGAAGCCGATCAAAAGAGTTTCTTTCTTCCAAACGTCGCGATCATCCCCCTTTCAGAAATTGCCGCTCTGGGCATTTACGAGGAAGCGTTCTTTCTAGGGTTCCTCGGTTTGTGGTTAAGCTGGTTCGCGCTTCCCATGCACCCTCGCTACATGAGGCCGTTTGTCTTCTACCCAGCTCATCGGATGGTTGAAGGGAGACAGGTTGCTGTTGGGATTGCCGGGCTGGCTCATTTGTATCACGACCATAGTTCGGCGGCCGACACTACTCAGCCGGGGGTGCAGCCCGTGAACTTCCCGATGCATTATTTTATCTCATGGCTCGAGTTGCATGTGCTTGGTGCCTTTGGAATGCACAAGCAGCCTCATTTATATGAAACTTGCAATTTTCCACGGATCATGCGGCTGGTCAATGCTTCCATTGTGGAGCCAAGTCAGCGAGAGGCTCGGGGTGTAATTCTTCGCCCACGTACCGTCGGGGACGGCATGAACTTTGTTGATAAGGTTATGACCATCGGTAAGGAATCCACTAAAACGGTGCAGCCGTTGTGGGACACCTTTAAGGACGGAGCCTCTACCTTGAAAGCTTGGGAGATTCTCTATTTGTGTTCGATCAGGCCAGGATACTTGGTGTTCAGACAAAACGACTCGGCTTTGTTTATGAGATATAACCCCCACCATTTTTCCCAGCAATCAAGTTATAATCAGAGCGTCCCGCTCGAGGCATTCTTGGCAGAACCGGTTTATACTGAAGAGGGTATCCGGAGCGATTTGCACCATTTCATGCGCCTAAACACAGGGTCCAATTTCTTCATTAGTGAGCCAAGTTGTGTTCCGAAAGCCTTGAACATACACGTGACATAGTATCAACACGCGATGGGCGCTGTTATCAAGGAGGAGAAGCGACTATTGCTTGATCGCAAGGGTGCAGCCTCTGCTGCTAATCCGACCATTCCCCTAAAGCAGCGGACCATCGTTCGTCCTCCTTTGAGAGAGGTTGCTGCGGTCGTGGTCCCGCGTGATAGGCCTGAGCTACCGATACCCCGTGCTCCCGTGGAAGCAGTGACTGTAGTGTCTCCCGAGTCTGGCGTGGGTTCAGATATCGGGACTTGTCGTCCCAAGGTGCCCACCAAGCATAATCTTGTGCTAGCGGCGACCGGTACTCGCTCGCAGAAGAAGAAGTAGAAGTCAATTCTTTCTGCAGATGTTGTACTCGGCCAGGAGCCCCATGCTCCTTATAGCGAGGGCCTGAGCGAATATGGGACCAATGAGGGTCTATTTATGGTGCCAGATGATACTGATCTGGAGGCTGCCATCGCATCTTCCGCGCGTCTAGCTAGCCACAAAGCAGGACTGATTATCCTTGCACAATCGAGTAAACTTCAGCCGTATCTTTTGTCATTGCATTACATTTTTATTATCATGTTTTGACTGACACTTTTCCTTCAACAGGCATTTCCACTGAAGAGGCTCTCGCGGCTTCCCTCAAGACTTTTGAGGAGGAGGAGAGGCTTCGCGCTTCGCTGGGCGTTGGTATATTTCAGCTTATTGTGCCTTCATTCCCCTTTCTTATGGGTAATCTGACTCCTTTTTCATCTTATCACAGGGACTATCTCGACTCAGGTCATCCCCAGTACAGTGCCAATCCCGCAGGATGATGCGGAGATGCTTCCAGGGCCAGCTATCGAAGTCCTGGCCTCCTCAGCATTGCCAAAAAAGGCTTTACTTAACCAACCGATGACGGACGCCAAAACGGCTCCAGAGGTAACTCCCGGCGTGGACGATGACGTCTCCTTGACGGAGGTCCTAAGAAGATCGGCTCTCACGGTCCAGGCGGAAATGAAGTGCAGGAGGCGTACGGCAAGAGAACGTAACGCCGCCTTGGCCGTAGGTGCAGGCTCGAGCGCTGCTCTTCCTATCCCTACTTCTTCAGAGGGTGCCCCGGTTGCCCTGTCTATCGCTCATAGACAGGCAATACGCGCGGCTCGGGAGGCAGCTGAAAGGCTATCTCAAGGTAACGTAACTTTGGGTCTTTTTATTAAAGTTTTATCCTCAGATTCTCACATGTTATATCCTGCAGGGCCAAGTCCTGATGAGGAAGTGGTAGGTGAGACGGCGGAAAGCACTGAACCTGAAGTGGCCACTCTTTCTTAAGAGTCTGGAACTGCCCCAATTGCCACTCTTTCCCCATGCAGCTCCTTTCCATTGCCGGGCGCTGTAAGTATCACGGCGGCTCTCGTAGAGTCGGGGGATGAAGCTACGGTCGGCGAAACCATTCCGATGGAGGAGGGTGAAGCAGTCGCTGGTGTTTACCCCAATCAGAGCAAAACTCTGTTCAAATTCCAAGGCCGGAGATGAAGCAACGCTTCTGTTTCCCCCAATCAGAAAAAAGCTCTGCTTTGAAATTAAAGTTAAAAGTAAAGAAGCAATACTTCAGATTCCTTGCGCTGGGCGCAACGCGCCACGTGTCAGAATCAGGCACGCCAGCGCAAGGAGCGCAGCGCACAATCAAAGCAAGGCTCTATTTAAAACAAAAATAAAGGAAGCAACGCTTCAACTGATTTGTGCTCTGCGCTGCGCGACACGTGTCAGCGCAGTTTTGCTAGCGCAGCTGCGCTGCGTGACACGTGTCAGCGCAGCTGCGCTAGCGCAGCTGCGCTGCACCTTGCGCTGCGCGACACGTGTCAGCGCAGTTGCGCTAGCGTAGTTGCGCTGCGCTCTGCGCTGCTCGACACGTGTCAAGCGCAGGTGCGCTTGCGCCAAACAGAAAAATTCTGAAATATCTTTCTGATCTTATTAAAACAATAAGATTCTCTTCTGTAAAACAGAAGCCGTTGGATCAAAGATCCAACGGTGGGGAAAAATCCCTAAATCACTCAGAGAAATATCTCTTTAACTAATTTAACAAATTTATTGGCACTATATAAAGGCCCCTAGACTCCAAATTGAAAAGAGAGAAACACAGAGAGACACAGAACTCCTAAAAAGAAAGTTGGAGAAGAAATCAGAAAGAAAAGAAGGTAAACCTTTGAAAAGAAGAATTTCTTCTGAAAAGATCAATGATCTAAGAACAAGATCAAGATCTTAAAATAAAAAGAAAAGATCAAATAATAATAATAAAAGAAGTAATATACTTCTTTATTAGATCATTTGATCTACACAAAGGCACTGCCTTTTTTATGAACCAATGGTTCTTGAAAATTCGAGGTAAAATCTCTCTGGAAAAAGAAACAAGAACTTGTTTTCTTTAATCCAAATTTTAAAACAGTGCCTTGCACTTGTAAATCTGCACTGTTGCGCTTTTAGGTTGGCGCAAGCCACCAGAGAGCGCCACGTGTCAGCCCCAGAACAAACTGCGCCTTGCGCTTTTAAAATAGAGCACTGCTCTCTTAAATTGGCACAACTCACTAGAGCGCGCCACGTGTCAGCAGCGCAACAGCGCAGCGCACTGCGCTTGCGCTCACCAGAGCGTGACACGTGTTACCTCCACATGCGCTTGCGCTCATTAATTGGTGCAAAGCGCCTGACAGGCCACATGGCCAGTGTCAGATAATTAATGCACTGCATTATTGAAAAAAAGGGCCGAGCCCAATTAAAAAGGCCTCGCAGGCCTAATAAAATGCCATGCATCATTCAAAGGGCAAAGCCCAAGCCAAGGCCTAACAGGCCAACTACAAATAAAAAATGTTGAACATTCTCAACTGGACTTAGCCCAATTCTGGCCGTAAGTCCTCAAATTAAATTGACTGAGCACGGCTGCTCCCTTAAATCAATTTACATCCGGTTCAAGGGTACATCTCTGAACTCCTCTGACATCCGTCGTTGTAATCCTTCAACGTCATCAGAGAGGTGACGGGTCCCAACAACCATACATTGCTATGGACTTAAGCGTCCTTAAACCAACCTGTGGACTTAAGCGTCCTTAAATCAACTCATGGACTTAAGCGTCCTTAAACCAACTCACGGACTTAAGCGTCCTTAAACCTATGGACCACAATGTACCTAAACTGGAAATGGACCACTATGTCCCTAAACTGGAACAATAGAGCCCAAATGCTCTCTTGTAGGATCTAAACGATCCTGTTAAGTTGATCTTAGTCTGGCAATTAGGCTAACGTATCCTTAATAAACGTTTAAGTTGATCTTAGCCTCAAATATGGCTAACGTGTCCTTAAACTAATATCCGTTCCCAAAATGAGAATGATGGACCACTATGTCCCTAAACTGGAACAATAGAGCCTACAAATGCTCTTTTGTCGGATCTAAACGATCCCGTTTAAGTTGATCTTTGCCTCAAATATGGCTAAGGTATCCTTAAACCTTCAAACAGACTTTAGTCCCAAATTGGACTATAGACCCCTCAATCGACTTTGGTTCAAGGGTACATCTCTGAACTCTTCTGACACGTGTCGTTGTAATCCTTCAACGATATCAGAGAGGTAACGGGTCCCGACGGCCATACATGCAATGGACCACTATATCCCTAAACTGGAACAATCGTCTTTTGTCGGATCTAAACGATCCCGTGTAAGTTGATTTTAGCCTCAAATATGGCTATCTTATCCTTAAACCAAAATCCCAAACCCAAATCTAAGAAAATACGGATTTGGACTAATCCATGTCCTACGGGCGACGACATAAATTAGTCTCCGTATACAATCCACAGAAAACCACAAACAAAACAAACACCCACGACACGAAGTGAAATTATGGAGAAGGGGAAAGTTGTTACCGCGATGCGGTAGCGTAATTAACTGCAGGGGCTTGCGCCTGCAGGGAAGAGCGTCCCTACAATCAAAACCCCCTCAAGCGAGGGGGAATCTGACGAAGTCTGCTACATCGGCCGCATCCGTCTAAACCTCCGATACACGGTGCCATAAATCAACTTGGCATCTTCGGAGAGGTGGACGGATAAAACCAAATAGCATCTGCACCGAATCTCAGGCAAGACGTCCATGTCTTGGCCGCCGTTCAGAGGGGAACAGATTCTGGCACGCCCGGTGGGACCTCTTCCTCTTTCCACTCCACACTTCGAGTGTCGTGTTCGCGAACGAATCGCGGTTTGCTGTGGTTGCCTGTGGATTCGAGGTATTAAGATTTGGTGTCTTGCTCCGTGCAGAAAACAGAAGATCAATGGCTTCAAAGTACACTACCTGCAACTGCAACTCTCGCTCTGTCCTTGCTGGAGGAGTGACTTATGGGCCCCAAGCGGCCCCCCTTTTCAAGAGGCCGGTGGAGCAGGTAACTCAAGTCACCGCTGGACTATTCTTCGGGACCCTTCTCCCACCAATGAGCTTCAATGCCCCAATGACATCGCAAGAAGCTCCAAAGAAGTCGGTCTTTGATCGGCTTGCTACTGCCGCGGCCCCTCTCAACGGGTCGCCCAACTTCATTACCTCAGTTTTCAACAGACTGGGCCAGAACGTCTACAAGCCCGTGATACCCGAAGCTGCCATCCCAAAGCGGATAGCCAACCCGGCTCAAGCGGACGAAATTATTGGAAAGGCTCCTCCTTCTAAGAAGTCAGTTTTTACAAGGCTGGCCATTCCGGTTGCTGCTCCAGGCGAGGTCCTCAAGCTTCTTCCCCTGCCCAGAGGGGGCACGATGAAGTCACCCTTATAGCTGAAACAACTCCATCCGCACGACACGCTCGACGTCGCCACTGGCGCCGAGTGAGGAAGGTTGGGGGCAACTCCCTCTCTGGGGCAACTCCCCCTCTGGGATAGCTCCGCCAGCTCCAACGGTGGGGATCGATGTTGCCGTTCCAACCGGGAACAGCTTTGAATTGCTGAAAAAGGTACGCAGAAATTCACCAACTGCGGTGCTCAAAAGATCTCCTCCACCGGTAGAGGCCGTTGTGGAAGCAAAACCAGAAAAGCCGGAGCAGTCTCCTCAACGGCTGTCTTCCAGGATCTACAAGACTTGGTGACTGGTCCGAGAATCAGTGATTGATCCGAATTTTTCTCATCGACAGAAAAAGATGAAGGTCCGGCGGAAGAAAATCCCCCTATCAAGCCAAAAAAGGCGACAGCTATTTGGGTGCCCACTGCAACGGCCCCCTCAACTTTGACCGCTCACAAGAAAAGAAGGCCGGAGAAAATCCCTGAGTCTGCGATGAATCGCAAGACCACTGAACCTAAACGTCCCAAGTCTGCGGGCATGGTGGTGCATACCGTCTATATGGCATCCAGAAAAGAGCATAGCCTTATCTCCACAGGTCATCGACCGCTTACGCGATCAGTGACTAAGGCCCAGGAGCAACAACAGCAAAAGCTCCAAGAGATGCTAACAGCCATGGCCGCACTCACGGGACCGAAAGCAAGCCCGGAGACATCCTCGGAGCAACGCCGTGAGCATGAAACTGATGCTGAATTCTCTCGGAGAATACTTGAGAAGAAGGACAAAGAAGCCGCAGAACAAGCGGCCGATATAAAACAAATGCCCCTTCTGTTCCAAGACATGGTCGGGATGATGTTACAGCCGGACCCTCCAGCTGAAGACCTTCCGATCAATGTTGGAGACGATAGAAGGGAGACATCTAATCCTCCTCCGGCTCATTCAGCAGCCAAGGAGGAAACCATTTCCAAGGCCGCTTTGGATGACTATATTGCTCAGCAAATACGAGCTCACCAGGAAAATGAAGCGGTTGGCCAAGTCGTTAAAACCGAGCGACCATATCCAGGCTGGTATGACCAAATAAAGTACCCGCCGGAATACACGATCCCCAAATTCCATGTGTACAAGGGGACAGGCAATCCCCATTAACATGTCGCTCAGTTCAGGGCTCTATACGGCAATACTGGAGGCGACGACAAACTGTTGCTTCGCCAATTCGTCGGCAGCCTAGCAGAAACGGCCTTCGAATGGTATTCGGAGCTGCATACCGACTCTGTCAAAACATTTGCGGAGATGGAGCTGCTGTTTACACAAAGATTTGCAAGCGCCAGCGAGCGCACCCCGATCACCGCATTGATTAACGCCAGGGTAAGGCCAGGCGAAACATGGGTTCAATACGCAATACGATGGCGGAATCTGTGGTCAAAATGCTAGCAACGCATCGAGGAAGTGCCAGCGGTGGGCATGTTCATGGGCACTCTTGATCCGCAAGCGACCATCTCACAATTCATGATGTTCTTCAAACCAACTACTTTCCAGGCCTTGATCGACAAACTGGCCCAAATGGACCAGATGGGTCACAGACCGTCTCCTCCAAAGCCAGACCCTCGAAATGAGAAAGGAAAAGGGAAAGCGATCGTCGTCGCCAATACTCAACAACAGTCGAGCAACTCAAAGCCGGTGGTTCGCCAAAACAACGTGCGTCTATGCCCATCCCTCGAGGAGAGACTAGGACGTCCTTACTCATTTCCTCAGAATAAAACAAGGAGACTGTTCGAGCTGGCAGTGCGCAACAGACTCATCAATCTGCCGGATTCAAGACGTCCGTTGCAGCCAAACGGCGTCAATGATCCCAATTACTGCCCTTACCATCAAGCAATAAGTCATCCAATCGAAGATTGCTTCATTTTCAAAGGCTGGATTGAGGACCAATACCAACAAGGCAAGTTCGCATTATCCGAAAATTGGAAGGTGAAACCGCCACAACCTCATTCCCCTAAAAAAGAGGACATGCCGGGGGCATCGTGCTCTTTTATAGAAAAAGCTCCATGGTAGGTCGCTCTTTCAACCAAGACGAAAAGAATGCTGAAGGATCTTCACACATGCCCAGCCGTCAGGTGGAAAAGTCCGCCAGAGCCCGAGGTCATTGATGGGATACTGAAACCACGCCCAACACCGAGAATTGATAGCAGCGGGCAAAACACCCAGACGCAGCCGTCAAAGTCTTCGAAGAAGAAGGAGAAGACCCAAAAGCCCGCGAATTTAGATGACAAGCGCACGGATCTGCAAAAACATGTTGACGTACTGGAAGAATATAATCAGAAGGCGCGGACCCCAGTCACACTCCGAGAATTCCTCAGCCACGTCCATGAGGACGGAGATGATGACAAAGACTCGTCGGATGAACCTGAGGATTATGTGGCAAGCTGCCATGTGATCTCTCACTCGTCGATAGACGATAAAGAAGCTCCTTGCACCGAGAGATGGGGGGCAGGTCCTGAACCAGAACTTCTATGAATGAAATTCATCTAAAAAGTAAAGCCGATCGGGAGCGTGAGATGGCCATATTTGAAAAGGCCAAACGCCGGCAACTGGACAAAAGGGTCGAAACACTCCCACCAGATCAAAGTACATTCGCCGCAAATGAAAGCAGGATCAAGACAAGGAAACGATTCGCCAAAGCCATATCGATGGGGATGAGGCTGCCCTCTTTCAGAGAAAATTCTCCTGGTGGTATACATCTTGATGAAGCGGAAGTACATCCTAACTTCTGCTTATATCATCAGAAGATCGCACATCCTACTGAGGACTGCAACTCCTTTAAGTGTTGGTGGCAAAAGTATGTCGCTCACAGGCAACACTTCAACAGGACAAAGCGTGAAGCTCGTAGACAGCAGAAAAATACGACAGATGAGAGTAAAAGAATTGCCGGCAATTGTCATAGGGTTGATCCCAAGGGACCACAAGTTATCACCTTTGGAAGCGACTTTGACGAAGAAGTCACCCCCAACCCTCTCTTCAAGGAATCCATTTCTAAAAAGAAAGAATTAGGGAATTGCGAGAGCATTCATCTGCGCAATCACATGCTATCCGGAAAGAATCTCGGACCCGCAAACAAGGGACCGGACAAAAAGGATAAAGGGAAGGAAAAAACGGCCTTCGTCGCCAACACTCAATAGCAATCGAGTGGCCCTAGACCGGTCGTTTGCCGAAACAACAAGCGGCAACCCCTATATGAAAAGTTGAAACGTCCTTACTCATTTCCCCAGGATGAAACAAGGAGGCTGTTTAAACTAGCAGTGCGCAACAGGCTTATCACTCTACCGAAGCCGAAACACCAGCTACAACTGAATGATGTCAACGATCCTAATTACTGTCCTTACCACCAAGTATTGGGTCATCCGATCGAAAACTGCTACGTATTCAAAAACTGGGTTGAAGACCAACACCAGCAGGGCAATTTCGCGCTGTCTGAAGACTGGAAGGAGAGCCCGCCACAGCCTCATGCTCTTAAAAGGGTGGACATGCCGGGGGCATCATGCTCAGTCATCGAGAAAACCCCATAGACCGAAAAGTCAATAAAATGGAGATTCGCCTCAAATACGGCGACGGTGGACCGCTATGTCCTAAAACTGGCATTGGACCGCAATGTCCTAAAACTTGCAAATGACCGAAATGTCTTTAAACTACTACCGCAGCATCTTCAGGCTGACGTGATAAAAAGGAAAGAATAAAAAAAACAAAAGAAAAAAAAACAGTATGTCCATAAGCAAAATGGGCACGGATGAAAACCCGAAAGGGCTCCGTGAGTAAAAACAGCAGGGCTACCGACGAGTGTTCGTGAAAACCCGAAAGGGCGCGACCTCGTTAGAAAAAAAGAATAAAAAGAATAAAAAAAGGGATATAAAAAAAATGGCATGTCCATAAGCAAAATGGGCACGGATGAAAACCCGAAAGGGCTCCGTGAGTAAAAATAACAGGGCTACTGGCGAGTGTTTGTGAAAACCTGAAAGGGCACAACCTCGTTAAAAACACTTACAGGGTCCTCACGACCTTGTGAGGAGAAACCACCTGCGTGAGATCCTTACGATTCACAAGGTAGCAACACACTTAGGGATCCTCACGATTCCTGAGGAGAAATTACACTTGCGAGATCCTCACGACTCGTAAGGAGAACTCTCTTATGGGACCCTCACGGCTCATAAGATTTGAAAGTCTTAAGTTACAGAGACCTGAACCTGTTCTTAAGCAACCCCCCACAACCTTCGATTTGGCCCTACAAGTGGCTCAATACTGACCCTTGTATACAATCCACGGGCGCGAATAAACATTTCCCTAACAAAATCCCACCCGTGACTAGGGATATGTCCATATGGTAAGTCCTCTCGACTTATAAGGAGAAAACCCTCTTGTAAGATCCTTACGACTTGCAGGGGAACATGCACTTAAGAATCCTCATGATTCCTAAGGAGAAAACACACTTACGAGATCCTCACGACTTGTAGGGAGAAATACCTTTGTGAGACCCTTACGGCTCATGAAGTCAAAAGCCTTAGTCGACGGCATCCTAACCCTGTTCGCTAAGCCACCTTTGTTCGACATCGACAGAGGAAAATGATGATTCGCTCCTGGCAATATCCCAGTTGTAGCGATGCTGATGCCTAAACCGGTATCAAATTCCAAGTCTTTTCATGGCAAATGATGATTCGCTCCTGGCAATATTCCAGTTGTAGCGATGCTGATGCTGAGATCGGCACCAGAGTCCAAGTTCCACACTCACGATATAAAAAAACAGCGAGCCATACATGCATATGAAATAGCCGAAATGATGGGGCAACTTGCAACAAAATCAGCAAGTAAAAATACATGCATACGAAATAGCCGAAATGATGGGGCAACTTGCAATAAAAATCAGCAAGTAAAAATACATGCATACGAAATAGCCGAAATGATGGGGCAACTTGCAGTAAAAATCAGCAAGTAAAAATGTCTGCATGCAAAATAGCCGAAATGATTGGGCAACTCGCAATAAAAAGCAGCGAGTGAAAATAAAATAAATAGCCTAAATGATTGGGCACTGCGAAAAATAGCCGAAATGATTGGGCAATCCCGACCTTAGCGATATAAAAGCTGAAATGATAGACCATCGCGGAAAGAAATAAAATGAAAAATATATATAACGAAATTCAGGCCCTACAGGCGATATCACAGCAAGCCTTGTATACAATCCAGGGGCACAAACAAAGAGGGAACCATGTCATCCCACCAGGCTCCATCAGAAAGAGAGCCAAGTCTCGACGGTCACATCTGCATCCCAGGAGACCAACAACAGCGTTCCTCCTTATGCCAGCAGGGCACGGACTCAACACCAACAACGGAGCCATGGCAAAGTCCCTAGTTCCAAGCCTCGACGGTTCATCGACAACCTAGAGACCACATCGACATCCGTCTCGTTACACCGGACGCAATGTCAACAACGACGTTCCTTCACAGTCCAGCAGGATGCAGATGCAACGTCAATGAAAGACCTCACGGTCGAAACAAAGCGGAGTGACGGAAAAATCCCAGCTCCACCTCAGCATTTGTCTCGTTACACCAGACGTAATGTCAACAACGGCGTTCCTTCACAGTCCAGCAGGATGCAGATGCAATGTCAATGAAAGACCTCATGGTCGAAACAAAGCGGAGTGACGGCGAAATCCCAACTCCACCTCAGTATTCGTCTCATTACAGCAGACGCAATGTCAACAACGACATTACTTTGCAGTCCAGCAGGATGCAGATGCAACGTCAACGAAAGACCCCATGGTCAAACAAGCGGAGTAACGGCAAAATCCCAGCTCCCCCTCGGCATTCGTCTTGATACAGCAGACGAGATATCACTACAGCGTCCTTCCCCCAACAGGATCCGGACACGCCAAAGCAAATGAAGCGAAGGCCAAATTCCTAGCTTCAGGGTCTTAACGACAAGTCATATAAATCCTGAAAGACAATCGGAGATCATCTTGCACCGGTGCAGAGTGGTCACCACCTTGACGTTCGTCTCAATACAGCAGACGAGATGTCACTCCAGCGTTCTCCCTCCAATAGGATTCGGACACGTCAAAGAAAACGAAGCGAAGGCCAAATTCCTAGCTTCAGGGTCTTAACGGAAAGTCATATAAAGCCTGAAAGACGATCAGAGATCACCTCGCACAAGCACGGAGTGGTCACCACCTCTATGTTCGTCTCGATACAGCAGACGCAACACCACCAAAAGGAGCCACGGCAAAATCCCTAGTTCCAAACCTCGACGGTTCACCAGCAACCTAGAGACAACCGCGGCATTCGTCTCGATACAGCAGACGCGATGCCAGCAAACGAAGCAAAGGCCAAATTCCTAGCTTCGGGGTCTTAACGGCAAGTCATATAAAGCCTGAAAGACGATCAGAGATCACCTCGCACAAGCACGGAGTGGTCACCACCTCTATGTTCGTCTCGATACAGCAGACGCAACACCACCAAAAGGAGCCACGGCAAAATCCCTAGTTCCAAACCTCGTCGGTTCACTAGCAAGCTAGAGACAACCGCGACATTCGTCTCGATACAGTAGACGTGATGCCGGAAAACGAAGCAAAGGCCAAATTCCTAGCTTCAGGGTCTTGACGGCAAGTCATATAAAGCCTGAAAGACAATCGGAGATCATCTCACTCCAGCGCGGAGTGGTCACCACCTCGACGTTCGTCTCAATACAGCAGACGAAATATCACCCCAGCATTCTTCCTCCAGCAAGATGCAGACGCGACAATCAAACAACGGAGCCATGGAAAAATTCCCAGTTCCAAGCCTCGACGGTTCATCAACAACCTAGAGACAACCGCGACATTCATCTCGATACAGTGGACACAGTGCCAGCAAACGAAGCGAAGGCCAAATTCCTAGCTTCAGGGTCTTGACGGCAACTCATATAAAACCTGAAAGACTATCGGAGATCATCCCACACCAGCGCGGAGTGGTTATGACTCATCGGGGCTCTCCAAAATGAGCCTAACCTTAAGTAAAAAGCGGCATGGCAAAATTCCTAACGCTTACTCTTCCGACGGTCAAACTGCCAAGGAGGATTGCTTGAAGACGCCTTGTCCAGCCCCCGAAAGGATCAGAGACACGGCAGTCGCAGGGCTACTCGAACAGCACGATTTACTATCGAGGAATATATCAGCTGATGCGACGGTACGACGGACAAAACCCTAAGTACCACAGACCCTAACGGACCTCTGTTGTAAAGAGCAGAGGTTAACTGTGACGTTAGGATATTCTTGCGAGAAATGCTCGATTCGTCTCAACTCGCGAGGAAATTGATGTCTTTGCGAGAACTTCTCGATTCGTCTCGACTCGTAAGATAAAGCCTTAGGCAGTAGGGATTAAGAAACCTGTTTCCTAAGCACTGGGACCCTGCAAGTCGGCCTAAAACGGTCTCTTGCATACTATCCACGGGTTTCACTATCCGAAGTTGAATCTCGACAAGGAGGGAAACAACCGCTTACGGGTCCTCTCGATTCGTAAGAGGGAAAAATTCTCTTATAGGATCCTTACGACTTATAAGTGAAAACACACTCAGGAATCCTCACGATTCCTAAGGAAAAAATACACTTACGAGATCCTCTCGATCCGTAGGGAGAAAAGTCTTTATGAGACCCTCACGGCTCATAAAGTTGAAAGCCTTAGGTAGCAGACCTGAACCTGCCTCCTAAGCTATCACTGCCTCTTGAAGAAGCCAATACAGGATGCTCGCTCCATCATCCGTCAACCATGTTTACTAAAGCAGTATACTGATAATAAAAGAAAGAGGAAAGCGACAGAAAGAACATCCGATTTTCATTTTATCAAGCGTTCGAGACACATCCATTCATGCGTTTGCAAAAGACTCAGAACGAGAAATAAGACAAGCTGAAATAAAAATTTTCCATTCATATTGCAAATGGTTCTTACAATCATAAAGAAATAAATAACAACATTATTGAAATGTTTACAATGGTATAACCTCGGACCCAGGACATGGATTGAGGAAATCGAAAGTAACCTTATCTAAGACTTTCCAAGCCTGGTGAACCATCCTAGTGTGCTTTCTTTCACGAGCACAAGCGTCGGGGTCCCCACTGCTGTCCTCCTCCCTCCAATAAGCAGCGAGTATGGCGGACTGTTGGAAGGCCTGGTGCAGGAGATCGACAAGATTGTCTCGCCGTCTCTTCGAGATTAAGTGCATCAGGTACACCGAGTGCACCTTATTCTCAGCGGCATCCAACGCCCTAAGCGGCACACCGGAACAGAATAAGGGAAGTGCTTCCCAGATGGCTCCCACGATAAGCTTCAGGAGAGAGGAACGTCGGGGAAGTAGTTAACCGTTATATGCGTCGAAGCGGCTCATGATTTCGGCACACTCCGCGTTTGTGAATTCTCGATTTTGAGAACGGCCGAGTCGGCGGATGTCCCCATAAGAGATGATCTCGTCGAGATCGTACATGTGGGCGTCCATCACTCCTATAAAAGAAAATCAACAAAATTACCAACTCTTAAGAGTTCTGCTATTTGATTTAAAAGGAGCAAAGCTCCATTAATGAATCAAGAAATTATAAATAAAATCCTTTCAGAAGATCAGAACTCTATTAATGGAACTCTAATAGAGTTCTCTTTAGTCCTCTTTAGACCCCTTTAGAGCAAAGCTCTGCTAAGTGAAACCCTAAATGGGTCTTCTTTAGATCAGGGATCTATTGAGAGCAAGGCTCTTAAAATTGATTTAATTTAATCCAAATTAATTTTTACCTAAAATTCTCTAGAGTTTGAACTTTTAAAAATGCTTAAATGAAAGAGCAGGGATCTGAATAAAAATGCTTATGAAGAGATGAAATCATTTAAGGGACCAAAGGTCCTATTTATAGGCATTGAGAGCCCTTTCAATTTCCAAAAGTTGCCGCAACGGTTGGAATTCTGCCACCGCTGCGCTCACGTTTGGGGCCACGTAAGCGCAACGGTGGGGGGGCATTTGTTTACTCCAATCAGAGCAAAGCTCTGTTAAAATTCCAAGGCAGGAGATGAAGCAACGCTTCTGTTTCCCCCAATCAGAACAAAGCTCTGCTTTGAAATTAAAGTTAAAACTAAAGAAGCAATGCTTCAGATTCCTTGCGCTGGGCGCAACGCGCCACGTGTCAGAATGAGCGCAGCGCACCCAATCAGAGCAAGGCTCTATTTAAAACAAAAATAAAGGAAGTAACACTTCAACTGATTTGCGCTCTGTGCTGCGCGACACGTGGCAGCGCAGTTGCGTTAGCGTAGTTGCGCTGCGCTCTGCGCTGCGCGACACGTGTCAGCGCAGTTGCGCTAGAGCAGTTACGCTGCGCAACACGTGTCAGCGCAGGTGCGCTAGCGTAGTTGTGCTGCGCTCTGTGCTGCTCGACACGTATCAAGCACAGGTGCGCTTGCGCCAAACAGAAAAATTCTGAAAGATCTTTCTGATCTTATTAAAACAATAAGATTCTCTTCTGTAAAACAGAAGCTCTTGGATCAAAGATCCAACGATGGGGAAAAATCCCTAAATCACTCAGAGAAAAATCTCTTTAACTAATTGAACAAATTTATTGGCACTATATAAAGGCCCCTAGACTCCAAATTGAAAGGAGAGAAACACAGAGAGACATAGAACTCCTAAAAAGAAAGTTGGAGAAGAAATCATAAAGAAAAGAAGGTAAACCTTTGAAAAGAAGAATTTCTTCTGAAAAGATCAATGATCTAAGAACAAGATCAAGATCTTAAAATAAAAAGAAAATATCAAATAATAAAAAAAAAGAAGTAATATACTTCTTTATTAGATCATTTGATCTACACAAAGGCACTGCCTTTTTTATGAACCAATGGTTTTTGAAAATTCGAGGTAAAACCTCTATGGCAAAAGAAACAAGAACTTGTTTTCTTTAATCCAAATTTTAAAACAGTGCCTTGCACTTGTAAATCTGCACTATTGCGCTCTTGGATTGGTGCAAGCCACCAGAGAGCGCCACGTGTCAGCCCCAGAACAAACTGCGCCTTGCGCTTTTAAAATAGAGCACTGCTCTTTTAAATTGGCGCAACTCACTAGAGCGCGCCACGTGTCAGCAGCGCAACAGCGCAGCGCACTGTGCTTGCGCTCACCAGAGCGTGATACGTGTCACCTCCACATGCGCTTGCGCTCATTAATTGGCGCAAAGCGCCTGACAGGCCACATGGCCAGTGTCAGATAATTAATGCACTGCATTATTGAAAAAAAGGGCCGAGCCCAATTAAAAAAGGCCTAGCAGGCCTAATAAAATGCCATGCATCATTCAAAGGGCAAAGCCCAAGCCAAGGCCTAACAGGCCAACTACAAATAAAAAATGTTGAACATTCTCAACTAGACTTAGCCCAATTCTGGCCGTAAGTCCTCAAATTAAATTGACTGAGCACGGCTGCTCCCTTAAATTAATTTACATCCGGTTCAAGGGTACATCTCTGAACTCCTCTAACATCCGTCGTTGTAATCCTTCAACGTCGTCAGAGAGGTGACGGGTCCCGATAACCATACATTGCTATGGACTTAAGCGTTCTTAAACCAACCTATGGACTTAAGCGTCCTTAAATCAACTCATGGACTTAAGCATCCTTAAACTCATGGACTTAAGCGTCCTTAAACCAACTCACGGACTTAATCGTCCTTAAACCTATGGACCACCATGTCCCTAAACTGGAAATGGACCACTATGTCCCTAAACTGGAACAATAGAGCCCAAATGCTCTCTTGTAGGATCGAAACGATCCTATTAAGTTGATCTTAGTCTGGAAATTAGGCTAACGTATCCTTAACAAACGTTTAAGTTGATCTTAGCCTCAAATATGGCTAACGTGTCCTTAAACTAATATCCGTCCCCAAAATGGGAATGATGGACCACTATGTCCCTAAACTGGAACAATAGAGCCCCCAAATGCTCTTTTGTCGGATCTAAACGATCCCGTTTAAATTGATCTTAGCCTCAAATATGGCTAACGTATCCTTAAACCTTCAAACAGACTTTAGTCCCAAATTGGACTATAGACCCCCCAATCGACTTTGGTTCAAGGGTACATCTCTGAACTCTTCTGACACCTGTCGTTGTAATCCTTCAACGACGTCAGAGAGGTAACGGGTCCTGACGGCCATACATGCAATGGACCACTATGTCCCTAAACTGGAACAATAGAGCCCAAATGCACTTTTGTCGGATCTAAACGATCCCGTGTAAGTTGATCTTAGCCTCAAATATGGCTAACGTATCCTTAAACCAAAATCCTAAACCCAATTCTAAGAAAATACGGATTTGGACTAATCCACGTCCTACGGGCGACGACATAAATTAGTCTCCGTATACAATCCACGGGCAACCACAAACAAAACAAACACCCACGACTCGAAGTGAAATTATGGAGAAGGGGAAAGTTGTTACCGCGATGCGGTAGCGTAATTAACTGCAGGGGCTTACGCCTGCAGGGAAGAGCGTCCCCACAATCAAAAAACCCTCAAGCGAGGGGGAATCTGACGAAGTCTGCTACATCGGCCGCATCCGTCTAAACCTCCAATACACGGTGCCATAAATCAACTTGGCATCTTCGGAGAGGTGGACGGATAAAACCAAATAGCATCTGCCCCGAATCTCAAGCAAGACGTCCATGTCTTGGCTACCGTTCGGAGGGGAACAGCTGCACTCAGTGACGCCCTTGTCCCAGTTTCGACCGGTGACTCACCAGGTAGATTTCGTGTCTTCGCTTTCCTTTTCATTATGCAATCCCTTTCAATCTCTTCTGACAGTATTCCTCTCATTTCTAATGCAGGTGTGGTGAGCGTTGAGGTTGTGCCACCCGAGGAAGCACCACCAGTTGCTGCTTTGACGGTTGCCGATCCTTTGCCTTCTCTCGTGTCCTCCCAAATGCTGGAAGGTACGGATTTGTGACTTATCGGTTTCGTTGTAGGCAATATATTTTATGTACTGACATTGCATTATTACACCCTTGCAGGAGTCCTTTTTGATCATCTGTATCAGGTGCTGCACCTACATTTCTCCTTCCAGTCGGAGATTGCTTCATCTAGTAGCGTTGGTGAGTACAGTCTCTAGCTAATATCTTCTCTTTTCTTTTACGGGCAGCCAAGTCGTTGCTAATTCTTCTTTGTTTTGACTGCAGCACTACAAATTGAAGGAGGAGAAGAAAGAATAGTTGCACCACCGGTACTCCCGGCCTTGCCACCTGCCGCAGCCGGTATAGTATACTTCATCACTCATGTGATTTATTTATTTTGCGAGTTAGCTTTTAACCGTAATTCATTTTGCAGCAGTCGCACTGGTTCCCACTCCTTTCGAATCTTGTATATTAATGCCAGCAGGACCATTTTCTAGACGTCCATCTTCTAAGGACGCTGCGACCAGCCTTCGTATGTTGAGTGAATCCATTGAAGAGCTTGACGCGGAGATCCCTGCACTCGTTGCAGATTTTTCTTCCGAGGTTAATTCTATGCTGGCGACGCTCGCGAACTTCTATAGCGAGGGCGTCGTTGAGTCTTGGGTTAATCACTGCAGGAAAATTGAGGCCTGCCTGCATTAGTTTGAGCTCAGACGTCCTTCTCCCGAGGTCCTGGCTGTGAACTCCCAACGGGCTGCGTGGGTCGAGCAGAGCACTTCCTACTTCCACCATCTTGAATAAGAAGCGGCCTTAAAGCGTAAGGAGTGCGAAGAGACTTCAAGCGAACCTGCCCGGCTGCACGCTCAGGTTGATGCAAATGCTGTACAGCTGAAAGCTATCTTTGAGGACCTTCTACGATGTATTTCTGACGGGCTAACGCTGAGGCAGAAGCTCGACCTCATCGAGCGATATGCGCAAAGTCGTGGGGCAGCTCAGCGGGTCATCGATGAGCAACTTTCATCTTATCTGCAGCAACGGGTCCAGGTTGAAGCGGAGTTGGCCGCGGCAGCTGACCGTGAAAAGAGGTCGAGGGGAGTGCGCGAGCAACTGATTGGTTTATTGAAAACGTCTCCCTCCCAATAGTTGTTTTTTGTACCAATTAACATTTGTAATTTTTGAATCTCCCCAAAGATCTTTTATGCTGCTGCTTTGCATGTATCCATTTTTTATTCTTTCATATGATGTATCTTGTACCCAATTGAACTTATAAATAAAAGATACATTTCTTTCATACTATCTTGTGTTATCTATTAATTTCTTTTCTTTTCTTTGTTGTCGGCATGTTACTTTAGTAAGCGTAGCCTGTAGATGATAGAGAGCATTCCATCTTGAACTCTTCGAGAGGTAGTGATGGCTTAGGAAGCAGGTTCAGATCTGCTGCCTAAGGCTTTTCAACTTTATGAGCCGTGAGAGTCTCATAAAGACTTTTCTCCCTACGAGTCGAAAGGATCTCCTAGATGTATTTTCTCCTTAGGAATCGTGAGGATTCCTAAGTGTGTTTTCTCTTGGGAGTCGTAAGGATCTCACAAGAGAATTTTCTTCCTTACGAGTCGAGAGGACCCGTAAGTGATTGATGAGGTTGACATTATCCGCATTTCAAGGAGTCAGGGGCTGCTCTGGGCGTTTCCTACGGGGTCAGGATTGACTTTAGCCGTGTTCCACGGGACCAGGATTCGCTCTAGCTGTTTCCCACGGGGTCAGGATTGACTTTAGCCATGTTCTACAGGACCAGGATTTGCTCTGGACGCTTCCCACGGGGTCAGGATTGACTTTAGCCGCATTCCACAGGACCAGGATTTGCTCTGGATGCTTCCCACGGGGTCAGGATTGACATTAGCCATGTTCCGCTAGACCAGGATTTGCTCTGGACGCTTCCCACGGGGTCAGGATTGACATTAGCCGTGTTCTGCTAGACCAGAATTTGCTCTGGACGCTTCCCACGGGGTCAGGATTGACATTAGCCGTGTTCCACTAGACCAGGATTTGGTCTGGACGCTTCCCACGGGGTCAGGATTGACATTAACCGTGTTCCACGGGACCAGGATTTGCTCTGGACGCTTCCCACGGGGTCAGGATTGACATTAGCCGTGTTCCACGGGACCAGGATTTGCTCTGGACGCTTCCCACGGGGTCATTAGCCGTGTTCCACGGGATCAGGATTTGCTCTGGAGGCTTCCCACAGGGTCAGGATTGACATTAGCCATGTTCCACGGGACCAGGATTTTCTCTGGACGCTTCCCACGGGGTCAGGATTGACATTAGCCGTGTTCCACGGGACCAGGATTTGCTCTGGACGCTTCGCACGGGGTCAGTATTGACATTAGCCGTGTTCCACGGGACCAGGATTTGCTCTGGACGCTTCCCACGGGGTCAGGATTAACATTAGCCGTGTTCCACGGGACCAGGAGGGGTTGACTTTATCCACATTTCACAGAGTCGGGGGTTGACTCTCGGTTGTCTGTGCACCGCCGAGTCATGGAACTGGGAACTTTGCTACGGCTCTGATTTGCTGATGTTGCGTCTGTTGTAATGAGACGAATATCGAGGTAGTCTCTAGGTTGTCTGTGAACCGTCGAGATTCGGAGTAGGTACTTTTCCATGGCTCCAAGGTTGATTGTCGCGTCTGAATCCTGCTGGAATGAGGAGTAACGCTGTTGGTGATATCTAGGCTGTCTATGAACCGTCGAGATTTGGGGTAGGGACTTTGCCATGGCTCCAAGGTTGATTGTCGAGTCTGAATCCTGCTGGAATGAGGAGGAACGTTGTTGGTGATCTCTAGGTTGTCTATGCGGCCGTCGAGACTTGGCTCTCCTTCTGATAGAGCCTGGTGGGAAGGTATGGTTCTCTCTTTATTTGTGCCCCTGGATTGTATACAGGAATCGATATGATCTCACCTGTAGGGAAAAAAGTTTCATTATATATATATTTTTTCTTTCCGCGATGCTCTATCATTTCATCTTTTATATCGCGAAAGTCGCGATTGTCCAATCATTTTGGCTATTTTTCGTGGTGCCCAATCATTTCGGCTATTTTTTTATTTACTCACTGCTTTTTATTGCGAGTTGCCAAATCATTTCGGCTATTTTGTAAGCATACATTTTTTTACTTGTTGATTTTGCTGCAAGTTGCCCCATCATTTCGGCTATTTCATATGCATTTATGGATCGCTGGCTTTTCGCTGCGAGTTTAGGATTTGATACCGATTTAGGCATCAGCATCACTACAACCGGGATATTGCCAGAAGCAAATCATCATTTACCTTTGTCGATGTCGAATAAAGGTGGCTTAGTAAACAGGGTTAGGATCCTGTCAACTAAGGCTTTTAACTTCATGAGCCGTAAGGGTCTCATGAAGATATTTCTCCTTACGAGTCATGAGGATCTCGTAAGTGTGTTTTCTCCTTAGGCATTGTGAGGATTCCTAAGTGTGCATTCTCTTATAAGTCGTAAGGATCTTACAAGAGTGTTTTCTCCTTATAAGTCGAGAGGACTTACAAGGGCTGTCCACTGTGTAAACATATCCCTAGTCGCGGGTGGGACTTTGTTAGGGAAAATTTTTATTCGCGCCCGTGGATTGTATACAAGGGTCAGCATTGAACCGCTTGTAGGGCAAAATCAGGGTGTATGACTGCTTAAGAACAGGTTCAGATCCTTGTAGCTTAAGGCTTTTGAACCCTATGAGCCGTGAGGGTCTCAAAGAGAAATTCTCCTTACGAGTCGCGAGGATCTCGTAAGTGTAATTTCTCCTTAGGAATCGTAGGGATCCCTAAGTGTGTTGCTCCCTTGTGAGTCGTAAGGATCTCACGCAGGTATTTTCTCCTTACAGGGTCGAGAGGACCTTGCAAGTATCTTTTAACGAGATCGCGCCCTTTCGGGTTTTCACAAAACTCGCCGGTAGTCCTGCTGTTTTTACTCACGGAGTCCTTTCAGATTTTCATCCGGCCCATCTCGCTTATGGACATACCCCTTTTATTTCTTTTTTTTTGTTGTCAGCCTTGGGATGCTGCGGTCAGTAGCAGTTTATAGACGTCTCGATCAACACCCAGTTGTAGGACATAGTGGTCCATCGTTAGTTTAGGGACGTTTCAGTCCGTTGTTAGTTTAAGGACGTTTTGGTCCGTTAGCCGGCTACTACTTATAGAGTTTGGGCTTAGGAAGATAGTGAGCGGACATAGGCATCGTCATCTATCATTGACCTAGGCTGTGACTCGTCAGGCGTAGTATTTTTTCAGGAAGCGACTGTTTATTGGTCTGAAAGGTCTTTCGCCATGCATGTCCATGAGTAGATAGGTTCCACCCTGGTAAACTTTGTCTATGATGTACGGGCCTTCATAGTTCGGCTCGAATTTTCCTTGTTTGGCACGATTGGGGATCAAAGGTCTCTTGACCACTAGCACGAGTTCGCCTTGGCAGAACGTTCTCGGCCTAGTCAATCTCTCGTATGAGCGCGTCATCTTTGATTTATAAGCCTCCAGGTTTTTTTGCGCCATGAGCCGGGTTTCATCAAGGGCGTCGTGCTCCTCAAGCCGAAGGTGAGCATTTTCTTCGTCTGTTAGTTCGTAGTGAACCGCCACTCGTAGAGCAGGTAACTCTATCTCGAGGGGGAGTACCATTTCTGTGCCGAATACCAATGCATACAGCGTTGTGTTTGTGGCCGTTTTGAACGTAGTTCGATACGCCCAGAGAGCTTCATGCAGTCTCTCGTGCCAATCCCTCTTATTTCAAGACACCGTCTTTTTCACGATCTTTGTCAAGGTCTTGTTGAAAGCCTCAGCTAGACCGTTAGCTCGGGGATTATAGACCGAAGAGTATCTCCGGTCTATGTTATGCTGTTGTGCGAAGCGGTTGATTTTATGGCTTCTGCAGGCCGGTCCGTTATCGTAGATAATCCGTCGCGGAGTGCCGAACCAATAGATCATATGTGTCTTGAAAAAATGGAGAATATTCTCCGTCTTCACTTCCCTTAGCGGTACTGCTTCTGCCCATTGGGAGAAGTAATCAGTTGTCGCCAAAATGAATCGATGTCCTCTGGATGATGCTGGTTCGATAGGCCCGATTATGTCGGTTCCCCACATTTCGAACGGCCAGCTAGCCACCGTTGGATGTAGTGGATTTGGATGCTCATGGATAAAGTCCCCGTGAATCTGGCACGAGTGGCACTGCTTCGCGTATTCGAGGCAGTCTTGGATCATTGTGGGCCAATAGTAGCCCATCCTTTTGATCTTCAGCTTCATCTTTGGCCCGGCTTGGTGAGAACCGCAGAGTCCGTCGTGAGTTTCTTGGACGACTCGCTTTGCCTCTTCAGGTCCAAAGCATCTTAGCCATAAAGAATCAAATGATCTCTTATATAGAGTATCATTGACGAAGGCAAAAGATAAAGCTCGTTTCATGAGCTGATATCTTAAGGACGCATCTTCAGGTGTTCGATGGGATTTGAAGTAGTCTATAAAGACTTCTCTCCAATCCTTAGCCTTTTCCTGGTCTTTTATTTGTAGAGCCGTTTGCTCAGTCGCTCTCTTTTCTTCGGAAGACTCCGGAGATATTTCTGTCGGTGCAAGAACCCGACGGCTTTGTACCACGATCCTTACATCATCGAGGTTTTCGTCAGCCAGTTCTTTAGCGAGTTTGGCTAGTGCATCCGCCTTGCTATTTTCTACGCGTGGTATGCTTTACAGGGCATAGGCATGGATTTGAGTCATCAGTTGCTGCACTCTCTCGCCGTACTTCACCAACTCTGCTTTGCACGTTTGATAGTCGCCGTTTACTTGACTAACGACCAGTAGGGAGTATCTTTATATGAGGAGGTTCTCGATTCCCATATTGATAGAGATCTCAAGACCTGCTATCAAAGCTTCATATTCGGCTTCATTTTTCGTCCTCGGCTCTGTTAAGGAAAAAGCAAAGCGCATTATCCTTCCTTGTGGAGTCACGAAGATGAGGCCTACCCCAGACTTAATTATAGAGGAGCCGTGCTTTCGTTTCTTCATGGAAGATGCTCCGTCTAAGTAGAGTTCCTATTGGGTATCACTCCTTTCTTTCTCCCCGTCGATCGTGTCAAACGCATGCTCGTCTGGAAATTCGCAATTTAGGGGTGAATCGGCAGGTATAGGATGCTCAGCGAGGAAGTCGGCGATGGCCTGGCCTTTCACTGCCTTGAGAGGTCAATATGTCACTGAGAATTCCATTAAGAGTAGGGCCCATTTAGCGATTCGTCCTGTTAGTATGGATTTTGACATCAAATACTTGAGAGGATCCACCTTTGCTATGCGATGGACCTCATGTGCCAATGCTTAGTGACTGAGCTTCGTTATCGCGAAGATCAACGCCAGGCAGTGTTTTTCAATAGGGGTAATTGTTTTCTGCCCCCAGAAGAACTCGACTTAAATAGTAGAGGGCTCTTTCCTTCCCTTGATCGTTCTCTTGTGCCCATAACGCACCTAGAGAACCCTCAAAGGCGGTTGTATACAGAATGAGAGGCTTTCCCTTGACCGGAGCGGTTAGCACTGGAAGATTCTGTAGGTATTCCTTGATTTCGTCCAGTGCGCTTTGGCATTTACGATCCCAAACGAACGGGGTTCCCTTCTTCATCAAGTGACTGTAGGGACGGCATTTGCCGGAGAGGTTAGCTATGAACCGCTGGATATACGCGAGCTTCCCTTGGAGAGACCGTAGCTGCTTGAGAGTTCTTGGCGGGGGCATTTCCATAATCGCCTTGATCTTCGACGGGTCTATCTCGATGCCTCGGTGTCGGACGATGAATCCTAGAAACTTGCCCGAGGAAACTCCGAACGTGCATTTTAGAGGGTTCATCTTCAAATTGTATTTCCGAAGGCGCTGAAACACGATCTTCAGATGCTCTAAATGTTCCTCGTATGATTTGCTTTTAACTACGAGGTCATCGATATAGCATTCGACGATTTCATGTATGAGGTCATCAAAAATCTTCGTCATGGCCCTCTGATAGGTGGCGCCGGCGTTCTTTAGACCAAAGGGCATTACCATGTAACATAATATGCCTAAAGGGGTCCGGAAAGTGGTATGCTTTTGATCCTCGGGATACATCTTTATCTGATTGTATCCCGATGAGCCGTCCATGAAGGAGAAGAATTCGTGAGTGGACGTGTTATCTATCATCAGCTTGGTAACCGGTACAGGAAAAATCATCCTTCGGCAAGCTTTATTGAGGTCTCGAAAATCTATTCAGATGCGCACCGTCCCATTTTTCTTCATCACTGGGACGATGTTGGCGATCCATTCAAGATACTGAACCTCTTGAATGAAGCCAGAGTCGATTAACTTCTTGACCTCGGCGTTGATACCCATCTCAAGCTCGAGCCGCATCCTTCTCGGTGCTTGTTTGACTGGCTTGATGTCCGGAGATATCGCCAATTTGTGCACAGCAATCTCTGGATCTAGTCCCGGCATCTTGGAGTAGTTCCATGCGAAGCAGTCTTTATACTGCATGAGCACGTCTCTGAACGTAGCCACCTTTTCATCAGCCAACAACTCACTGACGAACGTCGGCCGCGGGTCGTTTGCCGTCCCCAAGTTGATCTTTTTGAGGTTATTTGCAGTAGTATGTATCCCATCTTCCAGCTCTTTTGGGGCCGGTGGAAATTTTGAGATCACCTCGTCATCATTGTTTTCGAAGCACCGGGGGAGGTCATCCATATTCTCGGGTTCTTCTTCTGACAGCGTTATCACGTGACAGGTACGGGATCGCTTCCAAGACTCATGTCGATCCGGCTCTACTCTCGCTGCATGTGCGGCTTTTGGTTCATGCTTCTGTGGTGGGGTTACCCTCCAGCCGCTGGATAGAGCGAACCTGCCTTGCTGATACTGGTCTTCTACCCAGTCTTTGAATGTGAAGCAGTCTTCGAGGGGATGTCCTATTGCCTGGTGATAGGAGCAATAGTCTGGGTGAGAGACCTCGTCTGCTTGCTCGAGGTGCATGGACTCTGGGAGCATCATCATCTGATGCTTTATGACAAGATCGAATATCTTCTTTTTCTTGTCTTGGGGAAAAGAATATGCTCGACCCATCTTCTTTACAAGAGACGAATCCAGGTTGCCCAATTCTCAATCGTGGGGCTTCTTGGACCCACTACGCTGCTGTTGAACATATTTTCCATTCTTCAGTTTATTTTTGCCTCCGCATCGGGTCTTTTGTATGACGGGCTGGCGACGAAGGGCGTCGTCATTTTTCGTAGTTTGCTGAAGGAGGCGCTGCGTCTTGGCTTTCTCATAGATGGCCATTTCGCGGCTATGATCATCCCGGACTTTTTGACCCGCTTCACTTATTAGCTTGTCTATCTGTTCTTCGAATGACGGACTTAGCACTTTCACGCCGGGACCTCGTTTTGGTTCAGGGTTAGCATCTTCCCACAGAGCATCTCCTTTTTCATCGAAGTCATGAATGACATAGCAGCCATGGAATCGCTCCCGTTTCTTGGATTGAACATATCCAAGCCCGATCGTTTCCATTCTCCCATTGGACAATTTTCGCTGAGTTCCGTGGACGTTCCAGATCCTATCATAGAACTTAGCTTTTCGAGCAGTCTGTTTGAAGGGTACGCCTTGGCGCCTCAACAGCCTTTTTAATCCTTCCGTGTAGTATCTGGGCAGACGGATGGGCTGGAGCCTATCAAGCGTAGAATCGGTACCATGCCAAATTTCTTTCTCCACTTTGGTTTCCGTAGATCGATAAAAGAGGATCGCCTTTTCATCTCTTTGCCTGGGAGGGACGTTGAATGTCTGCAGTTCCTGCACACTATAGGTATCAATTGCGTCGAGCTCCTTGTAATGCTCAGGCGGAACCATGGCGATTTTCAAACTCCGATCATCGTCAGCGAAGGCTTGTATCGATGGCCGAACAGAAAATACGGAATTGACCCCATCTTCCGAGTCGCTGCCGAAGATCAACATAAGGGTGGACGGTCCCGGCTTGGTGTATTGGGGAATCCCGGAATAGACTATCTCTTTTTCCTCCTCGGTATCGCTCCCGAAGACCGGAATAGTGGTGATAGCTTTTTGTTTGCTCTTCGGTTTGCGACATCTTTCCGTGTCTTCAACGTCCAGTAGGAAATACTTTTCATCCTTGTATTTTCGGACTTCATTTACAGAAAACAGGTTCAGTTCCCCTGTCACGGTATATTCAAGACCATCTTTGAGGTACTTCATACACTGGTGCTGTGTAGAAGGAATAATGTTGTACTCATGTAACCAAGGCCGGTCGAGCAAAGCGTTGTAGCAGGTCTTGGCTTCAATGATGTGAAATTTGATGTCTGTGACGAGCAGCCTAAAGCGTAACGTCAGTATCACAGACCCGAGCGTCCGTGATGACTGAGAGTCGAACCCGGAGATAGTGATCTTATCCCGAGCGAGGTGTTGAACGCTCATGCATATCTCTTTCAACACCCTTACATTGACGAGATTGACGGAGGACCCATTGTCAACCAGGATCTTGCCTATTTTGATATCATAACAGTATCCAGAGACATAAAGGGGACGGTTATGCTCGCGTGTCCCGAGGAGGAGATCTTCATCGTCAAAGGTGATATCAGCTGTGTGCACTTCTTCCAGTTCATCCTTCATCTTTTCTTCGGCTAAGAAAGCTTGAAATTGGTTAGTCTCTTATAATGCCCTGATTAGAGAATCTCTCGCCTCCTTAGATAGCAGAAGGGCGTCAAGAATGCTTAGCTATGAGGGGATCTTCCTCAGGTGTGCCAGAACGTTGTAATCCACCTTACTTTTCTTTGGCGGGTCCTTGGCTGTCAGCTTTTCGACGACTCGATCATCGAAGGCGATATCCTCAGGGACCTTTTCTTTCTCCTTATCCTTTTTATTCGATCCCTTGTTTGCAGGTTCGAGATTCTTTTCAGGTAGCGTGCGATTGCGCAGCTGAATGTTTTCACAGCTCTTTGGTTCTTCCTCTTTTCCTGAGGTGGATTCTTTGAAGAGAGGGCCGAGGGCTATTTCTTCATCAGAGTCGCTTCCGAAGGTGAGAACTTGCGATCCCCTGCTATCAACCATGTGACAGTTGCCGGCAGCTCTTCCTCGTTCATCTGTCACATTTTTTTGCTGTCGACGAGCTTCACATTTCATCCTCTTGAAGTGCTGCTGTTCCCTGATAAAATATCAGGAAATTCCCCAATGGGGTATCACGTGTTCACAAGTGACCAAGAGTCATGTGCTGACACGTGATGGGTTCCTGGAATTCTGTTGTAATAGAATTGAATTATAACCAAGCAGGCAATTAGTGGAGTCACGTGCCACCACGTGATGGGCCTTTGAAACCCACCAAAAAGGATTAAAAAATAGAATAAGACACTAAGGAAAGACCCCAATGGAGCATCACGTGCTCACACGCGACCAAGTGTCACGTGCTGACACGCGATGATTCCTTAGCTCTGCTAAAAGGCAAAATTAAATTCTGAATAAAATGTTTAATCAAGAGGGTCACGTGCCAACACGTGACAGGTCCCTTAACTCTTTAATTGATAGAATTAAATTCTATTTCAATGATCAAACATTGGGATCACGTGCCAACACGTGATGGGTTTTAAAATCCTTCTGAGCTAAAAAGAATTAAATTCCAATTAAGGGACCCGTTCCCTGTCTTTGTTTCTATTGCATTCTATCTCATCGTATCACATTCTGTTCTACGATATTTGAGAATCAAAGACCCTAACTGGGAAAGTATTTCTTTAAATCTTCCAAACAAAAAAGATGGTGCTCTGTAAAATAGAGCACCGTTGGATTAAAAATCCAATGGTGATTAAAAAATCACCATTTATGGAAAGATTTCATACAAGGAAAGATTCTCCTGAAATTCACCAAGAATAACAAACAGAATATCTTCTGGATAAAAAATCCAATGGTGAATAAAATTCACTGAGTAATCTAAAAGATCATGTTAGTTACAAAAACAACCAAAATCTTTCAATGAAAGATTCACTAAACAAATTGATTCTTTTTCTTCTCCTATAATTAGGAGCCAAGAAAAGGAGAAAAGGAGGATTTTTGGATCTTGGAATTTTGATTTTCTGGAGAGAAAAACAACAGCAGAGAGAAAAGAGAGGAGAATTTAATTCTCAAGAAAAGAAACCCTAGGTGAGAAAGGGGAAAGAGATCTAAGTTCTATAAAAAAAAAAAGAGAATTTAATTCTCAATCTAAGAGTTTAACTCTTCTGCAAAAGAACTTAGTTCTTCCTTTGGTTGAAGATCTGCAAAAGCATATCTCCCCACAAGTTGAGAATTTAATTCTCATCGGGGAGATTCTGCCATGCAGATCCAAAACTTAGAAGGAGAATTGAGTTTGAGGAATTTAATTCCCCCAAATTCATAGGAATTTAATTCCTCCAAGATAAAACTAGGGTTTAACCCTATATGAGAATTTAATTCTCCCAAATTCATAGGAATTTAATTCCTCCAAGACAGAACTAGGGTTTAACCCTATATGGGAATTTAATTCTTCCACATACATAGGAATTTAATTCCTCTAAAACATAATTAGGGTTTAACCCTACAAAGAATTTAATTCTTAAAATAAAGAAACTTGAAAGCTCTCCATACACGTAAAGAACTTGGTCACGTGGTAACACGTGACCCCCATTCTCAACGAACAAAAAAGAGCGAACAAGATTAGGTCACGTGCCCCCACGTGACCCTTTAATGGACTCCTCAAAATAAGAAGGAATTAGCCCAGAGGCAAAGCCTCACGTGCCCCCACGTGACCTTCAAAACAAAGAGAACAAAGGCAAAGGCAGTACTGATTTTGGGCGCTCTCACGTGCCCTCACGTGACCCCTTCCTTTCTAGTGTCTAACACTATTTTGGACATTTTGTCTCCAGTGTTTAACACTGATTTAAAAACATCATGTGAGGACACGTGACCACCAGATGTCCTCCAGTATTTAACACTATTTTAAAACTAGCTTAGCCTAAATTGGCTAAGTTTTCCAGAAGCAAATCTCCCCTTCAAATGGACTTTAAAATCCAGAGATATAATGCTTAATGCTCAGCCAAAGACAAAATATTATCAGAGCCCTCAAACTCTTGTTTGGCATTGCTAAATAATGGGGGGTTGAACCCAGACAAATGTTTAATGGTCCAACAAGGGGCCAATATTTCAAACTTAATTGGACTTAGCCCAAATTGGCTATAAGTCCTCAATTCAGATTTAACTGAGCCAATGTGCTCATAATCTAATTAATAGATCTTAGTTCCAAATTGGACTACGGATCCCCCAATCAACTTCGGTTCAAGGGTACATCTCTTCACTCCTTTGATATTTGTCGTTGTAATCCTTCAACGTCTTCAGAGAGGTGACGGGTCCCGACAACCACACATTTCACAGACTACGACGTCTTTAAACTAGACTGTGGGGTCCTTAAACTCTTGGACTATGATGTCCTTAACCTTGGACTGAGATGTCCTTAAACTAACATTGGACCGTAATGTCCTTAAACTAACAATGGACCGCAAAGTCCCTAAACTAAAACAACAGAGTCCAAATGCTCTCTTGTTGGATCTAAACGATCCCGTTAAGTTGATCTTAGTCTAAAATTGGACTAACATATCCTTAACAAGTTTTTATGTTGATCTTAGTCTCAAATGAGACTAACACATCCTTAAACCCAACCCCAAACCCAAATCTAAGAAGATACGGATTTGGACCAATCCACGCCCTACGGTCGACAACATAAATTAGTCTCCGTATACAATCCACGGGCAACCAAAAAAAAAACAAACACACACGACACAAAGTGACCATCTGGAGAAGGAGAAAGTGGTTACCGCGATGCGGTAGCGTAATTAACTACTGGGGCTTGCGCCTGCAGGGAAGAGCATCCCCACAATCAAAAACCCCTCAAATGAGGGGGAATCTGACGAAGTCCGGTACATCGGCCGCATCCGTTTAAACCTTCGATACACGGTGTCATAAATCAACTTGGTATCTTCGGAGAGGTGTACGGATAGCACCAATTAGCATCTGCCCCGAAATTCAGGCGAGACGGACCCGCGCGGTCGCGTCTCCGTGTTTCGGCGGGGAACAGATTCTGGCACGCCCGCTGTGACCTTTTCCTCTTTCCACTCCATACTTCGTGTGTCATGTTCACGAACGAATCACGGTTTGATATGGTTGCCCTTAGGTTCGAGGTACTAAGATTTGGTGTCTTGCTCCGTGCAGAAAACAGAAGATCAATGGATTCAACCTGCACTAACTGCAACTGCAACTCTCGCCCCGTACCGTCCGGAGGAGTGACTTACGGGCCCCAAGCAGCCTCCATCTTCGCTATGCCGGTGGAACAGGTCACTCAGGCCACCACTGGATTGTTCTTTGGGACCATGCTCCCGCCAACGAGCTTCAGCGCTCCTGTACCAACACAAGAAGCTCAGAAGAAGTCGATCTTTGATCGACTTACAACTACTGCGCCCCTCTCAACGGGTCTCCCAGCTCCAACTCCTCAGTCTTTGACAGACTAGGCCAAAGCTTAGTTGGGCCCATGAAGAAGCCCGCGATACCAGAAAGGGTTATCCTAAAAAGGATAGCCATCCCTGCTCCCGAAGTCGTCAAGGCAGCTTCTCCTGCCAAAGGGTCGGTCTTCACAAGACTGACTATTTCGGCTCCTGCTCCAGGCGAAGTCCCCAAAGCTGCTTCCCCTGTCCATAGGTCTGTCTTTGACAGATTGGACGTTACATCTCAATAGACATCGGTCTTTAACAGGCTGGCACCGGCGACAGCCCTCCGTCAAGACAGGGGGCATGACGAAGTCACCCCTATAGCTGAGACAATCCCATCCGCACGACATGCTCGACGTTGCCACTGGCGCCGAGTAAGGAAGGTCGGGGGCAACTCCCCCTCTGGGCTAACTCCGCCAGCTCCCATGGTGGAAATCAATGATGTTGTTCCAACTGGGAACAACTTTGAACCGCTTAGGAGGGTTCACAAGAACTCTCCGACTGCCGTGCTAAAGAGATCTCCTCCACCTATGGAGATTACCACAGAAAAGAAGCCGGAGCAGCCCCCTCAGCGCCTGTCCTCCAAAATTTATAAAGTCTGGCGACAGGTCCTGGAATCGGTGATTGACCAGGACTACTCTCTCCGATCAAAGAAGCTTAAAGCTCGACAAGGAGAAAACCATCCTGTCAAGCCATAAAAGGCGACAGCCGTTTGGGTGCCCGCTGCAATGGCTCCTTACACTTCAACTGCTCACAAGAGAAGGAGGCCAGAGAAAGCCCCGTGAATGCGGCAAGTCGCAAGGATGTCAAATCTAAACGCCCCAAGTCTGGGGGCATGATGGTGCATACTGTTTATATGGCTTCCGGAAAAGAGGAAAGCCGTGCTTCTACGGGTCATCGACCGCTCACCCGATCGATAACGAAGGCTCAGGAACAATAGCAGCAAAAACTTCAGGAGATGCTGACTGCGATGGCTGCACTCACTGGGCCAAAAGAAAACCCAGAGACCTCGGAGCAGCGTCGGGAACAAGAAACTGATACCGAGTTACTCCGAAGAATGCTCGAGAGGAAAGAAAAAGAGGCCGCGGAGCAGGCAGCCAATATAAAACGAATGGCTCTTTTTTTCCAAGACATGGCTGGGATGATGTTACAGCCGGAACCTCCAGCTGAAGACCCCTCGATCATCATTGAAGACGACAGAGTGGAGACATCGAACCTTCCTCCGGCTCTTTCAGCAGCCAAAGAGGAAACCATCTCCAAGGCCGCTCTGGATGACTACATTGCTCAGCAAATACGAGCTCACCAGGCGAATGAAGCGGCCGGCCAAATTGTTAAAACTAGTCGACCATATCCATGCTGGTATGACCAAATAAAGTACCCGCCGGGATATACGATCCCTAAATTTCATGTATATAAAGGGACGGGGAATCCGCATCAGCACGTCGCTTAATTCAGAGCCTTGTGCGGCAACACCCGTGGTGATGATAAACTTCTGCTCTGCCAGTTTGTTGGTAGCTTGTTGGAGACGGCATTCGAGTGGTATTCTGAACTTCCAAACGACTCTGTCAAGACATTTGCGGAGATGGAACTGCTGTTTACGCAGAGATTCGTGAGCGCTAGCGAGCGTACCCCGATTACCGCATTAATTAACGCCAGGGTGAAGCCAGGCGAAACTTGGGTACAATACGCAATACGGTGGTGAAATTTATGGTCAAAATGTGAGCAGAGCATCGAGGAAGCGCCGGCAGTGGGCATGTTCGTGGGCACTCTGGACCCTCAGGCAACTATTTCCTAATTCATGATGTTTTTCAAGCCGACCACGTTCCAGGCCTTGATTGACAAACTGGCCCAAATGGACCAGATGGGTCATAGACCGTCTCCTCCAAAGCCGAAGTCGCGGAACGAAAAGGGTAAAGGGAAGGCAACATTCGTTGTGAATACTCAACAGAAGCCCAGTGGCCCAAAACTAACGGACTCCTAGAGGAAAGACGGCGATACTATAATGAGAAAATGAAGCGTCCTTATTCGTTCCCCCGGGACAAAACGAAGAGACTGTTCGAACTGGCGGTGCGCAACAGGCTCATCAATTTGCCGAATCCAAAACAACCGTTGCAACCCGGTGAGGCTAAGAGATGAAAAGGAGATCCTATTCTACCGATCCACGGAAACTAAAGTGGAGAAAGAAATTTGGCATGGTGTGGATTCTACATTTAACAGGCTCCAGCCCATCCATCTGCCTAGATATTACACGGAAGGCTTGAAAAGGCTATTGAAGCACCAAGGGGTACCCTTCAGACAGACTACTCGACAATCTCAATTCTACAATAGGATTTCGGACGTCCCCAGAACTCAGTGAAAGTTGCCCAAAGGGAAAATGGAAATGGTCGGGCTTGGATATGTCCAATCTAAGAAACGGGAACGAGTCCATGGTAGCTACGTCATACACGACCGAGTAAATGGCTCTGCAAATAAAAGACCAGGAAAACGCTGAGGATTGGAGAGAAGACTTTATAGACTACTTCAAATCCCGTCGAACACTTGAAGATGCGTCCTCAAAACTTCAGCTCATGAAGCGAGCTCTATCTTTTGCCTTCGCCAATGATATTCTGTATAAGAGATCATTTAATTCTCTATGGCTAAGATGCCTAGGACCAGAAGAGGCAAAGGGAGTCGTCCAAATCACTCACGATGGACTCTGCGGTTCTCACCAAGCCGGGCCGAAGATGAAGCCGAAGACCAAAAGGATGGGCTACTATTGGCCCACGATGATTCAGGACTGCCTCGAGTATGCGAAGCAGTGCCACTCGTGCCAGATTCACGGAGACTTTATCCATCAGCATCCAAATCCACTACATCCAACGGTGGTTAGCTGGTCGTTCGAAATGTGGGGAACTGACATAATCGGCCCTATCGAACCAGCATCGTCCAGAGGACATCGATTCATTTTGGCGACAACTGATTACTTCTCCAAGTGGGCAGAAGTAGTACCGCTGAGGGAAGAGAAGACGGAGAATATTCTCCATTTCTTCAAAACACATGTCATTTACCGGTTCGGCATTCCGCGATGGATTATCTCCGATAACGGACCAGCCTATAGGAGCCACAAGATCAGCCGCTTCGCACACCAACATAACATAGACTGGAGATACTCTTCAGTCTATAACCCCCGAGCTAACGGTCTGGCTGAGGCTTTCAACAAGACCTTGACGAAGATCGTGAAAAAGACGGTGTCCCGAAACAAGAGGGATTGGCACGAGAGACTGCATGAAGCTCTCTGGGCGTATCGAAATACGTTCAAAACGGCCACGAACACAATGACGTATGCATTGGTATTCGGCACAGAAGCGGTACTCCCCCTCGAGATAGAGTTACCCTCTCTACGAGTGGCAGTTCACTACGTGCTAAGAGACGAAGAAAATGCTCACCTTCGGCTTGAGGAGCTCGACGCCCTTGATGAAACCAGGATCATGGCGCAGCAAAATCTGGAGGTTTATAAAGCGAAGATGATACCCTCATATGAGAAATTGACTAGGCCGAGAACATTCCGCCAAGGCGAACTCATACTAGTGGTCAAAAGACCTATGATCCCCAATCGTGCCAAGCGGGGAAAATTCGAGCCGAACTATGAAGGCCCGTATATCATAGATAAAGTTTACCAGGGTGGAGCATATCTACTTATGGACATGCATGGCGAAAGACCTTTCCGGCCAATAAACGGTCGCTTCCTAAAGAAATACTATGCCTGATGAGTCACGGCTTAGGTCAACGATAGATGACGATGACTATGTCCGCTCACTATCTTCCTAAGCCCAAACTCTATAATTAGTAGCCGGTACGGACTGAAACGTCCTTAAACTAACGATGGACCACTATGTCCTAAAACAAGCTGTTGACCGAGGTGTCGATAAACTACTGTGGACTGCAGCATCCCAAGGCAGACACAAAAAAAAGGGGAAGGAATAAAAAAAAAGAAAGAAAAAGAAAACGGTATGTCCATAAGAAAAATGGGCATGGATGAAAACCCGAAAGGGCGTCGTGAGTAAAAACAGCAAGGCTACCGGCGAGTTTTTGTGAAAACCCGAAAGAGCGCAATCTCGTTAAAAGACACTTGCAAGGTCCTCTCGACCTTGTGAGGAGAAACCACCTGCGTGAGATCCTTATGACTCACAAGGGAGCAACACACTTAGGGATCCCCACGATTCCTAAGGAGAAATTACACTTACGAGATCCTCACGACTCGTAAGGAGAACCCTCTTATGAGACCCTCACGGCTCATAAGATTCAAAAGTCTTAACCTACAGGGATCTGAACATGTTCTTAAGTGGCCACCACAACCTCCAATGCTGCCCTACAAGCGGCTCAATGCTGACCCTTGTATACAATCCACGGGCGCGAATAAAAATTTCCCTAATAAAGTCCCATCCGTGACTAGGGATATGTCTACACGGTAAACAGCCCTTGTAAGTTCTCTCGACTTATAATGAGAAAGCGCTCTTGTAAGATCCTTATGATTTATAAGAGACCATATACTTAGGAATCCTCATGATCCCTAAGGAGAAAATGCACCTACGAGATCCTCACGACTTGTAGGGAGAAATACCTTTATGAGACCCTTACGGCTCATGAAGTCAAAAGCCTTAGTCGACAGGATCTTAACCCTGTTTACTAAGCCACCTTTGTTCGTCATCGACAGAGGCAAATGATGATTCGCTCCTGGCAATATCCTAGTTGTAGAGATGCTGATCCCGAAATCGGTGTCTAATTCCAAGCTTGCAGCGAAAAGCCAGCAAGCCACACATGCATACGAAATAGCCGAAATGATGGGGCAACTTGCAACAAAATCAGCAAGTAAAAATGTATGCATACAAAAATAGCCGAAATGATTGGGCGACTCGCAATAAAAAAACAGCGAGTAAAAATAAAACAAATAGCCGAAATGATTGGGCACCGCAAAAAATAGCCGAAATGATTGGGCAATCGCGACCTTCGCGATATAAAAGCTGAAATGATAGAGCATCGCGCAAACAAATAAAAAAATGAATGAAATTTTTTGCCCTACAGGTGAGGTCACATCAATCCCTGTATCCAATCCAGGGGCGCAAACAAAGAGGGAATCACACCTTCCCTCCCCAGGCTCCATCAGAAGAAGAAGCCAAATCTCAACAGTTCACAGATAGCCTGGAGATCATCTCAACATTCGTCTCATTACAACAGGCACAACATCAAGGAAAACGGAACTGCGGCAATTCCCAGTTCCATGACTCGGTGGAGCACAGATGACCGAGAGTCAAACCCCAACTCCGTGAAATGCGGATAAAGTCAACCCTTCCTGGTCATGTGGAACATGGCATATGTCAATCCTGACCCTGTGGGAAACGTCCAGAGTGGAGCCTGGTCCTCGCAAAACAAGGCTATGACCCCGTGGGAAGCATCCAGAGTAAATTCCTGGTCACGTGGAACACGGCCTATGTGTTAGTGTATATGCTCTAGAGGCCATTACTGTATCATACTAGTATGTATATTACTTGATGGAAGCTTGGGATATTCACAGTTGTATATACAATCTTGCTCGAAATGGTAGTATGCTACTTGGTTTGTCTCTACTTCAATATGTGCATGTGTTTCTTTTAGCATATCGCTTATATACATATTAGTAGAGCCCTTAGGATCTTTGCTTGATTACCAGCGTTGTGATGGCGCTCACACTCGTGGGGCTGGGTAATCCATAAGCACATCCTTATACAGGTCCCTAGTCGTTGGACTATCGAGACAGGGCATCGATACTCCGGAGTAGCCTAGCGTATGCGCTTCTCATCCTAGCATGGGAGACGGTCTGTCCCACAGCCGTCAGTACGTCATACTTGAGATAGTATGCGGGTGCTCGTTAGGTTACGAGTACACTGGACAGGACTCGTCGGGAACTGTTGGTTGGTATTATACCTATCGTCAGTTATCAGTTCCCAGGTGACATGAGTACAGCTTAGTCCGCTGACTTGACACTGTCACTTCGCCTCGAGTGTGTTCCCACTGCACTTTGATTACTACCCTACCACGGCTCAAAGGAGTCGTGCAAACAGGTAGTTTTTGGGTGCAGTCCCGAAGCACTTGGAGGCAGTGACGGTTAGAAAGGATTCGTCTCTCCCGGTATTGGGGGTTGACATCGCGCTGTGTCTAGGAGAGCCATTACACGAGTAGTCCCTGGCCAGGGCAAGCGGGATATACTGGTAGGTTTCCAGTGTTATCTCAGGGTGTTTTGGGCTACACTCCGACACGACTTGTACCGCTATTAGGGGATTGACGTTCACCGCCCCCCTAGGCCCGCCATGCGATGTATCAGACGAACAGACCGGACTGTACGGAGACTGTCACATACAGGCTCAGTAGGAGTTCAGATGGGGTTCACCTCGTCAGTCTTCTTATCGACATCTACCTGGGGACCGTTACGTACAGCTAGTGCCGCTTGTGGTCTGTGGTTAAACCCACTGCCAGCGTAGTGTCGAGTCTTTAGAGTCCCACACAGAGAGCTATTCGCCTTTAGGCAAAATGAGTAGAGGTCGCATGGTTTTGCGACAGGGTTCGTTCACATCCGCGCACTTGTGCACGTTTGCTGTCCGGACAGCTTATACTAGCGGGCTTTGGTTTAAGCCAGATCCTAGTATAGATTTGGGATTGGTTTTTTCTCATTGTATTCGTATTCCTCGGATCACGAATACGGGTGCGTATGCACAGTTGCTCGACACAGAGGGAGAGGACCTTGATTAGGGTTAATGACTATTGTCATTTTATTAACCCTAATGCTTATGTGTGTATTATGGTTAATTGATATTAGTTTAATAATTGTGCATGGTTGTGGTTGTTGACCATTTGACCTTCTTGACTTGTTGACCTTAGTTGACACTTTAACCATCATCATTTCATTTGGAAGATGCTCTTTGATCCTTACAAATTGCATTAAAAATGAAATGATAATGGTCATGTCTTGATTAACCATGACAATTATCTAGCTAATTATCTAATTACAATAATTCACACATATATGAGAGAATGCTTCATATTTTCTCTCATTCTATTATTTTCTTTCTCTCTCTTGTTCTTCCTCTCCCTCAAGCTCTCCCCTCTCATGTGTTGAGAAACACTTGAGCTTGAGAAAAACCCTTTCTTGATAATCTCTACTCTCATCTAGGGTTCTAGAATTAGCAATTCTTGCACCCTAGTTACTTCTAGTTTGGAGTTGAAGCCAAAGGTTGAGGCTTTCGGGTGGATCTTTCTTCGACGTGAGAAGACGACAAAGGTGACCTCTTTCCACTACTCAAAGGAGCAAGGAGAGAAGGACATAAAGCCCTAGGTATAACCTTTCTAACACTTAGCTAGTTTCTAGTTAGCTTTAGCTTGTTTTTGTTTAGCAAAGATCCTTCTTTGTCTAGTCCATGTTGCCTAAGTTGATAAAAATTTGATTTTTATTCCGTTTTTCGCCTCCCCGTAAGTACCGGGGTGGGCAACGTGGACTTACAGTGGTATCAGAGCCTAACTAAACATAAACTAGCTAGGTAGTAAAGTGTATCGAAGATCGAATCGGAAAAATCGAAAAACCGAGTTTTCAAAAACCCAACTTTCTGTTAAATTTTTTCCTGCTCAAAATAAAATTTATTATACTCCGAAAATCGTCTCAGGGTTTTGTGAAGAAAGCCACCAAACCCGGTCCAGTGACTCAACCAAAGCGCCGCGGTTCCGCGGCAATAGCAAGCTAGTGCCGCGCAACCGCGGCCGAGTTAGCTCGGCTCTGGGTCGAGTTTGGTGCAGTGTTTTTCTGGCTTGGTTTTGGGATTTTTAAGATGGTTTATATGTGCCCAGATTTTCCAGAATAGAAATTTGTTTTTGGGGGCCTATAAATCCGTATTTTTTTCGAACTTCACTACACTTTGACTATAAGGGTTATATCTGTGATGTTTATATGTATTGAACGTCGGCTAATCGCTATATGTCGATTAGTCGGGGTTATACATATCTGTGATCTGTGTTTGATGATGGTTTGTGTATATGAATGTGTTGGATTGTCACGGGTGAATAGCCGGGGTGGATGTGAGATGAGTGTTTCTTTTTCTTCCATTCATTGTAATATGTAAATTGATGTAATATTATTATTTGTTTGGCCGCACAACCGGGTCGGGGTTGTAGCCGTCATTGTATAATTCTTTTTACTGTTTTTGCTCCTAGGATAGACCCATGGAGGGGGTGCACAAACTACCGGGTATCTCGAAGTGCCGAGTGGCCTACTCACGGTGGTAAGGGAGGTTGCTTCGCTTCGGGTACTTGGCGGGTAGTTTGCCGCACCCGTAGGGGTCTTGGGTGGGGTATTGGCTATTCACCGCAACCGTGTAATCCGCTTTTCGTTGCAGGCTCGAACGTATTGCGGATTCCTAGTATATCCAATGTATTCATCTGTGATCTGTAATGTCTATCATTGCTATATATTTATATATGATAACTATTTAGGCGTTGCTTATGTTTTACAGCCGCGCTAGCCCAGCCCCCGCTTTGTCGTTAGTTAAGTAACCTAACGGGTGATGACGGGGCCCCGTGGCGAATGCGAATGGCATAAGCGTACGTCATATTTTGGTTGTTTTCTGCAATGGTAGGATTAATTGATGGGACGCATTAAAAGAACTAATGCAAGAAAATAAACCAAGTAAAAGTCGATTGGAACACTTTGAAAACCACTCGGTTCTTTTCAAAACTAAACTTTTAAACGCGGAGCTTGAACCACTCCTTTTAAAAGCTAT